>QVTF01000001.1:2972500-3572500 GCA_003573665.1 Oxygymnocypris stewartii
TTATAACATTGTTATTAACAATACATGTTTAATAATCAAACATTTCAAATTTGCCACCATATGAATAAATTAATTGATATAAAAAAGTTGTATTAAATTGCAATAATATTTCACTATATTATTTCTACTCTTTTATTGTGTTTTTTTTTTATAATTGCAGCAGTGGTGAGCATAAAAGACCTTGTATTTTTAATTATAAGGTGCTTTGCAATGATATTTAAAACCTTAATTTAAATGTAGAATTTATTTTATTTTATTTTCATAGCATTTGTGATTTTTTTTAAAATTCTTTTTATTTATTTTTAGGTTGCTTTATACTATTTTAGTTTTAGTATTTGTGTAGTGTGCATGTGTGTATATAATCAAATAGAAACCATTTATTTTCAACAATGATGCCTACAATTCAGATAAGCTAAGTAAAACAAACATGTTCCCAAATAGGGCTCGCTGCAGCACACAAGATCCAGGGGGCATGGTTGGATCCACATCTAGGGGGTGGAGATTGGTAGGTTTAGGGGTGGAGATGGGTGTGTTTAGGGATCAGGGGGTGGAGATGGGTAGGTTTAGGTATTATGTAAGGTGGGAGGAGTTGGATCTGGATCCAACCACGCCCCCTGGATCTTGTGTTCTGCAGCGAGACACTGCTCCATGTTCCTCTTCACGGTCCTAGTTCAGTTAGATGTAAGGGAGTGTGTGCGGATGGCAGCGTGTCAAACCAAAGACACTTTTAGACACAGTCGGCTTCCAGTGTAAATTCGTTACTCATGCTCTAAAGAATTCTAGCATGTTTGCGATTATTAGTGAGAGGACTCTGGCTTCTTGTGCTGCTCGGTTCATGTTCTGTATTTTTCTCACCTCATTAATATTTCCTCGAATGGCCTGTCCGGCTAGTCTGCCCTTCTACTTTCCAAAGAATTCCCTGGCATGCTGAAATTTCGGCAATGTGCTGTTGTCTGTTGTTGTGCGGCTGTGTGGGATGAATATGTGCTCATTCCGCTTCGGTTTGTGTGTATGTGTGTGGATCCGCTGGCAGGGAGATTATATTTTTCTTGTCCTCTCCAGCAGTTGGCTTGCAGTGATTTACTCTGTGGCTCTGCATAGCTGCACTCCTCATGGACTGAAATGATTGAGGGAAAGTCCAACTCTATTGTCAGGAGCCAAGGAGCTCTTTGATTCGGCTCCAGAAGCTCCAATCCTGCAGGTTTAATGAAAGGAGCTTAGAAAAGAGCTTAATTTTTCAGCCACTGAACATTGTTGGACATATAAAGAAACACCTTTAGAGGTTATTTCATTACATTTAAATGGAGAGGTTCAAATGGGATGTTTTAGAGTTCAGACAACATGATCCAAATGTTGGAGACCACATATGAATGTAAAAATATATATAATTCCCTTTTTTGTTACTTTATGAAATCATATTTAAATGTTTATGTTTTTACATAATAATATTTTTTGCAAAATAATGCATAATTATTTACAGAATTTCTTTATTACAAATATGTTTGACCATTCCCTATTATATTTTAACTAGATTTTTTTTACATTACAGTTTTTATTAATTTTAGTTTTTCTGAAATTCAGGACTATTATTCGGTCCAGGTTTACAAGACTTGGTTATGGATTTGAATTAATTATTTTATATTACTATTAGTAATAATGCATTAGTTGATTAGTAGTAATCAACTTAGACCCCACGGTAGGTCAAGGTCTGGGTGCAAAAAAGATTTTTCTGTCATGGGACTGTCACTCATTAAATTGCATGTTATTGATCCTGCTACATTTTCTGAACAAATGCAGATATAATGATGAGCAGAAAGAAATCGTCTGTTCTCTTCATTGCTCCTAGGTCACAATTTCTTTTGAACGATTAATGCAGCTTCTACTGCTCACAATGTCAATGTAATGAGGTCATATGTAGAGCATCTTGATTAAAATCACCACACGTTTGCTTGACAGTCAACATCCCATACAGCCTTCATTCCAGGAATCAGGTGTTATCATCTTATCAATGAGTCTATTTAGATGCACAGTAATATCTCATAGTAGCTAAAAAAATATTGTTTTGCCATGATTGGAATCATGTTTATTTTTTTACATTAAAATGTTCAAAGGTATGTGTTTAATGCCTATTTTGACTTATGACTACTAATGCTACATTTGCATTTAAAGGTCTTTACACACTGTTGGTGTTTTCAAGCATAATCCATGTAAGGTTGTGCATTTAAGCACACTCGGTATTCACTACATTTCACTGAGTGTAAGCGTTTGAGCTGATACTGATATCATAATTTTATAAGTCAGGACACACAGGAAGGTTTTTTTTTTTCATTTCAACCCGGGTTTAATATCTTCCCCCCATCTTTGTTGATTGTGAAGATATTAAACTTAGGAGGTTAGAAATAACTTATTGGTTGCTGTCTTGTGACTTTCTGAGGTGGTAGTTGCTCACACACCGACCGAGAAGGAACTTCCTCATTTATTTTCTGATACGTGGTGCAAGAAAAAGTGATGAAGACGTCAAAGATCTTGATGAAAAATAATCTTTTAATTACAGCGTAGCAGTGACAAAGTACAAACAGCACTTCGGATTCAGCGGAGTCAAAATGAATCCAGAACATCCTAAGTTCTAACCTTTTATACAGTTTCAGTTTACTACTCCTGTAAATTAAGTTACTCCTGTCGTAACAGCTGTAGTCTGTATGTTAATTAAGTTCTGACACCACTTTGTCTGTGATAGTTCTCTGTGTACCACACCTGCTCCCATTCTACAATTGGTCATCATTTGCTCAGGATGTGATCATCCCAAATGGTCCACAAACAACATAACTGTTGACTTTCTTCTTCTTTATAATAATTGAGTCATTTTGGGAAATTATTATTATCAAATATTTTGTGGAGTGGAAGCTGGGTCGAGACTATAGATTCTTACAGTGGTTTGAATGCTCTTTCCCCTAGGGGTTAAGGAAAGTTCCCATCAGCGATAGGGCCTTCATAAAATCTTTGATGTTATGAGCGAGGAAAAGTGTTAAGGCAGCCTGGAGCTCTGTGGATTTAGCCTCTGTGAAATATCAATGTTTTGCGTGTTCTGCAGCTGAAGTCGTGATCTGTACAACTAAAGCTGGATGGGATTTGTGAGCATGTGAACTGAAGCATGATGCAAATCTAGTTTAGTATCAAGTATACATGAGATAAAAAAAAATCATGCACTTATTGTAAAATCTAAAGCTGGTTTGTGTTTACTTTGGAAGTTATTTTCTTCTCTCCAGTGCTACCAAGATGACGTGAAGCCTGCACAGACACAGCTCTTGAGTGATGAAGGTGTCTCTCAGGGGTTTAACCAAGCGTTGGTATATAAAACACTCTTCCCCTATATAAAAGCTCTCTTTTCTGAGCTCCAAACATTCGTCTGTTGGCCGCACTAAGCATCCGCTGAAAATCCCATCAATCACTGGCACTGAGCTCTTCTTTGAAGCTTTCTTTAACAGTCCCAATATTTGTGTCTTGTTTCATTTACTCATTTTCCACCAATAGGGTGCCAAAACTGGTGCCCAATCAGGAATCGTTCTGGATGGTTTCCTAAAAATGTCAGAACCAATGGTTTCTCTCAGCTTAACCTCACATAGTGGCATGCTTAGTTGGGGAATCTTCATTTCCAGCAAAATCTAAATCATCGACTTGATTGCACAGATATTATTTAAACTGAACTGAGCTGGACGATGACATCACTGAATTCAATAATTAAATGCATTCAGCTGAAAATTGAGTGTTAAATCCTGTCATTTTACATTATTGACACAATTTTCCTATTTTGATACTGTGTAGTGCTTTGTTACAATTTGTATTGTTAAAAGCGCTATATAAATAAAGGTGACTTGACTTGACATAGTGGTGTGCGATATTGAAAAAAAATATATATATCTCGATATATTTTTGGATTTTTTCTATAACGATAATCAGACAATATTTTGCCGAGTGTGTTGTTATGCTGATATCTGACCACCGTGGACAGCTGCAGTTTTTGATATTCTTCATTCTGTGTGATCAGTTCACATCAGTGATAGATTTTTCCTTTTTTAATGGTCAAATTAAATTAATGTCTAATTAATTAAAATCATGAAACTTATACAATTTAACATTAATTTATTAAAAGTGTAACACAAATGACGTTTAGGGCTGTATGAAATGTTTTACTTTTTCTCACCTTATGTTGTATTGTCACCAAATTCTGTGTTTTAGCATGTCTAATTATTTGAATGCATACAATTTTTATTTATTCTTACATTAGCCTTATGAAATGTTTTTTTTCCCCCAGAAATTCTGTTGTGTATTTACATTTGATTGGTTATCAAATGAAGGCATAAAACATTGATATTATTTATATTTTAATTAATGAAAATTAAACATAAAATTTTTTGACAAATAAAGGAGATTTAATATTAAAATAATTAATGATTATTAGTGATTATTTATGTTAAAAATTTAGTTTTATTATTTTCCAACAGTAGTATCAGTATTACATACATTCTACTAAATAATAGTAATATAGCCTATTTCTGGCACATGGTCTTTAATAAGTTAAACCAAACTTTTATTTTGGCGGGTTGCTGTGGATACATTTAACGTTCTGTGTGTATATATGACTTGACGCTAATTTAGTTTAGTTTTATTTGAAGTTTGACATGACAGGGTATTGCAGCACAAACCCCTGAAATGTGTCAAACATACACATACTCCAAGACAATCATTACTTAGTATAAAACAAAGAAAAGATAGCTGATATACAAGCATAATAAATAAATAATAATTACTAAAATATATATACACTTTATTGCCAAAAGTTTTGGGTCACCCCCTTCAATGAACAGGTTTGACTATTTTAGTAATATCCATGAGTACAAATCTTAATGTTTAAGCATGTTATGATATTCTAGGGAATTGTGTGCTTCTAATTTTATAGCAACAGTTTGGACAGGACCCTATTCTATGGTCTGGTCTGCAGAAAGCCAAGTCCTAATCCCAGCTGAACACCTCTGGTGTGACTTTAAATGCAGACCTTGAGCCAAAAATTCATCACCAAACATCAATGACTTGTACATATGAGTACAGTCATTTCATATACTTCAAAACTGTTGCAACAGAGGTGGAAATAAAAAATTTAAGTACAAACCTGATTCCAAAAAAGTTGGGACACTATACAAATTGTGAATAAAAACAGAATGCAATGATGTGGAAATTTAAAGCAATTAATCTTGAAGAGGCAAACAGACAGAGGAAGTGCTTGTAGCACCAAGTCTCAGGCATTGTTCAAATAAGTACAAGCTAGCAAGAGAAGGAGAGAAAGATGAAGATTTGTTCAAGTAGTCAAGTAGTGTCAAAAGAGTTTTCAGTTGCTGCTTGAAGATTGACAGGGATCCAGCATTCCGGATGGGGGTGGGAAGATCATTCCACCAGCCAGGTGTGATGAACGAGAATGTTCTGGAGAGTCATTTTGAGCCTCTCTGTGATGGTACCACGAGGCGTTTGGGCTCGTTGAAGACCAGTCGTGCCGCTGCATTCTGAATCATTTGTAGAGGTTTGATTGTGTTTGATGGAAGTCCAGCCAGAAGAGCATTGCAGTAGTCCAGTCTAGAAATGACAAGGGCCTGGACAAGAAGTTGTGCAGCATGCTCTGTCAGAAAGGGCCTGATCTTTCTGATGTTGTGTAGTGCAAACTTGCAAGATCGAGCAGTCTTTGCAATGTGCTCTTTGAAGGTCAGCTGGTCATCAAAGCTTACACCAAGATTTCTGACCGAAGCTGATGGGGTAATTGTTGATGAACCTAACTGAATCGTGAAGTCATGCTGTAGAGTTGGAGTGGCAGGGAAGACAAGAAGCTCAGTCTTTGCCAGGTTGAGCTGTAGGTGATGTTCTTTCATCGATGCCGAGATGTCCGCCAGGCAGCCTGAGATCCGTGCAGCTACCGTTGAATCATCTGGTCAAAATGAGAGAGAGAGCTGTGTGTCATCAGCATAGCAATTGTAGGAGAAGCCACGTGCCAGGGTGATGCAAAACAATATAGCTGATGATCACTGCACATCGACTTTAGCCACTCTATTTTCTCTGTTTAGAAATGTTATATGTGAATATGCTAAGGTTCTCAGTCACCCTGTGCCTTTTTGTTTGATTTATTTTTTGTTGTTTTTTGTGTAGTCTAGCTTTGTTGTTTGCTTTGTAATGCGTTGTTTGTTTTTTGTTAGTTTTTTTGTATTGTTTTGCTTAGTTTATTTGTTTGGTTTTTGTTTGGTTTTGTTTAGTGTTATACATTTTATGTTGTTTGTTATGTTTTGTTTTTGGCAAAGTTTTGGCTTTGGCAAACCTGCAACATTTTTAGTAAGAAAAGGCAGACAGGTGGAGTGTTTCTTTGGAGCATTTGGCTTTTTGCACGAGAGGTTCATGTGTAAATGCTTGTTTGTTTTCTCTAGAGATGATTTACACCAAGAGTGCTGAGGTGGAACTGTTTGTATAATCTGCTCATCGATGACACGATAATTATGTTGTATCACTAAGAGCCTGCTGGAGTATCAGTCCAGAATAAATCCCACCTGAAGGGCTTTTGTATTTAGTCGCTCTCAATCACGCTGTGCGTATATAGATATTAAGATCAGTTGCCCACATTCACGCTCCTAATACACTCATCTCTTGCTGTGCTTCATCTCCGCAGGTCATATCATCATTCTCATCATAAGTATCCTTCTCTTTACATTAGAGCAGATGCATAATGACCAAAGCAATGAAAAGTAGCAATATGAATTCACAATGAACTGACACAGAAGTTTTTTGAGCTTCCTGTTTCAATTTAGTTTGGTGCATGTTACATAACAGGCACAGCTTCTCTCAGAATAGATGCACATCTAGGTGGTATATTTTGATGAGTCTAATAGGTGTTCCTCTTTGATTAAACTCACTTTGGTATGTCAGGATAAACACTTCCCCTGACGAGGAGCGACAGCTGCTTTGTTGCAGGAAGAGCTTGTTATCAGTCTGATCATTGTAAAACAGGAGTGTCAAACTCATTATAGTTTGAGGATCAAGACACCTCATGCAGGCCAAATTTAATTACATTTTTATGTAATTTAATGAGGTTATAAACTTTGGAATGTATATTGGGTTTAACCATATTGGGTACATTCAAAGAATAAAAGTATGCAATTGACATCATTTTTTTAATTTATTAAAATTGAACACACAATTTGTTTGAAAACAAACATTTTGTCTGAATGCTAATCAAACAACACATTTGACAGAGAAATTACACCACTCTTTTGACTGGATAGTATTAATACTGAACACATTTAGGCTGAATTTGTTTCATAGTGTTTCTGACATTCACTGGAGTTGGAAACAATTGTGAAATTGATTTGGGACGTTCTATTGTTGGTATATGGTTCCTTGTGGTCCTTATTGTCATGTGTCCCTTGCACAAGCTACAAAGTAGGGAAATGAACTATATTAGGCACACATGTTGTAAGAGAATGTCTTTGTTAGTGTATGAGCATAGCACTGTGATATTTCAGGGTCAATGTCCTTGTATTCATGACTGTCATTGCTGCAGCTGCCAAAGACTTGGGAGCGCTTGGTGCAGTTTTGCAAGCATAGTCTGTTCTGATCCATTTTCTCATGTTTTGAAATGTGATTTCAAACATCTTTAGCTGATGACACAATAGAGCAACTTTTGATGGTTGTTGGTTCTAGTGGTTTTGGCCACCAGAAATCTCTCGAGTGACTGTTGAGATGTTCTGTCTTTTGATGAAAATGTCTTTTACATTTAGTCAGTATTTAATCATTTTAGTAAATTGTTTGGAGTACATTTTTATAAGAAGATAAGATCCTGGTTGAAGATACTGCGCAACATGATGAAATCGTGTGCCAAACTGTATCAGACTAACCTGAGCTCCTGTCATAATAGTGTATAATACCGGAGTATTAGCTACTTTAAAAAATAACTGTGCTGTGAATCCTGTGTTTGTAGATGATTCCAGCGCAGAGGGCTCAGACGAATCAACCGTGGGCCGCAGCTATGTGAAAAAGAAGCTGGAACATGGCTTAACGCGGATCTGGCAGGTAGGGAGTGTGCTCATTTACTTGTTTCTTTCTCTGTTTGTCCTCTATTCCTCCTAGGGGTCGACCGATTATCGGCGCCAATATTAAGCATTTTTACGATTATCGATATCGGCCATTTTCAAAACAGATTTGCCGATATTTTTTATTTTTTATTTTTTTTTATTATGCAAACAAACATACTATTTACAGGTGACATTATTTATTGGTGAATAAATAATACAGGTGAAATTATTTAATGTTTAAATGCACTATTTGGCTCGATGCAGCCTGTCTGAGCTCAACACTCTGTGTAGAGCAATCTCCGCCCACCGCTCATCTGATATGAGTCACGAGTCCGACCAATCAACGCGGAAAACTGAAGGTAGTCTCACACCGAAAGCACTTGCTAACTGGAGCTGCCTCAGTGATCACGCATCAGTTGTCTCTCAAAGGTAAGCACCAGACGTTACTGAAGTTGCAATAAATCACAATCCACTATGATGTCCGCGATGCGGAAAATGCGGGCGGAATCGCGGAATGCAGTCATATAATGGAATTTACCGTATAACGCGGAATGTCACGGAATTTGTCAAAGTTTGGATGAATTCATCAAAAGTAGGTCAGTACACTTAAATCGACTTGCGCTATGGACTAGTATCTATAAATATTAAGCCGCAAAAACACTATTTAAATATGAATTCCTGCATGTTCTGCATCTCTGTTAATGAATGACACAGACGTGCGGTTTCATTTCATTCAGAGCGTCTGATGCTCGCGGTGTTTTCAGCGTCTGCCGTCTCACTAAATGAGGACATAAATACATGAACAACATCCCCAGAACTGCTCGGAGAGTCACTTCATGAGCATTTGACCGTTTCATTTGAGTAAAACGATTGTCATATCATATATACATAGGCTACAGAAACCTAAAAGGTCCTCATGGCAACCTGTCAAAATATAAGTTCGGTTTAGCCGAATATATTACTGTGGTGCAGTAGAATATACGTAATACAACTACAACAATTATTACAACTTTTGTTGAGAATAATCACACAAATATGCTAAATACGTTTACTTTAAGTTTTACAAAATGTTTACAGAATGCTTCTGGGTGATCCCTGCACTTTTATAATGTATTATTAATATTATTAATATTACTGGTTATTTAATGTTGTTGTTATTAACAGTTTTCAGAATTAAAGACATGTTTAAAAGCATTTAAAGAACGTTTTTTTTGTCAGAGCTCTTGTTATTATTAATTTTGGCTTTCATTTTTACACCAGACACGCATATCGGTTCAAAATATCGGTTATCGGTCTACTTGATCTGTAATAATCGGTATCGGTATCGGTATCGGCCCTGAAAAACACATATCGGTCGACCCCTAATTCCTCAATTAGCTTCATGACTTGCCTCCCACCTCTCACCCTCTACTCTCTGCCCCCAGGACGTCCAATTGAAAGTGAAACCCTATTTGCTGGGAACAGACGTGTCCAACTTCAAGTACGATGACTTCATCTTGGTTCTGGATGTTATCAGCAAGTAAGGACCAACTTCCTCATTAGTGATAATTGGATTGGCCTGCAGGGACCAACTTCACCGTTTGCCCCACCCTCCCTTCTGCCTCATGAGAAACTCCCCTAAAGAGAAAACTGGGCCAGGGGGCATCAATGAAACCGCTTGTTCCTCAAGAGGGGTGGTGTGGTCATCCCCATTAACAGGGCTCAATTAAAAGGCCATTTTGTGTGTGAGACCGCAGCCCTCTGTATTGATCCTGCCTTGGGGTCACTGACTTGTGTGAATAGAAGCACCATTTTCTGCCCTCGCTGGGACATGTGATGTAAAGTAACTCTTTGGGGTTAATTAGAAGAGTGATCAGCTTTCTACTTTATTTTTTATTGCTTGTTTTGTTTTCTTCTCTTTTTTTCTCTGCCGACTGATAGTTTGATGCAGGTGGGAGAGGAATTCTGCAGCAGCAAGTCTGAGGTGTTGCAAGAGTCCATTAAGAGACAGAGTGTAAACTACTTTAAGAACTATCACAGGTAAGATAAGAAGCCCATTACCAAACTGGCCTCAGGATTCACTAAAAACTGCTGTAGTGATTATGTATTTTTGTAAGGTTATTTCAGACTGTAAGCTCGGTGACCAGCATCTTGCGCAATTTATTCATCAGCATAATATGAATGAAATTAAAAACTTTTCAAATTAATTTTGGAGCTTAAATACAATTTCCAGATGTAAAAATCCAAAGGTTGGCTATAAACCAACTACGTCACAATCGCATTACTTAAATGTCACCACTAACAAGCTTCCAATAACTCTTTCAAACTTTGTTTAAAATCTACAATTTGGAAACTTTGAGTTTGCAAGTGTCTGAGTAAAAACACCATAAGGCTGTAAAAATGACTTGATGAGTTTAACTTTTTGGCACGTTGGCGCTTAATGTCCCCGTCCCCGACAAGCTCAGTAGTCCGATTTAGCCCTTGTTATTGACTGCCTTTTTCAAGACCACATAAAAGTTTAAAAATCATAAGGGGTATTATGTTGTAGAACAAAATGTGAAAATATCTTTAGCTTGTGTTAACCAGAGACATTTAACAAAAAAACCATTGACTTGACAAGTCCAAAAATGCGAGGTTCCAGGTTTAAGTACTTATTCCCACAGCACTGTATTGTGGCCACTGATAGTGTTGTTTATTTGTTCATGCTGTTTTAGTGCTGAATTTACTAATTAAACATGCAAATGTTTAACATTGCAAACATACCTAAAATATCTGGATGTTTGCAATGTCACAGTGTTCCTGTATCTCTAAATATAGCATTGCACTAGCAACGCCCAAGGCCGCATCGGATCAATTCCCAGAAAATGCAAGAAATTATGAAAAGTTATGTAGATATATACTCAAGTCTGAAAATGTGTTCAGATTTCTAGACTAGAATGATGAGAGAATAACCATCTGGGGCTTTGTTCACACTGCTGGCACATTGGATTTGATTTTTAAATCTGATCTACTGCACTGATTCTCCATATTGTCCTTGTGCACATGTTGCCAAACCAATACCAAGAGACAACAACTGTGAGGAGCTGTCATTGAAAGGTTGGAACATTTTAAAATTTGCCTCCATTTGCTCATGTCTTTCACAACATTTGATTGTGCATTCAAGCATATACTGTCCAAAACTCCTGACTCAGTCACTAAGCATTGAACATTGTGTAGTTCACCAGGATAGAGTGTAAGAGTATATCCAGATAGAGAGAGAGAGTATTCTGGACTCTGCATCATGTTCCGAATCATAAAAGAACACATGACATGCACCCCCCACACCCAAAAATAGAGGTATGTTAACATTTGAATTAATGTGCTTTTTGGTGATCACGCAACAAACAACTATGGTTATTTGAGTCAGTCACACTAGACAATCAGATGTAGCTGCCTGTCTGAACAAAGCCGAAATACCCATCCTTGCTGCTGTAGTCAGCATTTCAAAGAAATGTTCTGCTTGATGAGGAGGAGGACATTGAAAGAGGGCACCTTACCATTATTTCTGAATATTCAAGTAGTTGGATAGCATCCATAAAGCGATTATCTGTCAGTCCTCTAAATGCTTAATCTCAGCTGTCACTGCGTCGCCAGTAACAAATTGTGCCATTAAAATATTATTTGTGCCCTCTGGCTTAGAGGACAAAACGGTTTTGTTTTTCATTTTGGTGCTGTGAATTTGAAGCATTTAAAAATATCATGGATTGAAGACATTACTAGACATGGTATTTAAATGTCAAACACTTCTTTTGAGTCTAGAGAGCTCATCCCAACGTATGATCATGTGAACTGCCGGTATGTTCTTTAGAGATTAATGGTGGACTTCCACTTTGTGCTTACATGAATTATTTTGATGTTGACGTTTTGTACAAGGCTGCTGGCATTGAGCTTGTCTGGCAGCGGGCCACTTTGACACTCATCGTAGCATGACTTGCTCTAACCTTCTTCACTGATCGAACGTTTTTGCCAGCCCATTTATTTTTCAGTGATTTGAATGGCAAAGGGTCTTGCGATTAAAAAAAGCTAACCTCTTGTCATTTCTCCTTGTACGCTTGCAGAACTCGCCTGGAAGAATTGCGAATGTTTCTTGAAAATGAAACATGGGAGTTGTGCCCTGTGAAGTCCAACTTCAGTATTGCCCAGCTTCACGTAAGTCCTAATGCCACAGATAAGACTTTGGAATGCAGCAATGTGACTTTTATTCATGACTGATCTCGACCAACTGGCATCGCTGGCAGTCTTTTGGGATTTCACATTTGCATATGAAGATGAGGCAGAGAGTTTTTGTTCTGTGCGTGCTTCGCAATGACAATCAGCACATGGCTACAAGCCAAAGGCACATGAACGTGCTTTCTTACATAACAAGCGCTGTTCATAGACACATTATCATGATTAGCGGGTCAAAAAGTGTTCTTTATGTGAGCAATGCAGGAAATGAGATTAGTCCACGGTGGGTGGTTTTGTAACCAAACAGAAGGCGTTTTTGTATATCATCTTCCTTTGGCATTCCCATCTTGCTGTAATGGAGCGCTTTTATATGCATTTTAAAAATCAGGAAAGGCTTGACAACTTGATGAATGAGGGTAAGCATCATCACTGATTGTATTCCAACATAAGTTGTTTTCTCTTCTAGTCAGGGTGTCATCCGTCTCAAAACAAATTACACTCTGGAAGGCAAGTATATTCACCCGAGAGTATCTGTCGAATAAACCGAAATGCATCTCTTTCAATTATTAAATGCTAAACAGGGTCTCTGATAGACCTTTTATGCTGTTTTGTGCAGAATATACAGGTATTTTCTCAAAAGAAGTGCCACTAGTTTTGTGTGGTAGAGAAAGGCGGTGTTGAATAGCACACCGGTGAATAGCATAATCAGTGGTGCTCTTTAATGAGCTGCATTTGCATAACGACTTCTTGTTGGAGCTTTAATGTGCAAAGCGGTTTAACTGTGAGAAGCTATATGTCACTTAGCGCTCAAAGCTTTTGCCCTTTAACCCTTGCCGATTTTAATTGTTCATTTTAATATATATATATATATATATATATACAGTGCTCAGCGTAAATGAGTACACCCCCTTTGAAAAGTAACATTTTAAACAATATCTCAATGAACACTAAAACATTTTCCAAAATGTTGACAAGACTAAGTTTTATATAACATCTGTTTAACTTATAACATGAAAGTAAGGTTAATAATATAACTTAGAGAACAAAATTTTCAGTTTTACTCAAATTAGGGTGATGCAAAAATGAGTACGCCCCACTGAAAGTCTCTGGAGCAAAGCTAAATTTTAGACTACAAATGTCTAATTTAACAAGAATTCAACCACAGGTGAGTCTAATTATTCATTACACAGGTGACAGTTGACTATAAAAGGGTGTTACTTAAAGAAAACCCCTTCCCATTTCATGCTGTCAGCAATGGCACCATGTGGAAGAGAAATGTCACAAGACCTGAGAAAGAAAATAATTTCTTTACACAAGAAAGGTGAAGGCTACAAGAAGATCAGCAAAGCTTTACTTATCAGTCAGAATACTGCAGCAAAAGTGGTACAAACATTTTAAAAAGATGGAACTGCAACCATCTCACAGAGACGTCCAGGTCGTCCACGGAAGTTAACACCTCGTCAGGAGCGTCTTCTGATGAGAAGGGTTGAAGAAAATCGAGATGCAAGTTCACTGCAGTTATCTAAAGAAGTAGAAAGCCAAACTGGGGTGACTATTTCCCGTGACACAATATGCTGACAAAGATGAAGACTACTGGGGCTCTATACTCTGGAGTGATGAGAGCAAGATAAATGTTTTTAGAACTGATGGCTTCAAAACTGTATGGCGTCGCAAAGGTGAGGAATACAAAGAAAAATGCATGGTGCCTACAGTGAAACATGGTGGTGGCAGTGTCCTTATGTGGGGTTGCATGAGTGCTGCTGGTGTCGGGGAGCTGCATTTCATTGGCATCATGAATTCACAAATATACTGCTCTATACTGAAAGAGAAGATGCTACCATCACTCCGTGCCCTTGGTCATCGTGCACTTTTCCAACATGACAATGATCCTAAACACACATCTAAGGCCACCGTTGGATTTCTGAGGAACAGGGTGAAAGTGATTCAGTGGCCAAGTATGTCTCCTGATCTGAACCCAATCGAACACCTATGGGGAATTCTGAAGAGACAAGTTGAGCATCACTCTCCATCCAGCATCCAATCTCTAAAAGAGGCCATTCTTGAAGAATGGAAAAAGATAGATCTGGCAAAATGTCGCCAACTTGTTCATTCCATGCCTAGAAGACTTGGTCATTAAAAATCATGGAGGCCATACAAAGTACTAGATTTAGTAGTTTTTGTTGTGGGTTGTACTCATTTTTGCATCACCCTAATTTGAGTAAAACTGAAAAATGTGTAATCTAAGTTATATTATTAACCTTACTTTCATGTTATAAGTTAAACAGATGTTATATTAAACTTAGTCTTGTCAACGTTTTGGAAATGGTTTTTGTGTTCATTGAGATATTGTTTAAAATTTTACTTTTCAATGGGGGTGTACTCATTTACGCTGAGCACTGTATATATGTGTGTGTATATATATATATATATATATATATATATACTATTGAAAATTTAGCATGAGCTTCTTTTTAAGTATTTTTATAAACCAAAATTGCAATGTAATATTAAGCAGAAGACCTAAAGATTTACTGATGTGCTTTGAAACAATCTGCGTTATTTAGTGTTAATATAATTTCAACAGAAATGGGAAGAGAGGATGGGACATGTCAAACAGTCCCACCCCTTTTATAAATAGCCAATAGCATTACGCTATATTAGCTTGAGCTTGACAAAGTTGCATTTGCAACAATCTCATTCAAATCGCAATAAAATATGGCACTCTGTGTAGAATTAAAATTGATCTAATGCATTTTATTGTCTGTACCGATTTGTGCATATTTGTGCAATCAAAGCATTTTAATGGACAGAAAGTTTGATGAGAAACTGAAGTGCATGGTGATTGTCATCAAAATTGTTGATCCATATTTGCAGAAGTTAGAAACTGTTAGTTTTGAATGCTTATATCTTGTAAATGCTATTTTTTTTAAATAATTTTAGAGCACACTACATTGTAACTTTTTTAACAGTAAAAACGGTGAAAATGCGACAGTGAAACCCTGTTAAATGGTTAACGGTAAGTTTCTGTTAAATTAAGAGGGAAAAAAATAAAACTGATGTTCCCAGAATTCCCTGCGTTGCATTTAAAATGTAGTTTGAATTTGATGTTTTTTCTTTGAAATAACTGTTGCTGCTTAGTTTGTTCTTATTTTTTATATTTCAGTTTAATGTCTCACCATGATGATGTTTAGTGCTTGTGTGAATGACACTGTGCACCTTCTATATATGTTATTATTTAAAAGCTGCTTGTGATGGGGTTTGGTTCATCATGTGACTTTCTCATCACCACTAGGGATGGGCGATACCTCTTATTTTATTTTCGATCCGATACCGATATGTTCAAGCCAAGTATCTAAAACTAAACTGATATTTTAAATTATTAAAATAATATAATCCGTAGTTATACTCACTTAATATTAGATTTTAAAGCCTTGTTTTTTTTATTACATATAGGCTTTTTTGTTTACACTGTCATAAAAAAAATATACTCAAATTGTATTTTAGCAGTTTACTGGGGCAGTTATCTCAAAGGTGCACCTATACCCCTAAAAGGGAGCATATTATTACCATACAAGTATGCATTGCTTTAAGGGTAGATAAGGTGTACCTTTGAGGGTACTTTAAGAAAAATAAGCATGGTGTTACATAAGTACTAAAATATATTATTATTATTATTGTTATTACCATGGTAAATTTGTGGTTACTGCAGTTTTGCTACAAATACTGTGGTAAACTGTGGTTACTGTAATAAAACCATGGTTAATTTTTTGTAAAAGGTTACCAGGCTGTTGTACCCCTAAAGGTGAAACTTTAGCGTATTTGTTCTGTCAAAGAGCAAATACATAACATCTATTTGAACACAATCTATTTGAACTTTCAACAACCAGTTTAAATAAATGTACTTGCACAAACCAGCCTATTTAAAATAAATACCTCATGTAACCTCATGTACAGAAAAGTTTTGGGTTATTAAGATTTTGTAATATTTTTTGAGCATATATTTTTATGCTCAACAAGGCTTCACACACACACAGCAGTGAACACACACTGTGAACACACACCCGGAGCAGTAGGCAGCCATTTATGCTGCCGCACCTGGGGAGCAGTTGGGTGTTGGCCTTGCTCAAGGGCACCTCAGTCGTGTTATTGAGGGTGGAGAGAGCGCTGGACCCGAAACTCAAACTCACAGTCTTCGGTAGCTGGGTTTCCATCACCCTGTGTTGATGCACATTTTGAAGTGTCACATAAGAAACGAGTGATGGAAATGCTAAATTTACAATAAAAATCCATTGGTTCGCAAAAAAGTTTTTACGCTCCCTTGAGGTGGTTTTTGACTTGTGCGAAAAAGGTTTAATGGGAATAAAGGGAGATGGAAACACATTTTGCTAATAACTTCCTCCAAGCACATCAAAAAAAGTCATGTGACTTTGCGCTATGAGATGGGATAACTTGACTAGCAGCGGACTGATCTGCATAAGACTGATGATGTGCATAAGACTGACATGACACCTTCATAATCATGACATGACACATGTCATGAATATGAAGTAGGTTTTATGCATGTTTATGATAACTGTCATTAAGTGACATTCGCTCAGTTATGTCATTTGTAATGCAAAGATTACATTATTTGACCTAATTCTAACCTAACCCTACACCTACCCTTACCCCTAGCCCATAACCCTAGCCCATAACCCTAGCCCATCTCAAACAATCAAAACAAATTTGCTTTGACTTGCTGTATAATTTGGAAAAAAATATGTTTTGACCTGATTTTGTTCAAATTAATGTCACACTACTTCTTCAATTTTGCTTTAATAATATTGTGGCCTTTAGAGCTACGTTTTTTTCTCCCCCTTGGATATTCAACCAGCACAAACAATTCAATTAAACCTAGTCCACCTGATCTCCACCTATCTTATCCCTCTTTTTTAGCTTTTGATCTGTGTGATATGATACATTTGTTTTGTTTTCCCCTATTTTTCAGGAGTTCAAGTTCATGGGTCAGTGTCGTTCTCCTTCAGTATCTCCCAGCAGGCAGCCGGAATCCACAGAGCTGGCGGAGCTTTCTCTATTTGAGCAGTACCTACAGGGAGGAAATCCTTTTGAGATGCAGATAGACAATAAGGAAGAGGAGACAGAGGATGTCCTGGCTTCTAATGGGGTATATAGTAGTTTAGGAAACATAAATGGCATTCATAGCAACATATAGGTTTTAGCAATAATTAAAAAGTCAAATTGCAGTCAGCGCTAACTGTATGTGGTAAAAAATGTGTCTGATGATTTTCTCACAGACATTTTGTTTTAAATCTCTTAATGTTCATCCAGTTTTTGTGTGATTTCTGTGCACCTTGTATATGGATAAATTCCAGTAATTTCTAGGCCATCTAAACTTTTGAGTCTATATTTCAATATTTTCCTACACTATTAAACCCAGATCAGCAATATTTATGCTGTATTATTTGGCATACAGTTACATTTATATTCTTATTAGATGCTTGCCAAACCGACTGCTGAAAAAGAGAAAATAAACGAGAGTGAAAATTTGATGCATAAATATTTTGTAACGTTAAGTGGCTCATTGTCCTTATAACTGTTGACAGAGGCCATTAGTTCTATGTGGAGAAAATACTCCTCATTATTAAAGCTCTGATGTGCTTGGCATCTCTGATGAAGCTCCTGTAATGAAAACAAACGCTGTATGTTGATGACTGAGAGTACGACCCCTTGGTACAAGTGATTTTACCCTGAGAGAGAACAAAGTGTTTTGCATAGTCAATGAATATGCTGAATTCAATGCTGTTTTGTTAGTCACCACATCCATCAGCTTTAAGGTAAATTTGTTTAAGGTTAGATTTATCTATGTTGGATCTGCATCACGTTTTTGACACTGGTGCATTAAAGACCTTTTATTTCAAGGCCAGCTCTGAATCTCAGAGAATTAAGGCTGAATCATTGTGCTATTTTTATTATACGCTTAGTTTAGTTTCATAATTTACAAATCAGTTTTCTACTGTTTCTGCTGGTTTTACTGGTCTTAGATGACCTCCCAGCCATCTCCCAGTCCAGCTAAGCTTATTTTCAGATGGTTTTGGTGGTCTGTTGAAAGAAAAGTGGTGGTCTGTTATTCCAAAGAAAAAACATTAACTTTTTTTATAGAAATCTTTTGTAATATTATAAATGTCTCAAAAATCATATAAAAATCTGTAAAAAAAAAAAGAAATTCCTGAATAAAAATATAAAAATTAGTATTACTATTATTATTACTTATTATCATTTTGGTTTTCTGTTCTGTTTCCTCTCTCTGCAGTATGAGTCAGATGAGCTGGAGAAGTGTGTGTATCAGGACTACGACAGTGACAGTGATGTACCTGAGGAGCTGAAACAAGACTTTGTAGATGAACAGACAGGAGACGCTCCAGTGAAGAGGTCAGTTCTGAGTCATCCTCCTGATGCTCACGTCACACAGGACCCACCTCTAGGTTCTGTATACTAAATAATTGCCCACCAAATAGTATGTCCACAGTTAGTTTACATATGCATGGTTTGATTGGTGTCCTGTTGGCATGTTTTCATAAATTAGTGTGCTGTAGATCCAGGTCGCGCATGAATCGTTTCATTAACCCAAGACAAGGACAAGGAGGCAGCAAACTTCACATTAATGGATTCTTGTTCCCTCTCAGGCAGCAGAAATAGTTTAAATTCACACTGTGTACAGTGAACACACAAGCTATCATTAGCCTCTTATCAGCAAGAAAGGCTTTAATTATTTTATGAAGAATGAGCCTTTAAAGTCCACAAGGCTGCCGTTTAGAGCCATTCGGGGCTTGGAAGTTAAATAAAACCGTCTCAAGGAGATTGTTAAAATTGCTCCTTTTGGAATTACATCACGTGGTTGTGTTTTGCCAACTACATGAGTGTGCAAGCTGGCATTTTTTTCATGTCATAATTGCTCTTGGCTTGGTCTCCGTGTCTAAGTGTGATAGAAATATCATAAATCATGCAAATGATTAGGAATGTGATTAAGCAGTGAACCCTGATGAATATTTAATGCCTGTTTGTTCCTCACGAAGATGACTGACATTTCTCCCTGCAGTAAATCAGCTGGCACATTCCATGTTGTGACACTTCATTGTTAGAGACTGTCATATATTGAGGGCTCTAACGTTTTGCATATTTAAAATGACATAAGTTTTATTAAACGCAATATGGGGACTCTTGCTCACAATCTGTGACTTCAGCGCTTGTTTTGAATACATCTGGAATATTCTGGGTTCAAGCTGGGTTCAATACAGTTTAAGCTCTGTTGACAGAATTCATACAGCTGTATCACCAAAGAAGTCATTTCAACTTGCCCCTCATATTCTTTAAAAAAGCAAAAATGGAGGTTATAGTGAGGCACTTGCAATTTTTTAAAACCTATTTATTATTTGAACTATAAACCAGTTTCAGTCATATTTTTTAGGTTTTATGGCAGTGCATTTTCATGGCTATAAAGTTACAGACTTGGATATAACTTTACACAGAAATGGTTGGCGAATAAAATGTTCATGTTAAAGTCATGTTAACACACCTATTGTACATATGATCTGTAATAAATATAATGCCTTCATCAGTTCTGCAAAACCAAGAACACTTTCTTCAGTTAAATCTGAACCCAGGTTAATGACGGAGGTGTGTGAATGAGACTCTTCAGTTTTAAAGGTCATTGAACTCTAATGCTCCTAATAATCCTGGATCTCAGTGTCCCTGCTCTGTCCTCCCTTAATTAGCGTGTCCAGAGAGACACTTCGCAGTCAGAAGAGGTCCGATTACAATCTGAACCGAGCCAATGCCCCCATCCTTACCAACACCACCCTCAACGTGATTCGCCTGGTTGGTGAGTAATCGACCTTTGAGCTTACACCCATGCAAGACTGATGGTGCATGATAAAGTTGACCCTAAGCAGAAGACCACAGTTTGCCATCTAATTAACTGACTAATAGCTCAATTACTATGAAAGAGGTGCATTCTTAGAGTCAGCTGTGTTCTGTTTCAGCTTCCGGTCATTAACTCCCTTCCGAGCATGTGCCTGCTCATCTCGTCAGGTTCATTTGAACACGTGTTGAATGAGATAAAGGCTATGACACCATTCATCTTTAAAAGTTTGGTTTAAGGCAAACAGAATCTAATTGCAAAAAGATGCTGTCATGAACCCATAGGTGTGAATTTAATTTTGTGATAAAAGCGCTGATGTTGTAATATTTTGGTTTAAAATGTTTTGCTGAAATCAGCTGGAATACTTTTTAACATCCAGATGTTCAAATTGATTAAACACTATCTGGTAACCTCATCAGGGTTTAGAAGACATCCATTGTGATTGACTAGTAAGAATCTTGAGCCCTTTAAATTATTTTAGGGGAGGAGGAAAGAAAATGGTCATGATCGATCAAATGATACATTTTTTTATAAAAACGATTTTATAAAAGGTATTATATTTTAAATATGGCACAAGGGCTTTGAATGGGACATTTGCCAAAGTATTGCATTTCAGTTCTGTTTATCTACATTATTTTCATTCATATTACCCTTTGCTAAAACTTTTGTTTCATATTCTGAAGGTGAACCTTATTTGTTTGCCTTTCATATATATTTCACATTTTTTCTGATTGATTTTGCTTTTATAGGAAAATACATGCAGATGATGAACATTCTGAAGCCCATCGCCTTTGATGTCATCCACTGCGTGTCTCAGCTCTTTGATTATTACCTGTATGCTGTCTACACCTTCTTTGGCCGCAATGACATGGTATGAATTTCAAAGCATTTTTGTTCTCCTCCATTTTCGGTGTTAATACTTAACATTATGCAATATTTATTATATGCAATTGGATCCTTGCTGTGCCGTGTTGTATATTTTCTCTGGATGATACGTGTTCATTAAGAAAAGCCTGCCAGTACACTCATTGTTTTTTCTTCTAGTGTTTGCAAGCCTCATGGGCATTGTTCTATAATTCCAGTATCATGTGAGCAAGTGTTTAGGCATAGAGTTTGCCTCAGGAGGCTGGAATGTGTAAATGTCTGAATTCATTCTCAGTCGCTTATTTGCACCATTTCTAAAAAAAATAGGTTTGTAGTAGTAATTTAACTCTCCTGTAACTTGAAATCTTACTTGCATACACAAATGGATAGATGTGCTTCATTGACCCTTGAGAGTTTTGTATAAAGAAAATGTGCCTGCAGAAGTTCATGTCTAGAATTGTTGAGTGATTTCAACGCAGACCTCTCTATAGGCTTGTGCCCTGATGCTACAGTTCTCGAAGCTTTAATTAGCACAGCTTTAGGCTAGATGAATCCGTTTCGAGAGCTGGGCCTTCTTAAATAAAATTAGACAGCAGCTCAATTATCCTCATAATTGTCTCCGTTTTGAGACTCAATAAGCCGTATCTGAAGAGTCTTCAATGCCTTCACCACAACAACAGTACCTCACAATATACTGCACTTTAGCTACTCCGTAGAAAGCAGCATGTTTCTTGCTCCCTAGAGCACTCTGGTTATTTTCTGTGCACTGTCCCAAATGACTTTACAACAAAGCCACCTCATCTGCCCAAACGTTACTGGAATAATGAATCTTACATGGAATTGCCTTGTTTGCTTTGATTTCCCAGAAGTCTAACTCAAGCCGACCCCCACTTGTTACAATGCAGCTGTTTTAGCTCCCTAAGACTCTGGTCACATAGTAAGGGCATTGTTATAATAGTCCATGTGACATCAGTGGTTCAACCGTAATTTTATAAAGCTACGAGAATACTTTTTATGCTCAAAGAAAACAAAAATATCAACTTTATTCAACAATTTCTTCTCTTCCGGGTCACCGGTTGAACCGCTGCCGTCACGTGGAATAAAGTTGATATTTTTGTTTTCTTTGAGCATAAAAAGTTTTCTTTGAGTTGTTTTCTTTGAGCATGGTAGTTCCGTTGCTATCTTTGGAGGGTCAGAAAGCTTTCAGATTGAATCAAAAATATCTTAATTTGTGTTCCTAAGATGAACGAAGGTATTATAGGTTTGGAACGACATGAGGGTGAGTAATTAATGACAGCATTTTCATTTTTGGGTAAACTATCCCTTTAAGATTTGAGCTTGTCAGCTATCTTAACATGGGACTCCCATTTATCAGACCTTTGTGAAGTAAAGCCACTTTTCAATTGGCATTGTCTACTGCTCAAATAGGTCCATGCCTCTACCTCTGCAAACTGACAATGTGACTTTCCTTCCCAGGAAGTTTTAGAGTTTCAGGACTGCCTTGCCTACTTTATAAAGTCATGGGCCTTTTGAACACTATTGCAGGTGAAAATTTATTCCTGAGTGCAGAGGGAGTGACATTAAAGAGGCATTGCATTTTCTCACTGTTTTCCACCTATGTGAGCTGGGAGAATCTGTTGAGGAAGGCAAGCTTGCTAAACAGCATTGGAGGCTGTTCCCTAAGCTGTTGGTTGGGGCATTGGTTTGGCAGTGGCAGCCCAAGGGCATCTGACTGAATCTGTTAAAGACAAGAACTACCAGATGTTCTTGGACTTCTCTTCTTGGATTTTCAGACCTCTACTGCCTTGCAAACAGACCTTGTTTCACAGCTTACTGTTGACCACCTCAAAAATATGTTCGTTCTTTGTAGTCTTCAAGAAACCATGAACTTTTTCTCTGAGAAGCTGAACAGTTGGATCCTTAGTGTAAAAAAATCTCTACACTTCGTCTGTCATGTGCTGAATTCTGGTCCCAGTGATGCTTTTAAGGCCAAACTCTCAGCAGCCTACAGTGATTCCACCTTTCATGTTTTTTTCTACATATTATCACAGAAGTGTTCCATTTGCACTCTGTATGCTTTGCAAATAATTGTTTGTTTGCTATGCTGAGCCAGTGCTAAGTCAAAAGTAAATGCTTTCATGCTGGTGGATTGAGGCCAGTGCCCTTGCACACTATAGAACAGGAGTAAAGACTATTTGGCCTTCGCGTGTGGTTTAGCATCATTATAAGTCATGATTTTACTCCCAAAGAAGAACATTCCTGGATAAGCATAGGCACATACAAGGGCATTTTAAAAACTGAAGGAAAGGAGGGGCCCTGAGAAGAATTGAGCTTCTAGGTCTATTGATCAGGACAGAGTTTCAAGTCTGATCTGGATTTCATGACTTGCTTTCTAAATACCTGACTTTTAATTCCACATTTGGTGAGGCTTTGCTGATGTGCAAAATTGAACTTTTTTGTCTTTTTAAGCCACTGCTGTTCATAGGAGCCTATGCAAACAAGTGAGAGATAATTTA
Source organism: Oxygymnocypris stewartii (assembly GCA_003573665.1). Classification (NCBI taxonomy): domain Eukaryota; kingdom Metazoa; phylum Chordata; class Actinopteri; order Cypriniformes; family Cyprinidae; genus Oxygymnocypris; species Oxygymnocypris stewartii. The sequence continues at coordinate 2,996,086 of QVTF01000001.1, forward strand.
GTCTATGCCAAGGCACCCCCCCACACACACATATGTCCTCTGAGTGACAGTGTAGTATATTATCTTTGAAATGTAAGTGCTGACCAGAAAGTTTTTCACTTTAGCTTTGTCCTGACCAAATCCAGCAGTAAATCAGAGGAAGACTGGATACATCTGCCACAAGATCAGCTGTCAGATGCCAGTGAGGTTTGCATTTAACCCACCCGACAAGTTTGAAGGCACATTAAATAAAACAACACATCTCATCTTTCTCTCTTGCTCTTGTTCTGGCTTTTGCACAGTTACCTCTTCTGCAGAGCGGAGAAGCATGAGAGGGTCACGAATGAAAACTTTTCAAACTCTTAAATGAGTAAGAGTAGCTGTCAGTATCAGAGGCAGTCTCAAAGAAAAGTCTATGGATACACAAATCTAAATATCATTACTTATATAAAAAGATATTTGCAAAGCGGCTGAAATTGATATGCTCATTTGGATTAATTTCACCCATGACTAACTCCAAACACACAAGACATTCAATCTCGTATGGAGATGGAGATTATGTATTGCGCCATTTTATTTAGTAATGAACAACATTAGGATCTGAAAGGTCTGTACACCATTGTATACAGCTGAAGTAGCAACTCTGCCATGCACATAATTTTAGATGCATTGGCCTTGGCATTCATTGCTCTTTGCCTCAAGTTAATAACTTGGCTTAAAGGCAATGAATAGAAAGAACGGGGAATGATATGCAAGTGGCTTATCTGAAAATGGATCACCTCCAGGATGATGAAGCGCTGGAGTGTAGGGAAAGCCTGAGCAGTGCTTATTAAGTGTTGCAGATAGAGTTAGTAACGGGCGAGAAGATGCTACTGTCACGCTAACAGATGGGTCCTGTAGAAACTTATGCAAAAATGTTAAAGTCAGAGAAATACTGCAGTTTTATTGCCCCCCTGGTAGCCATTTGTTCACTAAGTAAATGAAAGTGTTAAATTACAGAATACTGTGCTTGCTGTAGTTTTGCTTGCACTAATGTGGTGGAAGTCACTTTTCTTTAATGATTAAATGTGTATATAAATGTATTTTATTTAATGATTAATTGTGCTTGATTAATGCTTTGCAGAAAAAATTCCCAGTAATTACCATATATTAAAAAAATGTATCCAAAAAAGGCTTTTTTGCTCATTCATTATTTGCTTTGTGTCGATTTTCCTTTTTGTTTCTCAATGCAAAGCACTTCCAATCTGCATCTCTGCCTTCACAAGGCTCTCAACCTGGTGCGTCCAGACAGGTGGTCCCTATCTATTGGGTAAGACTGCTGTGTGGAGCCTGCTGGCAGTAGAAATGCCTGCCACTGTGTGCTGTGTTTCATCCCCTTACTCATATTATATATATATATACTTATGGATTAAGGATTAGCCTATACTTTGAATCCGTAATATTGTTATGAAGTCATGTACAGTATTATCCTTCGTTATTTCTACTGTAAATTCAGTGCTACTCTATAAAAGATTTTACTGCTGTCTGTTTAGAGATTTACTGCTCTGCTCCCATAGTAAAAGTAAGCTTATGTTTGCCTTCCTCTCGCTCATATCAGCTCTATTGCATATTAATAACACGTTGGCTTGCTTGCATACATATTTGCATTTGTGAATACATTTCCAGTGAAGGTTCTCAGGAGGATTTGCCAGTCCTGTTCATCCTCCCCCTTTAATAAAAAAAACTAAATTGCAATTAATGAACATAAGTCTTGAACCACACTCGTGGGAGCTGTGTGAATGAAGTGCAGTTTCCTGGAGATGATCGGTGGTGTGTGCACTCTGGAGCTTTAGAGATTGCACTTTGTGAGTGTGTGTATTCCTGTATGATTGAAAAGCAACAAAGTCTCTTTCTCACGGGGTGTGTTTTGCTGTCTCCTATAGTATGAATCATCTGGGCTTGGTTTGATCAGCAGCAGACTGAGGACTACGCTCAGCCGAATCCAGGAGAGCCTAATAGATGTGGTGAGTAAAAACGAGGCACTTTTAATGCACTCTTTGTTTAGTTTTTTCTCTGGCCATCTCACTCCTATGGTTCATCTCCGCTCTTGGCCTCTCTTATGCATCCATTATGAATCCGAGTGAAAATGGTAGTGTGCATTTATCTGAGTTCCCTATAGCCTCTTATCAAGCCTATCATCTCTTACCCCCTCTTACTTTCAGCTATAGCAGCCACAGGTGAGTTAATCACCATCAGTACACTTGGATAGCCCTGCACTCTTGTAATAAATGTCCTTTGGTTTCCATGGTTGCACCCATTAAGGCACTCTGGGCCAAAGGCCTGATACAACGAATACACCATATACATGCACAAATTGGCAGTCATTATATAGGATCCATTCCCCCAGATGTCTGAATGTCAAAGAGCAAGAAAGATACTCGTTTGCATAAAATAATGAAACATGATTGTTTTTATCCTGTCAGACTTGCAAGTTATGATGCTCAGTGGAGTCTGGGAGTATGGCTCTGTCTCCAGTACTAAATCTAACCTACCTAGACAGCAATTTTAGTCATCGTAGGATCATGCCAGTGATTAAGCTGTCTCCTAAATAGATTTCATTTTGGCTGTATTTTGAGGCCGCTACAGTATATTGGTATCTTTTGTGGATAAGGCAATCTCACATCTATTTTATGATTAGCTCAGCAAGAAATTTCCATTCAATATAGAAAACTGAGCCAAGAGAAATTGTTTTTCTTCTTTTTAAGAGTCGGTAGTAGACATGGCATGTCAAGCAGTGACCGCAGTGTCCTGCAGCTCGACATGTTATTCTCTGCATGACATGCTGCTCTTGACATTATTTTGTTCATCATTTGTTTTCAAGTTGTTGTATTATTATGTACTGTATTGTGTAATTATATAGATTTTATACAGAGATTTTTGTTTTAAGAATTCATGTTTTTATGCAGCAAGGATTAGTAATTTTGCAGTAAAATACATGTTACTTTGAATTCTGAAATGCATCACATTTTCTTCAAAAATACTAAGCATAAATATTATGCATATAATAAGAAATACTCCTTAAGCATCAAATCTGGATGTTCAAATAATTTCTGAAGGATCGTGTGACACTGAAGACTAAAGTTACTGAAAATTCAGCTTTGCTTTCACAGGAATAAATTATTTTCAAAATATACATTAATAGAAGACACTTATTTAAAATTGTAAAAATATTTTTGCAATATAATAGTTTTTACTGTATTTATATTAAAGGGATAGTTCACCCAAAAATTAAAGTTCTGTCATGAATTATCCACCCTCATGTTGTTCCAAACCTGTAAGACCTTCGTTCATCTTCGGAACACAAATAAAGATATTTTTGATGAAATCCAAGAGCTTTCTGACCCTCCATTGCACACAAATAGTATTCTCATAGCTTCATAAAATTACGGTTGAAACACTTACGTCACATGGACTATTTTGTTAATGTCCTTTCTACCTTTCTGGGCCTTGAACGTGTCAGTAGCATTGCCGTCTATAGAGGGACAGAAAGCTCTTGTATTTTATCAAAAATATCCTAATTTGTGTTTTCTAACTGGTTTGGAAAGACATGAGGGTGAGTAATTAATGACAGAATTTTAACTATACGTTTAAAATATCATAACGACCTCAAGGTTAAAAAGTAATTTGTAGGTATTGTATATATTTTAAGTGTAACTTTTAGAAATAAAAACATGCTTTACATGTATATTTAAAATTGCAAAGTCTGGATACAAGGTCATCGTGATGCATTGCACATTACATTTATGTGTGCTATTTTCTTGTGCTCTTTATTAACATGTTTGTTTTGCTAGCTACATGCCAGCTAGCCACAATCGGCTGTGAGTGTTTAATTGCTCTCTTGTGCACAGCAATGGCTTTTAACAAGGTTGCTGATCAGCTGTTAATGAGGTTTCAGGAAATAGACAGCAAGCTAGGTCTCTAAACACAGTTAAGTTGCCATCTGTTTATGCCATGTGCATAATTGGCTTTTCTTTGCCCATCAACTGTTTCACAAAAAAAGATTATAGATTAGTATGCCACTTACAAAGACATATACTGTAAAAAAAAAGAGTTGAGCCAAGACAAATGCGAGTGTAAAAAATTACGCAAGTGAATCCGCTAAATTGTTCTGTCCGTCATTGCTATGATTGACAGTGATAACGGCCCTGTGTGGAGCGATCTATCTGACAAACCGATGTCAAAACAATAGACCTGTGCATTTAGTGATGCAGAGTAAATTCAGAACAAGCAATAAGTCTGTGTTGGCTGAATATATTTAGCAGCTTCTACAGTTAAAACCTCTTTTTGATGTGTCCTTTATAAGGCAATGTTTACAAAAAATTTAGTTTTTAAAATGAATATAAAAATACTTCAACATATTTAATGCATTATTATTTAATTTTACTTGCTACACTACTTAAGTACAGTACTAAGATGTGTTATAATTACCATTTTATAATAAATTCAAAATCAAGACCTAAAAACTAGGGAGTGGAAATGGCAACTGAGCTATTGAGTACTCTGCTGCCGTCTACCGGATATAATGGTAAAAAAACTTTTGTGGGGGAGGGGGATTGCGTGTCTTTGTCACCTTTTTCACCCATGATGCGTTTGCATCCGTGTGCATAGCCAACGATACGATACGTTAAAGTAGCTACCGATGCGATACAACTCACCCCTATTACGATACAGTGCGATACGACTTTGATTCGATTCAACACAACGTGATTCGATGCAATGCAGAAAATTATCACTATTAAAGTTTATATTAATCGTTAGGGTCTTAATGAAAAGTTTGTATCATTGTTTGGTTAAAATGTATCATTGATAGTGTAAAAAACATTATTTTAGCCTGTCAAAAGAAAAAAACTATCTTCCGAGCCACTCTCTAAGGAACTGTTTACTTTAGCCACATTCATCGTGAAACTTGCTAATTAGCACATTAGGAAAGGTCATTTAAAAAAACCTTGTACTCACTTCTTCTGTAGGTGAAGCTGGATCACGAATGATTTGTGGGAACATAGACACATTTATTTAGATCGATGGCGCATTCCCTTCAGAACCAAACGTAATCCTCTTCAGCGGCTCAGATGACGGGAGTAAATGACGACTGCTATGCTCATTATTACATCCAACAACAAAACACGTCAATTTCTTCGGAGTCATTCTTGTCTACATCTGCTCTGGTGGTGAAATATCTGATGACCACAGTTGCCAACTCTCGCCAGACAAATAAGCAACCGCAGCTTCAAAAACAAGCCCAAAACAAGCCCAGTATTTTTTTGATGATTTATTATCATGAATATTATATATTATCAATTATTTATTACCAATAAATGAGCCTGCAACAAATTAAACTGAAACCACTCTTTTATCTGAAAAGCAAAAACAGAAGCTATTTTACAAAAATCTGCAACAAAAGTGGGAACAAAACTCATCTCCAATCACCTGTGAGCAGAATATGATTGGAGAGATGGAAAAGGAGAAAAGCACAAGAGCTTCAAAGGGGAGCTGTATCATAGCCACATATTTATAGCCTAAAATATTTATAGGCGTCATTCTATGGAAATGTCAATTTTTCTGTCCCTGGACATAACAGAAATATTACACTTGAAAAACACTTGGTTATTTTTTATATATATTTTAAAATGAAATAATGTGTTATTTGGACAATTCTTTGACTCAACACATTGAGCCATCAATGTGGCAATATTTGTTTTTAATTAATTATAAAGAAATCCAAGCACCACAAACTGCTCGTCCCCACAGCCATGTACAATCAGAAAGTGCTTTATTTTGAGATCAAAAACAGGTTTTTCTTCCATTTAAACTAAAATAATGTATACATAACTATCAAATAAATGACATAAAACAAAATGGCAAATAAATATTTTATATATATGTATATTAAAAAAGAAAATATTATATTAATATTATTACAAATATTATAAATAAATAGAAGATCTTTGTCAAAGATATTTTAAGAACTGTTTTTGTCCATACAGTGAAAGTCAGTGGAGTCCAAAACAACCGTAAACCCCATTATCTTTCGTTGTATGGAGCTCATTGTACCCTCTTTTTTTTACCGTACAAAGTGATACTTGAAAGTCATCTTTGAAATAACGTGAGGGTGAATAAATTCTGATATAATGTTAATTATTGGTTAAAATATAATTTTAAGGTCCTGGGAAATGCATGGTGTTTACACAGTTTTTTTCTACTGGAATGTTTTCTTTGGTTAAACAATCACTATCTTCTATTTTTTTAAAGCTTCATATTGTCCATGTCATCTTTATTTCCTCATCTCTTTTTAATAAGGTCTCAGTGCTTTGTATATAACCTCTTGTCAGTAATTCGGTTTCACAGATCAGTTAGCACCACAGATGGGGAAGATACCTTTCCAGCTCCTGTATTACACGAGATGCTCTTCTGACATAGGAGCTAAGAACTTTGAGAATTGAAATAGTAAAGCACACTGCAGCAGAAAGCAATTTCTCTGCACTGGGGTTGGAGGGTATTTCCCATGGGAATGTACACTTACTGTGGCCTGCTTCCCAGCACAGATATAATGATATCGCTCTGTGGCTGGAGCAGAATTAAAAGCTCTTTAAACATTATCGCCTCTTCGGCAAGACCAGACCTCCTGTGAGATTTGATCTCTGCTTTTCTTGGATTGCATGGAAAGAAAACAACCTAAAACATTTAGAGGCAAAAAACTTTAGGCTCCACCCCCAATGTGCACAGTGCTATTTTTGTATGACTTGATAAATATTTTATTGCCTAAGATTCATCTTCTGTAAAAGTATGGCATTTGAGTACTTTTCACTATATGCAGATACATAAAAAAAAAATGTATTTAGTGTTAGTTAATTTAGCCTAATTTAGTGAAAACTATGTCATCTTCATCGACCATTTTCAAAAAATAACACTCCTGTTTAGGCACCGGCATCTTTGCTATTTTTGTCAAAGGTATGCTGTTTTCCAAATTGTGTGATTAATGGCACACATGAACAAGGTGGGTGAGACCTGCAGCACTTGGGTGGACAGGCCCACATTACTATGTCCTCTTACACATCGAAGGAACACTATAAGATTATTTTGTTTAACATTTGCGAGTTAATGACCAATAATGACGCCCCTCTGTCTGGAGGACCCCTTTTGCTAATCTCTGTAAAAGATACAGGAAGGGAGAGATTTATAGAGCCACATCCTTGAGCGAGCTAATAACTGACCTTTGCTCCCAGATCCACTTAAAAACAGAATTTCAGCATTATTCCTTTGACTGGCTTACCATAAATAAACAGAAGAAAGGAACTTCCTAGTTGGAGATAGGACAGCGACTACAAACTCCAGATCTCCTGAACATTAATGCATAACTCAATGGTGCTATCAACAAGGAAGATGGATTTTTGATGAGGCTCCGAGCTGAGAAAATCACCAGGCCTCCACAGGAAATGACCTCCTGATCCCTGAAAAGCCCTTTCGTCTGCTGAAGTCTAGGAACCGTTTCTTTGTTAATCTGCTGGAGCAGACAAAGAACGAGCAGACTGTTGTGGACTTTATGCTAAAAGACAGTTAATGGTTCCTGCTACTATTGTAGCAACATACTCAAGAGACGATACATATTAAGGTTGTATTTTATGTCTAAGCTTGCTGTGTAGTGGAACCTATGGTGTTTTTCTTAACCTATGACGTATTACTGTTCCCTGTAAATTTATAACTAATAATTAGTTTCATACAAATGGTCATGATAAATGCAATAATTTGGTGTGAACTATGTCAATTCTCAGCATTGTACGAATGATGAATACTTTTATAAGTTATTAGAGGTATTTTCCTTCATGTGATGAATTGACTATCAGATAATAAAGGGCGCGGCAAAAGAAGCCGTGCGGGGCAGGGCTCCGCCCCACAAGAACAATCTGATTGGGACAGCCGCCCATGGGTGGACCCAAATCGAGCGGTTTAAAACGAACACTACAGCTTAGGTTTTGGCTCTCAATCGCTGCTCGCTGACTTGCAAAGACTTGGGCTTCGGCTCACTGATCGTGCTTCGAAGCGCCCATGACCGTAACATCTGGTCGATAATATAACGACACTACAAATACTTAGTCAAACTCCTGAAGAAACCTTGAAAGCCTGAAACTTCGCGGAAGGAAAAGAAGAACTTCAAGGGTCGTCTCTGTCACAAAGGAATCAGGCAACCGCCAATCACAGGAGGAGTTCCCTCAGTGACATCACGCAACGAGCCAATCAGCCGCTGGGATTCCCTCAGCCATCTGAAGGAAACACCAGCTATCCATTTTAACTGAAAGCAAGTAGACCGAACAAATCTCCATTCTTACTGAACTGATGAATTGATCTGTATGCAGAAAAGATAGCAAAGTCTCTGCTGTGATCTTCCTCTAGTTAAAGTTACGAGATAGCACGAGTGCTAGTTTTAAACTTTCTTCTAACATTAACCGCAAAACTCCTGATATGTATGTGCGTGTGTTTATGTGTGTAAATGTGTTTTATTAAGTTTAGTCCATGTATTGTAGAATAACAGTTAGCAAATAAACCTAACAGTTTCATTTATAAAGAATGATGTCTTGGGCTGTGTGATTTTCAGGTTTTAAACTATATGTCAAAGATCGCGTTACCTAGCTCAAATCGGATAAAGTACTATTGTTTTTCTTTTTTTTTAGATAAAGATAAACAAAATTGTTAAAGATTTACTGATGTTAATGGTCGCTGGACGAGTCGTTAATAAAGTATAAATCATAAGTTAAAGATTAATATCACTTTAATCAAAGCAATATTGAATCTTTAATAAATGATTCCCCAAAGCTGAAATAATAGCTTCTAGATTTATTACAGACCTTATTTATAAACCCATTATTGCTGCCCATTTTTAGTCTCTTTCTGTTTATTGGATAAATCAGTGGGAATCAGTGAGTGTTTACCGTGGCTCAGTGGTTAGAGCATTGCGTTAGCAGCGCAAAGGTTGTGGGTTCGATTCCCAGGGAACACACATACTGGTAAAAAATGTATAGCCTGAATGCACTGTAAGTCGCTTTGGATAAAAGCGTCTGCTAAATGCATAAATGTAAATGTAAATGTACCGTGTCTGTTCTCAAGAGGTTTGTGTCACTAAAAGTGAAATGTCTTTTCTTGTCATCTCTTCTCATTTCAGTAAAAAATATTTTACAGTATGAAGCTATTAATGTAGAGTCATTAATTATAAGTATAAATTACAATAGCTCTGCTGAGCTCTTCTAGTGTGGTGTTCGTTTACATGGTAACAGGGTCTTCGCTTCAGAATCTCGTCAGACTTCCAGAAACCTGCTATTGAGCTCAATTTGATGAGAGCCAGAGACGGAGAGTGTGTGTTTACCTGTCTTTGTTTGCAGACAGATGCTTCTGTGTGTGTGTGTGTGTGTGGTGAAGTGTCCTCTGGGCAGTGCTGAAGGCTTCTGTTTCAGATCTGATAGTGGTTCTCCCTTGGGCCATCGGCAGTTCTGTGATTAGCTCTCTCCAGCGATGCCATCCAGTCCCTCGGTCCGCTGTTCTGTGAAGCACTTTGTAAACACTGTTCACATGTTTGTGTTCAGGTGTGTGAGCATCTGTTTGTGGGTGTTACCGCATCAACAAACCCCTTGTATGAACAGTGTTGGTAACTGCTTTGTGTTCAGCAAGGTTGTATGTACAATGGAACAAAGTTTTTTTCAAATTTTTTACTTTCAGTAAGATCAATGTCACTGATTTCTAAAGAAAAAACTCCAGCCATGATCCTCCCATAAAGATCAGTTTTGGTGGTACTAACCCAGCAGTCTTGGCATGCATGCAGACAAGGGGATGCTAAAAATCTGATTTCTGTTTATGTCTTCTCACACAATCAGAGCTATCCTAATAGGATCTTTTCATCGTGGCATCAGTCCTGATCCGTTTCCCTTTGAAATCAGATGAAAATGAGCACTTCTTTATTTCGTTGAGGCGCAGTCCTCAGGTTCTGGCAGTCCTCTGTCTGCCATGGCTCAGTGTCATTCAACAGCTTGGCGGTTAACCTTAAGCCTGTGGTTGGATTGTGGGAACCTGCACACTGTGACTTGGCTCATATCACAGACTGGCTGTTCGGGGTGAAGTATCAATTATTTCATCCCTCATTCTGTCTCCCTGTGTTTATGGCAGTCCGCAAGGACATCTGCCTCCATGATTCTCCCACAGGATTAGATTCGGCAGACTTAGGGTATCCTCGGTGTGTGCTGTTCTGTTGTTTGTTTGATATCCGGCCAGTTTGTAAAATATACTGTTGTAAAAGAAAAAAGAAAGGGAAAACACTACACTAACATTTGACACATTGTACATTTGAAATAATCTGCCCATCTCTCCAAACAGTGTTGCTGTGTTAGGCTGACCAAGATGACCAAGACACATTTCAACTTAACACTTACTTACTTTTATTTTATCTATTTAGTTTACTTTAGTTAATTTAACACTGTTAATGGAGGTGCCATGCACAAAACCATTTCTTATTTTATATTCATATTTATTTTATATTAGATTTTTTAATAAAATGTATTATTATTATTATTATATTATATAATGTATAGAAAACACATTATGAATTTGCCTGACGTAATTAGTTTTTATCTAAAGTGAATCTTTTAAATAATTATTTTAAAACAGCATTTAAGGTTTTGAGATTTTCTGGAGTATCAGTCCAGAGCCAGAAGAACATACATCAGCTTGTGCACAAATTCCTAAATCCACAGCAAATTTCCTGTGTCTTTCCTTCAGTTGATATGTGACGATTTCAATTTATCTTCGCTATTTCAAAAAAACACTTTTATGAGCTCCATAAGCTGTTGGTTTGATTTCCTCCATCCTAATGAAGCAACAGAGCCTCTTCTTCAAGACCAAATACTGTAAATTCAAGAAATGGACACTTAAAAGGTTTTAATGCAGGAATAAGGAGACCTGACACAACACATGCTAATGAAGCCTCTAATTCTGTTTGACACCCGTCTGATGAGAAACACATTTGGGAAACTAGGAGAGGAAGAAGAAATGAGCAGAGACATACATTTGACAGTAATTGCCAACTGACATTTCTGCCCCATTTCTTACGGAAACCCTTGAGAGTAAAGAATCAAAGTAATATTGAAGCAGTGCATTGTAAACATGCTTACAAGAGGAAGAGCCTATTATGAACGGTGCACCTTGGGAAAACCATCTGTTTAATTTGACAGAGCCAAGACGTTTTTCATTACCACAAACATACTGCATGTGTATGACTACAAATATTTTTTCAAGATAAAGTGGTGTTATTTAGAGACAGTAATGCATAGAAACTTGGTTATTGTTAACATAAAACACATAAAACATGGCTGGATGTTCTATAACCTCGTTATAAGTAATGCATCCAACAGCATGTCAAAGATGTCATCAGATTATTTGAGACCCCAGCAGGTCATACCGCATCTCTTTATGACTCTATTTGCAGCATATCAGCTTCTACAACACAGGCGAATCCCAACAACAACAGTTATCATTTAAAAGGCTGCGCTTCCAGCTGATCCATGTGTGAAGTACACTATATTTTTTCCAGATGATACCATTATGATGTTAGACCTCAAAGCCAGGAGGATTAAGAACAGTTTTTCACTTTTCTGCTTTTCAAAGCCTTGAATGCCATCGTAGCCACAGAAAATATTACTTACAAAGCCAAGGCTTTGAGGATGTACCGCAGATATATGTAGTACATTGTTGGCATTATCTATCATATGTTCTTGTTTTGTAGAGAGTTCTTTGTAGTAATAGTGCCCTGGAAAGTAGAGATTTGTCTCACTATATTTGTGATTCTCTGTTAATTTTAAATAAGCACAGTGTATCTCTGAAAGAGCAAAGGACAGAAATGTTATCAGCTCAAGAAAGTGAGAATGTCGCATACCCAACATTTTTAGATGTTTCTTCAATTTTGAAAGAAGATATTCAAAGATACCAGTAGCTACTATTTCAAAAGCTTTTTTTTAAGCTTGTAATTTGTGAGCTGTTAGCCTGAAAATGTTCTTCTCTCAGCATTGCCTTATCCATGCTTCCGTATGTTTAGTTTGAAGATTAATGGTAAAATTACAGTGTTTGTTTGTGGTACAGATGTCTTCCTAATAGTGTAAATTGTTGTTACTGGACATTTTTACAATGAAACAACCCTGTATCTTGAATTTGTGAACAATAATTACCAAAACTGCTTTTCGCATTACATTAATAGTTCAGTAAGGCACTCATTACTGCAAAATAAACCCCTAGAGGGTGATCAAGATGGAAAGTGGCTACTTACAAAATAAGTAAATAAATGGACATTTAAGACTTATTCGAGGTGAAATTGATTTACCTTGTGACAAGAAAGAGACCACAGAATCAGGACAGGAATTTTAAAAGTTTTTTTTTGATAGCAAGGTTTCTCGATTATAAAGATAGCCGTATATTTTTATATTTTCCGTTTATAAACATATCAATATGAGAAAATATTGACAGTGTGTTGTTTGCAAATTAAATGATTAGCTTTTATTTACTGTACCGAAGCCAAAACTAAATAAAATATGTGAGAAATGTGATATTATGTTTGATATTATGTTGTATGTACTCAGTATAAGAAAATATAGTAATTAATTTACAAAATGTGTGTATATTTGGTAAAAATGTTGTACTGATTGAAATGTATATTATTTAAAAAAATTCCCCTCTAGAATATGTTTGTTTGTGTGATTAAAAGAGAGAAATATCTCACACTACTCTAACCTGCGAGAAATTCTATTTATCAAGATAATATAAGTAACATTTCATTCACGTAACCTTTCTCGGACATTCCGAAGGTTGCATGACCATCACAATAAATATTGATTTTCCTGGTTTCCTGGAAACTGGATTTTATCTTTATTTATATTATTTCCTGCAACCTTTCAGGTTTGTGAAGGTTGTTTTTTGTGTTGTTTTTTTCTGAAAAATTGGTGTACTTAAAATGCATCAGGCATACCTGCAGACACCATGTGAAATGTCTAATACAAAGACGGGACTATGTTTATGTCAACAAGTGCTGTTTTTCCCCAATCAAGGCGTTTTAAACTGACAAAATCAGACCACTCTGTCTAGTTTTTGGGTTCAAATACCACCTGGTTGGAGCAGGCTGTAGTTAATCAAGCAAATAACAGCTATTTGGGCCTCTTGCTAAACTAAAGTGACAGCCAGACAGTGATGGGGACTTACTGGGCTGTGCTCTCGGTTCTCTCAATGTTACCAGCCGAGAGTAGGGCACACACGCAAAGACAGAGAGTTAATTTTATGTGACAATGCTCCGGCGTACACCCACACGGATGTGATGATACTAGCTCAATACTGATGGACTACATGAAGAGTAGAGAAGGGGGTCAGCAGGGGCCAAAGGAAACAGCACTCTGTGTGAGGAACAGTTAGAGGGTGAAAAGTGGGAGGGAGGTGTAGAGAAATGCTGGAAGAAAGTCAGGCAGGTTTCGACTGATTTTGTCTTGGAAAAGGCTGTAATGAGCAGAGCGATTCAGGGGACTTTAACGGTGACTGGATAGAGATGAATGGGATTATGCATTTTGAGTGCCAGATTTGGCACTGTGAACGTTCTTTATAAAAAATTAATCAAACAATTTAAATAATGTTGAACTATAAGAGGTTTTAACGTGGGAGATGCCGCAAACATTCCTACCTCTAGAATATACAGTAGAAGGGTGTTTTTTCAACTATGAGCATTTTTGGCATTTTTCACACAATTTCCAATTTATTTGATTTGTGTTTTAACAATGCCAAATAGTAAACACAGAGTATATGAATCACAGGAGAAATCTATTATTCGTGGAATAATTTTTCTGAAAGTTGTAAACTTTATACCACATTTTATATATTTTAATAGCATGATGAAAATGATTGGCTCATTTTTCCTCATAAAGCCAATTCTAAAGCTATCATTTATACATTTATGCTTGGGCTTTTTAATAGCCATGTTTTAGGGGAAAAAGGCTTTTTACTTTGCTTGTGAGTGCCTGGATGTGGATTTTTTGCAACACTTATCCACTTATCATTTTTATCAATTCATTTTTAATTTAACATTTAATGTTATTTTAAATAACATGAATTATTTCAAGAGTGAATTAGCAACAAAATAAAAATGCATTTTAATATGTAGCATAAATAAATGACAAAATTACATTTCCATGACAATAAAGGGGATTACATTTCATTCATTTTTGTTAATCCTATTAAAGTTACTCTTAATTAATAAAAAACTGTATTAGTAAAAAGACGTATTGTGAATGTTTGATTGAGTTGTATGCACTTCTTTTGTTGAATTTCACGTTTAACCAGGACAGTGACCTTAAATCTTGTTTTCTGTTAGGACACACACTGTTAAGGACATGCAGATATTATTATCTGTATTATATAACAGTAGTATAATGGATGTGTATGTCAGGGTTGCCAGGTTTTCTCAACAAAACCCGCCCAATTGCTACTCAAAACTAGCCCAATTGCTACTCAAAACTAGCCCAATTGCGTTTCGAGGGGGTTTCCTTGATTGAAAATCCCAGGGGGTAAAATACATGTTTTCTTTGGAGGGGTTCCCCTGATAAAATGTGCATTTTAGGAGCTAAATAGCACGTTATTGGGGCTGTTTCAACTTGCGTACATGAAAAACAACCTGTGGCAACAATGTTAAAGTAGCCCAGTGGCAACACTCTGGTATATGTTTTGTATTTTCATAGACGTGTGTTTTATGCTACTTTAAAGCGGCTGAAACTGAGGTTCTTTGTGCACATCACAAAAGAAACGTACTAAACCGTAAGATTGTGGCCTTACCTTTTTGCCCTGAAAAAAACATAAACATCTAAGGGGTAAAACTTTGTTTGTGGCTTCATACACTGTCCCAAATATCCAGATTAGAAGCTTAATAGGAATAAATGCATAATGTGATCAATTGTGCCTGCATCAAGAGATGCCCTTTGCTTTGGTGCGCATTAATTACCGCCTATTGCCTCATCAAGATTGTCAGCCAATATTTTAAATATGGCCATGTCAAAAGCCTGACGCTTTGAGCTTTTGCATAATGCTAGATTGAACAAATATTTTGTGTGTTGATTTTGCACTTGATGAAGTGTGTGTCAATTAAATCACTATGCTGTGAATTATTACGAGTGCGCTTGAGCCAGTAGTTGGCTTTCAGCTGATCATCAATGAATTATTGCACATAACATTTTAAATGCAGTGGATTGTAATTAGACATGCATTATCTACCCTCATTTACACATGATTGTTAATAAGTCGCTTGTCATTTCATCAACAGTTTTCACGCAACACTGAAATACCACTTTATCTTTCAGGATCATATTTTATGGTGCTTTTAAAAAGAGTGAGATACAAGCCTTTTCATTATTTTTCGTAGTTTATTTTTTTTCATTTTATGCATGGTTGTGAATGAGATAAAAAGTCTGAGCGATTCATTACATTTGGGGCTACTCTTATTCAGCTTTAAGGGCTTTGTAATTAAATTCAGTAATGTTCACAATGAAATGGATTATTCCTTGCCTTACCATTTCCACTCATGGTCTTATTCTTCCCTTTCTAGAAGCATATTCGATTTAAGCATTTTGAGGCTCTGGCGAATGCTAGACCATTGCTGGGATTTCACTTGTGTGTTATCAGATTCCATTTCTCTCTCTCTGTCTTTACTTTTTCTTTTCTTTTCAATTTAATAGACCCCAAGCCTGAGCTGTAGTTATAGAAGCACCGTAGCCTTCAATCTGTTCACAGTGAACCAAAATTCAAGAAAAAGTCACCATTTTGAGATGAGGTATTGATTTGTTTTTCTTTGTATATTTGTTTGATGGCCCCTTTTCCCTTTACATTTTAGCTCACGGTAGCTTTAGCACCTGATAAGAAGACAATTATGAAGCCTGGCTCATTTTAATGCATCCAGATAGATAGGCCGATAAATCATGGTAGGATTCCTCCTGGTCCAGCTTACACCAGCTATTAACCACCAATGTTGTTTGCTCTGGGGTAAAGCGCTAAAGAAATTCATTTTCTTCAGGTTTCATTTCTATTGAGGTATTTTACCATCTAAATACCATCTTTACCATCTTGACAGATTGATTGAAGCAATGTTCAATGATAAATACCACCTTTATCGGAAGCATCTGTGTCGTGGTCAGTTATGACAGAAAATAATTTACCGATTGTCAAAGGAAACAATAAAATTAAGCAGAAATGTGTAGCTCATGTTCCCATATTACTCTCACTGACCGGTTTCACCATAGTTCAAAATATAGTAAGACAATTGCAAAATAACTGAGAAAAAAATATTTGATATCTCTCTAGAAATGTGCTTTTATCAAAGTGCTTTAACCTGGTGTGATCTGTGGTGTAGACTCTGAATGATGATGAATATTCCCAGAAGTGGAAAGTCTTATAAGGGTGACTAAATGTTGGCAGATTATGTATACATTGTGTGGTGGTCTGTCCCTTTATGTGTATTTGAGTACAGCAGAAGTAGAAAACACTGAAGTAATTCCAGATGAAAAGAACTAAATTGAAAGAGTGGCCTAGTCAGAGTCCTATCTTGAACCTTATAGAGATGGTGTGGCAGGACCTGATTAGAGCAGTTCATGCTTGAAGAGCTACCAATCTGTCAAAGTTAAAGCAGTTTTGTAAAGAAGAATGAGTCCAGGTTCCTTCACAGTTATGAGCAGGACTCATGTCCAATCGCAAGTGGTGATGCTGACTGCAAACATCATGTTTAGTTTGAAACCGTGCAATTAAAACATTATTCAAATAGGCAACAATGGGGATGTATAATTTTGTCACAGCACTGTATATTAATTCCTATGTGTGTGTTATTACACTTGCAATTTTTTTTACCAAGACTCATTTTGTAACCCTTGGATGTTGTGCCTGTGATCTTTTGGTAGGCGAAAAGTAGATTCTGTCTTGGTTTAAAATCTGTGGATGGTGTATGGGATTGCCTGTATGGCTTTTTTGCAGGTTATGATTTAAAGACGGGGCTAAAATGACTATAGGTGAGTAGGGACTATGGGAGTCGTTTTCCATAAACTGCAGCTTTCTCTTTAAAAAGACGATTTCACAGAAACTGAGTTTGGAAATAAAACTGATTTTATAGGGCCCTATAATTATAATATTATTTTGTGGTAATAAAAATAGACGTAAGTTAACAATAGGTTTTAAAATGACTTAAATACACATATAATAGCAATTATGCAATAATAATTAGTTCAAATAAAGTATCAAAAGCAAGAAATCATATGGTTGTATTGAAAAAAACTGTTAAAGTACATAATGTATTAAACAATAGAGCTAATGTTCATTACGCGTTACAGCAAAGGCCTGCAGGGGCGCCAGCGGCCTAATGATGATTATTTGTATACACTATTGCGAGATCTAATCCTTGTTTAATATTGACCAAGCACCATTTAATTCAAATCTCCACTTAATCTTTAATATATGGCAATTTCTTGCTATGTTATATAGCAAGATGTTATAGCCACTGTAATTAAATTAATATGTGCACATCAAAATGTGCAAACTCAGAGTGAGGGTTTGAGCTTTTATTTTGAAATCATGCTGTATTCTCCTGCGTTTGCGTAGATTTATAAATGATTTACCTTACACATCTGATGAAATGGCGTGCGTTGCGTTCCCAGGTGAACGTTACAATAAACCCAAACTCACAACAACACTCAGAGATGGAGTTTGAGATGCTCCACGTAAATTATACGTTTCTGTGGAGATACTGTGAACGGAGTCGCTGTGTAACGCACATACGTAACCTAGATCCATGTAAATAATAAAGCACATATATTTATTTGATTAAATCATAGTGTTTCTGAAATCACAATTATGCTTAATTATGATTTATCATGCAGCCTTGGAAAACAGTCTAATAATGTATTAATGGGATTCTCGTCCGTGAAATGGTCCACTACTGGTATTTTGTCGGTTAGTCGACGCAAACAAAATGAAGTCGACGATTAAAAAAGAAATTGTGATTAGCAGTAAATAGGCCTATTTCACAATATGGAGACTGACAGCAGATGTAAGGAAGAGGCACGTCCAGTCCAGTATTCTTACTTTATAAGGAAATGAATTCATGTAATGACGGCGAGAAAACAACTATTCCCAGGCAATCATAGCGGGCCGCCAATACGGTTTATAGTGAAGACTAAATAATTTTTTGAGAAACATGTTTTTTTTATTGTCAAGGTATGTATTATTTAGCCGTCATAGCTAATTTCTAATTTACATTTATGCATTTAGCAGACGCTTTTATCCAAAGCGACTTTCAGGTTATACATTTTTTTTTTTTGTCAGTATGTGTTCCCTGGGAATCGAACCCACAACCTTTGCGCTGTTAATGCAATGCTCTGACCACTGAGCCACAGGAACACAAATGTATCACTTGTTGGCTTTATGAATGAATTTCAAAGTGGTTCAATAAAAAAAAGTTGTTAACTATTTGTGTATGCTGCTTTAACTAGGAAAATTGGTAATATAATATTACCAATTGCGTGCGTGGACACTATAGTCTTGAATAGTATTGCAGGTAAAAGTGGTAATTAGGTCCAAATGTTGTCAATAAGAATGCATGAGGAGCCACATCAGCTTGAAGTATATACAGACTGGATTTAGCTAATGATGATATTATATTTTCTGATAAGATGGTTTCAAATATATTGGTTGTCTCAGTGTCTATAACAACTTATTATTAACAGCATCCTCTGCTAATAGGATTAATATATCACGGCATGTGATTAAAATGTGCCTACTGACATATCTTTATTATATAGTAATGGTAATTTTAACCCTTATTCTGTGTTCAGGGGATTTCAGGGCACCAAATTATGTTTGCTTTAAAAAATGTCCCCTTCATTTAAATGGCATGACATTTGAAGATTCAGCTCCCACTATATATACAAACACTTAATAAATTGGAACGATGTCCGATAGTAAATGGCTTGAGTTTAATTATTTTAACTGTTTGTTTTACAATAAATAGCTGTGGTCTTCCACTACGGCACATTTTTTATTTTATCACATGAATGAAACTGAGAAATGTAAATCTTTACAATGAATTTGACTTAAAAATCTATTCTTGCTATTCTATAAGCACATATACTAAAGGCTAAATAAATAAACAATACCATACCACTTGTAGACTTAAAGCATCAATTAAGTGGGTAATATTATTAAATGTTTAAAATTGTTTATAATGTTTACAATTTGGTTACAAAATAACACTACGAATCAAAAATGCGCAAGCAAACATCAGGCCTGGTATAGGCTCTGCACCCAGCTAAAAAAAGAAAAAACGTATTCTTCAAAACTATTTTATTTTGACAACAGTTAATAAAAAAAACATCTATGTTAAGTGCATGATGTGCAAATTATATTACAATGTAAGATATATACATTTTTGTCATGACACCTGCAAGCAAGTTCGATAAAGCAGCTCAGCTGAGGTTCTTCACTGTTAATGTTCTTCCTCGTGGTGTCTTCGTCCACCCCGATGCTTCACACTTTGGTGCCAGTCCAGAGGGAAAAGTGGACCAAATGAAAAACCTCCCTATGGCCTGGTAGAAGTGCCCTAATGTGAAAGCCATTAGATAGGCACAGGCATGACAAATTGTGTTTGTTCGGGTCCAAGCGAAAAAAATAAATAATAATAATACACACCTACCACTGGCATGTCCAGGGTCTGCTGAGGTTCACTGGCATATAGCATGGGATTCTCTTATGAAATAGGCGAAAGGAAACTATGCAACTTCTCTAAAAGGCACTACCTGCTCTTGTTTGCGTAGCAAGTTTAGGAGTTGTCTGATGTTACTGAGTGTTAAGAAAATGTGGTTGATGTTGCTGGGTAATAAAGAGGATGTTACAGCAGGTATGTAGATGAGGATGATGTTACTAACTGGCTATCCAGCAAAGCTTGAGAGATGTTGAGGCTTCACA
Organism: Oxygymnocypris stewartii; assembly: GCA_003573665.1. Classification (NCBI taxonomy): domain Eukaryota; kingdom Metazoa; phylum Chordata; class Actinopteri; order Cypriniformes; family Cyprinidae; genus Oxygymnocypris; species Oxygymnocypris stewartii. The sequence goes on from QVTF01000001.1 coordinate 3,016,105, forward strand.
CCAGTACTTCCAACTCATTTATTTTTTCCTAAAACTCATGAAGAGCATGTAATTAAAGAGAATAAAGTAATAAAACACATTAATAGTTTATGATAAACATGTTGTGAAGGAATTGTAATATTAATTATTTTTAAATAAATCAATCATACTTAATCACGACTAACATTTCTTCCTTTCCAGGTTTAACATTTAATTATTGTGTTAACAATGGAATGTGTCAAAAGCATATGACAAGTCTAGATAGTCAGTCTAAAAATAATAATCTCATGATTGAAGTAATCGTGAGACTAAATTTAACTTGGTGAATCTACTACAGGTTTATGCAGATATAGAACATCATAAACACAGTTAGAAGTGGATCTACTTTTACATTTCAAGATTCAAGATTTTTATTCGTCACATACACAATTATACAGAATATAATCAGCAGTGAAATGTAAGTCAGGTCCTATGCACTTAGTAAGGAACCACTGAGCTTAGCCACAGAGAGCTGTATAAAGAGGGGCAGACACAAGAAAACAAATACCAGTTAGAGATGTGTTTTAAATTGTATTGGTCAGAACCCCACAGAAGACCGCGCAAATAATGAACACACATTCCCCTTACTTAAAATGTTCCACTGTTAGCATAACTGCTACCATATAGTAGCCTACCTTACGTTTATAAGGCAATATATAAGCATAATCTATTTTAAATATATTGTGAAATTTTATAGTCACTGTTTAGTTTCAATCATCTATTGTTTTACAGTCCATTAAGAACGTTATACTTAGAGGGAAAGGTGGCTCTCGTAATCGTACTTCTCCTGCATGAGCACTCTCCATTTCATCATCAGCTACCGTCGGTGTCTGGAGTAAATTTCGTCATTGGGAAAGTTGTAAAACGATAAACAGTTGCTTCTTACTCATGTTTGAACATAAGCGCGCAATACAGGACTGATTACTTTTAATCTTATCCACTGTTCTGTTAGCGCATTCACTGGACCGGAAAAGGGTTTTCTCTACTTCCGGTATGCATACGTCATGTTGTGAAATAGGCCTATGTTCAAACTAAAAAGAGGGATGCTAAACAGGATGCTAAGCCACCAAAGTCTACAAAGTTATATTCATATGCAGATAAATGAGCATTTGTATGCAGGTCCATCTGCCAAAAAGTTTTGTCATAGCTTAATTTTAAACCACTTACCTTTGCAGATCCTTGTAGCTACTCATGCATGGCTCTTCCGACGGGAAGAAAACGTTGTGTGCTATAATGTTAACTTCCCAAAGGCAGATATTCTGTGGAACCGGAAAAACTGTGAGCTATGAAATTTCATATTAGCCTTATTTTAATAGGATGATCATGAAGTGTAAATGATTGCTCTTTATTCATTTGTTCTAACCTTGCTTTTGCAAGGATGTGCAGATCACTAAACCTTGTGACCGTTTAATTGGTCCTAAACTTTCACAAAATTATTGTTGTCTGTGTAAATTTATTTCCACAAGCTTCTATATTATAGTTGGTGTCCAAATTAAATAGCATTCCTTTATTAATATACATAATTTAAAGTTGTAATTTAAATAATTTCTTGATAAAAACATTTAATGTGCTATGTACACAATGATTTAAAAGTCTGGGATCAGTACGTTTATATATATATATATATATATATATATATATATATATATATATATATTTATTTTAGGGGTGTAACGATATACGTATTCGTATTGAACCATTCGGTACGAGGTTTTCGGTTCGGTACGCATTACAAACCGAATGATTCGTTGGACTAATCCTATTATGTTTGGAAAATAAAAGAGCTTAAATGTGTGAAATATCAGTGCCACTGCGCTCAACAACGCAGCCTGCTCCAAAGTGTCTGCTCCATACAGCGTTGCAGAGCCGCAGCACATTGTAGCAGGAGTCATTGCACTGATCACATAAAGAGAGGTGCTTTCAATGAGAGCGGTTCGGGTGAAGAGACTGGTTTATACTCCTCGTGTCAACACGAGAGCGAATACGCAACCAAAATAATGCGAATATTGAGGAAATGATAGCGGACGGAGGATTTTGTTTTCAGGCTAAAGTAAAGTAAAAGTCAGTTTCTTAAAACCAGAGAAGGTGAACATGTTGATATTCTTGTGGACAAAATGCAAGCACAGTCACCGACAGCCAGTTTAGTTTTGCTTCTCTTTTTGTTTTCATTTTAAAAAGCTTATCTTTGCTGTTTACCTCACATTAAGGCATTCTTTTATTTATTTATTTTTGGTACTCAGTGTTTGCTAAACTTTCTGTAATTTAATAGTCCGTATATAACACTGCATGTGGTGTATGTTATGCCTCATCTTATTAGTTTTTGTTAATAAATTATGTAAGCTAGTCATTGTATACTACAGTTTTATTGTTGTTGTGCTTTTTAATTAAGAATAAAAAATAATCCATCTTTTGTTTCGGTCTTAAAAAGTGAAAAGTGAATAGATGCAAGCAAAACAGATAATTATATCTTCTTGTAAAACGTGACTAAAGATCACAAATTCAAAAGTGAAAGTATTTTTAATATAGCAAAAGAGGAATTCCCTTCACCAAATTCAAATCACAAATAATACTAATGATGAAAAATAACTTTCATTACCATATAATTATAAACTATGATAAAAGTTAATCAGCATGCATTGATTTATCCCATGTTGTAGCAAAAAATAAGTAAATGATAATAAAATTATTTGCTCGAACAACTGAGAAAGTTAATAGCAATAGAGTGACCGGTGGGAAGAATGAGTCTCTAGAGCACTGATTTGGCATTTCCAATTAATGTAGGGCTGTTACTGTTACATTCTTATTTTTATTAGGCATATTATTATTATTATTATGAAGTTTCTAATATTATTAAATTAAAAGTATAATTAATTTGCCTCGCAATAATTACCACATAATTGGCGCACTGCGAGGATAAGATTAGACTATTTACTCCTCAATTAAAATATTTTTTAAAACATGTCTATTAGGCTATAGGCTACCTACAATGAATTATAGACCTATAATTAAAATATTAACACTGCAGTAAACAATAAAAAAAGAAGCTTTTATTTCAAGCACCAACTTTCAAAAACAACCTGTTTATCACAAAATACGTTTCTTCTTTTTTTTCAGTATGTATGGTTCCACAAGAGAAATATAAAGGAAATAAATGAAAACAGCTATAGGCTAAACCGTTATCAGATGTTGAAGTAGATTCGTCTCTCTTTGTCTCTGAGAGAATAAGCGGCGTCAGATGCCGAAAGCTCCATCATTACTCCGTCATTCCGTTTTGACTTTTTATAGTGAATTGACTGATTAAGATGTTCACCGGCATAAATCTTGCACTTAGTTTGCAAACCCTGGTGAAAACGCGTGCTTGTGTGATATCCATTGGTTCGCCTTCATGGTTTAAACAGGAATATTTCCAACATTACGACGTAACCAATCGCCCCGCCCCCCTTATCGAAAACATACCGAACCGTGACACCACTGTGTCGTTTTGAACCGAACCGTGAATTTTGTGAACCGTTACACCCCTAATATATATATATATATATATATATTCATTTAGTCATTTAGCAGATGCTTTTATCCAAAGCGACTTACAATTAGGGAATACATGATGTGATTAATCTTGAAAAAGCAAACAGACAGGAAGTGCTCGTAACACCAAGTCTCAGGCATTGTTCAAATAAGTACAAGCTAGCAAGGGAAGGAGAGAAAGAGTAAGATGAAGTATTTTTGTTTGTGACTTTTATGATGAATTGAAGTAGTGTCAAAAGAGACGAGTTTTCAGTTGCTGCTTGAAGATTGACAGGGATCCAGCATTCCGGATGGGGGTGGGAAGTTCATTCCACCAGCCAGGTGTGATGAACGAGAATGTTCTGGAGAGTGATTTTGAGCCTCTCTGTGATGGTACCACGAGGCGTCGCTCACTAGCAGATCTCAGACTTCTGGAGGGGATGTAAATTCGTAATAGTGAGTGGAAGTAGGAGGGTGCTGAGCCTGTGGTTCTATATGCAAGCATCAGTGTCTTGAACTGGATGCGAGCTGCAACTGGTAGCCAGTGCAAGGAGACAAAGAGAGGTGTAACATGGGCTCTTTTGGGCTCGTTGAAGACCAGTCGTGCCGCTGCATTCTGAATCATTTGTAGAGGTTTGATTGTGTTTGATGGAAGTCCAGCCAGAAGAGCATTGTAGTAGTACAGTCTAGAAATGGCAAGGGCCTGGACAAGAAGTTGTGCAGCATGCTCTGTCAGAAAGGGCCTGATCTTTCTGATGTTGTGTAGTGCAAACCTACAAGATCGAGCAGTCTTTGCAATGTGCTCTTCGAAGGTCAGCTGGTCATCAAAGATTACACCAAGATTTATGACCGAAGCTGATGGGGTAATTGTTGATGAACCTAACTGAATCGTGAAGTCATGTTGTAGAGGAAGGGAAGGGAAGGGAAGAAGCTCAGTCTTTGCCAGGTTGAGCTGTAGGTGATGTTCTTTCATCGATGCCGAGATGTCTACAGTCATTTAGGAATACTTTTTTTCTAGCAGCTTTCTCACATAGCTGATTATCCTATAGGTCATTATTAGCACTACACCTCTGATGTTCAGTGAATTTTACAGCTGATGGTGTTTTAAGCACATTTGTAATTTCATGCTGTATCGTCAGAGAAGTTTTGCAGTAGAATTCAAAGGGAATTTATTAATCTTTAATCTCCAATGTATGTGTGGTATTAAGCCTAGTTATCCATTATCCTCTTTCATGTTTATTCTAACATGAACAGAATGTTAATATTAACCTCATTACAGTTGATCTCAATGGATAGCGTTAACCTCAGAATACATTCAGCAATTGTTTCATGTATACCGTTTACTTAATACATGTTCAGATGCCCTAAAAGCTTGTATAATAACTGCATTTACATGTATAAATTTATCCAATGCAGCATACAATGGAGGAGTTGTACAACAACTGTTTATACATAGTTTCTATATATTTTTGTTAATGGTCATCGTCTTTTTCCAGTTACATTGAGATTGACAAGCTTTTTATTTCAGTACCATCTATACATTTTCATTTGGACTGAGATCCAGACACTGACTTGGATGCTCTAGAATATTAATATTGCTTTATGCCATTGGCTGTGTAGCGTTGGCTGGATGCTTGGGGTCATTGTCTTATTGATAAATCTCTTTCCAAGTCACAGGTTCCTTTCAGACTCCATCAGGTTTTCCTCTGGGATTTCTTCAGGTTTTCCCAGGGTTTTTTCATTAATTTTATCTTCTTCTAGGGCTGGGTTGCATGAAGGTATATATATAGAGACCTGCGTGGGATGGATTTTTCAGACCCGCTCCCGCAAGATTTTGTCCCGCGCCCGCCCGCTCTCACAGAAATATATCTTATCTGGTCCCGCTTCCGCCCGCGACATTCATGTTTTGTCCCGCTCCCGCCCGCGACATTCATGTTTTGTCCCGCTCCCGTAATCTATATAGATTTTTTTTTCTGTACATAGAATAAATTTACATTAAATTGTTTTGTAACATTTCCTAAGCTCCACAACATCCCAGCATAAATGCTCCCAATACAATATTTGTTATTTAGGCTAAGCATCAACATTCACAAACCACTGTTATTTTTAACAGAAAATCAAGCATGGGCTGCTGTCAGCATGGTTAGGCATGGCATAGTGCAAGCAGTGCTTCCTTTATTATCAGCTGACGTATCAGTTCATCACAATATCATAAAGCTCTGTTATAATAACACAATGAACATATTCACAATGAATCTTTCACAATGTCTACACTTCGTGTATTAAAATGAAACGATTCGTGAGCATGCAGTTTAAGTACTGTGGTGAGTCACTTCTGTGATTGTCTACATTACACTATATACCTTTAAACACGTGTTATAAATAGAAACTCTGCCTAGCTTGCGCATGTTAATCATTTGAATGTTAATATAAGTTGTTCCTTTTGCTTTTGTGCAACAGATAAATAACAATTTATATGTTTTAGACATTTTATGTTTAGATCATTTCTATTTTGTGGGAGTCCCGAAAATAATTTTATCCTCCCGCACCCCGCACACACACAAGTCTCTTCCCACCCGCACTCGTCCATCAAGAGTTCTCCCGCGCCGCACCCGGTTGTCTTGGGTTTTCCGGGGTGTGTAGGTCTCTAGTGTATATACCATTGCAACAGTATAATGTGTAAGCCAGTATCTTTTCTACCTCAGTATGTAAATATACCCACTTTCAGCCGGCAGGCGGGGATGTGCTTGTTATTAAAAGGTGTGAGCATGTCCAAGTAGGCAGTTTGAATTAATCTGAAATCCTTTTATTGTATTTTTTTTCACTGCTTCTCTTACTTTTCTTGTTTTTATTCTAGACTGTTCAATGTGAAGCAGCTGTTTTTGCACAGATGCCAGACTTAACATTTGTTATGAATAATCTTATTTTTTGGTCTGCGTTCATCAGGTTTCAAATCATAAAAGAAAATAATTAAATTAGACCTTTCATTTATAAAGTATGTAATTCAGTATATTATTCAAAAAGTACAAATTACTACATGGTTATTTAATAAGAGAACAATTTCTTTGTTGAGTTTCCAGCGAAAACTGAATTCCTCAACCTTCCTCAACCACTCTTAACCTCCACAAGTCTTCCAGGTCCTGCCGCAGAGAAATGTCCTCACAGCGTGATGCTGCCATGACAGTAGGATGGGCTGTTTCTGATGTGTTTGGCTTACACCAAACATCATTTAGTCTGATTGCCAAAAAGCTGAATCTTTGATCTTCCAGCTGGCTTCAGAGTCTCTCACGTGCCTTTGGGGGAAAAAAATCATGCAGCGATAGAGTGCACTAGGGTTATTTCAGTTCATAGAGCTCAAATTAAATCAAGTTCTACAAGCCACTGTAGTATATTACACTTTATATCACCTAATATTGTCCTTTTATTAGGTGATCTATGTCATAAACACTCCACATCAATCACACACACTGTAGAGCTCATCAGTAATCATTTTGAATCCTACAGTATAACATAAGTCCCTCATTACATAGACACTAGACACACTGTAGCAGACAGACGAGAGATTGAAAAGGCTCTTTAAAGGAGAAACCGTAAAGGTCAGGGCCATAAATAGTGGGATGAGTCTGACCTGTGAGTAGAACTGCTGAAGAAAGGGCTTCTTGGCTGAAGGCATCATGCTGTCGAGATGAAGATGAAGGAACTCAAACTGCTCTGCCAGAAAAAAACGACCAAAATCCGAGAAAGTATTCTACAGGTTTGCAGTGCACGCTTGTTCACGATTGCTACATTTTTGTTACCCGCAGGGAACTCGCTTTGCTGAAAATGTTGTCACGTAGGTGGAAAAAAGGTGTGATGTGGCTAGGAAGGTTACGTTTGTCTGCTTTCATATGATTTTCAGACACAGACAACAGACAGAGATGGGAGAGTGCTGGATATAAATGCTTCTATTTTAAGAATATACAATATCTATAAAAAGTGTCATTTTTGTTTAATTTAATCACACATGATGTATTTTGGCTTTTGTGGCACCTGATCAATAGAAAATATTCTTTCATGTCAAAGAGTACTTAGCAGATGCAGTATTTGTGGATTCTGTAAGTCTCTCTCAGCCACATCTGGACACTGCTGTTTCTTATTCTTTTGTGCAGAACTGCTCAGGATCAGCAGGTTTCATGGAGATCCAGCGTCCACCTATAAATTCTCAACTGGATTGAGACCTGGATTTAGACTTGGCCACTCCAGGATAGTAACATTGTTATTTTTAAGCAGCATTGGCTTTTACACTTTGGCTCACTTGAATACAAATTATATCCCAAGTCACAGTCTTGGAGACACTATCAGATTTTCCTTCAGGATTCCCCTACAGTCTGCAGAATTTATTTAGAGATTTCATAAGTTAATACTGGTAAAAAAAAAAAAAAAGCCACATTAAAAAAGTCAAATTAAAAAGCCAAATTAAGTCCACTGTGGTTAAATGGTGTAAACGAAAAAATGGTTTAGTGAAAGGGTTGACTACTTTTTCTATTCTAGGCATTTGTAAGTTTTATGTGCATAATTCCTCTATCATTGGCATTTCGCTTTACATTTCATCCAACATCGTGTACTCCACATGCCTTCTGGTTATGGTCTTTTAAAGGTCGTTTCATGGACAGATTGATTACTATGGACAGTGTTTTATGCATAGTACAATCAGATGAAAGATTTGTCTTGCATCCTTCAACATAAATATGCTTTTGGAAGATATTTGTTCTGACCTCATTGTAAGGATGAAGGTCTTATTGTGGCCGTATAATTATGTTGTTCTGAATGCATTACTCTGGAGAAAAGATTAATATTGCATTGTGCATTGCATATGGTGAAACTGATGGCCAGAAAATGACCTCAAAATGCATGTTTTGCTACTATACTGTCTCTCACTAGATCTTTCATGTTTAGACTTAAGTGTAGAGACAGTAAAAAGACCCCCTATTCAGAATTCACTGATGCTGAAGTGCTTGTGCTTGTTGGTCTCCAAGTATTTATATTATTATATTATTTATATTATCTAGAAAGAAAGGTGAAAAGTGGAAATGTAGTGCTTAAGATTTTATTAATGTTTTTGAAATAAGGCTATTATGTTCACCAAGGCTGCAGTCATTTTAATCAAAACAGAACAATAGTCACAATAACTATTTTCTATGCTAATATATTTTAAAAGGTAATTTAATCATGTGATGGCAAAGCTTTATTTTACAGTGTTGCTTACATTTTGTTTATTAATATTTTTGTAACAATATATATTATATATCATATCTTATATATGTCTTACTGACTACACATGCCTTCATACGATCTTACACCGCTCAACTGACAGTGCTAAATTAGTGTTACTAATAGGTCAGAATGTGTCTACGATAACACTGTTGTTTTTCCACCCACTCATATATTAAATTAATGTTAAATGTTCTTGTAAGTCTGCAAACAATGCATGCTGACTGGATTGGATCTCAATTTAATTCTGCAGGGAGATGTCTACACATGTACCAAATCTAGTTGTATGATTAATTCATGTAGAATATAATACACGTAATCGCAAAGGCAGCACTTCAGCTGTAATCACATATGACCTTAATGGGTTTGTATAAGGATGTTGGGAAATAAGGCTTTGAATATTAATGATGGAAAGGCAAAGTTCAAATTGCATTGCAATTTTGTGATATCCCAAACCAATTTTCTTGTTCTGTGAGATGATTTCTCATGGTCATGTGAGCTGTTTAAACAAATTTTTTTAATTTTGTGGCCTTCTCTGAATTGAAAAGAGATACAGTAGTTCACATGAAAATGAAAATCCTGTCATCATTTACTCACCCTCTTGTTGTTACAAATCCATTTTAATTTGTACAGCATTTACTCATTACTTGTATTGTAACTCTAAGACTCTGAGGTTGTTATCGCCTCTCTAAGTGGCTTTGTTTTAATTAATAGTGTACAAGCCTTGACATTTTTCTGAATAATTGCATTGAGGGCTTTTGAGATTATTGGTTTAAAAAAGCAGCAAATAGGTTCCAAAACTACATTTGCAAGTGAACAGTTTTTGAATATAAAACCAAAGTTGAGCATATTTATATTACACATCTGTTTATTTTAATATTTATATTAAACATTAGTTTATTTTGTTTGTTAAATTAACTGATTCCTGGAATGTTGACGGTGTTTTACTGGACATCGTATTCATTTGCAGAATACTTTCAGTTCTATTACTTTTAGTTGGACAGGATCAGCATCTAAATGTTTGTTGTTGTTGTTTCTGCAGGAGGCTGGAGGGGAGAACGCAGGTCCTCACACATCTCCTGAGGAAAGGAAGGAGAAGGTCCCCAGTCCTCATCTCAGTCAGCTGGTGGTCCTGACGGCTAGTGATACGCTTTATGGCTTGGCTGAGAGAGTCGTCGCCACTGAATCACTGTAAGCTACTTTTAGTGTTCCTGTGGCTCAGTGGTAGATCATTGCATTAGCAGCGCAAGAGATCGTGGGTTAAATTCCCAGGGAACACACATACTGACAAAAAATGTATCACCTGAATGCAATGTAAGTCGCTTTGGATAAAAGCGTCTGCTAAATGCATAAATTTAAATGTAAATGTAAACCATCTTATTTAAAGAAATAATTTGACCAAAAATATGTTTTTATATTTTTATTTACCCACCCTTGATTTTGTTACAAACATGAATATAACACATACACACAACATTTATTTTAATAAATACATTAAATGTTATTTGATTCATAAAGAAGCCTGTTATGTTAATCAAGGCTGTGCTTTATTTGCTCAAGAATACAGAAAAAACAGCAATATTGTAAAATAGAATTTCAATTAAATTTATTATGTATTTGAAATAACTGCTTTCTATTTTTACTTGCATTTTAAAATGTACTGTAACTTATTTCTGTGATGGCAAAGCTAAATTTCAGCTGTCATTACTCTAGTCTTCATCACATAATCCTTCAAAAATCATTCTGATATGCTAATCTGGTGCTCAAGAAAACATTTATTATTATTATTATTATTATTATTAATTTTGAAAACAGCTGCTTAATATTTCTGTGGAAACCTAAACATTTCAGGGTTGTTTGATGAATAGAAAGTTCAAAAGAAGAGCATTCATTTGAAATTGAAATCTTTTATAACATAAATGTATTTTGTTATGTAATGCATGCTTGCTAAATGAAATTATCATTGTTTTAATTTAATTTTTTTATCTAACCACCTTGGAATAGAAGTGTAAATTATGGATTATTAGAATTTCCCTTTTGGATGAGCTAAGTATAGTGCAATCCACATATCAGTGTTTTAAGAAAGTTCTGCACTTAAAAAGAGGCAGCCAGGTGGTATCTGCATCATATATCCAGCTGTGACGTCTTTGTAACACAAGCAGAATGAGACTTGCAAATGAACACATTTACATTAAAAAGCTGGTTGACTCTTGTCTCGTGATCAAGCTTACTGATGACGTCTATCCAATAGATTTTTTTTTGACATCCGTGACGTCACCCGTAGGTTTCTGAAGAGGATTTTTGAAGCTCAAAGTGGGCGGAGCCGGCCGTCACCATCTTTGCAGCGCATCACTCCCGGATAATCGAAAATGGGCAAAGAGGTGGGTGGAGCTGGTTGCTGAAACCATGCCCGCCTAGCGCGATAGTGGTGACAGCAGCCGCAATCCACCTGTCACTCAAGTGGCCGCGCCCTTAATTATGCAGAAATTAAGGGCTTAATATAATTTAAACGGATGAGTAATACAAAAATTCACCCCCCTCACAGTTGTCATGAAGGGCAAAATTAGCTGTATAGACCAACACCGCTTTTTGTACCAGGCTGTAAACACATTTTTTTTCTGCTGTAAAGTTGGGCATGTTAACATAGGGAGTCTATGGGACTGACTCCCTTTTGAAGCCAGCCTCTTGTTTCAATAGAGAGAACAGTAGGTTGCCGCTTGGTCTAACCTCAGCAGCCCCTTTCAACCAAACCTGTCTAACCAAATCAGTCATATCACTGTGGTTGTTATCTAATCAGCGAACCCCATTAAGCCTTGCTTTTCTCCTGATGAGTCTACAGAGGTGGGCTGACCCAGCTTCGGCAACAGCCAGGGGAGTTCATTTCATTAAGTAACGTGATGCCGCAGGGGCTAATGAGAGCTACCTAAATTTCCACTGTAATCTTGAAGAGGAAATCTTCAGGCCTCCAAACCGTGTCTTAGCTTCCAGACCTCCTATTCTGACCTTTATTCCGTTCGACTGATTTTTCAGCAAGACGTTAAGCCTTTGTGCAACATCAGGGAATCCTCCCTTGCACATTCATAGAGAGAGTTTGATCCTCCCTATAGTTGCTTTGGATGCATCCAGTTGGCATTCGATTCATGCCAAGCTTTGAGCTGGAAAAGTCTTTTAAAGTCTTAGATTGAAGACAGATCAGAAGATCCAGAGTTTAAGCCTGGAAAAGGTTCTTCTCAGGAAAGAACGACTCTCTGCTTTAACGCGATGCACAGAAACCAAAATTAAGTCATCAAAGCCGTGAAGGTCTCTGCTCTCCTTGTGGAGCGTGTACATCCGTGGTCTCAAACTCAATTCCTGGAGGGCCACAGCTCTGAAGAGTTTAGCTCCAACCCTAACCAAACACACCTGATCCAGCTAATCAAGGTCCTTCAGGATTACTAGAAACTTCCAAACAGGTGTGAGTTGGAGCTGGTTGAAGCTAAATTCTGCAGAGCTGTGGCCCTCTAGGAATTGAGTTTGAGACCTCTGGTGTACATGCTCTGAATACACTACACTTAAAACCACCATTGTTTTTTTGTTTTGTTTTTCAGAGAAGGTTAGTGGCAGTGCAAAACCTCTTATATGCTTGCTTGAGGTGGTTTTTGTCTTGAATAATGGGAGATGGAAATGCATTTGCAGAATAAATTCCTCCATGCGCATCAAAAAAAGTCATGTGACTTTGCGCGATGGAACAGCATAACCTGACAAGCCAGCAGACCGATCTCATTGCACAGCATCTGAAATTTTGTTATGGTCATTCTGAAATGCCTGAGCAAAATCTTTCATCAAGTATTTCTGTATTATTGCCTCCCAGAACTGTTATACAGCAGGCATCCACGAAACCAGTGACTGCATTCACTGTTTCGTCTGCTCGTTCTGAGGCGAAAGTCGTTTATTATAGATGAAAATGATTATATTCAGTGGCCTCTCCCACTTTTCTTTGTGACATTTAGTGCCAGTATATCAGGAAGTGACGATTTTGTTCTCTTTGACGGATGGAAATGGTGCTTATTTGCATTTGTTTTATTCAACATTTCTAATTCTATGAAGTTAAATTTGCAACTTTAGATGGAAACCCCGCTACTGAATAATTGTTGTTTATTGCTGCTTGTTTCATGCATGTCTCAGCAGTCTTCAACATGCAATAAAGTTTTACGTATTCTGCTTTTAATAAATTCTAGTGTTCATTATGTGTTATGTGCAAATATTTGGGCTCTTATTGCTCAATGAACACTTATCTCTGTATGTGGGCTGTCATCAGCATAAATTATCTAGTGCCTTATGCATTGTGTTGGTGGGTGGTACTGGGTACTGACTTTATGAAGTTTCCGGTTGTGAGCAGCCATTGGCGGCAGAAGGAATCAATGATTTGTAATTACCTCTTCCCTCAGTTAAAGAGGCAATTTTTTCTTGCATGCAGAATTTTGTTTTGTTTTCTGGATGCAGTTGATTTGCTCAGACAATATACATTTATTTTATGACTGTGAGCTAACTTTGTTTTCAAATTGTAGAACTTTGGGTTTTAAGACAAAACAGGGGGAAAAAAATCAATTCAGCAGTTAGATAATTATGCTAATGAATGGTAATTTCCCATCTCATTATTACAGGGCCTATAAAGTATTCTCCCCATTGACTTTTTCATGTGTTGTTGTTAACTTAATTAACTTAATTTTACTTTGGCCACAGTGAACAGATTTAGACAATTACACACAGAAATTAATACATCTTTTTACCAATCAAATATTTTGGTTTTGAATACTTTTGTTGCTGTTGAAATATTTTTGCAATATTACTATGCATCTTTGTTTTATGTTGCAGATGTGGTCAAAGAAACATTTCAAAGGAGTTTGCATTTAGTGCAAAAATACATTTTGACTTAAAAGGGGGATTACTTTGTGTTTAATAACTGTTGTAAATTTTGACCAGTTTGAAGACACTTTTGATTTTGACATGAAAGGGTATTTTTCTGTATATCAGTCAAAAAATAGGGTGGATATTTGTTATAGTTACTGCAGCTCATAATATAGAAGCTCGTATATCCAGCACTCAGTCTCTGTCTGTAGCTCGTGTCTGAAAATAAAATGAAAGCAGACAAATGTTAGGCTGATAAATGTAAACCTCAAACATCCTAGTCAGATCATACCTTTTTTAACCAGCGTAACTAATTTTCAGCACAGCCAGTTCCCTGTGGGTAACCGATATGTAGCGATTGTGTACCGCTGCAAACATGCAGAAAACGCTCTCTTGCTTGTGCTTTTTTTCCCCACAGAGTTTTTCTGGCAGAGCAGTTTGAGTTCCTTCAGTCTCATCTTGACAACATGATGCCTTCAGCCAAGAAGCCCTTTCTTCAGCAGTTCTACTCACAGGTCAGTTTCATCCCAAAAGATATGGCCCTGACCTTTACGGTTTCTTTTTTTGAGCGCCTTTTCTATCTCCTTTCTGTCTGACAGGGTTTGTAGTGTAATGTGTAACTTTAAAATGACTCAAAATGACTGTTGATGAGCTTTGCTGTCTGTGTGATTGATGTGGAGTGTTTTATGACATATACATTGGATCTTGGATATTTAATACTAAAGTTTGTTTTTCACTGTTTGGCCGGGGGTTATATGTAGTTACTCTTAATTGTGACCTTTTCTATGCTGTTTTCTCTATAGACTGTATCTACAGCCAGCGAGCTCCGCAAACCCATTTACTGGATAGTGGCGGCCAAAGCCATAGATTACGAACAGATGCTGTTACTGATGGCGGGAGTGAAATGGGACATTAAAGAGATAATGTCACAGCACAATGTCTATGTGGATGTCCTTTTAAAGGTAATGTGTTTGTGAGGCCGTGTGGTGGATTTTATGTGCGAGAATAATGTGTTGCCTCCTTTCTGTTCATTTTCACACTAGAGGAAAGCGGGTGGGAGTTCACTTAGACATGCATCAGTAAAGACCAGCCAACCTTTTCTTCATCTATAGTTCATTCTTGTTAATTTCTTTCCTTCTCTATAGTCAATTACAACATGGTTTGTTGAGTTTTAAGAAAACTGTCGTGCGACTGTTGGAGGACATTGCTGACATGTCCTATCCACTCATCTGCTGTACTCACCTGACTGGAAGCAGGATGATCGAAATGTGTGGTGTCAGAATGTGTGTCAGAAGGTTATCCAGAGGTCTTAAGTTAAGGTTGACATGCTGGGTTTAACTGAGAGAGACAGATGACTCCTCAAACACTGAGCAAACACTCACTCAAGTGACAGATTTGATTATGGGTTGACTTTACTGATGAGGCGAGGAATATCAGCTTTTGGGTGTTAGAGTCTGGAGTTATTTTGTATTTATCTATAGTTTACATGACAAACAATCGTGTTGAGGAGCATTACTTCTAAAGAAAACAAAAGGTGCCACATGTTATTGTGTTACTCCTATACACACACAGTTAAAAAAATTCAACATTTTACTAATTCA
This sequence comes from Oxygymnocypris stewartii, assembly GCA_003573665.1. Lineage (NCBI taxonomy): Eukaryota > Metazoa > Chordata > Actinopteri > Cypriniformes > Cyprinidae > Oxygymnocypris > Oxygymnocypris stewartii. The sequence continues at coordinate 3,031,365 of QVTF01000001.1, forward strand.
AATGCACATATTTCAGCACATTTAAATTATAAATAATTAAAGTGTGTGTGTGTGTATAATATAAATATAATTGACCTTTTCCACAAAAATATCCACCAGAAGAGCTGTTTTCATCATTCCTAAAAATAATAAGAGATGTTTGTTCAGCTGCATATCAGCATATTACAATGATTACAATACAATGAAACAGGATCATGTGACACTGAAGACTGATTAATACCTATAACTATAATAATAATATTATATATATATATATATCAAATTTAGCCAACTTTGAGTTATAATATACTATAATCAGTATTCTGAATGAATTGCGTCGCTGGCACAGACGATAAATTATCATCAACTGAAAATAAAGTCTAAGTGCGTAGTCATGTGCAGTGGACCTTGTGTTGTTGAACCCATGCCCACTCACACAGCTGCATGTTTAAAGTGAGATAATTCAGGTTAAGTGCTGCTCCTCCGGGTGCTGCTGTGGAGAGACTTGTGGGATTTGAACTCTTGAATGAAAGCCCAGTACAGCTGTCACTATCCCCTGTCACTGTTGCTATTTCACATGCAGCACATTACAAATGCATGAAAATGCCACGTCTATGATATAATTTACTGGCCCAATTGTGACTTCCACTGAAGCAAACAAACAAGTTTATGCCCACAATGAGCGGGCATGATTGATATGTTTACCCTAAGGTTGCTAGTTAGCATTTTTCATGCAGATTTGTATTCTTCCTCCCAATTTTTTTCCTCTTGCCTAATGACTGTGCCTCATGAATTCTTCTAGATTGTAAGATCACCGTATCAATTATTTGTCAGGATCTGAATTATTAAAACGGTCAGGCTTTGGGAGTCACATGATGAATTTGACGGGCAAGTTTAAAAGGGAAAAGTTATCCCATGTCTTAGGGTGTCTCATTCCTTTGCATGTCCACATCTCTTCTATAACCTCTGCTCATTAGCCTATATTCATTTTTCATGGAGTTAGGGAGCGATTTGAATGGCTGGCGCATATATTGAGACAAAAAAGGCTCTGAGAGCAGATGGGGTTTCACAATTGAATTATCTCTTTGGCTTATTTGCAGAGGAAGCTCGATGAATCCCGAAATATGCATAATCATGTGGATTTACATAAGTTCCTTTTAAGTTTTAGTTTTAGTGGGGAATGTAATGACTCTTGGCTGCTAATAAAGAAATGAGGCTCACCTTTGTGCGCCCACTAAGCTGAGTGAAGTCGCTGTGGCCGTTTCTCCTGGTGCCATCATTGTAACCCAATAGGACATTTACCTATATGTATTAGTAGATTTCACAATTAGTTGCCTGCATTATAGAGCAGGAATGCACTGTTATTGGTCTCTAACTGCCATGTACTGGGTAAACCGGTTCTTATTTCTATAGGTAAAAATAAGCTTTACATTTTTTTTACAGAAATTAAAATTTTCATAATTTAAATGCCGTTCTCAAACTTTGATTTCTATGGAGCACAAAAGAGAGAAACAAAAATCGGCTGTTTTTGTCCAAGCAATGCGAACTTACATCCCCTCCAGAAGCCTGAGATCTGCTAGTGAGCGACGCCTCGTGGTACCATCACAGAGAGGCTCAAAATCACTCTCCAGAACATTCTCTTTCACCGTTCCTGGCCGGTGGAATGATCTTCCCATCCCCATCCGGAATGCTGGATCCCTGTCAATTTTCAAGCAACAACTGAAAACTCATCTCTTTCAACACTACTTGACTACATAAAAAAAAAAAAAAAAAAAAACTTTCACTTTTTCAAAATCTTCATCTTTCTCTTTATCTTTCTCTCCTTCCCTTGCTAGCTTGTACTTATTTGAACAATGCCTGAGACTTGGTGTTATTGGAACTTCCTCTGTATGTTTGCCTCTTCAAGATTAATCGCTTTATGTACTCCCCAATTGTAAGTCGCTTTGGATAAAAGCGTCTGCTAAATGACTAAATGTAAATGCAAATGCAATGCAAGTCAGTCTGGACCAATCAACATTGGACCCCTTTGACTTTTGTTGTATGGGGGGGTTGGATAAATGTATATATTAAAGTATCTTCCTTTTCTTATAGGGATAGTTCACCCCAAAATGAAAATTGCCCCATGATTTACTCACCCTCAAGCCGTCCTAGATGTATATGCAGGACTCAAAGCTGAGGATTTTTCTGCTGGCCCTATTGGGCTAAATTTTTACTTTCCCTGCAAACATTTTCACTGGTCCCACATAAAAAAGAGAAGTAAAAGAGAAGAAAATGGGCTTAGAAAATGAACCTAGTTATAGTTTTCGTTGCTTTTGAAACATGTAACCTTAATAATTAAGGTTATGACACCAAAAGCTACAGTATACTAGATTAATTCACTTTTTTTTATATTGTTAGAAAAGTAAACGTTAGTAATAAAATAGGAACAAATAATCAAATTACAAGTAATAGCAAAAATAATATACCTTTTTTCTGTTAGTAAACATAGTGATGTTTTTCTGTGGGCGGCACTTAGCTGGAGGCAGAAAGACTGCTTCACTAACGCTAGCTTTGAAATTTGTTAGCTTGTTTTTTTAACAATGACTGGAGAAATTCCCATTTAACCTGCATATGTAAGGTCACTCACTGTCCGGTACCGCAATTGTTATTTGAAAAGGTTAACTTTAACGGACGAAACCAGATTGGACCCGCTTTTACTCAAAGAATAGACGATCTGACATGATTCCCTCCGGTTGAGTGACTCACATCTAACGTTTACTGTTGTGGAATGTCGTGGAAAAGCTCATTTATTTCAGTAATTCAACTCAAATTGTGAAACTAGTGTATTAAATAAATTCAATGCACACAGACTGAAGTAGTTTAAGTCTTTGGTTCTTTTAATTGTGATGATTTTGGCTCACATTTAACAAAACCCCACCAATTCAGTAGAGACAAACTCATCTTGACTATCCAGTCATTAAGATGTATAAAGTTATTTATTTCAATTTCAGCAGGCAACTATTTTCACAGCTAAGTTACATTATTATTCCAGCCACATGCACACAGACATCATTTCAAATACGATATAGTCGTGAGATGCATAAGAAATCTTTAGATGCACCCATAACTACAAAATACAATTATTAAACCTTTTATGATAAGAAGTTGTGCTGCAAACGCCAGCAATTTTGATGATCGTTTCTGTCCAGTCTGCTCGTTGTATCTCATTTAAACCACAGCTGTCATCATTTTTTTGTCAGACAGTGGCAGCAGGTAAGCGATAAAATTTCAAATTGGAGCCTGTACTATGTCGATTCTGGCACCCAAACACCACAAGGCGATATTTTAAGCTCCTTATGTATGCTGGTTTGAATCTTCCGCCTCCAGTTTTTGCTTTGTTTTGCCTCCAGCTAGTGCTGTGACATAATCGTGATGTCGGCACAAAAAGGGTCTATAAACATAAATCGAATAAACAGTGCTTTTCTGGTTTTATGTAGGCCTAAACCTGTTTCAGGTACAGAAATTGTAATCTAATGTATATAACTATAGATTAAACTAAATTAAAGTTAATCAGTTAAAAGCAGTTATTGATGCATAAATAATGTTTTGAAACGTATATATAAAATATAACAAAAATATAAAACGTTAAATACTGTTTATTTATTAAACATTAAATACAATTATTTCTAAAATTAAAAGATACTTTAAATGTGAAATTAAATCCGCCAGCAGGTGGCAGCAAGTCCCTGTTAATGAGCGAGTCATTGAGATTCAACCAATTCATTCAAACGGCTAATTCATTCGAAACAGAGCAAAAAACAAGAAATAATAGACAAAATCATTTACTAAATATGCATGCACACTAGTCTAACCTACTAGACTAATGTTATGTCGCATAGTGTATGTGTGCACTAAATAGGTGTGTTTTTGTTTGTTTTTTGTAAAGTGAGGGATATACTCTGTAATGTCAGATTGTTAAATCAATAATTACGATATCATAGACAATGTACGCACACCCTAGCCTACAGCACTGGCCCGAGCCCGAGCATCATTCACACTGGCCCCGGGCCATCGTGCACTCCTTATTGTCAAGCCCTGATATGACTTTGTTCTGTTAGACGAATACAATCAGAGTTATATATTTTTTTTTTTTAAATGTCCTGGCTCTTCCAAGCTTTATAATAGAGTGATTGGTGATTTTGAAGACCAATGAAGTGCATCCATCATAAAAAAGGTGCACCACACAGTTCCATGGGGTTAATGAAGGCCTTCTGAAGCGAAGAGGTGCATTTGTGCAAGAAGAATACTTGCACGCCAAGCTTGCACAAAATCTGAAGATTAAATAAGATTTTGTCTTAGCTTTTTCTGCTAATTGATTTAAGAGACTGATATTGTGACCTTTTGAACTAATACTGATGACAGCTCAGAAGTGACATTTCCATTCTTTAGGATGTAAGTGGGTTAAACCTTCATGTGGTTTTCATCATACAGCATTTTTTTGCACTGCAAGACTTGCTAGAAATCAAAAACATTTCCGTTTGCATTGCTTTAAGGCTTATCAACATGACTGAGTGCAGGTAATCTGATCTATGTTTACTGCGATTAGTTTCTTGGTATGAATTCATACACTGTCTCTTGCAGGAAATATAAATCATAATTAGATACTGAGAAATGGTAATCTTGACACCAGCACTTCTGTGTTCTTCTTAAAAATATATTTCTGAGCTGTAAAATAAACTTGATATTTTAAAAAAGTAATTCAGAAGATTAAAGGTAGCAAAATAACCCAGACAACATGCACAGTAGTTCTAGTGCTCTTGGCTTTATCAACATTCAAGGTGTGAGCCCACAGTACATGTAGTCCTTGGCTCTCAAATTAGCCATATGTCATTACGTTAATAAAGTTATGGGCAAGTTTTCCTGTCACAAGTAAAAGAGAAATGGGCTCGAGCACAGCTGATTCAACACCTCCACGAGCAGCCGGCTTATACAGTAAAGGTTTTTGTATGTGGCACGGCTTTATCGAGACATCTGCACTGCAGAGACAGTTTCTTTGTATAGCCTGGATCCTGTAGGTTTGACAAACTGGTCTGCCAATATGGCTCCAGTGAACATTTATAGACTGCTGTTTCCGCTTATCTGATTCTGTGATTAATTTACACCTTTGTTGGGATTTCTGGACTTGTACGGCATGCCAAAACAAAACCGCTTCTAGCCTAATCCAGATGGTTCCATCACCACCCAATAAGAATGCTGTGATTAAGGTGAACGGTTAACAGCAAGCTCTGGACACAAGGGAGGATGCAACACACAATGGTTAAGGGTCAATGACAACTAAGAGTGTCCCCTATAACGTAATCTTTTAGCAATCTAGGTTAAAATGTGCATATAAAGTTGTACTGTTTGTAATCATGTGGGTTTCATGCAGTTTTGAAAAACTTTCATGACGTTTTCAAGAAATGTTTCAGTTCAATATTCTGTGATGTGGCCAAGTAAAAAGTTTCCTATTTTCCTTGAGTATATACTAATCATCATCGTTTAAAAAAAATATATTCTTCAAAAATATTGTTTAATATTTATTCAGAAATGAGGTTTTTGAGGCTTTACATTCAATGTGTTGTGAAAGTTTTATAACCCTGACATTTTTAACTCAAAAAGATCAAAATGTATTTTAGAAGAGGTCCATTCCATGTATGAATTCCATGTGTAATGGTTTTCATTTATTATTTTTCAGTATTTCATTATGAATCTTTTTTTAATTAATGAATAGATCCAAACAAAACATGACATTGACCCATATATCATCAATTGTTTTCTGCAGGAGTTTGAGAAGTTCAACCAGAGACTGGGAGATGTGTCGAAAATAGTTCGGATTCCTCTGCCTGTGTCCAATGTGTTATGGGAGCACTGCATCCGTCTGGCCAACAGGACATTAGTGGAGGGGTAAGTGGGCTACCAAGCTTAACCAAATGGGTGTGGATATCTATGAGACCACCTGCTCTCAGATAAATCTCCTACCACAGAGTGTTTTTATGGAGTAGTGGCCATCACAAACCACTCAGCCCTTTCCCAAACAAAGAAAATTGTTTGCAGGAGCAGTTGGATCACACACAGGCCCACTGAGTTCAGCAGTGGCAAAAGAACCTCCTATTACTGTGGCAATACCACTTCTCATTGGTAGTATTGATGGAACTGTATTTTTTAGTGCTTTCTATTTTATTTTATAAATCCTCTAATGAATTAAATGCATATATCTAGTAAATTTACCTTTAGCCATTTATTTTTCCACTTAAAGTTCTCATTTACAAGTATTTACCACTCAGCTTCTCTTCAAGGGTTTGCCTGTATTGTCAAATATTATATACTTTATTAACGACTATTAATTTGCCAAATTGTTGTAAAAAAAATTCAGTTCCTCCTATTGAAAAGCAACCACAGAATAGGGCATTGTCACCTTGGTATTGTCTTGCTTGGTATTTTTGGTATTGCGCTGTATTTGGTGTGCACTTGCTGTTGTCTAGACAGTTTTCCCCCTTTCATTCAAACTGCTCTGCAATACCATGTTGTCCATCTGGCATCTTGGGCATTTTTCTTACAAATGCCCTTTTTATCCAGTTGCTCGGTTTTGTAAGATGGACTGACCTTAGAAGTATTTTGGGTTATGCCACACTGTTTCCGTTTTGCTTTAATGGACGTAGAAGGTTAAAAGCTTTTCCAGTCTTTTTATAACCATCTACTTTCTTCCTAACAACTTCTTGAAGTTCCTCGGGCAGATCTCAATTGATTAAATCTTCTCACAAAGTCAGTGATTTTTACGCTACAAGTAAGCACTAGTGGATTTGACATGAGTATGTATCTGCTACATTGATAACTAGATAATAGAATGTCTTATCCAGTATAATTAAATTGTATTTAACAGAAATGCTGAGTACAGTATAATAGTAATATTGTGAAATATTATTACAACTTTAAATAGCTGTTTTCAATTTTAATATATTTTAAAATGTCATTTAATCTTGTGATGGCAAAGCTGAATTTTCAGCAGCCATTTCGCCAATCTTCAATATCACTTGATCCTTTAGAAATCCTTTTGCTATGCTGATTTGGTGCTCATGTGATGTTTATATTTATTTTCATTGTTGAAAACCATTATATGTATTGCTTAAGGTTATAATGGTACTTTTTTCTCTTGAATTCCTTGATCAATTATAGATTTTCTAAAATGTTCTTTTTCAACCTCCTTCAATAGTATATTCACTTTTAAAGCAAATGTACTCATATTCAGATACTTTTAAACCACAGCTATATGTTTTAAAACAGCACATCTGAATGAAAGTTATAGTTTATCCTGTTCTTTATTCCTCTGCTTAAATAGTGGAGTGTTTTGCTAGCAAGACAAGTTTTTGGCTTTTTCAATTATGACTTGGCTGGCAGTGATTGTTTTGAGATGCAAACCCTTTATCACTGGGGACTCGTGGGTGTGCAAAATCTATTGCTACGTGTTGATGATATTTGATTTAAGACAAAAAACACTGCGATTTTCAGCTGCCTCATCGATCTTGTGTTTGGAACAACTTCCGTGTAGTGCTTTTCCCCAGTTTTACCTTTTTTCCTGAGGCATGCTCCTACTGTAGATATGCACTAGTTATGTGAGGATTCATCAAATGTCAGTAATGGCTTTGTGCCATGAGCAGAATGCCTTTGTTGCTCTCAAATAGCTGAATATATAAATCCATCAATGTTGTTTGATTCCTTCATATTTATTTTTCCTTCTTGTTTCCTCTTCTTGCACCCATCTGCTTGTCATTAGTCGTGAGCCAGATTATTGTAAATCAATGTCAGAAAAGTTTGCGTGGCACGGTGCAATTTAGAAGCCATGTCTTCTAGGGGTGTGAATCGGCACTGATTTCATGATTCAATTCGATTATGATTATCATGTAAACATTTCGATTCAATTCGATATCACGATGCATAACAAATGCGTTCATTGCAACCTCGGTTTTCAATAATCCTGCATATGGCTACATTTGCATCAGTGAATAGTCTACAAGCAGTCAGATATATGAACTTTATTTGTATTTTATCAAACAAAACATAAGTCTGAACAGAGTAAATACACTAGTAAGTGAACACTAGTAAATACTAAAGGCACATGAAACTGTCAAGTACTGAAGACATATAAACTTCAGTGTACTACTTCAAAAATTATTTAAATGTTAACAAATGTATAAAAATTAAGTTAAATTATAACCTAAAATAAATAGTAGTCTTCAAACTTTCTGCACAGCTCTAATATACAACATAAAATCAAATAAATTCAAATTAAAAATCAGGACACTTCCTGAATGTAGCAAAAATAAAATAAAATTTAAGTCTGCAGACAACAGAGAACTATTAAATACTCGTAAACACTGCAGTGCTCTAACATAGAAAATAAAAGCAAATAACAAATATAATAGAACAGCACTGGGCACAAGGTACTTGCTGAATATGCCAAACATCACAAACATCAATGCTGAGTCACTGCTCAGCATTTGGGAATTTTTAGGTTTTTCTGTAAGAAAACGAATTGATCCACATGCTCTGGTTTCAGAGTGCTTCTTTAAGCAGTGACCACATCTCCTGCCGTGGAGAAAACACGTTCTGCAGACAGAACGCCTGAGATACACATGTATCGCTTTGAGAGCCAAGAGAGGAGGGGAAATGTGACCTCATGGGCATGGCACCAGTTTATAGGGTCTTCAGTCAGAGGCAAAGATGGTGCTTTACAGTATTTCTCCATTTCCTCTTCAGCCTTGTCATAGGGGGTTTTGGGTTGTACTGTACCTTCAATGTAAGTGAAAGACTGTCCCAGCAAACTCACTAGCAGCGATGTCGATGAGGCCTTTCTTTTGGGAGAAGAGGGTTTGTCCTCCATGGGTGTTTCTGTTCTTTTTCCCCAAGCACTTCATCCACATTTGTCCTCATAACTGTATACCGAGTCTGTGTTTGAATAGAACATAGCATTAAACTAGCAGACTGTGTACAATGCAACAGCTCACATATTTTAAGATTTTTTAAGAACTTTAAGACTAAGTTTTTTCAGTCTTAATTAAAAAACGAATTAATAAAATAAATTCACCTATGTATCCACCAATAATATTATGACTGTTTTAAGTTTGACATTTTATCCATTTTACAAGAAACATGATAGAATTACCTCCAACGATGCAGCCTCCTCAGTCACTTCTCTATGTATCTCAATCTCCCCTCCTCCGTGAGAAAAGGCATTCCCTTAAATCGAGGATCCAGGGCAGAGGCTGTATAAATGATCATTTATCTGCCTCACTACTGTATCTCTTCAGGAGATCTGTTTTAATTGCATTCTTTATCTCGTGGATCATGGATGAGTCTCTGATGGTGTCTGACATATTCTGGAGGAGTTGTGCAATTAGAGGAGCAATGAGAGACACTGTCGTATTGTGCTCTTCTGATATCAGTGATGTTGCATCTTTCATTGGCTTGAATGGCTTGAATGCCGTCCTCTGCATTTGTCACATCTGTTTCAGTGAGAGTGCACAGGTCCGACTCTCCTTTTCTGACCTCTGGAGACAGCAAGGTCGCACAAATTGCAGGTTGTTGTTCCAAGATCCTCTCAACCATGTCGTAGGCACTATTCCACCTTGTTGAAACATCAGTTATCAGTTTATGGTTATCCAGGCCTAGACACTGCTGTTTCACTTTCAGACAGTGGCTCGCTGTGGTGCTGCGATGAATGTTGACATTCGTCTGACTCTGCCCAGAAACCTGGAGAGCGTGGCCACGTTAAGTGCCCGCTGGGATGCGAGATTCAGTATATGCCTGAAGCATTTTACATGAGATAATTTTCCAATTGCGCTACCACGCTCATGTTCGACGCATTGTCTGTCACAAGCACTAGATCTTTATCTGATAGCTGCCATTCCTCCACGACATGAGACAATAGCTCTGCCAGATGAGCACCCGTGTGAGACTCATTAATGGCTCTCGATTGCAGCACAAGTCCTCGCTAACATAATGTGCCGTTATTGTTACATAAGACTCTGTAGAGATCGAAGTCCAAGAATCACACGTTATTGCTACTCTATTAGCTTGGGTCATTGACGCCATTACCTGGGCTTTGGTTTCATGGTAGAGTTCAGGTACAAACTTTTCCGTTAAGTGGCTCCATGCCGGGAGCTTATATCGCGGCTCTAGCATCTTTAACATGTGACGAAACCCGGGGTTTTCCACAACAGAATAAGGCTGTAGATCCTTTGCTATGAAAACTGCCACATATCTGGTTATTTTCTTCCCTTTCTCCGAGTTGATATTGTTTGATCTATTGTTGGCTTAGCTGGGTCGGCCTTGGGACCAGCAGGTGTCAGCATCTCAGGGTGACAACGGCTAACATGGTTTCTTAAGTTAGTCGTATTCCCAACATTTTTTATTTGAGCGTGACAGGTTTTACACACAGCGTGTGTCTTGTCCAGTTCGTGCCTACCAGTTCGCTCATAAAAGCCTAAATGTGCCCAGATCTCGGATTTTCAATTTGTAGGTGCATTTTTTAAATATTTTCTTGTGTGTTTCGCATCCTTACTCCATTTTAAGCTCGCGTGACTGACAAGCGCATATGTGAATGATAGCATAGGCTATAATCGATTATGGTCTATTAATGCATCGATGCAGAATTGCCCAAGTCCGCATCGTGATGCATCAATGCCACAATTAATTTCAACACCCCTAATGTCTTCTCCAAAGAGCTGGTTGTCAACCTGTCATCTATCACTCTCTCCTTACCCCAGTATATTATCTTCAGTGTGCTGGCAATGTTAAAGCTCACAGACCTGCAGAGAAGCTCTTATACTCATCACCCCCTCAACATAATGGAGATTTGCTGGGAGCACATTTGACATGACTTGACAGGCACCTCTTTACTTCAGAGAGGTTTTTCATAGTAACTTCACTGTAGACATATGGATTTAGTCACATATTAGAATCAAACGTATCAGAATAATGCATTTCTCTAGCCATGTAATCCATTGATTATTCATTTCTGTAACTCGGGAGTGCATAAATAAGTAATAACAAACTGTCCAGAGATGAAAAGGCTTTTTTAAACAACTGAAAAGCCCAGTGTAAGCTCAAGTAAGAGTGCGTAACAACAGCACAGATGGACTGATGTGGAATGACCGTATGTTCCCAGAATATCTAAGAAACTCTTAAGAATCTTCTACAAACTCATCATTCCTGTATTGTTCATCCCGTCTGGGCTGCCACTGGCCAAGTCTGTGCTTTGGTTAAAAATCACCATTTGGTGCATTTCTTAGTAGTTGGTCCTATATAAAGTCTGCATACTCTTTGTATAAAATGCCACACATTAAGACTCAAACACCCTGAGGACAATTTAAAATCATAAGTAGATAATCAGTTTGGTAATGATTTATTTTGTCATTTAATTAATTTTCAAGGATCAGGAAAGAGGACCCAGTTGCAGAGTGAGTGACAAAGGTTTATTAACAAAACAGACTGATACAAGAGGGTAGTGAGGTGCACATGTGATACAACATCAGGAACACAGTAAACAAAGCGACAGCTAGGGAAGACCACTGAAACAGTCTCGGACAGCAACCGGCAGATTAAAAGCAGCAAAAGGAGCGGCAAGACCAGGCAGATAGAGAGGACCAAACAAGACACCATAGAGCTGAGATCAGATACTTGTTGACTGCCGACTCAAAAGCAGATTTGACAATTTTGACAATTTTAACTAACTTAAAGAATATCTATCTATATATATATATATATATATATACACTATATATACACACTCACCGGCCACTTTATTAGGTACACCTGTTCAATTGCTTGGTAACACAAATTGCTAATCAGCCAATCACAAGGCAGCAACTCAATGCATTTAGGCATCTAGATGTGATGAAGATGACTTGCTGAAGTTCAAACCGAGCATCAGAATGGGGAAGAAAGGGGATTTAAGTGAATGTGGAATGGTTGTTGGTGTTAGACAGGCTGGTCTGAGTATTTAAAAACTGCTGATCCACTAGGATTTTCACACACAACCAAGGTATGCAGAATACCATCTCTGAATGCACAACACGTCAAACCCTGAAGCAGATGGGCTACAGCAGCAGCAGACCCTACCAGGGGCAAAACATTTTGTTTTAAGTGGATAGGCCTATTGGAACGCGAGTCAAGTAGGCTACATAAAAGGTAAATCATATTTTGTCATTCAAATACATCGCGAATAAGGAAACATTTGATTTTGTGTCGAACAAGAGACACAACATTGCTTTCAGTTTCGTTTTAGCCTAAATTAATTAGTTTTGGTTTGTCGTTAATGTAGCTATAGCTTCTTACATGTTTAATTCTTGTTCTTTTCTAAATAGCCTTCTGTTAATTGAAAGGATTTCTTGTGGAGTGAGGGGAACTAAATAAGCCTAGCTATGATTACAGTGTTTATTTTAATGTTTGTAATTTGCATCGGCCTATTTTTGAATGAAATGATAAAATGTGACTTATAGGCGACTTATGTTTCTCTCTCTCTCTCTCTCTCTCTCTCTCTCTAAAAAACATATTTTATACGTTTTATACACGTAGCTTATTTTAACCATGCAGCAAACCTTTTAAAATATTTTGATAAATTACTGCAAAAAATGTATTAATAAGTGACTTTAAACCGAACAAAATTAATTAATCGGCCAAAATTTTGATCGGTCGGTTAATTTTTAAACGGTTAAAATGAACATCCCTAGTTTAAAAGGATGTTTTTTGGTAAGACGAAATATATAGTTGATACGAGCATGGCCCAGCATAGATTGCCAAGCACCTCCTGGCAGGATTCATTTGTACACCTGCATCATAAGGTCAAGGGCCACTTTTGAAAATGGCAGAGCACAATCTTTGAGGGCAGGTTGTTTGAAAAAGGTGTTAAAGAGGCTGTCTGTGTGTAGCTGGAGGAGTCTGTATCCCCTAGCTTCACTACTTTCTTTTTTCTAAAAACTGAACAGTGATTGTAATTGCATGGAGTTAATGCTCTCTGTAATCATCACATGTTCAGGTAGACAGCATCCACCACATTTTGTAAGCTGAGAAAATCACTGTCGTCATATAGCTGATTAAATGCTGGGATAGTTCCCGAAACATTAAAGGGTTACTGAAATCATATCAAATCACTTTTATCGTCACATCACCACAGCACAAGTGCCTTGGTGAGTGAAATTCTTGAGATCGTGCTCCAGAGTGCACTGTTTCAGACAGTGCAGAAACCATTTGCATATAGACAGTACATACTTAAAGACTTATACAGAAGACAATGTGCAGAATACACATACATATAGTCAGTACACACAGTGTACTATTAGACATACTTACAGTTATCAATACACATTATACACAGTATGTACACATTCTACATTATGTACACATACAGGTGCTGGTCATATAATTAGAATATCATCAAAAAGTTGATTTATTTCACTAATTCCATTCAAAAAGTGAAACTTGTATAATGTATACATTCATTCCACACAGACTGATATATTTCAAGTGTTTATTTCTTTAATTTTGATGATTATAAGTGACAACTAATGAAAACCCCAAATTCAGTATCTCAGAAAATTAGAATATTACTTAAGACCAATACAAAGAAAGGATTTTTAGAAATCTTGGCCAACTGAAAAGTATGAACATGAAAAGTATGAGCATGTACAGCACTCAATACTTAGTTGGGGCTCCTTTTGCCTGAATTACTGCAGCAATGCGGCGTGGCATGGAGTCGATCAGTCTGTGGCACTGCTCAGGTGTTATGAGAGCCCAGGTTGCTCTGATAGTGGCCTTCAGCTCTTCTGCATTGTTGGGTCTGGCATATCGCATCTTATTTTCTATGGGGTTAAGGTCAGGCGAGTTTGCTGGCCAATTAAAAACAGGGATACCATGGTCCTTAAACCAGGTACTGGTAGCTTTGGCACTGTGTGCAGGGTGCCAAGTCCTGTTGGAAAATGAAATCTGCATCTCCATAAAGTTGGTCAGCAGCAGGAAGCATGAAGTGCTCTAAAACTTCCTGTTATACGGCTGTGTTGACCTTGGACCTCAGAAAACACAGTGGACCAACACCAGCAGATGACATGGCACCCCAAACCATCACTGACTGTGGAAACTTTACACTGGACCTCAAGCAACGTGGATTCTGTGCCTCTCTTCTTTCAGACTCTGGGACCCTGATTTCCAAAGGAAATGCAAAATTTACTTTAATCAGGGAACATAACTTTGGACCACTCAGCAGCAGTCCAGTCCTTTTTGTCTTTAGCCCAGACGAGATGCTTCTGACGCTGTCTGTTGTTCAAGAGTGGCTTGACCCAAGGAATGCGACAGCTGAAACCCATGTCTTGCATACGTCTGTGCGTAGTGGTTCTTGAAGCACTGACTCCAGCTGCAGTCCACTCTTTGTGAATCTCCCCCACATTTTTGAATGGGTTTTGTTTCACAATCCTCTCCAGGGTGTGGTTATATCCCTATTGCTTGTACACTTTTTTTCTACCACATCTTTTCCTTCCCTTCGCCTCTCTATTAATGTGCTTGGACACAGAGCTCTGTGAACAGCCAGCTTCTTTTGCAATGACCTTTTGTGTCTTGCCCTCCTTGTGCAAGGTGTCAATGGTCGTCTTTTGGACAACTGTCAAGTCAGCAGTCTTCCCCATGATTGTGTAGCCTACAGAACTAGACTGAGAGACAATTTAAAGGCCTTTGCAGGTGTTTTGAGTTAATTAGCTGATTAGAGTGTGGCACCAGGTGTCTTCAATATTGAACCTTTTCACAATATTCTAATTTTCTGAGATACTGAATTTGGGGTTTTCATTAGTTGTCAGTTATAATCATCAAAATTAAAAGAAATAAACACTTGAAATATATCAGTCTGTGTGGAATGAATGTATACATTATACAAGTTTCACTTTTTGAATTGAATTAATGAAATAAATCAACTTTTTGATGATATTCTAATTATATGACCAACACTTGTATGTACACACAATAATATGTGAAGGTGAAACAGATTATGCATAATCCGGATACGCAATGTCATGGATGTGCATTGAATGGTATCCAGTGGTAGCAGATAAGTTTTTGTGTTAGTGCAGTGTGTGCGTGTGCGTGTAGTTCAGTTGAACTGTTTTAAAGTGCAGTGCATGGCATGCCATAAAGTGCGAGTATGCAGTAGGGTGTATTATTTCTGGTTGTTCATTGTCCTGATAGCCTGAGGGAAAAAGCTATCCCTCAGTTGGCTAATGCAGGATCGGATGCTGCGGAGACGTCTTCCTGATGGGCAGCAGAGAGAGAGCAGTTTGTGGAACGGGTGGCTGGAGTCATTGGTGATCCTCCTGGCTTTCCTTACACCACCTGGTGTAGATGTCCTGGAGGGAGGGAAGCTCACCTCCAATCATGTGGCGGGCAGTTCGCACGACACTTTTCAGAGCTTTGCGGTTGCCAGCGGTGCTGTTTCCAAACCAGGCGGTGATGCAGCCGGTCAGGATGCTCTCCACAGTGCAGGTGTAGAAGGATCTGAGGATGCTGGGGCTCATTCCAAACTTCCTCAGCTGTCTCAGGAAGAAGAGGCGCTAGTGTGCCTTCTTCAGCACTGCATCTGTGTGAGCAGACCATGTGAGATCCTCGGTGATGTGAACGCTGAGGAACTTAAAGCTGTTTAACCGCTCCACAGGGGTCTTTTGATGGAGATGGATGTGTGTTCTCTGCTCTGTCTCCTGAAATCCACCACCAGCTCCTTGGTCTTGTCGATGTTGAGTGAGATGTGGTTCTCTTGACACCATGTAGTCAGGGTACTCACCTCCTCTCTGTAGGATGTCTCATCGTTGTCGGTGATCAGGCCTCTCACCGTTGTATCGTCAGCTAATGTGATGATGACATTGGAGCTGTGTGTTGCTGTACAGTCGTGTGTGTACAGGGAGTACAGGAGTGGGCTGAGGACGCAGCCCTGCGGAGCACCAGTGTTGAGGATCAGGGGAGATGAGGTATTGTTGCCCGTTCTGGCCTGCTGACTTCTGCCTGTCAGGAAGTCCAGGATCCAGCTGCACAGAGATCTGTTCAGTCCCAGAGTTTGGAGCTTTGCAACCAGTGTGGCAGGCACTATGGTGTTAAATGCTGAACTATAGTCCACGAACAGCATTCTCACATATGTGTTCTTATTTTCCAGTTGGGAGAGAGCAGTTTGCAGGGTGAAGGCAATAGCATCATCTGTGGAATTGTTACTGCGATATGCAAATTGTAGTGGGTCCAGTGAAGCAGGCAGCACAGAGCAGATGTGTTCTCTGACGAGCTTCTCAAAACACTTGCTGAAGATGGGTGTCAGAGCAACGGGCTTCCAATCATTCAAGCATGTGATTTTATTTTTCTTTGGTATGGACACAATGGTGGATTTTTTGAAGCATGAGCGAACCACAGAAAGAGAGAGGGAAAGGTTGAAAATGTCTGTAAAAACCCCAGCGAGTTGGAATGCGCATGCTCGGAGCACATGGCCTGGTATACCATCCGGACCCACAGCTTTGCGGATGTTCACCCGTTTGAAGGATCGGGTTACATCCACGACAGAAATGGAGAGTGGACTCACCTCTTCTGCAGCAGCTGCGGGAGCGTTCTCTGTGTGGGCGGTGTTGTGAGCCTTCAAAACGAGCATAAAAAGTATTAAGCTCGTCCGGTAGAGAGGCGGCAATGTTCACAGTAGCTGGTTTATTCCCTTTAAAGCCTGTGATGTTGTTGATGCCCTGCCACATGCTTCTTGCGTTGTTGGTGTTGAATTGTTCTTCAACTTTGTTTTTATGTTGTCGTTTGGTGGCTTTGATGGATCTCCTGAGATCTTAACTGGCTTGTTTTCGATTGTCAGTGTTTCCGGATTTAAAGGCAGATGTACACGCAGACAAGGCTGATGGAACATTGCTGTTAATCCACGGTTTTTGGTTGGGGTAGATGCAGATTGTTTTTGTCGGTACTACGTCCTCTATACACTTCCTGATAAAACAAAAGGAAAATTTTTTCATTAATCACTTACCCCCATGTCCTTCCAAACCCGTAAAAGCTTCGTTCGTCTTCAGAACACAATTTAAGATATTTTGGATGAAATATCCAGGCTTGTGACTGTCCCATTGACTGCCAAGTAATTTACACTGTCAAGGCTCAGAAAGGTATGAAAGACATCGTCAAAATAGTCCATCTGCCATCAGTGGTTCAATCTGAATGTTATGAAGAGACGAGAATAATTTTTGTACGCAAAGAAAATACAAATTATGACTTATTCAACAATTCGTCGTCACCGTAGTGGGATTTTGGAGAATAACCGCTGGATGTAAACTGCGAACGCTGTTCTGTGTCAGCTGTGCCACATGGTTTTATTTGAACAAAAACAGTGTATCTGTGTGGCGCAGCTGACACAGAACAGCATTCGCAGTTTACCAGCGGATATTCTCCAAAATCCCGCTACGGTGACGCGGGGGAGACAAATTAATCTTTAATTTATTATTTTACCCACATTAGCTGCCATTTATAGCATATTTTTTTCCACTTTATGTTTACTTTATTTTATTTTTGATTTTAATTTTATTTTTTACATTTTATTGATCATTATTATCATACACACATACTACCATTCCAAATATTGGAGTTAGTACAACTTTTACACGATCAAAAGTGATTGTAAAAACATGTATAACATTACAAAAGTTTTCTATTTCAAATAAAAGCTGTTCTTTTGAAGAAGTGTGAAAAGCTGTTATTTTTCATAAAACATCAAAATCACTTTTTTCTTCAAAATTGATAAGTAGAAAGAAAGAATAAGAATCTTGAGCACTAAATAACCACATTTTTGAAGGAGCATGTGACACTGGTATGATAAAACTAATGGCTGCTGAAAATTCAGCTTTACCATTACAGGAATAAATTATTTACAATTATTTACAAATATTGCTGTTTTTAAACAAATTCATTTTCAAGAAACTTCAAATTCTTGAACAGTAGCATGTATATGCATAACTAAAAAGCATTTAACCTTTAAAGTACCATTACGTGTAATTACGTTCAAATTTCTAAAAATCTTCCAAAATCAAAATAGCCCCTTAGTTAATTCATCCTAGCGCCAACTCTAATGATACCCATTTGAGCCACTCTTTTTTAAGTATACTCTGCTAATGCAGCGCCGAGTTGCATTCCAGATCATTGCCAGCCATCAAGCAGAACGTGACAAGAAGGAAGGAGGCAGGGAAACAGAGGGATATATTGGCAGACTAGATATACTCAATAGGCCCAGCAATATCTTTCCCCTCACAGAAAGTAATTACACCACTGTCAGCCAAAAAGTAAACAGGGGTGTCAACAGCACTGAACTCTGCATGGATGCTTGTTTGCCTTGGATGCAACTACACTATAAATCGATGCTTTGGTTGTGTTGGATGCGTAGAACTCAGGACTGCAAACCGAGACCCACAAGCTGTACAAATCAAAAGGTGTCAAACTAAACAAATGGTAAATTTGACCAAAAATGGCCCTCAGCATTTGGTGTCTCTTACCAGTCAAAGCCTGAGTTGTCTTTTGGCTTAAATGCCATATCCCACAGTCTGTCTCGAGTAATATTATTTAAGCTGAAAACCAGATCTGTGGAGCATCTCTGTCGACTTATTATTTTATGAGTATGCACCCCTATATTTAAAAAAAATGTATCATGTCTTTACATTCAGAAGGGGACCTAGATACAGAAATAAAGATCTCCGCTATCGTAAATCTTGTTATATGGCCCTGGAAGATTAGAAGACTTGATTCTGATTGATCAAACACTGCATTGTTTCTCTATTTATCTGTTTATTGATGTATTCTTATTGACATTCCATTAACAATTATTGTGGCCTAGCGGTTAGTGAGGTTCCAGGTTCAATAACTGATAGGACATAAGGTTAAATGTAAGCCGTAGAGTTACAAGCACCATCATGCTCATGAGCAAGGCACTTAACCTGAGGTTACTGTAGGGAACTGTCTCTACGATTAATGTAGCATAAACTGTCAACTGTTAATGAATGCCCTTTATCTGTTTGATGCACACTCACCTCTGCTCTCCTTCTCTCCTGCTGTCTGCCAGCTATGCAAATGTGAAGAAATGCAGTAATGAAGGACGTGCGCTGATGCAGCTGGACTTCCAGCAGTTCCTGATGAAGCTGGAAAAGCTCACCGACCTCAGACCAATTCCAGACAAGGAGTTCGTAGAGACCTACATCAAGGCATACTACCTTACTGAGAATGACATGGAGCAGTTCATTAAGAACCACAGGGTAAGATGGAGGACACCTGACAACACTACATAGGCAGGTTGTTATAAGATGCTAAATAGATTTTATATATTGCTAAATAGCTAAATTGTTAATTCGTACAAAAAAGTCAAGTAAAAACACATCAAATCAATAGTAATCAAGCCTAAAGAACTCAAGAATATTAAATATTATGTGATGTAACATACATTTTATTTTATAAAAATGTTTTCACTAATGTAACAAAGCATAACAACGAACTCATATATATATATATATATTCTACTACATGAACAGTTTGAAGTAATTATGCAAATTAATCATAGTTTTGAACTGATTCATTAAAACATATTCACATTTTATCTTATTCACAGAAAGGAATAATATCTGGAACATTTAGACGAGGATCGATTTCATTTTAAAATGAAAACACAAGTGTAAAAAAGTCAGAGGTGTTTTTAAAATATTCCCGTCTTAAATTTTTTGTTCTTGCAAATGATATCTCAAAGCTAATCTAATTGAATATTACATCAAAACCACTGTGAAAATTGTTCTATATATCATGCATCACTAATTGTTTCCTATGTAAATGTTAAGAAAAAGCCCTTTGATGCTGCTTGGTAAAGCATGTCATGCAAGGCTGGCTTTAACTCATTAAAATGATGTAAAGAGTCTCTAGTACAGATTTATCACTAGTTTGTTTTCTGTTTCACCAGGAGTACTCCATGAAGCAGCTGACTAACCTGGTCAATGTTTGCCTTGGGTCCCACATCAACAAGAAAGCACGACAGAAACTCCTCGCAGCTATCGATGACATTGACCGGCCAAAAAGATAAATAAATGTCACCGAACCACCTCACCAAGCTCCACAGAAAATACGCACACACCTTCAATGTTACTGTTACTTGTCCAGTATCTATTATCGTGCACGGTTTGGATGTTTTTAACCATGTAAACATTTGCAGTTTCTGTTTACATTGTATTACCAATGTAAGCAGGATGTGCTCTGACTTTGTATGAAGCGGTCATTTGAAGGGCTGTAAAGGATAATGGATAATGAAGGTGGTATCAGTATCACTTGAATCACAACACGAATGAATGACTCATGTGCTATCAAACAGTAATTTAAACATAGCTGTGGCTAAGCAACCATGTTCTTCTGCTATATTTCCCTTCTTGAGGAATTTGTGCTGGATCTGCATTTTTTTAATATCAAGATTCCCTCTAACACACTGAGACTCCGTCTCTGATACTTTACACAAAAAGCATGTGCGTTCCTTGTCTGGTTTTGACAGGTCACTGTCATTTCGCTAGCTATTCGTCTCTGGTCTCGCCCTGTTACAGATTCTAGAGTATTGTAGTGTTGTTGTCATTTGTCATGAAACACATTTGTGCAGGAATGTGATTACTTAAATGTTAATAGTAATATTAGATCAAGACTCTAAAAAAAGACCTAAAACCTTCCTATTAGAAAATGATAAAACTATTTATTTCAGATACCGTACATCTGAAATGCAGAGAAACTGTATTTCTCCTGCTGAAATGTGTTGCTTTGTTTGTGGTTGCTAAATTGTGTAATACTATTCAGCTGTACCAAGGCAAGGTCATAGGTAGAATAAATACGCTAAAATTTGTATCATGCGAATGATATTTTAGAATTTGTTTCATACTTTTTTCCTTTTTTGTGGTATGAAACCTATCACAGTATGCGAGTGTATTCAGTCCTCTAGTCGACATTTGAATGCATTTTGTTTTGATGTTCAAGTGTGCTGAAAACTCACATAAAAAACATATTGGCTGAATGTAAGCTGTGTGCTCCGTGAAATTGAAAAATGAAGTGGCTGATCTGAATCCCTGAGCATGCCTCTGTTTCCCTCTCTAGTCTAGCTGTTAGAAGTTAGCGTAGGACTGGACTCTCCCTCCGGACTTCTCATAACGCAGTCAGCAGAAGAAAAACTCGCCGCCATTTATAGAACCTTCTCGGATATTTTTAGATCAGCTTTGCTGTTTTTTTATCAGAGTGCACCACATGCTCCATTTTAGTAGAATCTCATTGATCAACAATTAGCTTACCAGCACACATTACAAATCATGAATTTGTATTAAATGTTCTTTAACAACTTTCCACATTAACATATTACCCTTCAGGTATATTTTTTAGTTTTTTCATGTGTTGTGCAGTTCTCTTTAATCCTCTATAGGAAGTGAAGCTTTAGCACTAATTAGTTGGCTTCCCTTTCTCCTGTTGTGCTGCACTTTAAATAGCCTGCTTGGGATGGAGAGAAGGTATTGATTTGGCCGTGACTCATTGTGAGTGGGAGGCATTTTTATGTTTTTTTAATGGCCAGCAGGGCCGTCTGGAAACCATTGTGTTCTAAAACATCAGAGGACCACCTGAGAGAACATCCTCTCTCACACCTTCATAAACATGCATAGCAGTTTATCATTCACTGAAATTTGCAAATACAGTGCCAGAGGATTTCTCCTATAAACTGGTAACACTCATTCATAGTACATGTAATTTCATCCTGTGCTAATTTTATTATTTTATTTTACTAGTAAAATAAAAAGTGATCTAGTCCGATATACTAGAAAGATCAAAAACAAACAAATGTAGAGGGTTCTCTTTCCTCAAATCATCAAAAATAGCTTTCAATAATCAAATAAAACCAATTCAGCTATTTCATAATTCAAACATAAAAAAAAATCTATTAAAAACTGCATATTGTAAAACCCACCCATGTCAGCATGACTGCCTGCTTCAGGTTCTGCAATATTTTGACACATTCAGCGTTCTGCACTGAAAATGTAACTTATCGCAAGAACATCACATTTGCACATACTGTATAATAATTGCAATTTATCTTCTTTCTAACATCTGTTTGTATACTTAATTATGGTTGGTCTTTTTTCTTGCATACGTTTAAGCAACTATTGCTGCCAGAATCAACTTCTAAAACCTAATTTTACCTAAAAAGCCAGAACTGTTTTTTACTGCGTTTCAAGCCCAGGAAATGCATGTGTAGTTGTATCTGTTGCAAGTATTCACTTTAATGGAATCGATTTGGACACATTTTGCAAAGCTGTCTCTGTTAATTTATGTTATAATGCAAGTATGCTGTCTGCTTTGCATAAAACAGGGTTTGGACTTCATGCTGTTTTATCAGAGGAGATTTATCACGGTTTTCTGGCTATATTCTGGAACGTTTCATTACTGGCATGGCTGGTGTGCTGCAATTCCTCCACTGTGAACCTGCTTGAATCACACCACACTCAGGCATGTGCTCCTGATCAAGGTTGACTTTCACACTTGTTTATTTTAGATGTCTGTGCTTCACTGATTGTTGGAATACTTCATCAGCACTGTCTATTTTTGTGTACACCACCAAATATTGGTGTTTGCAAATTAACATGAATATATTAATCAAGTTAGATATTGATTAGAAATCATTCAAACCCCTTTATATATACCCTGTCAACTTAACCTTAGGTCTCCCACATCTACCAGGTTTTAAGTTTAAAAAAAATATAAATGATTTGTGTTTGTAGTTCCTAAACTTAATCTTCCCCAAAAGCACAATGGTTTGTGGGCAGTATTAAATAGTTCACCCCAAATTTGAATTGTTGTCATCATTTACTAACCCACTTGTCGTTTCTTTTATTCTGTTGAACACAAAAGGAGATATTTTGAAAAAGTGTTGGTATCCAAACAGTTCACGGCCATTGACTTCCATAGTAAAGAAAAACAAACACAGGTTTGGAACAAACTGCAAGGAGAGTAAATAACGATAGAATTTTCTTTTTTGGTGAACTATCCCATTACAGGCCTTGTCCACACTAATACGCTTTTGTTTGAAAAACTTTTTATTTTCGTTTTGGCCTTCTGTCGACACTAAGACAGTGCTTTGGTTTACAAAAACTATACACTTTTTAAATACACTCTCCAAAGTGGATACATTTGAATACGCCGTTTCCACGTGATGTGTTTGGACGGCGAAAACAGAGGTATTTGAAAACGATGATGCATGTTTTGTCATGTGATGCATATTGTACCCATAGATATCTAGGTTTATACCAGTACTGTGCCTGTTTTGTGTTATTCACTTTTACACCTTTCCTAAAATGTTACTTTATACACTCTTCATATTTCAGTCCTGCAAAGATTACAGAAAATGTACTTGCAATTGCTGACCTGCAGCAAAATGTGAGAGCAGTTACATTTTAGATCAAACATATAATTGTGAGTTGAGTTTGACCTGGACGCATCCTTGAATGTAGAGATATCTTCCTAAATAAAAGGATCTTGCCAGAAGAATTGTATGAAAACTTGTCAGTATCGTCTTTGTGACCTTCTTATGAGGTTTTAGGCATGCGCAGCAAGGTGAATTTTAGCATTTCCCTACATTCCCCTATTTCAGTGTGGATGAGAACGTTTTTTGTTTTATCTTAAAAGGCTAGTGTGGATGGAGAGGTTTTTTTTAAATGAAAACCCTATTTTCAGATCTATCCAGATTAATGTAGATATAGCCTAAAAGTGTATATGGATCTTTATTTTTTACTGGAAATAGTAGACCTTCAGAGTAATTTTAAATACTATTTAGGATGGTTAGTATGCATATTGGGATGTAGCAAATCTTTTCAGACACCAAAAATGTTAGTGTAATGGTATATATAAAAACATATTTTTAAGTCCTTTCAACAGAATTTTCCAACATTTCCCCACAAAATAAGTGCAGAAAATACGCACATAACGGAGTAATCTGTAATTTTCTTGAACTGTGCGGGCTCTGAGAATTTGTCTCAAATCTGTCTATACTGTGTCCAATGCCGTGAAAGGTTAATTGGGGAAAACAGGACCATCAGTAAGGATAAACAGGCTTATTATTAATTAGCACACTAGTCCCTTGAACATAGTCACATGGACTAATTACCCTGAAACCATGTCATTTTTCTGATTGTCATGTTTTTCCTAATTTACTTTTACAGATCAACAGCTTTATAGCGTTGAACCCAATCTCCTCTGACATTGTCAATGATTTTATAGAAACTCAATTATTAGAGGTGACATTTTCGTGATGGTCACATCAGCCGTTCTTCAGCTTTAGTGGTGCTGCACTCTCACTCAGTAAAGCTTTTTTTTGTCGTATTGAGACATCTGAGGTGACAGATTCAGTTATATACGGTATGATCGCTTGCGTTTACATGAGCGGTCTGGGAATTCACGCCAGCACTTATTGAATCTTATTGGTCCCATGGTGAAAGCCACATTCTTGCATAGCTGGATTTATGTCCAATGCACAGGTGTAGTGAGACAATTTTCAAGCTTTGTCTTCCTTATCAATCCATCTCTCTGTAAACAAAGAATACGGAAAAATGTCAGGACTGCGCGCCCTGAAGGATCTGCACAGGTTGTCTTGACAACACCCCCATCATTCAGTTTCAGGAACATCTCTCCATGGTAGCAGGATTACCGGCTAGACAGACTCTCCACCGCTTGTTTTTTTTTTTTTTTTTGGGTCAATGAGTTAGTTTGCTTCTGTTTACATGCTCATTTATACTTCCTCAATGCTATTGCATCTTGGGGAAAGCATATGCACTCTTAAAAATAAAGGTTAAGTTAGTTTTTTTTCAGCAATGCTATCGAAGAACTATTCGGGTTTCTCAAAGAACATTTGAATAATCCAAGGCGCATTATAGTATACATTAATCAAGATACAATTGCAAATTCACCTTTTTATCTACATTTTGGCCACAATTATTATCCAGTGAAACCTGAGCATTTTGAAGACTCTCTCCCAAGTGGAAAACATTTAAAGGGATCAAATTATGCTTTTTTAAAGATAATTATTTTATGTATTTGGTGTAATAGAATATGTTAACATATGTTAATATGTTAAGACGATTTCTGACAGGCTGTACACTCCACTGTGATGTGACCCTCTCTCTCTCTCTCTTCTCTCTCTCTCTCTCTTCTCTCTCTCTCTCTCTCTCTCTCTCTCTCTCTCTCTCTCTCTCTCACACACACACATACACATGACTCACAAAACTCTGCATTTGAACAGTCAATAGCAAATATTTGAACTAATAAAACATACATACAGTCGCTGATTCAGAAGCGCCAGATTGTCATAGCAAAGTCAGAATTACCTCCTCTCATAGGTTCACAAAACGGTCATCCATAAAATGCGTAGCACAAATTCGAACATTTGGGTTGTGCTGTTCTGTTGTAAGTAATCTTAATGATTCCTAAATGCATCTACTTTCATAAGGCCAAATATGGTGCTTTTGTTTTCGCCTAGAAACACACAGCTTCTCCCTGACACGGCTGCATCATCACTACTGCGGTTACTGAAACCACGACTTGTTGAATGGACTGTGAAAATGATCAAGCAGAATATGTGCTTTATAAGTACTAATAAATTTCCAGTATGTTAATAGGCATGCTAATAAGCAACTAGTTAATAGTAAAAATTGGTCCCTGTTCTAAAGTGTTACCAAAGATTCTTTCAAAAACTGTTCACGGAAAGGTTCTAAAACGCACTTTTGGAACCTTTATTTCATAGTGTAAATGTTACTTGTACAATCTTAAACGTTTTCTTGTACAAAAACATTACTGCAAAGATTGGAGAATATTTACATGCAATTGCATTTTAAACCAAAAATTAAATGCCTATTGCGGCTAATAAAATGAATAGCAAACTTTATTAAAATTATAACTGAGAACTTTATTCTAACTGGTCTCGGTGAGCTTGTTTTACTATTTCCAAATGACCAAGATGACAAAGGCTTTCCGATATTTTGTAGACAAGAGACCTTGAAATGAAACTGCCATTTTCAAATGTATCCGGATTGTTGTAGACATGGCCTAAATAATCTTTTTCCAATGTAGAGAATATTTTCTACAATAGAAAGGTTCTGTGGATGTTTAAGGTTCTTAATAGATCAGTCAGAGCCTTTGAAGATCTTTATTTTGTGGAGAAACAGTTGAACTTTTTGTGACGTGTATTTGCTGATGTGTTCAGTTTTGACAGTCAGACGTATTTGATATCATTTGATCATTAATCATGAGTCTTATGCATTGTTATGTTGACTATGCAGGAGGCTGAAATAAATCTGTAGACATGCTAGACATTAAACGGTACATTGGCAGCATATGAGGACAGCTCAATATTTTGAGCAATGTCAGATCTGCCAGTTCTGCAGGTAACCAGCAATATCTAGAATTCAGACCTTGAGCATAATATGAGATTGTAGGTTGAAAGTATATTTTTTGTGCAGTCAGTTTATCTTATTGATTCAGCTCTACCAGTAATTGGACTGCCTGCGGGGAAAGGAGTGGTTGGTCGATAGAAGTGAAAGAGCAGCAAAACATTTGTTTACCTGGATATTCATATAAAATACCATCAGAATGCTACAGTGTCACAAGTTTGAGAATAATCAGATGGTTTTTAAAACGTAGGCGGCCAAGCTTAATTTAATTTAAACAAGAACTTTGGCGTCCAAGTCAGCAGTTTATACTGTAGCTGCGGCTCTCGCTTTCTTTTAAAACAGTGTTTAATTGAAATACATAACATTTAGGATTTAATTGTGTGCTTTTGATTTTTATGAAGACATTTCCAGTATTATTCTGATCATACTGTGAAGCCTTAATCTTTATGAGGCAGAAGGAATGGTTATGATTGTTCTGCTTCATAAAGTCTGAGCTCTGTAATGTAAGAAAGTAACAAATCTCACAGCCAGCAGTCTTCCTGGTTGCAGCCAGCAGGCTTCCAGTCCATCCAAATTTTTGGATTTGTCTTAAGTGTGAGTTGTAGCCTTACTTGAAAATAAATTACATGAGTCATTCCATGAAAGGAGAGCCATTTGTATCCACAACATAAACAAAACAGAAATCTGTTGTTATTCTGGAAGCTAAAACAGATTAATTCAATATATATATATATATAATTTTGAATTAATATGTTTATATATATTTGTGTGTGTGCGTGTGCGTGAATAAATAAATATATGCTGGCAGGTTCTACTCTCATTTGTATTTTGTACATGCTTGACAAGATTCCTATCAGGACAGAAAACTGTTTGGTTTTCGGCTTTGCTTTTTCATGACTATTTATGCAAAAATCCGTTTACTGGTTCTTAAATGCTAATGAAAGTCATAACCTTGATTACGGGGGCACAATTGCACCAAAATATTTTTATTTTATTCATTTAGCTTAAAATGGCACAGCACTAATAGCACTTAAAGACGTTTTTTTGGATAAAATAATTACTGTTCCAAAGCGACACACATATATATATAATTTACCTTAAAATGGCTAAATGCTGTTTATTGGCATTTCAATACATTATTATGATATAATGTTTAAAATATTAAAGAAATTCCAGTGAAAAATGTGAAAAAGTGAAAAATGCACCCATTGTATGGAATTATTGTTGGATTTAAATGTGATTGGAATTGAGAATGCAAATAATTTATCAAAGTATCACCATGTAATTATTGTAGGCTATATTAATTCAACTGAAAAATGAATAACCTGACAATGTATTTCATGAGTTTCAAAAGTCCAAAGTTTGCTGACAGAAATGTGCAAGCAGTGAAGGAGTGTCCGTGACCGAGGGAGCAGCTCAGTTTGTGAGACATACGCTGATGTATTCGTGGCAGTGGTGATGAACCTCAGGTGTACCTCATCCTGAGCTGAACTCTGTTCTCACGTCCCTCCTCTTGGCCATGCGCTCTGTTTCTGTGCCTGGACGTGGGCAGAAGTGACAGTGATTGAAGGATTGGCAGATCCTCATTCACTTTGAGTCAACTGCAACTTCATAATGATGCATATGATTTGGAAACTAGATTTGACATTTCCTGAAGGAAATAGTAGTGATTGTTTTGCTGCAAAGGTTTAACGTTTTAGATAAATATGCATTGACTGCTGTATTGAATGCAATCAGCTGACACTGAACATGCATCTTGTTTTCAATATGCTGCACACTCAACAATCTGCTGCGTCTGATACCTAAAGCAGTCCGTGTATATCAGACAGAGGTGGGGGCGAGTCACACATGTTCAAGTCTCAAGCAAGTCTCAAGTCCCTAGTACCCCTACCATCAAGTCTCAAGTCACAGTACAAACAAATCAAGCAAGTCCTGATAAGGGTCAAGTCAAGTCACAGTATCAAACAGAAAAATAAATAAATAAATTACCACACATCTTTATTAATTTTCCCTCGGAAATGAACTTTAATTATACATTTTAAATAATAATGTTTTAAATATTAAATTTAGAAAATAGGCAAAATACTACTTTGTATACCGAAAAGTCTATAATTGAGAAAATATTGATGAAAATACAAGATAAAATATGTATCTCATATTTATGTTTTATTGAGTTTGAATATCCTAGGAGAGACAGATAATATTTAACAGATGTTTGAAAATGATTTAGCATTAAATATCTCCAGCGAAGACTGGGATTCAGTCTGGGAGCATGCTAAAGAATTCCTGTGTGTAACAAAACATGCTATTCAATTTAAAATAATATGCTAACTACAAATCACCCCTCATATCAGAAATAAAATCGACCCACATTTTTTATCGGACATAGACACCCTATTTGGACTGTTTCTTTCACTTTGCACGATTGCCTACATTGTTCTTGAAAACTATTGTCATCATAGCTCAAAACAAGAAGCCTATTGCTATTAATGTTTATGTATCTTCCCCTGTAACTTATCGATTTCTTTGATTTGATCTTAATAAGATTTTATTTTCTGGTCGTTCTGTTGGAAAAAAAAATATTTAAAAAATGTTATATAGAAACATGAAATTAAATGATAGACCTACTCTATGAAATTAATGTTGCCTGTAAGAGATGGCAAATCACTGCTTTATCACAGAAGCATTGATTGAACTGATTCATTCAAAACAGTTGATTCCTTGTAATAATAATCAGAGTTTAATAATAATTCAACTCTAATAATACTCTACTCTAATAATAATCAGAGTTGTTATAAAGTCAAGTCCTGCTGAGTCATGAAGGTAAAGTCAAGTCTCAAGTCACTAGATCTCAAGTCCAAGTAAAGTTGAGTCATTTTATTTATTTAGCCAAGCAAGTCACAAGTCCTTAAATTTGCGACTCGAGTCAAGACATGTGACACGAGTCCCCCACCGTTGATATCAGACATGCTTTAAAATCTTCATAATGGCATGTTTAATAGGGGTAGGAGAAAAATTGATCCACCGATGCATCGCGATTCTCTCTCCAATGATTCTGAATCGATTCTGAGAATTTCAGAATCGATTCTGAGCTTAATTTTTAACCAGATGTGCGATGACGCTGAGTTTGCTTTAGAAACACCCGTATTCTGCTTGCTTCCAATTCCTCACACACATACACCACTCAAACCTTCCGTAAAATAATCTTTCATAATGTTCGAAAAAGGTTAAAGCAAATTACAAGGACATTCTCGGGCTTCATTGCACAGGATGTGCTGTAAGAGACACGCACTTTGTTTCTCTTGAAGTGTGCGGTCTCATCCGTCTGTATATTCCTTATGCTCTACGAAGTCATTATGTGGTTTGGAATGCAGTGGACTTATATATAAAATATGAATCTCACTAACAGAAGGCTGCTTTCAATTTCAAATGCTGACGCGTGCTTTGTTTGTGTAGACTGCTCGCGCAGGCGGCTGTGCACGACTTCGTGTAAGTGGT
Source organism: Oxygymnocypris stewartii (assembly GCA_003573665.1). Lineage (NCBI taxonomy): Eukaryota > Metazoa > Chordata > Actinopteri > Cypriniformes > Cyprinidae > Oxygymnocypris > Oxygymnocypris stewartii. The sequence goes on from QVTF01000001.1 coordinate 3,061,340, forward strand.
TTAATGTACTTGTGTGTCAAAATGGTTCCCTTATCGAGTCGGTCTCTCGACATTACGTATGGGGAAACCCTTTTTCCTCGAAATGCTAAAGCCTGATTGAATCCCTCTATTGCTTTGCAATAGCCAATGGTGTCCGAGCATTCGCCTGATTGGCTGGCTTAGCCGCTATATAAGCAATGTCGGGCGCCAAAATACCTCAGAATCTTTCTCCTTCACCTGGAGCCTGACCATTGTTGACCTACGCGGCTAGAATGGATGGTGCAGATAGCAATCCCCTCTTGATTACCAGATTACCGACATGCCGGATGCCTGGTCGGAGGTCCCTTTGGAGGCTAGCTGCACCCCGACTTCAATGGACGCGGAGCTGATGAACATCCTCACGGAGGCTGTAGCGGATCTGGTGTTGGACTGGGCAGCCCCGGTACAACCGTCTAAACGTTGGATGGACGGATCTTTCCTCGGCGCGAGCCGCCAAGCAGACGTGCAACAGAGACCCGCCCCTTTCTTCCCTGAGCTCCACGAAGAGCTCACTTGTTCATGGTGCTTCCCTCACTCAGCCCGAGCCCATGTACAGGGAACTCAGCTTCTCACGACAGTGGAGGGGGCTGAAAAAAATGGATGCACGCGACCGCCTCCCATTGAGGACGCCGTCGCGGCTCACCTTTGTCCATCCTGGGGTTGGAAAACCGCCTCACTGCCTTCTAAGCCATGTCGAGCCACAGCTTACATCGCTGAAAAGGCGTATATTTCTACAGGACACACAGCATCTGCCCTCCATACGATGGCAGTCCTGCAGGTATTCCAGATGCGACTACTGCGGTCCCTGGACGAAGAAGGCTGGACCAAAGTCCGCAAGTTGCGGATGGCAACTGATCTAGCCCTGACCGCATCTAAAAAGGTCGCCCAGGGATTCGGCTGCAGCATGGGCAGCCTGGTGGTTCTGCATTGCCACCTATGGCTGACGCTTACGGAAATGCGGGATGCAGAGAAGAAACAGCTCCTCGACGCCCCGGTGAGTCCGCAAGGTCTCTTTGGAGTGGCGGTGGAGGCTTTTTCCAAGAAGTACACGGAAGCACTAAAGCAGTCAAAGATGCTGCCGCACCTTCTTCCCAAATGATCTAACGCACTCCCCAGGTCAAGGTTTAGATCATCATCAACCCAGCGATCGGCCAGATATGCTGGATGCGCTCCTCCACTGAGCGCGAACCTGCGACGTGAGCATGAGCCGTCGCTTCGTCAGAGGCAGTTCAAAACATCCCTTTTCGGAGCGAAGCCGGCACCCCGTCAGCAGGTTCGGCCTGTGGAGAAAAAAGAGCAGCGTTCCTGATGTTCGTGCCAGGAGGAAGAGGGTGCGGTCTGTGCACGACAACGGGCCATTCACTCAGAGTTCACTCGGCAGCCAGAAGCCGAGAATATATGTTTAATGTTATGTCGAAACCGATGTGTTCTGTTGCAATAAACATAAAACATTACATGCCTCACCAAAAGAGCTCTCTTCCTCCACTGACTATTACCCACGATATAAGAGAAACCTCTCCCTCGGGTGACATTTGGCAGAGCGGAAGTTCGGTGCAGCCCGAGTTTTCAGTGGCAAATGCCTCCGTGCGACGCGACGGGGGCACGTCACCTGTCGTTTCTTTAATCTGCAGTGTTTCACTGGCGACTGGCACACAGCCCTCGTCGCAGCTAACAACGCCATCTCCGTTGTCGAGACACTTCAGCGCATGGGCAGCGCTCCCATTGGCGTCAATTTGGGTGATCAACACTAAAAAACCTGCTATACTCTTCAGTTCGCTCGCAGACCACCCTGCTTTGGCGCCGTGATTATGTCAGAAGTTTCAGTACAGAGCGCCCCACTGTTAAGGGCAGAAATCTCCTCCCTCCTAGCCAAGAAGGCAGTAGAGATAGTACCCGAGGAACAGATGAAGTGCGGGCTATACAGCCGTTATTTCCTTGTCCCGAAAAAAGACAGAGGCATGCATCCTATTCTAGATCTAAGACCGCTGAACAAGGCACTCGCGAAGCGAGAGTTCAAGATGATTTCAGTGAAACAGATCCTTGCGCACATTCAGCCTGAGGACCATTGCATAGCGGTGGATCTGAAACATGCTTATTTTCATATCCAAGTGGCCACTCATCACAGGCGCTTTCTGCGATTTGCATTCAAGGGTGTTGCATACCAATTCAAAGGGTTACCGTTCGGGCTAGCTTTGGCCCCCCGTACGTTTACAATGTGCATGAATTCAGCGCTCTCGCCCCTGAGACTCAATGGAATTTGCGTGCTGATCTATCTTGACGACTGGCTGATTTTCGCCCAATCGAGGAGTGTGCTCAAGAAACTCAAGCTCAGGCTCCTCGCCCATCTAGCGGATCTGGGTTTGTCAATGAACATGCAGAATAGCACGCTTCAGCCCTGCCATTTGATTACTTTTCCGGGTATGGTTCTGGACTCGCGCACGATGATCGCGCTCTTGTCAGAGCAAAGAATCCAGTCCATTCACAATACATTGCCCACGTTTGTGGAAGGCAAGGCGGTTCCTCTGAAAAGTTTCAAAGACTGCTTGGTCTAATGGCAGCTGCAGCCTCCGCCTGCCAGCTGGGCTTGCTGCATACGAAGCCGTTGCAACTATGGTTACAGGACCGAGTCCCACCGCGGGCATGGAGAGGGAACGAAGCGCCTTGTCATAATGCGTTCATGTCTCTGATGTCCTGGTTCGGCACAGCTATGTACAAACAGGGCACTGCGATGGGCAGGGTGGTCAGACGGATAGTGGTGACCACGGACGTGTCACTGTCAGGCTGGGGAGCCCTCTTTGATGGCAGACCAGCATTTGGTGTGTGGGCGAGCGATCAGAAGCGCTGGCACATAAATTGCTTTGAGATGAAATCTGTTCATTTGGCGCTGCAGAACTTTCCTCCGTTTGTTAAAGACTATCATGTTCTAATCCGAACGGTCAACATGGCGGTGGTGGCATACATCAATCGCCAGGGAGGAATGCGCTCGTGCATCCTGCAGGGCTTGTCAAGACGCCTGCTCTTGTGGGCAGATCGGGTACTTCTCTCGATTCGAGCAGTTCATGTACTGGGCAGTCTGAATCGTGGCACGGACATGCTGTCCAAGGAGTGCATAGTTCACAGGGAGTGGATACTACACCCCCAAACAATACAGTTGATTTGAAAAAATCATCGGTGACAGAACGGAGAAAAAAACCTTGAGAGAAACCAGGCTCAGTCTGGGAGCCAGTTCCCCTCTGGCCAGACGAACCAGTAGTTTGTTCCAACTGCAGCAAAGTCAGATTGTAAGGGCTCCACTGGTTCCAGTGGTCTTTTCCCGATGGCTGTCTAGGTGACAAGGTCCTCACTGGGGATCTGTCTCTGGGGCTCATCTAGGTGTCCTGGTCTCCGCTGACGTTCAGAGCTGTAGAGGTTGTCTCTAGGTGCTGATCCACCATCTGATCTGGATATGGACTGGATCTGGTGATTGCAGTGACCATCTGGGCTGGATAAGAAATGGACCGGGTGTCTACAGTGACCTCGGAATAAGAAAGAAAAAGACTAATATTAGTGTAGATGTCAATCTTCTTATGATGTAACAAGTACATTGTGTTTTATGGGAAGTGTTCCCAGTTCTGGTTGACCTAATTAATGCAGCCTAACAATCGGATTTGAATATTAGAAGTGTATTAGTGTGTTATGTGTACACCAGGTTAAAGAGATGGGTATTTAATCTAGATTTAAACTGGAAGTGTGTCTGCTTCCCGAACAGTGTTGGGTAGATTGTTCCAGAGTTTGGGCGCTAAATAGAAAAAGGATCTGCCGCCCGCAGTTGATTTTGATATTCTAGGTATTATCAAAGGGCCAGTTTTGAGAACGCAGTGGATGTGGAGGAATATAATTTGATAAGAGCTCGCTCAAGTACTGAGGTATAATTAACACCTCTGTTTTTTTTTCAGAATTTAGCAGTAAGAAATTATTCATCATCCAGTTATATCGACTATGCATTCCATAATTTTCTCAATTTGGTGTGTTTCACCTGGCCATGAAGAAATATAGAGCTGAGTATCATCAACATAACAGTGAAAGCTTAATAATTTGTTAATATTTAACATAATATTTTTATGTTCATGTTTTTGTTTGTAAACAGTGTTTGAGATAAATGCTTTGTTGTTTTAGTACATTAAGACAGCATTGTGGTAATTGTGAATTTTAGAGCTCTATTATAAATGTTCAAGTGAGTAATTTTGTGAATAATATGAATTGTATAATTCATATTATTCATGTAACCACATAGCTCAGCATTAAATCAAGGACCCATTCATAAAATGACATTAAACATTGTTTTGGGGGATTGTCACGGAGCAACCCCGTGATCATGAATGGACTGTATGCATGCCATGAACACCATATCTGACACATACACTGCATGCAGCATTAACACAGTCTGTTTGCCGGCACTGCGATCATGTATACACGGACCTGTATAATGCATGTGAGTGTTCGAATGTATTGTGTATTATGTGTTTAAGATATGGGAGGGTACGATTTGTATTTTGTTCATTGTGTAGTGGATATATGCACAAAGTGTTGGGTAACATTAGCCGCTACACCGTTCATACATTTTCATTATAAATAACCACAATACACATATGTTTGATTAAAAGTCTTTTATTTAAGATTATAGGTTACACAGTATAACAAATGTGGAGGGTGGGGGGGTGGGATCATATGTACCTGTAAAACAAGGTTTACATTTGTTCATCCATAGGCTGTATTTTCAGAGCTGGGTAGAGTACCCAAAAACTGTAGTCAAGTAAAAGTAAAAGTACTTGAATAAATATTTACTCAAGTAAAAGTAATAGTCTGGATAGTTACTTGAGTAAGAGTAAAAAAAAAGTATCAGATAAAAAACTACTCAAGTAGTTAGTTACTTTGGATCATATACTGAATATTTTTATTCAGATATATAGATGTTTCGATAAAATATATATATACATGCATATACACACACACTGCCGTTCAAAAAACTTTTAATGTTTTTTTTTTTTTGAAATTTGTTTCAGTGATGCAAATCAGAATTTTTATCAGTCTGATTTATTATCAATGCTGTTCTTTTTTAGCTTTCTATTCATAAAATAATCCTGAACAAAATGTCACATGTTCCAAAAAAATTAGGCAGTAAAACTTTTGAAAAAACTAGCATATGCTGGTAAGATATGTTTTGAGGTTTGAGCTTATTTAAACTGGCCATTTGCTGGTTTATGCTGGTCCTTAGCCTGTTTAAGCTGGTCATGTGCTAGTCCTAAACTGGTCCGACCAGCTTAAACCAGCAAAGGACCAGCTTAAACCAGCATCCCAGCTTCAAAAGGTACATAACCAGCATATGCTGTTTTTTTTTCAACAACGCTGGTTTGTGAAACAATGATTTCTGAAGGATCATTTGACTCTGAAAACTAGAGAAACAGCTGATAAATAAATCTGATTTGCATCACTGAATTAAATTATATTTTAAAGTATATTAATGATGTATTATAAATGTATGTAATTATATACATTATATAATAATGTAATGCTTAGATAAATAAAATAGTTAATTTTTTTTTATAAATCATTAAAGGTGTTGATAAAACATAAGGTCTCATTTGTTAACATTAGGGAATGCATTAACTAACAATGAACCAATTATTTTTACAGCAGTTTAGTAATCTTTTTAATGTTTGAAAAATAGTCATGTTCAAAAGATACAACTTTAAATTTTAATAATCTATTAATACATTTTGGACTTAATATTAAATAACATTAATAAATGGTATATAATTATTGTTGATGTTAATTAACAGTTAAATAATATAGTCTTTAACATTGGTTAATTCACAACTAACAAACTATGAACAATATATTTTTACTTTATTTATTTGTGTTAGTAAAAATTATTCATGTTTGTTCATGGAAAAGTAAATCGTTCAAAAAACGCTTGTAAATCATTAAAAGGTTTGGTAACACTATAATAATGTCTCATTTGTTAACATTAGTAAATGCATTAACTAACATGAACTACCAATGAAAAATATATTTGTATTGCAATTATTAGTGTTTGTTAATGTTAGTTAATAAAAATGTTCATGTTAATGCACAATGCATTAACTAATGTCAACAGATAAAACTTCACATTTTAATAATGTTTAAGTTTTGAAAATTAACTATCATTAATAAATATGATATGCTTACTGTTCATGTTAATTAAATATAGTTAATGTTAAAAACTGATACCTTATTGTAAAGATTAAAGTTTTATATGTTGTTCTATGTGTGTGTGTGTGTGTGTGTTTCACAGAGTTGATGGTTTGATTAACCCTTGAATTGCTGTATCCCTTAAAACCAGACTGCCAGAGGATTACAGTAATACATGTGCCCGCTGTGCACCGTTTTCCTGATGCCACCGGGGTGGCGTTTGCACTCACGGCTTGGGCCCGCCATCATTGCTTGCAGCTATATTACTCTTTATTATCTGTGTCCTGTCCTGTTGCTGTAATTCTGCTGCACTATGGAGCTTCTGTCACTATAGCAAATTCCTCGTATGTGTAAACATACCTGACAATAATTCTCATTCTCTCATTCAAAAATGGTCATTTAAACACTTTTACTGCTTTAACTCAATTTTTAACAGAACAATTGGTATATAAAATAAGCTTTACATTTCTGCTTACAAATCATCCAAAAATGGGCCCCTATTCACTTCCATTGTAAGTGCATCACTGTAGCCTGGATATTAGCCTTTTATTTTTAGGAAAACAGTGGATGAGTTCATTTTTGCAGCAATGAACATTGTTTTAACGCATTACCTTGTATAGTTAAATCCAATTACATAAATTAAATTCATTATAAACGATGATACTACTAACAACAGAAAGGCCGAATAATTTATATTTATGGCATATTTAAGGAAAGTTCTCCATAAAATACACAAATGTTTATTTAAAAAAGGAAAATAGGCTATAATGACTTCATAATCATATTAAGAATACAGGATTTGTTGAATGTTGTTGCACTTATCATTTTGTCCTTTATAGTTATTTTAAGTCCCATTAGGAAGATTTCTCACCGTTCTAAATCATTTAACGATGGAACATTAAAACCAAGTATGTTTATCCAAATCAGTTTAGGTGTTTTTATGGCCATATCTGAATGGACAGAGGGAGGAGAGCACATGCTAGGAGCAAACAAAGGACATTTGTCAGTCCTGCACCTGTAGAGGCTGATGGTTAGTGGATGTGGCACCGGCTATGCCAGAAATATCCTCAACTGCTGTCTGAGCTTCCACACCCTCAGGCCAGATCAAACCACATCTTTGTTACAAAAGTCAATTACACTGAATGTGATTAGCCATGAAGTTAAACCTTTAAACTGAAATGCCTGCTCTTGCTGGGAATCAGACATATGCTTTCGTTTCGGAGATATGAGCAAGACGAATTTATGCTTTAAATAGCAAAGAATATTTGGGATGTGTGCTTGAGATTATATATTCATATGTAAAAATATAAGCTATTATAAACAGGGTCACATAAAAAAAACTATTCTCTGTAAGCCATATTTTATGTATAATGTAGAGGCAGAGTTTGTACACATGGACACAATTACAAAGAGGTGAAAGACCCCCCAAAATAAAAAATATATATTTTTTTTTTTCTGAAAGCACAACAGTTTTCAGTAACATCTCCAATATAAGCAATAGACACTTTAAAAACATGAGCTTTTTGACTTCAAACGTATAACTGTAGCTCAAACACTGGCTGTATTTACACCATGATAAATCAATTTCACGTTAGACTAAAACAATTACATGGTAAATACCAAGTCCAAGATACTGACACAACTCACAATGAATGACCCAACTGTCACAATTTCAGCTCAAACCTTGAAACACAAAACACTATATAAAGCTAAATATCTCTTTTAAATAAAAGTACAGTGTTGTAGTCCAAAGTAACAAAAAAAAACACATTTTGTACAGGCTTGTGTCCAACGTGTTGTTGTATTGAATATATAAATTCACATTGTTAGGAAATGTGAGCATTCCTATATTGTAAATCCTTAAATAGATTTTTGCATGTGATCTTTAAACAACAAGGTATTTGATTCTCATTTAGCAGAAACTGATGCATTTATAAACACTTTCAGTTGCACATGTGCATTTGATATCTGTGTGAGTTGTTACTGCGTTCTTGTGACAGGCAATGCAAACTCCGTGACAGCTGCTTGTCATAACATGCACCCCAGATGCGGCTGATTTGAGCTAACACACGCTTAAATATACTGTATGTGGGCGTGCTGCTCTAAATTTAGTTTCAGAAAACACCAAAGTAGTTCTGAGGACATTATTCCTTCAGTCAAGATGGGCTATATATATATATATATATTTAGTTTAAGTTTAAGATATAAATATTTTATTTAGAGCACAATTTATTTTTATCTAATTTCTTAATTTGGTGCTTCGTATTGTCAGCCGAAATCAGTCCCAGAAGTAATTTGTGCTCAAATTATGGCAAGAGGAGAAAAGTGGAAGTGAACTTGAAGCATTCATGAGAGGAGGATTTTGGTTTCCAAGAGGATATACACTTATTGGCAAAGTAACACTCCAGAAACACTGAAAACATGCCTTGAAATCAGACTTGATAAATAAAATCTGCACTCTAAAACATGGGAGCATATTAAATATATATATATATTTGTTTGTTTTTGTTTACAGAATAAATTTTGTGCATATCTATGCACAGGTTTATGAATTTGCTTTTAAGTAGTCCTAAAATTGTCCATCTTTTCCTCCACACCCCTTTCGCAAGAAAGACGAGGCAGAAAAGTACAGCTGCAAAAACAATAAAGCAGTCAGGAGTCTCGCAAGACAGATAAAAAGCTATTTTCAAATGTGAAATGACCATCAGACAGATCTTTGTAACCTCCTTTGCCATTTCACCACCATCAGGAACAGGATTCAGGCACAGAAGAACTTCATCCATTCAGAGACAGATGAGCGTAGCCTGTCCTCTGGAGGATCGTTTCCCAGTGGCTTTAGAGAAACATCCCACAGCATCCCACAAATCAACACATCCTTTGGTTTTTTGCAAAGTACATTTTTTTTTTATTTGTGGCCACCAGCCCAAAAAGGATGTGAGAGGAGCCTGACACTAGCAGCTTTAGTATGACATTTTAAAAAAACGCAACCCATGTCTGTTTTTTTTTGTTGTTTTTTTTTGTTTCCTTTGCGTTTCAACTTGCAGAGGTGAAGAGAATATAAACAAAGCCTTGAGTAATATTTCAAAAGACACTTTGCCAACACAAGGCTTTGAATGTTCTGGTGTCAATGCTTAAGTGCTGTCTGAGATGGGGGAGTTTACGAACATTCAGTCAATCTGAGTCTCCAGTCTCCAGTTTGATTGAATCACTTTCTTTTCCCTGTATTCTTTCTCTCCGAATGTTATGCGTATGTCTCGCCCGTCTTGAGTGCCACTAGCTCCGAGTCTTCTGTTTGTTTACCATTCAAGTGTTCACTGTTGCAGTCATGATGGTACATGAAGGCGGGCTCTTCAGTGATGGAGGTGGCGGTGTAGGAGGTGGATCTCATGGAGCAGTGCTCGCGTCTTCGCTGACCCCACTGGGCTTTGTATTGCATCCACTGCCTTTTCAGAGCTCCCTGGACCTGCAACGTGTCACAATCCGTTAACATATAACTTTAACTTATTTCAAATCTTTATCTATGCCATAATTCATCATATAGAGATTGAGATATAATGACTGAAGCCAGTGAAATGTTTTTGAAGGTCTCTTATGCTCACCAAGGCTGCATTTATTTAATCAAATATACAGTAAAATAGGAATATTGTTAAATATTAATACTATTTAAAATAGTTATTTTCTAGTTTAATGTATTGTAATGTTTTCCTGTGATGGCAAAGATTCATTTTCAGCAGTTTTTACTCCAGGCTTCAGTGTCACATGATCCTTCAGAAATCATTCTAATATGCCGATTTGAATCGCAAGAACCATTCATTATTATTATAAAAACATTACTTAATTTATATATGTTATAATATAAAAAACATAATATATATTTTTAAGAGGATTCTTTGATGAATATAAAGTTCAAAAGAACAGCATTTATTTGAATTAGAAATTGTAATCATTTGTTTTCTTCCTTTCTGAAGTATTCATAAAAAATGACTGACAAATCCTTGTGAATCCATGTGAATAAAAGTTTGAATATGTAATGGGATTAGACACAGCTATAGTATTTTTCCTTGTGCTCAGACATCTCATCACTCACAAGATTATTTGAGTTTTTGTAGTTTTATTAAACATCCTTGAAGATTTAAACACAGTCGATGATCATTTGCTATATTCAATATACAACTGCATTATATTTTTTAATCATTATAAAATCAGCTGTTATTGAATTTAACGTTAAACTATTTTAGGTAGCAGGTTTTAGTTTAACATCTGTTTTTATCTGATGTCCGAGATCCTTACATTGTCAGGACATTGTGATTAGTTATTTTAAAGAGAAAAGTTACTGTTTTGATAGTTAATTGAGTAACATTTAAGAATAAATTCTGTTTTTGTTTTAACCTCTGCGTATTTAGTGGATTTGGAGAATGTGGGAATTATATTACTCTATTATTATCATCATAACTGAATTTGATGTGCCAATTATGGCTCTGTGTATTTTTAACACATAACAAAGAAGGATATTGGATCAGGCACAAATCTAGAGGGGCACAGGGGAAGGACATTAGACTAGAACGGATCATTCCGCTGAGGTAAACAAACACCAGCACAAAGAAAATATTATTCTGTGTCAGTGGCCCTTTTATTGTCCTGAAACGGGATCTGTGCTTAGGACACATCCAAATAGTTTGTAGATGCGCTGATGCTGATGCGAGCTGGCTGCTCATGCATAGGCTAATAATTGACCCATTTTCCAGGCCCAGAAATAATTCAGCATGTTTAAAACATGACTTACACATAGGTGGATGAAAGGCGCTAATTAATTCCATTCAAGAGTGTGCCAGAAACCTCATGCTGAGGATTCTAATGAAACTGTCTCTTCTTTGTTTTGGTTTTGTCATGCATAAGTGCTCTAAGTCTGTTTTCCTCAAGTCTAGTAAATGTACTTTGATGTGCTTGTTGGTATTTACTGCCACTTAATACTCATTTCATGCACCCCCTCCCTTCGAGAGAAACGTTGAAAGCATCGAGCTTATAAATAGATGTTTGGTGAATGTGAAAATACACAACGGGAGAAAGGTCTTTTGCGATTGTGACCAACACTTGTGAAAAGTATATCGGAGTCGGTGTAATGCCACAGACAAAGTCTTAATCAGGCCACTCGAAAAATGTTTAGGCCTATATTTAAGATTCATGAATTTGAATTGCAAATGAAGTTGACATCCATTTGGATTACACAGTTTTAAGATATATTAACTTGCATAACTAATACATTAAATGTGTGCATGTTTGTAAGTCATACATAAATTAAACAGGTACGATTTCTGCTCTCAAAAAATCATGCATAATTCATTATTAACTATTTGCATCCATTTGATATTATTTAATAACTCATCTTTTAAAAATGCATTTAAATACCTCAGAATCAGCATTTTTAAATCAATTTAATTTATGCAGTTAAAAAGTAGGGGTGTAAATCGGATGGTTCGTCACGATTCGATACGATATCGATTCTCATACCCAGTGATACGATATTTGCCGATACCTCAAAAAATTATACGATTCGATTCGATACAGGAGTATATCGATCGATATATCGATATTATATACAAATTTTAAACAACCATCTACATTTTTTTTAACACACAAATGCAACCAAAATATATAACATGAACATAAATCTAAAAATGCTGCTGTGGCTCAGTGCTATAAATCTTTTCTACAGATAACCAAATTACAAGCAATAGCAGAAAATAAATACAATAGAAGAAAGACACAAGTTCAATAAACAGTGCTTTTCAGGTTTTTCAGCTCAGTCTAAAATACATTTTCAGGTACGCTAAAGAAATGTAATAATCAAAAAAAAACAGCATAGTCTTCACTATATAAATTAAATAGCCTATAAATTAATGCTTTTTGATGTTACAAAGGTTATTTAGCCAGGAGCAGTGAGCACTTGTATTTTTCTTTGACAGCATTATATGTATTATTAGTTTCCTTTTACTTTAAGAATGAAAGCACAGATTTAATATACTGATACACATGCCTTTTTCTCCACTGTTTATATTAAGACATATGCTTTTCTTAACCGACTGTTTACAAGGATATTAGCCAAAACATGCTTTTCGATGTAGTTTTGTCTGAATTTATTCATCCATGCTCAAAAAAGTGGAGGAGAGCTCAATTCAGTATTCGCGGCTGTCTGTGTGCGCTTCAGATGTGTGCGCGGAAAACTTTTCACACAGCGGGCGACTGTTCTGCCAACAATCCCGAGCGTCTTATATGCTCGCCTTGTGCGTTCGGGCAGTCCTTATATCGAGTCCTGGTACGTGAGATTGAACGAGAATGCACATTTTGGCGGTAATGCATAGATGGACATTATGTGAAAATGTGGACAGTGCCAAAATAAAGGTGCCTTTTATACTACAAATATCAATATTTTACGCGTGGCATCGATGCATCGTATCGTCATACATTGTATCGATATATCGATCCATATCGATGAATCGTTACACTCCTATTAAAAAGGTGTGGAACGCTGAATTAGTTCAAATGTATGAGATTGAAAGAAATGTGATATATTGATGATGAAAATATATAATTAGTATTACAGAAACATTACCTGAATTTTACGTGATTTACATACAGTTTATATATTTTATTAAGATTATTAGTTTAGACACAAACTGTTACTCCCTATAGTTGTTATCAAACTGTCCTTAAAAGCAATAAAAGTCACCAGTCATATCATGTGTTCTTCCTGATGTATCATAGAGGAAAGTGACATCAACCATGTCTGAATCAATGCGTCAGGTGCACAACATGGCCAGGTATTCAACCAGAAACTGGCTGAATGCCTGACTGACTTCCTGAACACCAGCCACTAGCGCTTTGGTGTTTTGACAAAACGTCAAGCTATCCCAAAGGTCGCGTCCTTCACGCAGGGGGGGATTTTGCTTAAATTTAGCTCCTTTTATAAGGATGACATTTATTTTATAAGGCATTATTTTAACATTCTTTAATGTAATATGGCAAGTCATTGTCATTATTAGTCACCCTCATGTCACATAAAACCTGAATGCTGTATTCCAAGACATCTGAAGGCATAGTTTTTATCAGAAAAGGGTTGAAAACTATAGTTTTCACTGTTAGTCTGAGGTACCTCTTCAAAGTCATTATCCATTCCATATATTCAAACTGGCGATTCATGTTTAGTTGAAATAAATGTGAAAACAATTCCATTTGACATCACACCTTTGACAAGGCACATCTTGCCACACATTTTTTTTGTTTAAATGTGAATTATCAGTCACAAACGTTATGAACTACTTTTATGGGCTTTTTGTGATGTTGCATGGAAAATATTAATAATATTCTTCAAAAACGTTAAAATGCATGATGTAAAGGTAGGTAGATTATGGAAGTGTGTTTCTTGCACAGGATAAAAAAAAATTATTGAAACTTCAAAAAGAATAACTTTTTATCTCAAATTTATATCTGGACTTTTTTCTTACAAGAGTTCATATCTCACAATTCAGACTTTTTTCTCAGAATTGCAAGATATAAACACAATTTGGAGAAAATTCTGATAAAGAATTTTGAGATAAAAAGTCGTTTTTATTTTTTATTCGGTGGTTCATGTTTTGCAATTTAGAATTACAAATATATTATAATTATTAGATAAGTTGCAATTAGCCTTTTTTATTTTTTTCCTTCACAGAAACAAGCTTCCATAGCGAATAATGCCACAATTTTTGTGAAATATGCCTTTATGGATTATAAGGATATTGCTCAATTTACTTACCTCTCCATTGAAAAAGCAGAATATGGTTGCCACCAGCAATCCCTTGCAAAACAGAAAATATAGAAGCATTAACAATCATTTTGAGATGTCTTCCACAAGTAAAAAGAGTTAACATTCAGTCTGAGTTACCTGGTAATGCATTAATATGTGCATGATATAATCGTATATCTCTCCTGCCAAGCGGTTCTCTGGCCGCCAAGGGAAGATGACGAACTGAATGCCCAATAAAGGCACCAGAATGAGGGTGGCCCTCACCGCCTTCATATACATGTTAGACTCAGCTCGATGTGTATCTCTCAGTTTGGTCACTAAAACCCGTACTATGTTCAGCAGAAAGAATAAATTGACCTACAACATAAAAAAATATAAAAATGAACTCTTATGTTCTCCAAACAGTCCTTAACTAACATGCTCTATTTAGATTTAATTTCACACAGTGGTGCCACAATAAAGCTTTATTAACTGTGAATAAACAAAGCCATTGACTCGATAATCCAATTTTAACAGAAAAGTGCTCTAATGAGAAGTTAAATGCAATAATTGTCATTTTTGGCACTAAGAACATGACATTGCATTAAAAATGTTCCTCAATATTAAGCATACTCAAGTTTTTTTCAATATTAAAATGGATTATTCAGGGCAAATACATAATAAACGCTGTATTAACAGATAAATATATTCAATAAATGTAAAAAGCGCTGACTCACTAATAAAGCTGCCATGATGGGGCCGTGAACCACGTAGAGCAGATGTGTCTCCACACTCATCCAGCAGCTAGTGGAAAATATAATAAATACCATATCAGAGCCACTGTCCACTAAACCTGGCCTGTCTTCTGTATTTACTGCTGAAAAGTAGTGAACATTACTCACTTGTCATCAAAGTATTTCTTCCTCGCCACTGCATGGATGGATGCAGGGACCAAAGGGAATCCTGTTGAAAGGAAGATTGAGATTAGTCAAGCACTAAATATTATACCTCTAATGTAAAATGAATGATAATGCTGTGACTGTTATTAGACGGCGAGCCATGATCAGGCGAAATGCCTCACTTGATTTATTGAAGTATTTAAAATCATAGTGCACTACAAACTCAGCATCTATAGGCTAAATTAACTAAATTGCCTTTGATTCATGAGGAATTGGGCACTGGAGGGGAAGATTATCAGTGAATAATGACTTACATTTCAGCCCTTTTTTTACCCTAAGTTACTGAATAACTTCAGATGACTTGGAAAATAATGCATAGATGATATTAGCTACTTTTATAATACATCTAGAGTTTTTTTCCCTCATTCACATCCCCTCATATGGAAAAGAGTGGCTTGGTCATTCTTCAAACATTTTCCTTTTGTTTTGTTTTTTTCATGGCAAAAGTAAGTCATAACAAGAAAGTGAATAAATGATTACAATTTATGATTTTTTTTAGGTGAAACATTCCTTGGGAATATTAGGAATTTTGAATAACCTCACAACAGCATTAAAAGCCACAAGGCATTTTACCAGATCTTCTAGCAAACAGTCAAGGGATTCTCTCCTTTTGGGATAGATGACAGATCCTGCACGAGGTTATCAGACAATCTTTAATAATGCTCCACAATTCAGGTACTTTCTTGTCCATTTATTAGGATAGTTCCTGAACAATGCCATTGCTAACATACAGAATAGGTGAAACAAGACAGTTAGGGCCTGATCTTCCATAAACCGTCATCATAAAACTGCTAGTGGGAACCATAAAGTACACCAGAATGTGAAACAAACCATGAACCGCAAACATCGTCAAGCACATTGTGTCCTAAATGTGGATTAGCTCATTTGCCTGTCTTTAAACAAGTGTTTGTGTCGGAGACGGTTTTCTGTTTATGGAGCATGAGGACATGACCACGAGCAAATGTATCCAATAAAATTATGGCGCAAAGACTGATGAAACGGCTGCCAATGAAAACAGGTCACACTGAGCAAATAGGGAGGGTGCTCATATTTACAATTTAGAGTTTGCAGACAGATGGGAAAGCAAAACTAGGAACTGTGGGGCAGCAGAGCTGGCGGAGACTCACCCCAGCCCAGAAGATAATACCAGTGCAGATGCTGCTCCTCGGCAAATACGGCCACCACAATCAGCGTGTGCAGGTAAATCCCCTCACAGAGCATCCAGAAATAGTTACAGCCTAGCATGTACATGTGGAAGAAATGAAGCACCTTGCAGCCAATCTGTAGAGGGGGGAAATTAAGTAGACAGGTGGTTTAAGTTTCACTGCAACAAGCAATTTAGGCAAACAATGAAATCTGACAGGACAGCCCTGCTGAAAAGACCAGCTCACAGCAGCGTAAATTACCATGGTCCAGGCTAATTTATGCTATTTTTTTTTTTCAGGTCTGCATTTTCCAAAAGCATCGTAAGCGGAAGTTGATCGTAGCTCCATTGGTTTCAAAGGGTCTACGATGTACTTAAGCTTACGCTGCTTTTGGGAGATGCAGCCCTGGTCTAGCTAGTTAAGATAGTAATAAATGAATGCTTTGCCAATTATCTACTGCAGTTGTTTTCAGGTGGTTGGTAAAAATGATCGTCACACTTTATTTTAAGGTCCAATTCTCGCTGTTAACAAACCATTAACTATGATTTTTGCCTCAATAAACTCCTAATTTGCTGCTTATTACTAGTTAGTAAGGTAGTTGTTAAGTTTAGGTATTGGGTAAGATTAGGGATGTAGATGTTTTCATGCAGAATAAGTGCTTTATAAGTACTAATAAACAGCCAATATGTTAAGAATAGGCATGCTAATAACCAACTATAGTGAGAACTGGTTCCTATACAAAAGTGTTACCAAAATATACATTTCAACTGTACAGGCCACATTATTAACATTATAAATCAAGCTCTTTAAGTTTTTAATATTTTCCTTTTTTATGTAATGTATATTTATAACATTATAATTTGTGTTTTCTTACCTTGGCATTAAATTACATAAAGGGAATAATGGCAAATCTGACATCTTTGTTATGATCAACATAATCTCTTTTTAAAAAATCCCCCTCTTTTGGAAAGTCATAGAAATGCTATTGATTTTTTTCTTTTGCTGTTGGTGCAACTGAGAAAGCAAAAATTATATTTGTTGTAGTTTCCGTTCACCACCATAGAAGCTGACCCAAATATGGCAATGTCTGCTTCCGAGAACCCGGGAAATGCGAAAAGTGTCCATTTGTGAAATGATTAACATGACATAGGCTGATTAGGACAAGTGACAACTTTATAAAGGCATAAATAACAGCAGAAGTGTGATTTAACAGCCTAACACATTGAACAAACACTGATCCAAATGTTGTTTTAGCCAAATTACTAAGTGACAGATGGATTCACATTAAAATACCATAAAGTTTGTTTGGACGGCTCAGCTTTGAGATCATCAAGAAAAATATGGGAATCATTTTCTCCTTCCTCAAGTACATTTATTTTGTGGGATTCTATATTTTGTTTATTATTATGCTGTTTATGATTTTCATTTGGCAATGGTTTTTTTTTCAGTTGTTCACAAGAACAATCTAGACGAAATATTCACACAAAACAAAAGTAAAAAAAAAAGTTCCAGTATCTTAAATTCACATTATGAGTTAATTAACATTCCATAAACTTCACAAATACCTGCAGAACATTCATGTTGTTCATTTTTATCTCTTTAACATGGTCTGGACATGACCTTACTCTGAATGTTTGAGATGCCTGGCTCCTTTTTAAGAACGTGTGCAGTTTTAATTAGAAAATGCTGGCAAAAGTGTCTATTCTCAATCCGCTGAGCTCTGGATCGCACACCTCCCAACAATACATCAGTCTTCCAGATTAACTTTTTACCATATGTCCATAGCTCTAATATGCCTGCTGCACCCATGCAACTGGCAGCAAGTCCTCACACATGTTATTCTCCACACACAGCTTCCCTTTAGAAGTCAAGGCTTCTTTACTTCAATTCATATGTCCTAAACTATGTCAGAAACAGAGGATTTAGGTTGAAACCAAAGTGGGTAATTCTGTCTCTAAACTCTTCTCCTTGACTGGGCATGCATTTTGTATTGACTTCTGCAGAGTTGGAAGGAAAAACCGAAGGAGCTTGTTCTCCAGGCTGAACAAGGATACCGTAAATTAAACACTGAGAATGCAACCACCCACCCCGTAAGAATGCACATTTCAAGACATCTGTATTACACTGGCCACATAAAACAGATATAATTTTGAGAAAACATGAGTGAGGATGGTACTTTGACAAGTAAAGCAGGGAATTTTTATATATTTTTTTTAAACGAAGTTGAATGTGAAAATGCATCTGTCAGACACGACCCAATATTCTCAGGCAAGTAAGAACAGTGATTATCGTCCTGCAACTCCAAAGCTACACCTCCAATGCACTCTAGTCCTTTTAAGAACTTCAGAATCTATTCATCCAGTCCTCCACACATGACAGGCCATTTCAAACCCCAGACAGCAGGGTGCAAAAACTAAACTGTCTCACTTTTTAAGCATTGTTTTTACATTAAAAAGAATAGGCAATTCTCCTCAATCACATTAGATACAGTAGCTAAAAATTCATGTTTTTCTAGAAACACATCTCCTCACCACACCTCTTAGATCATGCAGTGCATTCCAGTGTGGCAGATTTATGTATTCTTCCATAGAGAGCAAAACCTGAAAAGATCATATTCCAAGCAAAGATCTTATGCAATGAAAACACAATGCGAATTAAACAGTTTTGTGGTGGACTCAATCTGAGCTTCATCTGAAGTGCAAAAACTCTTATATTTGCCAGATATGTGACCCTGGACCACCAAACATGTCTTAAGTGGCTGGGGTATATTTGTAGCAATAGCCAAAAATACATTGTAGGGGTCAAAATTATTATTTTTTATTTTATGCCAAATATCAGTAGAACATTAAGTAAAGATCCATGAAGTTCCATGAAGATATTTTGTAAATTTCCTACTGTAAATATATCAAAACTTCATTTTTTATTAGTAATATGCATTGCTAAGACCTTTCGACAACTTTAAAGGTGATTTTCTCAGTATTTTGATTTTTTTGCACCCTCAGATTCTAGATTCTCAAATAGTTGTATCTCAGCCAAATATTGTCCAAATTGACACTTAAGACTGGTTTTGTGGTCCAGGGTCACATATAGAATATATAGCTAAATTATCTTTATTCAGATTTTAACTGTTTTTGATCAAGACATTTAGTTTAAAATGATATGTAATGTGAACAATTTGACTTAGTATTCAAAAAGTATTTAAACGAATACAAAAAAACAAGTACATTTTCTCATTGTTGAAGCTGAATATATAAACTATCACTCACAACTATCAATAAAAAAAAATGTATGCTCATTATGGCTGCATATATTTGAATAAAATATACAGTAAAAACAGTAATATTAGGAAATCTTATTCTAATTTAAAATAACTGGTTTCTATAATAAAATATTTTCAAATGTAATTTATTCCTGTAATGGCAAAGCTGATTTTTCAGTATCATTACTCCAGTCTTCAGTGTCACATGATCCTTCAGAAATCATCCTAATATGCAGATTTGCTGCTTAAGACACATTTCTTGAAGATTTTGAGAAACATTCATGTTGAAAACATGTGTTCCCTATCTGTTGGTCACTACGAGTTATGTCGTGACGACATAGGGGATTTACCTGGAAGCCCCGAACATCCCTGACTAAAGAGAAAACACCAATGAAATTGGCTAGTGGATTTTGCATACCTGAGCCACTCCCGGTGCATACGGGTATAAAAGGGCGACAGGTGCATCCACTCATTAGATTTTTGCTTCGGAGCCGAGTGGATGAGAAGAGTGCTGATCTCCACAAAGCCGTTCATCTTTGTTTTGCTCCCGGTTGGCATAACGGTGCGATCAGCGGAGTCCCTCTCATCAGCGATTCCCCTGGGCACTTCAACTAAGAGAGCAAGTTCTAAAAGAGCAAATCACGGACGATCGTGTCTTTTTTAAGATGCCGTTTCGTCCGTGTCCTTCTGGTTGCGGACGTTTCCTGTTTGCGGATGACGGACGCGATCTTTGTCTTCAGTGTCTGGGCCTCCGACACGTTGAAGCTGCGTTCGTGGATGACTCATGCGTCTGTTGTGGGCGTATGAGCAGGATTTCGCTGCAATCTCACCTTTCCTTTATGAAAGGATTGGCACCCTCTGCCGCCACCCGTGCTGATCTCTCTGGCTCGGGCAGAGGATCGCCGGCTGACGCTCTGGGAGATCTGAGGGTTACTGTACTCTACGAGCGACGAAAGTCACAGCGCGGTCTCTTGGGAAGGCGATGTCCACCATGGTGGTCCAGGAGCGCCATCTCTGGCTCAACCTGGCAGAGATGAAGGACGTCGACAAGGCACGCTTTCTCGACGCCCCCATCTCCCAGGCAGGGCTGTTCGGCGACACCGCCGAGGGCTTTGCCCAGCAGTTCTTGGCGGTACAGCAGCAGGCCGAGGCGATCCAGCACATCCTGCTGGATGATGCACCATCCACCACTGCCCCCAGGGCCAGGCCTCAGTCTGCCCGTCGCCGTGGGCGCCCTCCTGCGTCCTCCAGAGCTGCTCTGCCCCAGGCCGAATCGACACATAGGCCGGTGCGTCGAGCCTCTCGCAGGAGAGCGGCGCCCCCCGCGTCCCAGCCAGGCCCCAAGTCGTCCAGGAAGTCGACGAAGCGGCCCTGACGCAGACAACACGGAGATGTTGGAGTTTGCTCTTTCTCAGGAGACGGCGAGAACAGCGCCGCTCCTTCCCCCGGTGGATGGCCGGGAGGAGAATCTTCTATTTCGTTTTGTTTCTGTTCCGCGGTACCCACCTTCTCAAAGAAAGAGCAATTTCCTTTTCCTCCGGGTTCTCAGGTCCATGGGATGACAGTGTGCGACGCCCTGCCTCCTCACTCTCGCCCACGACCCATTTTGCCAGTAGCCAAGAGAGTACGGTTCGGGGACGACATTCCTCCCCACGCACCTCTGGCCAGTCCCGTTCGGGACCCAGGGAGTTCGGTGAGGATGCCTCAGAACGCATTGGTATTCTGTACCATCCACCCCTACTCCCTTTCGCTGCACCACCACAGGTACGTCGATTGTGCCGTTGGAGCCGCTTGCACAGCGTCCGGAGGCATGGCTCACACTGCCCAGCCTGTCTCGCTGGCTCACGCGCACAATTCGACTCAGCTACGCGATTCAGTTCGCCAGGCGACCTCCCAAGTTCAGCGGCTTTCAAAAGACGATGGTGGCAGTCCGGAACGCCCCTGTCTTGCGCGAGGAGATTGCTGTCATCCTGGCAAAGGATGCAATCGAGCCGGTCCCTCCAGCCGAGATGAGGCAGGGGTTTTACAGTAGGTATCTCCCAGCAGTGTCGCCGCTCCCTCAGCCCCTGGACAGACCTTGCCTTTCTACGGGCCGGGGTGCCCCTAGAACAAGTGTCCCGGCATACTGTTGTCACAACAGATGCCTCCAGCACGGGCTGGGGCGCTACATGCAACGGGCAGGCAGCCTCTGGGATCTGGACAGGGCCCCGACTGCTTTGGCACATCAACTGCCTGGAGCTGTGGGCAGTGCATTTAGCCTTGCGGCAGTTCCGGCCACTGCTGTTGGGCAAGCACGTGCTAGTCCGCACGGACAACACTATGGCGGTCTCGTATATCAACCGGCTGGGGGGTATACGATCACACCGCATGTCACAGCTCGCCCGCCATCTCCTCCTCTGGAGTCACACGCAGTTCAAGTCACTGCGTGCTGTTCACATCCCGGGGCAGCTCAATCGTGCGGCTGACGTGCTCTCACAAAAGCTCACGTTCCCCGGAGAGTGGCGACTCCATCCCGAGACGATCCGGCTGATCTGGAGTCGATTCGGGGAAGCTCAGGTAGACCTGTTTGCCTCCCCCGAGTCCTCCCACTGCCAGCTGTACTTCTCCCTGACCGAGGGCCCCCTCGGCACAAACGCACTGGCACACAGCTGGCCTCAGGCCTTACGCAAGTGTGCGTTTCCCCCAGTGAGCCTACTCGCACAGACACTGTGCAAGCTCAGGGAGGACGAGGAGCAGGTCCTGCTGGTTGCGCCCCATTGGCCCACCCAGACCTAGTTTCCCGAACTAATTTCCCTCGCGACAGCACCTCCCTGGCGCGTTCCTCTGAGGAAGGACCTCCTTTCTCAGGGGCTCGGCACCATATGGCACCCGTGTCCAGATCTATGGAACCTCCATGTGTGGCTCCTGGACGGGACGCGTCAGACTTGTGTGGTCTACCACCTCCACCTTGAAAGTGTATGTAGCCGCTATTGCGGCTCACCACGATGCAGTGGACGGCCGGTCCCTGGGAAAGCATGATCTCATCGTGAGGTTCCTAAAGGGGGCCAGGAGGATGAATCCCGCCAGGCCTCCCCTTGTGCCCTCTTGGGACCACTCTATCGTCCTGGCTGGACTTCAGAGGGGCCCCTTTGAGCCGCTGGACTCAGTTGAGCTGAAGTTCCTGTCTCTTAAGACAGCGCTCCTGACCAGCGCTCACTTCCATCAAACGGGTCGGGGACCTCCAGGCGTTTTCGGTAAGCTCTCACGTTGTCTTGGACGGTGAACCCTGGTGGAATCCTCCAAGCACCCCCGGCAGTCAGACTGGGTGGAGCAGTCTGACGCCAGCCCAGTACTGGTGTTAGCTCGCCCGGGTCTCCGGTCAGCCCCTGTACTGGGCTAGGTGTCCGTATGGCCTGATTCCCCTTCGGGTAATCCCATATGTGTATTCTTCCACGGTAAGGTTTCCCTCACGGTAAACCCGTGTCTTCCCTGTGACAGAGCTTCTGTCAGGTTCTGCTGGCAGCCCTCCTCCCTACTCCTAGGTAGGATCTGCCCCAGAGTCCAGTCGTATGTAGTACTGCCCCAAGCCTGGGCCAGTCCATATCAGTGTCTCCACATGTTACCTCCCTTCGGGCAGGATGTGGCCTCCGTAGCGCCCTTCTCTGGAAGGCTCGCTTCCCTGCCGTTACGACAAGCTGTAACGACAAATAGGAAAGACCTGAAGCTGTCTTTCACTGAAGGTCGAAATCCCTTCCGATTCCGTGGGGAAAGGAACAGCGGCTTGGCTATCTCCAGCAGCGATGTACTCAGTGGTCCCGGTGGGCACCAAGGTTAGCGAATTTGCTCTTGAGCGGTAGGAAGGTTGCAACCTCTTGCATGGCATTTGTCTGTCACGCACTCGCTTGTCAACATCTGCATGCCACAAGGTTGTGACGGGGTTCAGCTTGTGGCACTTTCCATAGGACCCCTATGTCGTCACGACATAACTCGTAGAGACCGACAAATAGGGAACGTCTAGGTTACGTACGTAACCCCCATTCCCTGATGGAGGGAACGGAGACGTTATGTCCCCATGCCATAATCTTGAACCATCGCTGGTTGCCAGGGACTCGTCTCGGCTCCTCAGCGTAAAACCTAATGAGTGGATGCACCTGTTGCCCTTTTATACCCGTATGCACGGGGAGTGGCTCAGGTATGCAAAATCCACTAGCCAATTTCATTGGCGTTTTCTCTTTAGTCAGAGATGTTCGGGGCTTCCAGGTAAATCCCCTATGTCGTCACGACATAACGTCTCCGTTCCCTCCATCAGTTCCCTCCATACGTAACCTAGACATTTTTTTTCATGGATTCTTTGATGAAAGTTCAGAAGATTAGCATTTATTTCAAATAGAAAAAATTTGCATCATTATAAATGTCTTTATTGTCAGTATTGATCCAGTTAATGCGTCCTTGTTAAATATAAAATAGTTAATTTCTTATTTTAAAGCAAAGAATAAATAAATATGACTTTTAAACAGCATTTATACAGTGAAATATGTGCTTTGTACTTTAAAGGTCTGAATGAAATTGTAAGGAAATTTGATTTGATCTGATGGAGTTCAATTATTCCGGTTGTTCACACTTGTTCTCTAATACGTGGATCAGCCTCTTTTCCCTCACTTTTCATAAACAGCAAGCATTACTGGCAGTAATTGTGGATGTGAGGGCACGCACCGGATTCCTCTGCACCACTTTGGGATTGTTGACCACAGTTATGAGGTTGACGATGGTGAAGGCTGAGTTGAGCACATACGAGCAGAACAGGTTCTTGTGTAGAGTGATTCTCTGACAGCTCAGACTCCTGGATGACAGACAAAGACATATTAAACACTGATCATTCATGACAGTAGCAGTTTTTGAAGAATAATTCAGTTTGGCAGGTCATTTAACGAACCATCTTTTGGATAGTTTAGATACATAATCATAAATCAGTCTGCATCTAAAGGATTCCAATTTTTACAAGCCTCAATCACTCAACTTTTCAGAATTTCCAAGATTTTCCAGATTTAATATAGATTTTGTCTGTTCCATCCTTAAATGCCTCTTTGCAAAGCCTGCATGACTGATTCATAGAACTAGTCAAACATGCAACGCAAACTGTAACAATTAGTCTGATGCAATCAGGAAGATCAATAAAAAAACTTCTGCTGTTTGTTTCTGACACTGGTATTATTCTGTCAGATATGCACAGCGGCATGCCACACACAGCAAGAAACAGCACAAGGTTTGACTTGACTTTTTACACTTTTTATTTCTGGTGTTTAGGAATAATCTATCAAATTTCCTCCATCTGACCTCATAAGGAATTGGCAGGCATCACTGATGTGCACATGTGGGTGGTCATATGTTAATATCAAGAATCCAGTGATTTCAAATGAGACCGGTTTTAGCCCAGATTCAGTAAATGGATGTTTTTGGACTTTTGAGTTCTGAACGGTACAGAATGTTTTCGTAGTACAATGAACTCTTTTATATCGAAAGATCAAGGAAAATTTGATTCATCATGATATGACCCATTTAATGAAGTAAACAGAACTAAAATTAAGCGTCACCTGAGGCCTGAGTATCCTGGCTTCATTTCAAATAATGTGATTGTCAGATGCTTGCCTGTTTTTATTCTATATTGCTTAGTGGTCGAAACTATTTAACACTGGGATTATACCAAAGCTGAATTTATTAAGCTCTATAAGATCAAGGAATAGTGATCAAAATGGATTTAGAATGTAAACACTATATATAGAGAGAGAGAGCAGGAGAGAATATTAATTATACAACAGCAAAAAAATAAAAGTGATATAAATTCTAAATTATGTAAAATGCGATGTTGGGAAAGAGAAATGTGATTTCTATGTAAATTCTGTTTTATTGTTGGTCAGGAGTTGTAAAATAATTTGAGAGTTCACACCTTTATCAGATATCTCTGTGAACAAACACAGCTTCTGTTAGACAAGTTGATCTATTTTACTGTCAAAAGATAATAATTAAATATCCTTTCACAAATGGCATCACAATCACCTAATTAAGAAAGTCATACTACTCACATGATTTACATTTACATTTATTCATTTAGCAGACGATTTTATCCAAAGCGACTTACAATTGAGGAATACAATAAGCGATACATTATAAAGAGGCAAACAGACACAGGAAGTGCTTGTAATACAAGGTTCTAGGCATTGTTCAGAGCAAATTCTAGACAGACAGTGAGAGGTTAAGGGAAAGAGAGCAAAGTTAAGGAAAGAGAGTGAAGGTGTTTTTTGTTATTTTTTTAAGACAAAGTCAAGTGATGACAGAAGAGATGAGTTTTCAGGTGTCGCTTGAAAATTTCATTCAATTTAACCTCAAATTGAGTGCAAAGCTGCTCCTGGGGCATTAGAGGGATGGGAGTGAAAGCTGAACTCATTTTCCAAAGCTATTTCCCATATTCCCAACCAAAAATTTCTGGCATTATTCAGGGAGCATAAATTAAAGCTTAGTGCAGCTGTATACTGACACGTACCTCTCCTAGCACCACATCTGGACCCAATAAGACAACATTAAGACTTTGACATCTCAGAAGAGCGGACTGTAAATATCACCATCGCACGTAAAAACAAGTGTTGCTATGTTACACTTCCAGGGCAGTTAAACAATTTGTTTTGCACGTGATACATTGTAATTTACACGAAAATATTTACAATTGCAAATTCGTTTCCCATTAATCCTTGAAACAAAAATGATCATACCTCTTAGGAAAAAACAGATGTGTCTAAAATGTTGGTTAAACAGTGATTGCTCTTTTTGTCTTTTTTTATAATAATATTATATATTATCTTTAATTTACATTTTCAGGGACATGAAACATTTTGTATGCCATAATCAATATTGCACAGCAAATTAAACTGCTAATATAAAAATGTTATTACATTTAATTTAATTAAGTTCTGTGGTTGGGTTTATCTTTTTTTTTTAAACAACGTTTCTAATGAGCACTAATGTTTAAATGAGGTCTTAATCAAAACGAATGAATGAATTAATGAATCAATTATATAGCGCTTTTATTGTGCCTTGCTATACACCCAAAGCGCTTTACAACCTTATAGGGGTTATGTTCAAAATGTGCTTTTAATCTCTCAACCTTTCAATGATTGCTTAGTGTACTGAAAAAAAATTGTACTATGGGATTGTACGTTTGCTCGCTGGATACAACTGTCATACTATGTAACATATAACCCAAAGTTTATGTGCCGTCTAATGGCTCCTACATTTAATTACCCATGAAATTAAGTTTACCCTGGGGGGTTATACAGACATATGGAAACCAAGTCAGCATGAAATGACACACAAAACCCGACACAAAAAAATAATTCTCGTTATTTGGCTCAGGGCTTAGTGCAGCTCTGCCAGACAAACGCACTCCAAGGATTTACACTCAATAAAACACAATGATGAGAAACTATCGTTTTTTGCAATGCCAGAGCCAAAGGACCTTTTGCTTTCAGTCTGTACACAGTTCAAACGGTTGGGCTCCAATTAAAAGTTCATTTGTTAATGTTGATGACAGACGCATCTCTAAATCATTTAAACGTCCATAAAAACATGCACGCTCCTTGAAGTGGATTACAATGCCTTCAATGAAATGTAATGTTCTGTGATGTTTTTATTCAAATCAATAATCTTAACTTCAATTCGTGACTGGCAAAATATAAAAGTATACTTATGGGCAACATATTTAAATCTCTCCATGTTTTAATTCAATCTAAGAAAATGAACGGGAAAGAGCATTTACTGTACCTTTAAATAGTACAAACATCAAAGCTATGAAAACAAATTGACGTTTTAAGGAAAAAGGCCAAAAAGTCATATTGATATTTTATCTTAGATTATAACATTCTCTCTACCAACTTTATGAGATGTTTTTAAACAGTAGTGAAGGTGTTTTCATTTATGCTGGACAATTATTGGCTGTTATATCCAACCCAACCATTAAAACTTAGTTGAGTTCATGCTCCTACTAAAAGATAAACTTTCAGCTAGTTAAAACAGGTTCCCCAGTAGAATTTCCATTCTTTTTGCCCCATACATGTTTTATTTTCATTTGATCAGGTTGTCCAAGTTCTTTTGATGTAAAGATTTTCTTGTTTATGCATTAAGTATTTAGGGACCACATTTTCACAGTGTTTGGTGGGTGGTCTTGTTTTAACTTCCACATCTAGATAGTTAAAGCAGCAATAACGACAGAGACAGCAAAACACTTGAATATTGTTTGTACTCTTTTCCTAATTTATGCCTTTGTTTACTAAATCTGTAACATCTGCTGAATAATAAAAAAAATTATACTTTAATCTAAAATGTCCCAATATAAATTGCTTTTAAAATTGATAAAATTAATATTACTTATTAATCCATAAAATGTGGTCATTATTTAATTATTCAGTTAGTGAAATCATGAATAACTTGTAAGTAAAACTGTTTTTCATCTTTATAGAAATTATAGACATCCAAAACAGTATTTTTTTTCTTATAGGGGTCATATTTACATTTATGCATTTAGTAGACGCTTTTATCCAAAGCAACTTACAGTGCATCCAGGCTATACATTTTTTTATATGTCATATGATGCGATTTCAAGTTTTGCTTTCTCTTTGGAGTGATACAAGCTGATGCATAGATAAAATCCCTTAAGTTGCAAAGACTAAAGTCTCAAAACCAAAGAGGTATTCTTTATCAAAGTTAAGACTTGTCCACACACCCCTAAAACGGCTGATTCAAACACACCCCCACACGTCTACAGCACGATGTGGAAATATTTGCGTAAGTCGTGGTTTCATTAACCCGCAGTAGTGTTGATGCAGCCGTTTCAGGGAGAAGCTGTGTGGTTCTAGGCAAAAGCAAAAGCACTTTATTTGGCCTTATGAAAGTAGATACATTTAGGAATCATTAAGATGACTTAAAACAGAACAGCAATGCATTTTATGGATGACTGCTTCGTGAACCTAGGAGAGGAGGAAATTCTGGCTATGACAATCTGGCGCTTCTGAATCAGCGACTGTATGTTTTGTTATTAGTTTAAGTATTTGCTATTGACTGTTCAATTGTGGAGTTTTGCTCGTCGTGTGTGTGTGCGTGTTTGTATGTGTGTGTGAGAGAGGGAGACACGGTCACACAAGCGCGGCTTGTGTACAAACACAGAGCATCATCACTGTGTCTGTCACGTGACTGTTCCCCTCTCGGGCTTGAATTGATGGTAAAACTAAGGGCATTATTAAATGTCGTTACATTTATTTTGAAAGCTGAAGCTCGCGATTATGGAAAGGGACATTATATTTCAGACGCGTGCTTGTGGTGTTCAGCCAATCACAATGCACTGGGTCAGCTAGCCAATCAGAGCAGACTGTGCTTGTCAGAAGGAGGGACTTTGTAGAAAACGAAGCGTTTGAGAGAGGCGGGGCATAGAGAATCTACAATAATGTACAGTATTTGAAAAATAATCTTTTTTTTTTTTACATTAATGCATGTCTACATATTCTGTTACACCAAATACACAAATTATTGGTCTTTAAAAAAGCATCATATGACCCATTTAACCAAAACAATATGACATTGAAATATGATTCTTTTTGGTTTCAGTGCATATACAAAAATTAATTACATTTCAATGTATCATTTGTAATTCAGTCCAATAAGAGAGCTGGTTTAGATTTTGATGCATTTGCGAGACACTGTATATGGCAATACAGTCAATACGGCCAGAAAAAAAAGGGACGTTTTCCTGACTATGTAGAAGGAATCTCCTGAACCACAGTTGTATATAATTCAGAGGTTAACGCATTTATCTCAGGGTTCAGACTACATTTCTGTGTGGCCATGCTGACGGGAATGCGATCCATCTTTTCTATATGGTTTGAACTGGCTGCTGTGATAAATGGGGTAACCGAGAGCCTCTTGGTAAATCTCTCTTTGAAAAGCTTAAACGTTGACTCCATCAATTAAACAAAAATCTACACCATCATCGACAACAGCTCTGACAAATGTCAAACTGTTTGAGAGAAGACAACACAATGCCCTGCCAAAAACAAGTAAACAACTGAGCAACCCATCATCAAGAGGTTTATTGATCGGTCTGAAGTAACTGCAGCTATGCAGCTGATATTTCAAGGCTTCTTCAAGTCATATGGGTGGAGACAGTTAAGACGTAAACTCACCTGAAATAAAAGAAAATGGCCAGCGAGATGAGAAGGGACACAATAGAAAGAGCATGACCCACAATCGCCATGTAATACAAAATATACGCCATCTGAAATGAGAAAAATTATGTTATAGTTAGACTTTTAACCACGTTCTCGTGAGATTCACTTCACTGTTTAAATGTTTGGGTTAATGAGACCCTAATGTAAAAATAATGATAGCAATTTCAAAATTCACCTTTTATATTCTTGTAATTCATTATTCAGTATTTTTAGATTAAGAATAGTCCTAATATTAAAAAGGTTGCCAAATAGCATAAAAGATAAAAACAGTTTATATACAGAGCATACACCAGTTAAAGAATTATATCATGTGAAATTCAATTGTGTTTGTAACTGCAATTAAATTATTCATACAGGGGGTTTAAAGTGTATTTTCACATTAATATCCTGAGTATAATAAGTTCTCACAAGATGGGAAAAAGTATCAAACTTTTAAGTGTATTTTTCAAGGTATTAATCATTACATGATAATAGAAAAAAGATTATATAAGCATATTTTGATGTGTGATATTGAACAGCAAGTTTCAAGCAACAAGGATGAAATCTCAAAGTAGTAAGAAAGCTTAAAAGTAGCATATCTCCAATTGAAAGTGCATATCTCAATTTGTTGTTCCTTTTTCATAAAGTCCATACAATTTCATCTGGTTTGATAGAGTGAAGTGCACAGACTTTATTTGAGCTTGTCTGAGCTGACATTTTCCCTTCTCTCCCTCTATCTATCCCTCGCAGTTTGTAAAGCAGCAGTTGTACGGCACTGTTATGAATAATTTTCAGTGCCACTGTCCTCCAGAAAAGCTGTTTAGTTAAACTGAAACTGCCGTGTGTAGACCTTCCGCTTCACTGCCACTGAGTCTAAAAGAAACACTTAAATCCAGCATGCCCTTCAGGAACAGCTTTTAAATCATATATCGACCAATCTGAGATGTACTTTGTGTATCATGTTTATACTTTTGTGGTATGTTTGCCCAGAAATGTTAATCTGCTAATTATTTATCCTGCCTAGTTGTACACATGGACTAAATCACAGGAAATACAGTCTTTATGCACTCTAACATGTGTAGGAGTTTACTTTCATAACATCTGACCATTTAATTCAGAGATATACACAATGTTAATTAGGACAGGTGCAGAATTTAAAGATGACCTACCTTGAGCTTGTCCTTGGTGTGAGCAATGCAAAGGGTGTAGTTGGACCATGTCCTGTTTGTCTCGGGGTGCCTAAACCAGTTTCCTGTCTCATCACAATACTTGGTGACCTTTTCTAAATAAACAAGGATAAATATATGAGAATAAGTGCATTTCAAAAGCCTTTACACTAAGTAACCCTGGAAACAGGAATAACAAATGAATTAATTTTACCAGTAGAGTCAAAGTCAGGGAAGTAATTGGGACAGTTTTGAGATGTGTATGTTCCTGCTGGCGTGTCGTCCCAGCATAGCCAGCCATCCCATGTGCGGTTGCAGTATGGACCTAAATGACAAGCACACAAACAATCAGGGTCAATTCCATGTGAGGCAGAGTGATCTCAATTAATAATAAAAGATGAAATGCATACATCCGGAACCCAATTCACATGCATGAGAAAGAATTCAGGTACACAAAATATATATATATATATATATTCACAAAAAACTAATTCATGTGCACAAAATAAGAATATATTCCAAAAATACGTTTCACAAATGCAAAACACAAATCACAAATGTACAACTGTGATCAACATTTTTTAATGTTTATAATTCACCAGTAAATGTGTGAATAGCCTTGGATGTGTGTGTATATTTTTGAGACCAAATTTTCATTTTTTTATTTTTTTTAAATGACAGTCATATTACAGCCAATGAACATAACAGCAGTCATTCCAACTTATCCCTGGCGGGTCACTCATACTTTTTAGCCAATCAGATGTGAGCTTGTCAGTCGACCAATCATAACCCACTGTGGACGTGCCTACCTGGATGCTGACGTCGTCGGCGCGAGACCACCGTAAGATTCTGAAATTTCGATTCCGATTCCTGTTTCTGGAATCGATGGGATTCGGTTTCAAGGATCGATTCCTCACTGTTGTTTTCGATTCTTATTTTTTTTCGAATGAAGGAACCTAATCTTGCCATGACTGCGGGATATAAAGGTCGTAAACAGCACCCTTCTCATAATATTAAGCTTTATTTGTAAAAAATAACGATACATTTCTATAGCTCTGATTTATATTTTATTAGCATTTTGCCTGCTTTGCCCATGAAATTAGTCATAGCTCACTGCTCAGCAGTGGACATGCGTTTATGGCATGAATTGAAGACATGAAGTGTCTAAAATAAATGTTCACATTTCAGCTGAATGATGAAGTTTACTTTGACTGTATGCTTTGCACAACATTAACAAACTATACATTGAAACAAAATAACCATAACATTAACAATAACGCTCAGACACTTGCACTTCCGCGAGTGATGTCACCTGCAGTCTTTTTTTATTTTGTTGTATTTGTTGATTATGTTTTGTTTGAATCTGATATTTTAATAGCACTATCTTAATACCTATAGCTGCTCGCATTAAATTCAAGGCATTAATGTTTGCCTACAGAACCACCACTGGCTCTGCACCCCTTTACCTAAATTCATTACTTCAGACTTATATGCCCTTTAGAAGCTTGTGTTCTGCAAGTGACCGACGCATTACTGTCCCATCCCAAAGAGGCACAAAATCCCTTTCACTGACTTTTTCATTTACTGTTCCCATCTGGTGGAATGACCTGCCTAACTCAATCCAAGCAGCTGAATCCTTACCCATCTTCAAGAAACGGCTAAAAATACATCTCTTCCATCTTTATTTGACCCTCTAACTCTAGCACTCTCTATTCTAAATTTATTTTATCTAAAAAAAACACAAAATTTGATCCTCTATCAATGGCATATTTATTCTCTAACTGCTAGCTTTTCTTATAAAACTAACACTAAGTTTATTTTTCTATATTTTACATTCTAGTTTTCTGAAAAAATAAAATAAAAATCCTTCCTACGTTAGGCTAACCAGGACTTGTAATAGCACTTGCATGTTGTTGCTCTTTTGTTGGTTTTGATTGCTTCTATAATCTCCTCATTTGTAAGTCGCTTTGGATAAAAGCATCTGCTAAATGACTAAATAAATAAATATAAATAAATAGCACATTAAGCCATATTAAGTGTTTATGATTTTCTACGGGAATTTAAAAAGCGCATTGTGTTCATATTCTGCTGTTCTGTAACCACGGATTTGCGGGTCTTGTATTTTTCTCCTACAGATGACTTGCAGGACACTATATGTTATGATATTAAATTAGTTTTAATCGTTTAACCACCACAGCGTCTGGTCTCCATTGGCAACATAAAGATACACGATTCGTGTCGAATGCAATTGACGTCGCAGGTAGCGGAAAGTGCAAGCAGCGATTGCAAGTGACATTGTATTTAATTTTTTATTGTCTTCACCACCTGCTACTGTTGTAAAATGTTGAGAGATTCAAACAAAAAAAATTATCAATAAATACAACAAAATAAAAAAAGACTGCAAGTGACATCCCTCGTGGAAGTGCAAGTGTCTGAGCGTGCAAGTCTGAGAAGCCAGACCCTATTGGCACATCCGGTAGAGCGGTCGCATACGGTCTAGCTGCAGAAGTTCATATATTTGAACGCATCCACTTTGATTTTAAAACTGTAAAATATTTGTCCTTTTGTCGGAATTTTGATGTTGAATTTTTGGTTAATAATATTGTGATTTTGGCCGATTACTTCATTCCTAAATGTAGATTATTTAATAACCCTCCCACTTTAGTACTTTTCCAGCAAGATTTAATGATCTTCGTCAAGTCCTAGAAAATCATGCGTTCTGAAAAAGCCCTTAAACATGTGGCCTTTTGAAGGTGTTTTTTGAGGATTAAGCCCCTTGTATTGCATGATTTATATTTCTGTATTTATGTGTGTAATTTTATTTTATTTTATTGGTTTTTCTGTTATTTTATTTTGTTATGCTGCTATTTTGACTTTTTTGAATTGCATCAATAATTTTCTGACTTGTTAATTGTTGTTTTGTATGTTCAAGCTATAAAAAAACTACTCTCCATTGGACATGAATGACTTCCGGTTTGTCGCTTGTCGTAGATAGTGGAAAGGCGGCTTTAAAGGGACAGAACTAAATATGCTGCCGACTGTAATGAAATGTAATGTTCAACTTAAAATGTTATTTATGTCATTATTTACTCACTGGCATGTTATCCCAAACCTGTATTAATTTGTTTATTGTGCTGAACACAAAGAAAGACATTTTGAATAATGTGGCTAACCAAAGAGTTGCTGGTCCACATTGACTTTGATAGAAGGAAAAACAATACTCTGGAAGTCACTGAGGACCAGCAGCTGTTTGGTTGCCCATATTCTTCAAACGCATTTCTGTTCAGCAGAAGAAAGAAACTCATTCAGGTTTAAAACTAAACTCGAGTGAGTAAATGATGCTATAAATATAAAACACCGACAGAATCGACAGACAAATGAAATCATTTTAATTCTTTAATCCTAAAACAACAAAACACAAAGAGAAAATAAATAACTCTTAACTCTTGACAGAAAAACAAAAACAGCAGCTTTAATAGGAATCAATCTATATAGAGTTTTATTTTTATAGTTGTTCATTCATTTTCTTGACTACTTTTTGTTTTATTTGTATATCATGTGTATTTGTAATGTGTATCTTTGTTCTTATTTTTAAAAACAAAGTTAAAATGACAGATTTTTATCTTCCCCCACTTTGGTCTAAATATCCACCATTCTTTTTTTATATTTTGTTACTTTGAAAGGATTTGTCTTTATAATAGGGAAATTATTTTGGCTGCACTGATCAGACACAATAGTAAAACCAACATGACAAAGAATTGGGATAAAATCGTGATATTTCCACAAATAAATTGTGATATATTTTTGCCATATCGCCCCTGGACCCCTGCCAACGTGATCTCATGATAATTCGTATGCATTTTACGTAAAATGTGGTTCTATAAAATGTACATTTATGTTACTTATGTTTTTACAGGCACTAAAATGTATAATACTGACGTATTTTCAGCATGTAAACGTACAAATACTTACGTATCGACACATCTAATATTGAATCCTTATGAATATTGAAATCGTGGCATTAATTTGATTATTAGTTGGTTTTAGTTGTCATATCAATTACCTTGTTTCCAATTGCATCATTAAATTGTTTACTCGTTTACTTAACATGAAATTATAATATTTTGTTTTGTGATTTCTGTGGCCAGCTCGTTTCCAATAAAAGGTCTACATAATGTTAAACAAGACTTCACTTTAAATCTTAAAATAAATAACATTTGAAATCGGTTAACCTTTACTTGTCATGTTTGCCATGGGCCACAAAAAGCGTTTTCTCCGACATGCTGTGACTGCAAATAGGACTATAAAAAACACCAAAACCGGAACATAATTAAGACATGAGACAATTTTATTAGTGCGCTGTAATCCATACAATTGCAAGGAACAGATCCGAATCCAAGCCTTCATTCGGTAATCTTCTTTATCTCCCATCCTGAGCAGCAAGTTATCCAGTGACCGTAAACGGCAAAGCCCGCGCTAACTGACGTGCTCCTTACAAATTCAAATGTTTTCCGCTTCAAACGACATGTTTTACGGCAAGATGCTCAAACGCTCATTGGCTCTCGCCTGCATTCTTCACAGATTGCGACATGCCTGTTTCTGGTAAGGTGTGTTTCAATGATTTGAATGCCAGCACGCGCACCTTCACGAGTTCACTGAGAGCGAGAGGATCAGGAAAATAATCTAGATAATATTTTCAGCGATTAACAACATAAATTCTGCTCTGCACCTCACACAGACCTGCTCTATTCCGCCAGAGACGACTGCGACTGCAACGCATCGTTATTTGGATTACTTTTGGTACTGCTTTTGACATTTTTGCAATAAATAAACTATTGTAATTGCATTTATCTGTCTGTCATGTTTTTCTTATACTGTACAGAAATAGCAATGTTTAGGTTTAGATGTAGGAGTGGGATTAGCGACTATAAAAGCATTTTGAATGCTATATTGCTACTAAAATGGTTATTTTCCTGCATATTTCAGTCAATTGCATTTTATATCCTTTTACGTTATATTCGCTATAAAATTGGTAGGTTTCGATTTAGGGATAACATTAGGTTAATGGGCCTAAAAATATATATTGCTTATTGATAAAATGATAAACATGCATTGATACGAATATCTTAATGATATAAAAGATACGTAAATATTTGTACGTTTTTTAGCTAAAAATATGAAACGATTTGTACGCTTTAAACGTTGAAAAACATTTAAATTGTAAGTTTTAGCATCAATAAAAACATGCAACAAAATCTACATTTTGTGCTTGTAAATGTTACGTTTTAATACCTAACTTACCTATAAACCTGAGACCAGACTGCCCCTGCACTGAATGGTTGGTATAGTCAGTGTCCTATTTAGAGTTTTTAGCATTCTTTTAAAGTACATTTTATGGCTGAATGATAATTGAATCAGTGTAATACACATCATGTGAAAAGTAAATTAATCAAATGTTTAAGATCCAGTCTTTCACCATCTCTCTCTGTCAGGACGTGCCAGGTTTTGGTCTGACATTTAAAGCAGTTAACACCTTTGCATGTTAACATCAACTGTCCTGAGCGTCTTTTTAGGCTAGCCTCAGCCAGTCGGTTGAGATCGCCGGGGGGCCCCCCTCAGCCGTGGGCCCCTATGATTGTCACCACCTTTCACCACACTAGGGACAGCCCTGGACATCAGCATCCAGGTAGGCACGTCCACAGTGGGTTATGATTGGTCGACTGACAAGCTCACATCTGATTGGATAAAGGGTATGAGTGACTCACATGGGAGAAGTTCACTGCCAGGAAAGTCTCAACAATATACACACACATCCAAGGCTATTCACACATTCACTGGTGAATTATAAACATTCAAAAATGTTGAACACAGTTGTACATTTGTGAATTGTGTTTTGCATATGTGAAACTTATTTTTGTAATATATATTCTTATTTTGTGCACGTGAATGATTTCTCATGCATGGGAATTAGTTTACACTTGCATGCATCTCGTCTTTTGCGTGAATTATTAATGAGATCATTCTGCTTCCATAATTCCACAATGCAATTACTCTCTGCACTTTGCGCTATGAGTTTCTGATGATTCAATCTAAAACCTCTTCTGAGGCTCTCTGTTTTCACACCTGATTTGTTATATGACTGGTCTCTGTTCATTTTCTCAAAGCATTTATATTGACCATCAATGATCTTCTTCCTCTCCTCTGCTTTCTGAGTCACTTCGGGGCTGACCTGACTCTCAGCGGTAGGAGCCATCTCCGTCTCCATCTCTAAAAAGCCATGAACTGGTAACGTCTGAAGAAGAAGACATTCGTTTTAAGAATACACATAAAAAGAATATCTGAATATAGGCCTGCTGGATCATAAGGGGCCAATATTTAAAGTGTCAGTTGTCTCTGTCATTTCTCTTTCTTCTTGCTGGGAGTCTATGCAGTCCATCAAACCTTATTTAAAGAAGTTGTGAGATTTGGCCCTCCTGCTGAGGGGGGTCTGATAATTCCTGCCAATTTTGGGTCCTGTTGAATCCTATCTAACCTCACTGTTAACAGTTGTGTCCAGTGGTTTGATTTCTGCTTGACAAGACATTTAGTTCTCTGTTGAAAACACACATTACCTTTCAAAAGTTTGGGGTCAGGAGATTTATTTTTAAATGTTTTTGAAAGAAGACTCTTATGCTAACCAAGACTGCATTTATTTGTTCAAATCAATTTTCTATAAAAAAAAAAAAGTTATTTGATGGCAAAGCTACATTTTTAGCATCTGTTATACTAATCTTCAGTGTCACATCATTCTAATGTGGTTCTTAATATTCAATCAACAAGTTGTGCTGCTTAATATTACCGGTAACACTTTATTTTAGGGTCTCTTAACTAGTTGCTTATTAGTATGCATATTACTAGAATATTAGCCATTTATTAGTAGTAATCAAGCACTTAATGCCATATTCTACATGACCTTATTCTACATCCCTAATCCTACCCAATACCTAAACTTAATGACTACCTTACTAACTATTAATAACCAGCAAATTTTGACTGTATTGAGGGAAAAGTCCTGGTTAATAGTGAATAAGTATTCCCTATTCTAAAGTGTTACCATATTTTTTTATTAATTATTTAATTTCACACGTCCAAACTGGGAAGGACTAATAGGCAGATCTGTTGCTCTGCATATTTACATAATGCTCAAAATCATTGGCACAATGCGCTGTAAATATATAAATTTGGCAACAGCACTCTATTGATTCAAAGTTATAAGCAATTGTACTGTGTTGTATTTATTTATGCTTAGGGCAAACCAATTTTAGTGGTATGACCAAACAAATCTACAGCTCATTATAGTGTGCTATATTTTACCTTTATTTTCTCC
Source organism: Oxygymnocypris stewartii (assembly GCA_003573665.1). Taxonomy (NCBI): domain Eukaryota; kingdom Metazoa; phylum Chordata; class Actinopteri; order Cypriniformes; family Cyprinidae; genus Oxygymnocypris; species Oxygymnocypris stewartii. Next base: position 3,099,451 of record QVTF01000001.1, read on the forward strand.
TTTGAGAATGTGAGACAGTGGGACCAGGTCTTATTGATAGATGAACCGTGTACCCAGTTGCCAGATTCGTCACAGTATTTGGTAACTTTTTCTGCAGGGAAAAAGAAAGTTTAGTGTAATGACTCGAGCTTAGATGTTCGAGTGATTAACTCCAGTCTTCAGCCTCTGGAATCAATCAATCTGTGTGTTAGAACAAACACACGGAGCTGAGTCTCAGACGGAGAGATCTCTATCAGCGAACAGCGGAGAATATCAATATTTCAGCACCTCAGCAAACTGTTATATCCTTGCTATGATCGCTGCTTTATTTCACTGACATTTAGAATCAGAAATCAAATCATAAATGTTTGATTTGAAACGTCCAGTAGCAAAAAATCCTTCCCCAATAGCGTTGGCATCTCAGCTAATAAATGTTTTTTGTACTTCTAAATAAAAGCTCATATGAATGTTTCCAGACAGCCTGAGACAGTGATTTTATCACATTTGTTTCATTGTAGGACTTTATGTATCTTCACAGTAGCTTGCCTCTTGTACTTTGGAATCCATTCTTTGGAGCAACATCTTGTGTTTCATAATAAGCAGGCATGTAACAGATGTCATGCCTGCTGTAGAATCTCAATGTTTTGCTGTGTCTGGAGCACTTTGGTCTGGATTGACAATCCAGATGTGATCATACAGAATCTTACCCAAGGGATCGAAGCTGGGATAGTCTGGGCAGTTCTGTGAAGCAAAGGTTCCAGCTGGTGTTTCATCCCAACAGAGCAAGCCATCCCAGAATCTGCTGCAGAACAAACCTATAAAAGTTGAATAGACAATCTTATACAATCGTTGTTTCTGTGAGATACAATAGTTCGTTTTACTGTGAAAACGTACTGTAACATTCTGAACTCTAAATGGCCTCCCCAGTAAACAGAAAATAAATTAAAAAAAAATCTTGAAATTATTTGTAATCGAATGTATTTTCTTTGCGATATGCTGTTTAAACTAAGAGCAAATAGTGATATATTCTATTTACACTATGTAAAAATATCAGCATATTCTTTGCAAAAATATCACTTGGATGCTATGTATACTACTTAGTGCAAGTGGCAGATATATACACCTCAGTATTGTAGTACATTATAAAACAGTATGCAATAATAAAGAATTGGGTTTAAATTATTATATCTTTTTATTATTAAATGGATGCTGCTTTGGTACATTAAAGCCACCCATACACCTACCCCTAAACCTAACCGATCTATACTTTATTTTCCACTTTTCATTTTATTGAAAATAAATGCTTTTCCGGTCTTATATATGATGTGAAAAGGGAGAAGAACGAGTTCAGCAAAAGGTGGATGCGAACTAGAGTCGATCGTGTCATAAAAGTCAAACGCCACTGGGGCCATTGTTTAGCAGAATACACATGTCCGTGGGGGAACTTAGTGTAAATAGACTATTTTTGACAATAAAAAGACCTCATCTGGAATAAATATGTATGATATGAATCCTTAAAAGATGTTATTTCTGCACCTAGCATCACCAAAGATAAAAAATAATAATAATAATTGGTCCCACTCTATCTCACACCATTGGTTGAGTCAGTGGTGCATTGTGGGCCACTCAAACAGACTAATCCTGAAAAAGCGACAGCATCTTAGAGTTTACACTGGGGAATCAACTAACGAATGTCTTAAAGTTGGCTCTGCATATTAAACCGAGATAGGAGAAAGTACTTTAACATCCAAAAAGCTTAACACACATCCACTTTGAAGATAAACATTTATTGTTTCTCTGATCACCGTGTGATAGCTTTCAGCCATTTAATGTTCCACTAACAGCCTTGGCACTTAACAAGGTTATGAAAAGAGTAAAAGCACCATTGTCTGTCATTCAGATGAAAATGAATTGAAAATACAGCTACCTGTTTTATTATGGGATCCATCTCGGCTCAGAAGCTCCAGACATTTGTACTGAGACTCAGTCATGATCAGTCTCTCTCCCTCCATTGCCATCATGACAGGAGTAAAGGATAAGTCACCGGTGGGCCCTGCTTTTGTCTCTGTTGTTCCAGCCTTTTTTGCACTCTGCAAAGAGAGATGATCTTCAACACAGCAGCAGTGATGGCCAAAATCCAGTATGTAAGAACTGGCTCCCTTTCAATTCATGAGCTTGAATTTTTATTGAATTGACATGAATGGCAATGACAGGAAGAGGAAGTAACGCAAATAATTAAATAACTACTTTTTTAATAAATATAGATAAAAAAACAAAAATCTCAGTTATTCACTTATATGTACTGTAGAAAACAATTTTGATAAAAAATAAATGTAATTCAATTAAATTATTATAATGGGAAATGACTAATGGTATCCTGGTACATAGATTAATTTAAGAAGATAATGTAATTAATTTGATTATATTTTAAAGTAAATGTATACAAATTAAATGGGGGTGGGGGCAGTTGTGGCCTAATGGATAGAGACTCGGATTTGCGTCATAATCCGTGACGAGTCCTTGGGTCACAGGCTCAAATCTCAGGTCCGGCAGGGATTGTAGGTGGGGGGAGTGAATATCCAGCGCTCTCTCCACCCACAATACCCCGACTGAGGTGCCCTTGAGCAAGGCACCGATTACCCCAACTGCTCCCTGGGCGCCGCCACCCATAAATGGCTCCCCACTGCTCTGGGTGTGTGTGTGTATGTGTGTGTTTGTTCACTACTCACTGCTGTGTGTGTGTGCACTTTGGATGGGTTAAAAGCAGAGCACAAATTCTGAGTATGGTCACCATACTTGGCCACACATCACTTCCTTTCCTTTTCCAAACTTCGGTCATACTTCAGTTTGGGGACCAATTCTCTCTATTAACTACTAAATTTGACTTTTGCCTCAATTAACTGTTAATTTTCTGCTAATTAATAGTTAGTAAGATAATTGTTAAGTTTAGGTATGGGGTAGGAATAAGGAGACAAAAATATGGCCATGCAGAATAAGGCATTACTATGTGCTTTATAAGTACTATTAAACACCCAATAGCCTAGTAAACTGCTATAACTGACAACACTGACTATTACCTGAGATTTTCTGTCTCTGAGAATAGTCCGTATGCTGTGTGTGTGCTAACATGTTTATGGGTCATTTACAATAAAATGTATAATACAAATATACACTTATCAGAATTATATGAAATTCTTTGTATTTCAATAATTTTACTTCCCTAAATTCAAATGAAAATTTTTGACAGTTTGCTACCGCAATTAAAATTCAATTCAAACGCAGGAATTAGACTGGGATTTAAAAGCCATTTCTGAATGGCACACAACCTCAGCAGAAGCACAATAGATACACCCCAGTACTTTTTTCTCTTGAGACCCCTTGAACACCTACTCAATTCTGGGGACACCACATGGGCACGTGACATTTGAAAAGGTATGGTTTTACACATGAAATCTGGCCAGATACATTCCTCTGTCATACCATATCAGTATAATGAAGATAAGAAATTCTTCACAGCCATTGGAGCTTTTTTAGCAAAGACTTACAGGGATAAAGCTTTACCCACAAAGACAGGCTTGATATCAAAATTCAAAGCACATTTCTAACCATTGTGTTGCTGGTATGAGTCATCTTATAGTTCAACGGGAAGTCAAAGAGCCAATTCAAAAGTACTTTACTTTTTCCCCTTTTAGACACCTCACAGTAATGAATTCTACATTCATTTATGATGGAAACTTTGATGTCTTTGTGCAAAGATCTTAACTTTGGCAGATCCTCTCAAACCCACCTTTCCATAGCATAAAACAAACTAAGGAAAATTATGTGGCAGCTTGTTTGGTGCTGTGTGTCTGTCTTACCTGCGCACACTAACGCATTTACAACACAAATTCATCTGTGAGGTTTCTGATGTCCCATGTAGCAGTTTAGCAGCCGTACATATGATGTCACTCCAAACTTTGAAGTAAATGACGTCATACATACGACCACCAGGCCACCACCCAAGTCAGTCAGGAAAACCATTTGTCCTTCAATACAAACTGAATGTCAAGAATGGATAAAATCATGTTTCAGAAACTGTAACTTTTTAAAATCCATAGAAAAAAGTATGGTACTTTAATATAGTAAACCTTAAAAGACTCGTATTTACACCCATTAAAACCAATCCACACCCTTGCTCTCGGTTTTTGTAGTTTAGTTTAGCTTTAATTAAATGACATTTCCCATTATACTTTTAGATGTGATGTGCTATTCTGCAAGCTCATTACTATTCCACTAAGTCAGATTTATATGCAGTCATGGGAAAGTAGCTTCAAGGTAAAACAATTAACAGAGAGGACACATTAATGTCCACATACAATTAACATAGTATTATGTTGGCTTGTTTGTGACTAAAGTGCAGTGTTAACATAGTGCTAACGTACTACATGCAGAGGACTTCATATGCTCCCATTTCACCATTCTGACACCGAGCCAGCTGCTCCGATACCAGCATTGATGGAACTCTGTGGAGCCACCATTTCATGCCTCAGGAGTTCTGTGGGTTTTCAGGTCACCTCCGCTTGTAATTACCAAACTGGAGCAATTAGTGAGTAATGGATTTTTTATACTGCATAGTTGGGGGCTGGGGGGTGGGGTAATCAGGAGAGAAATCATCTAATGACAGTTTGCAAGAAAAAAAAACTTTAATGTCCAGTAAAAAAATTTGTGACTGCAAGTTCAAATGGGCTAAATTACATATTCTAAGTACAAGTATGTATTTCACACAAATTTCACCACAAATTGATAAAATAAATATGTATTAACAATGAATGTGATGTTACGGTCCACTCACCAAAATAAATGATGTCAAAAGCCATAGGGTCTCTTGCCAACCCATGCTCCCAGATCCTGACTTTATCTGTGAACACAAAAAAAGTATTACAAAAATTGTATAAAAATGCAACAGACTCCAAATTTGAAGTTAACTTAAAAAAAATTATTGAGAAAAAGTTTATTTATATATATATATATATATATCATTGTCGTATATATATATATCGTTGTCATTTTGGAATACTGCCTTGCGGCCCTGTCTCCGAAGGGAGGGGATCATGCTCTGCTTCAATATTTCACAGAATATGGTGGCATTCATGGTTCCCTCAATGAACTGTAGCTCCCCAGTGCCGGCTGCACTCATGCAGCCCCAGACTATGACACTCGCACCACCATTCTTGACTGCAGGCAAGACACACTTGACTTTGTACTCCTCACCTGGTTTCCGCCACACACACTTGACACCATCTGAACAAAATAAATTTATCTTGGTCTCAGTGATCCATGTCCTTAGTCTTCTTGTATTCAGCAAACTTGTTTGCAGGCTTTCTTGTGCAGCATCTTTAGAAGAGGTTTCCTTCTGGGACGATAGCCATGCAGACCAATTTGATACAGTGAGCTGCGTATGGTCTGAACACTGACAGGCTGACCCCCCACCCCTTCAACTTCTGCAGCAATGCTGGCAGCACTCATACTCCTATTTCCCAAACACAACCTCTGGATATGACGCTGAGCACGTGCACTCAACTTCTTTAGTCGACCATGGCGAGGCCTGTTCTGAGTGGAACCTGTCCTGTTAAACCGCTGTATGGTCTTGGCCACCGTGCTGCAGCTCAGTTTCAGGGTTTTGGCAATCTTCTTATAGCCTAGAGCAACAATAATTTTTTTCAGATCCTTCTTTGCCATGAGGTGCCATGTTGAACTTCCAGTGACCAGTATGAGAAAGTGAGAGTAATAACACCAGATTGTACACACCTGCTCCCCATTCACATCTGAGACATTGTAACACTAACAAGTCACATGACACCGGGGAGAGAAAACGGCTAATTGGGCCCAATTTGGACATTTTCACTTAGGGGTGTACTCACTTTTGTGGCCAGCGGTTTAGACATTAATGGCTGTGTGTTGAGTTATTTTGAGGGGACAGCAAATTTACACTGTCATACAAGCTGTACACTCACTACTTTACACTGTAGCAAAGTGTCATTTATTCAGTGTTGTCACATGAAAATATATAATAAAATATTTACAAAAATGTGAGGGGTGTAATCACTTCTGTGAAATAATGTATATATATATCCTTGATGTAGTAGACACTTTCTATATCTTTGATTTGAATCACTTGAAACACACTATACATTACTGAGGGTAAACTATCATTGTCACAGTTTGACTTAAACCATATAATGGTCTAGTTCCTTATAACATTACCAGCCATTGCTGTTTTATATATTTCCACAAGTCATTTTATCCTCCCATTTGGCTCTTGGCGACTGTTAATTTTGGACCTTGAGTATGATATATCAAAGCTAGACTCTGGCTATTAACCTACAGCACTTTTATTAGCCTTGAGTGTCATGTCACATTTTTGTATAAAATTGTAGGTCAAACAGTCTCTTCCAACAGGCCAACAATAATATGCTAACCCATGCTAACAGTTTACCATCTGTATTCTCTACTCTCAGCACTTTATCAACAGAAAACGCGATCGCAATAAAGCAGAGTGGTGGGGAAGAGAAAAACACATTAAAGATGGTTAATAATTTTGTTGACACCCTAACACATTATGTGTTTTTAGTTCAGTAGCTAAGATTGTAATTAGCATTCCCTTCCTCCTCTTTTTCTCATGCAATTTAAAACTCACTTGCTCTCCTGTGTAACTAGGTTTCAGAATGTTGCTCTCTCAACACCTCTCTTCAGATCACAGTGGGGGTATTTCTCTGATAGACCGACAGACAGATACCAGGAATAGCTGCTGAACCTCTGGATCGGCTCAGCTGTGTTGACATTACCTCAGATTAACAGCAGCCAAGTCTCCACAAACTGCCCTGGTGTGCATGTAGTTTGAGTGCTGATTTATTGGGATGTGGAGTGTATGTACAGCCTCAGGCCTCTTACTATGTTCTGTCACAACACATATCACGTTCAGAGAAAATATTTGGCTCAAAAATTACTCCAAACTGGAAGATTCCAACCAAAAAATGGGCCATTATTTTAAGAACAAAAAAGAACAGCCTGAATCACTTCAACTCCTTATGCAACCAATTTTTGGCCAAGCAATTCAACACACAAAATGCCTTTAAAACGCATGATGCATCTGTTCAAGTGGAGGAAAAGTTGACATATTTAGTTTTTAAAAAGCAGCACGCAAATGTAAAAATAACCAATTATTTTTACATAATCTCTGGCATACTTTATTCTAATTGAAGATTTCTGCTTTGAAATCTTCTTTGTATATTGACCACAAAACTTTATATTTGACCCTTTCCGTTGGCAACCACTGTAGTGTATTAGTTTCAGGTCTCGTGTTTCACTACAAAGATTTTCTTTGTACAAATAATAGTTTGCTTGTAAATACTGTATGTTCACATACTTATGCAGTAATGTGAAAATATACATGAGGAAAAAGCTTTATTTTACTGTTTTACTAAGTCATTTCATTTCATCTTTGTACACTAAAAAGATTAGTGTAGGAGTTACTTTGAAACACCTTTCACTCAGAAATTGCTAAATTTCACAAATAATTACATAGAAGCAGCACAAGCAGCACATTGAATTAAATATGCAATTTTGAAGTAGAAACACTAAAAGTGTTGATGATAATCTTTATTTACAACTTAAATAAAGTATTTTTTAGTGTATTTATAGCCAGTATAGCTCACAATATTGCCAAAAACTTCACATTAAAACAATATATCACACTATATCAGATTTTTAATACATAATTATCAGGAGAAAATATAAGAAGTGCTTATCTGTACAAAATGTACCCCTGCAATGTTATGGGTTAGTTAAATTGGATTAATGGTATGATCAATATACCCCAAATGTAGCATTACAAAGCAAAATGCAAAATAGATAAACAGGATGAATGTATTGTTAATAAAAAATCCTTTAAGGATAGTATAATTTATGGATGCCTTGAGACCACAAAATTGGTCGAGACTACAAAGTGAAAATTCCAGTGTTAAATTTCCACGTATTTAAGTGAATTCTTGTAAGCTGTGGGGGTTTCAGAAGGCACATCGGGTCTTTTATTAAATCGCATTATTAAATCGTATTTATAAAATTATATTTTGAAGCTGACTGTGTGCATACATATATATATACATATATATATATATTTTTATTTTTATTTTTTATTAGACAAATAAGGGGAAGTCGTGGCCTAATGGTTAGAGAGTCGGACTTGTAACACAAAGGTTGTGAGTTAGAGTCTCAGGTCCGGCAGGAATTGTCGGTGGGTGGAGTGAATGTCCAGCGCTCTCTCCACCGTCAATACCATGAACCCCCAACTGCTCCCTGGGGGCGCCGCAGCATAAATGCCTGCCCACTGCTCCGGGTGTGTGTTCACAGTGTATGTATGTGTGTTCAATGGTCATTTCCCCTTTCCTACTTTACTACTGTTAGATTTTCTCATCCTTAATGTGCAATGACAAAAATCATCCAACACAACGAAAAGCGAGGTTGAAAGGAAAGCAGAACAAGGCTCCTTTCAACTTCTCTAGACCCTCCCTTGAGATTGTTCCTCCAAAAAAAAAAATCACCCTCTATAAACAAGATATATTTTGGGGGAAGACAAGTATGGTCCACATCAATTTCTTCTCCCATTTACAAAAATAAGGCATAAGTGAAATGCATTACATTACAGTCCACGGTGACAAAGCAGCTCAATGTGGCAAAAGCACACTGGTATGAACGTTTAGTGCTATTGTGAATCATGATGCCAGGGCTTTCAAGTCCAATGGCTGTTTCTTCCATGTGCTATTAAGCCAGCAATTTTTCTCTGTGTAATATCGAGCTTTCCTGAGAGCCTCATTTGTACTATGCATCAGGTCAAAAAAGAGAAAATGTCTAACCTGCTGAAGTACAGCTGAAACACAAGCTGATGAGGGCATCTATGTGTTGGTATATGAGAAGCACTACATTCTGACTCATTAACCCGGCTAATTTAGTCAGAAAGTGAGATTCCCCTGTACAGCAATAGGCCATTAGCTGGCTTTAATAGGTGTCATATATATATAGCGCCAAAACAGACTGGAGTGATATCAAACAAGAGGACAGGAAAATGCACTCTGAGGGATATCTATAATTCAGAGAGCACTTAAAATGCTGTGGCACTGCTGCGTACTCTGCTCTTTCCGGATTTGGACCTCAGGGCAGCGAGCAGTAACGTGAATAAAGTGTAGACACAGGCACAGGTATGGTGTTGTGGTTTTCCTGGACTCTTTAATCCTGCTCAATGCTAGAACTATAGGGTTTTGTTGAACTGTACAGCTACACCTTGAGGAGACTGTTGTTTGGAGTTTACTGAAAATCCTCAGTTGCAATATTTTGAGATTTGTGGGTGAAATCTGTCAGCTGCCCATTACATTTTAAAAAAGATTTTTCATAATCATGAATAAAACAATGTTTATTGTAGTATGTGGTAAAGTTTAGTATAGGGACCAGTTCTCACTATTAACTAGTTGCTCATCAACATGCCTTAACATATTGCCTGTTTAATACTTATAACGCATTTATTGTACATTATCATATTCTACATCCCTAATATACCTAACACCTAAACCTAACAACTACCTTACAACTTATTAAGAAGCAGTACAATTTGAGTTTATTGAGGCAAACGTTATAGTTAATGGTTTGTTAATATCAAGAATTAAACCTTAAAATAAAAAGTGACCTGTATTTCAATATTCAAGGATTCATTTTTAGATGTCGTTGATGCGTCAGTTTTGTCTGTTTAAATGCTGAAAATACATAAGTATTTGTACGTTTAGATGCTAAAAATACATCAGTATTGTACATTTTAGTGCATGTGAAAACATAAGTAAATGTACGTTTTATAGAACCACATTTTACGTAAAATACATATGAATTTTCATGAGATTACGTTGGACTTTGAGAACAGAAATGGTCATCTTTCTCTAGCCAGCACAGTTTTCACCTGTAAAGCAGGTAATTCACACCTTGTCAAAGAGATACAACACAATGGCACGTGATGACACAGAAACAATCAACATCATATAAGATAGCCAAGGTTGCTTATGACCTTGTCCTCAACCTCCCCTTAGGATAGAAGACCATTAAGATAAGTCTTATATTCCATCTGCGTGCTGCACAATATACCGCTTTCCCTGGCAGGATTGATGCCTTCAGTTTCCCACATGTGTATATTGACTAGCGATTATGCTGTTGAAATCTCCATCATCGAACAGACTGCAGTGTCTGTGCTTCCACACAATTTAACCTTCAAACTGCAGCGGTGTGCTTTCAGTGAAGGGAAGTCGTGCACCTCTTCCCTGGCTCAGCCAGCACCTTCTGATTCATGGGTCTATATCTATCTTCTACAAATCGAGCACCCTGTTGTGACGAGGTGTGTTAGCACTTAATCCATCTTGGCCATCAAGATTGGAGCCAGCCAAGTGGCACATGCACTCCAGCTGTTCTTGACACAAACCCAACAATCAGGCGTTCACAGACACCGGCCAGGTGTGAGAAGACGGCTGGCAGTAAAGCTAAACGGGAATAAAATGAAATGGAGAAAGGGGAACGGCATGGATTGTCAGCTTTCAAATATAAAATGGCTCATATTTTATGGTCTAAGTGTCCCGTTTGCTTTATGAGGGACATACAGGACTAAGCACAGCCATTGCGATGATGATGGATCACTAATATTTATGGCATCTAGAGAGTCAGACAGAGTTTACAGAGGAGTCTCTGTAGTCACTGTTTCATACCTCACAATCATTCACAACTGTAAATTAGTTTTATACATAATTTTTCACAGTAAACGTTGTAAAGAATACAATACAGAATTCAGTACAGAACTCTGTCCTCCGTTTTTCACATTAAATGTCTGCCTGTGGGAATCTAATAGAGCAAAAACAATGAGAAAGATATACTATATTCATTAAATATATAAATGAGTTCTATATGAGCTCTCTAAATGAGCTATGTCCCAAATTATGTACTATAAACTCTTGCACTTATATTATGCATTTACGCTATGTATTTTTGATGGTGGAACACAAAATTAGTCTATAAAATAACTGGAAATAACTTTTACCCACTCTTCTGTTTACTGAAACTTTATAATATTAAAATAATAAAGATACAGGAGAATAGAAACAAACATTTTCCCCACACTTACCCCAACCCAAATAGAAAACTAAATTACACACACAAAAAAGCCCTCAATACATAATTATAGAGTGTCAATTATGTATATAATAAACATGAAACAGAGTTTAGAAACAAAAATTATGTACATAATACATATTTATATCAGCAAACAAAACATTACAAATATCAACTCTGTACATACAATGCTGCACATACTTGTACTTAATACACGTTTGATCAAAATCATGTCACGAGCATAAAGACATCATAAAGGTTAGATTGACAGATTACAGAAGAAGAATTAGCATAATCCGAAAATAAATAATAAAAGGATGCCAAATTTCAGAAAATATGCCAGTATTACCCTATAGCACCAATTGTTAGTTGTTAATATATATTTATTTAATATTGTATAATCAACTAAAGTTGGTTACATTTTAGTTTGCCATTTCACTGACTTGATTAACATGACCTCTAACAGAGATGAAGTTGGTACTTTTTTTCATAAAAGCATGAACTTGATTAAAAGTGTTAAGAAATGTATTATGTTCTAAAATATTATCAATATATGGACCACAAAACCCTGGAACACAAAACCAGTCTTAAGTGGCTGGGATATTCTTAAGTGGCTGGGAATTTCCGGTGAAGTTGCTTTGCAACGATTTTATCGTAAAAAGCGCTATACAAATAATCTTGAATATATGTGTAACAATAGCCAAAAATACATTGTATGGGTCAAAATAAAAAAAGGTTATTTATTCAGCTTTCGGATTATGTATAAATGGACCCCTTGTGACTGGTTTTGTGGTCCAGGGTCACATATAGTATTATAATATTATCTCGAATAACTGACAAAAATGAATAAATGCCTAAATTGAATAATAGGAAATGTTTCTTGAGCAGCAAATTATAATATTTCTTTTCTGAAGAATCATTTGACACTGAAGACAGGAGTAATGTGTCACGAATCCGGTTCATGAGCTCACGCCCACTCACCACATTGTCTCTTGCACCACACTACAGCGGCACATCACCCACGGACTGCATTTCCCATCCACTATTGCACCAATCACACAGCTGTCACCAATCACTCATTTTCACTAATTACACAGCTGTCACCAATCACTCATTTGCACTAATTACACAGCTGCACTCGGTCAGGCACGCTTTATAAGCCTTGGACTTCATCTCTCTCATTGCGAAGTCTTGTTTAGCACCGTCTGACATTTCCGAGCAGTTACCCCAAGTGTGTTTCTCTGTTTATTACCTGGACTGTTTTTACGACTCTGACCGTTTGCTGCCTGCCTTTTGACCCTGCCTGCCTTTTGATATCCTCTCTGTCTGCTGCCTGCCCCGACCATAGCATTGCCCGTTTATTAATCTGCCTTGTCTACGTTACACCTGTTATTGTTACCGAACCTTGCCTGTGTGATCTCCTCTGGTGTTTATATTAATAAAGCTGCATTTGGATCTCAACGCCACTGACCCCTCTCATTACATAATGGCTGCTGAAAATTCATGGTTGCTGAATAATTCAATGGCTGCTTAATAATATTTCACAATATTTAGCATACAGCCTTAGTAAGCATGCCTTTCAAAAACATTGTACAATTTTATCAACCCCAAACTATTGAACGGTAGTGAATGTATCTGAAAGAAACCTTGCTAGTACTGTGTTAAACTTAATTCTTTACAACAAAGGCATACAAATAATGAAAGTAATTTGAACTAGAGAATTAACAATCATAAATAAAAAATGATTAATCAGATGAAAAACAACTCTTATGTTAGGAATAATTATTGGTGAAAAAATAAATTAATATGAATACAATGGTATATCTTATTGTTAATTATTTTCATTCAATAAAACAGAACAGGACTTCCCCAGGCTTTTTTTAAATCAAACACAAAATGCCCCAAACAAAATGGGAAGGTGGCTAATCTTTCTCTTTAATTCATGCCTTTTGACCTTCCTCTTGATCTCAATTGCTTTTGATTTTGATTTTGATCTCAATTGCTGTGACCTCTCTGTTCACAGCAGCAAAAAGCACTGCCCACCGAAAACAGATACGGCTATGGAGGTGTTACTAGGCCACCCAAATGCCAGACTGTCAAGGGGAGAAAATACGAGCGGGTGTAGAGCACTTTTGCAGAGTCAGGATACATTTCAAGGCACTTTTATCTGAGATGGCATACTGTGAGCTCATGCATTTTCTTCTTCCTTAGAAAGCATGGGAGTGGGCTTGCCTCTGGTACCATAAACTCCTTTAAACTCAGGGGGAACATAAACTAGGACTTAAAGTAGGACATACTGACAAAAAATTTATAGCGTGAATGCACTGTAAGTCGCTTTGGATACAAGTGTCTGCTAAATGCATAAAATGTAAATGTAAAAATGTAAGTATCTTAAGTTTCTTAGGGCACTGTTTCCTGCAGAGGCAGACATTCTCAGAAGAACATTTCCTATCTCATAGCTCAAAAACGAAGCAAAGCGTACTTGGGTTTGCAGTGTGATTTTGAATGTAATCATCTCACATCATCCCCATAGGATTCTTTTTGATGCTTTCACTGTAGAGTGGAGAACCATAAAGGTCACAAAAAAAGTTTTTATAATAAATTGAGAAAGTGATTGTGAAAGTGATATTTACAATTAGACTTTATTTGCCCTTTTATGGGAGTAAACTGCTCCTTTGAGAATATTTGTCATGCGATCTGGGAAAATCCGTCGGATGTCGTGTTGGGACGGTTTCAGGAAATTTGAAAAATAGGTCGAATGTCATTTTTTTGTCAAAAGTAGGTTTTCATTAAATTATTATTCTATAACAAGGGTGGGGGACGTTGATCCTGGAGGGCCACTCTCCTCTCTCTAAGTTTAGCTCCAACCCTGAAAAACCCTGGGGGAAAAATACCCAACTGCATCCTGAGGCCTTGATTAGATGGTTCAGGTGTGTTTGATTAGGGTTGGAGCTAAAGTCTGCAGGGACACCGGCCCTCCAAGATCAACGTTCCCCACCCCTGTTCTATAACATCTTGTCTATCATCTCAAAATTCACTTGTTTAGTGCAGAAAAATTGCGATTGCAGCAAGCAGAAAAGACTTACTTTTGTTAGTTGGTTTAAATATCAATTAGTGCTATCAAACTATTAATCGCGATTAATTACATCCAAAATGAAAGTTTTTGTTTACATAATATATGAGTGTGTACTGTGTATATTTATTATGTATATAAAAATACAAACACATGCATGTATATATTTTAGAAAAATATGTTGTTTTATGTTAAATATATTTAATATAAAAAATAATAATATAAATATATACATGTATATACAAGTAAATATTTTCTAAAATACTGTATATACTGTATGTGTTTGTATTTATATATGCATAATAAATATACACAGTACACACTCATATATTATGTAAACAAAAACTTTTATTCTGGATGTAATTAATCAGGATTAATTGTTTGATAGCACTAATTGATATTTAAACCAACTAACAAAAGTAAGTTCTTAGAACATTCTAAAACCAATATATAAAAAAAGTTTTTTTCCTTTTGGAAAATTCAATTTTATAATTGTGTAAACATTTTGTTGAATACTTTTCAGAATGTTCTGTAACAAATTTTAACATTTAAAGAATATTAGACAAACAAGCAACTAAAATATTTCAGAAACATGTTTCATGGATGATGCATAAATAATGCTTTTGTGCAAAAGTATTTAGAACATAAATAAAGACCAATAAGTATGAAAATCAATACGTCCTGAAATAGGCTTATTTTATAAACAAAGATTAATCAAATGCATAGGTTTTATCACAACACTTGAGTTGGACAAACGATTGTCATCTGTTGTGTGGCGTATTGAACTTGTATTTACACTGTAGAAAGTGAATGTTTTAAATGTGAAGAATTCCTGTTCAACTAATGAAATGAAATTCTGAATTTGCCTAACTCTTGCTGGTAATAATATATATTTCAGGCTCATGAGATTGGAAACATTTTCTGATGATGAGCTTGTTTTTCTGAACCTGAACCTGGACAACGGTTCACCAGCACTCATTTATGTCTTGCTGTAGAGGTCTGCACGGGCTCAAAACTGAAGCCCGAAACCGGCCCGTACCCGAGATTGTCTGACCCAACCCGACCCGACCCGAGCGGCACAGTTAAATTTAGAGCCCGAACCCGACCCGAAATCCCCCCCCCCCCCCCCTCCACAGCGAATAGCCAACTAAAAATAAAGGAAAAAGGCTGCATTTCACGATTGCGTGCAAAGAAACGGATTAATCAAGGCTCTGCCATTTCACAAACATTTAACAGTTATGAAAGTTTGTGAACATCAGGTGCAGCGGTCGCATACATTCTGCCGAGTTTATGAATTTTGTATGGACAATAAGATAATTATTCCATCGTGCAAATTATGGTCATTTTTTGTCAGTTAAGGCTCGTTAGCATTCTGTCTACTTTAAATCAGACATAAGATCTTAAATAAGATTGTATTTATTTGAATGCATGCATTAATCGTTTATTTGAATTAGCGAGAGAGAGAGAGAGAGACCGAGAGAGAGAGACCGAGGGAGAAGGGGGTATAAATGTTGCGCGTGCATGTGAACCTGCGTCTGCGCGTCTCTCTCTCTACAAGCAATGAGGCTTAGTTACTTCAAAAACAGCGATTTTGCCGCCTCATTGCAGATAAATATAATGTTGTGACTTGCGAGTCAGTAGCCTGTCGAAGCTATTTTACTAATAAAAGTTTCCGTGCTGTTTGTGCGCGATCTCTGATATCTGTGTGCAATGTGTGTGCGTGCGTCTATGAAAGCAGCGAAGCCTCTGCATATAGTTTTGGTTTAGCTACAAACCCGAACCCGACCCGAGCCCGAAGCTATCATTAAACATTAACCCGAAACCCGACCCGAAACCCGAAAGTATTTCGGGACCCGCGGGTTCGGGTCGGGTAGCAGACCTCTATCTTGCTGACTTGAGTTCAAGTTTGATAATTGTAATCAGGAATGTTTGAGCCCCTCTGTAAATGAAGTTGACCCATTTATATTTCTATGCCCCATGTAGCCCCATCTGGCAGACCGTCAAATATTGAGCGACATTTCTCTGTCTGAGAGCCCTCTAGGTGAGCTACAATGCAAACAGAAGAGAATAAAACTTTGATTATCTAAGTGGAGCAATCTCACTTTTCTGACATTTTTGACGTTTTTCACTGACCTTAACAGGTTTCCATCTGATACAACGACTTCTATTCTATTTCTGTTTCTCTCTGCAGATTTTTGCATAGATATGAACAAGGCGGTTTTAACAGCAGCAGGAAAGACTGACGCCGCTTTATCTGGCACGTCTTCTTTCTCCATTTCTGAGTATTCATTTAGTCATTTTCATTCAGTTTCAGCTGTCAAGAAAAATGATCTGTCTTTTTGTTTTCTGGACTTATTCTGGAATAACTGGATTCTTAGGATTTTGAGTAACACCTCATATCATTTTTAACACTTTTTATATGTCAAAACTGACAAAACACCCATATGGAGGAAAGATAGGCAAGCTATAACTTTATTACTGAGAAGGTCAATGCCGTTCTGCTCCAGGTGATTAAACTGACTGCAAGATATATAGAAATATGGAATATGAATAATACGGATGTGCTCACCAGTAATGGCAATGTAAACTGGTTAGACATGGTTGGGCTTTACAAACACTGTTGTGAAAGGATTGGCTGAATAAAGACCATCATTGTGCACATAGGTACAAAAAAACCCAAAGTAATCCCAATACTAAATCTGTACAGAGGCATTTAAAAAGTTAAATTGGCAATGGATACGATTTGGTTAATGGAACAAACATTACCTCTATAAATCAGATAATGTGGCACGAATGGCAAAATAGCTTTCTGGGAGCAGACAGACAAAGCACATCACAGACAGTCAATGAAGGCTCTAAGCAGAGATAAATCAAACACAAAGTAATGCTTTATGACTCCAAATTTGCTCTGTTTTTCTTATTATTTTTCAAGTATGGAAAATCATTACATGCAGTGAGATGAACATTAATAGCTTCACGCAGTATCCAGAAAGCATACTGTACCTCCTGTGGGTTTAAATCTATGTAATGTACTATACCGCCAAGAATCGAGTCCAAAGCACTTCTAATCTTGTTTGTGACTTTTCTTTAAATGTCATGGAGTAAAAGTGCACATGCTGTACTGTAGGTACAAAACAATATGTCATAAGCTAATTTCTAGGGGGCTTTCTAACAGATGGGGAAAAGGTATAAAAAAGAGGAACTGTTGGCAGGAATCTATAGGAACCGAGTGTTCATTATTCCACTGCTTTTCTGGCTAATGTAAATCAGTTTACAAGCAAAGCTTTTATATTTATAATACATTTAATCACAGCAGGCAATGCAAATTGGAATTCTTCCATCATAATGGTGACAGTGTTTTTTTTTTTTTTTCTCAGATTGGATACAACTAATGCATCTTGTCACTTTGCCATGTACATGAACTTTACTCCAACCAAATGTCTGAGACAGATGGGAAGGAGCAGCTAAAAAAATGGGTTGCCATATGGTCCAAAAAGAGCCCTAAACAGAAAATCTTGCTGTCCAGCATGAGAATCGTCACTGCATTGAACATAGGTGTCATATAGATGAATCACAGGGTGAAAATCCAAGTTTCCCCATGGTCTGCGAGTGCAACAAGTGGACGGGCAATATGCTATCATTTTGACATCAACATGTAACGACTTGGGATTCTTTTTTAAAAACGACTCGTTTCATTGATTCAGAGTCGACTCTTTCTTTTGAGAGACAATGGCCATTTCTCAAACAGAAGGCTGCATCCTTCGGAGGTCGCATTTGTAGGCTGCATAAAGAAGATTATATATTTTAGAATTATGTTACATTTAGAAATAAACCAGGACTGATGATGTGTATGCAACCGGCAAATGCGACCTCTGAAGGATGCTGCCTTCCGTTTGAGAAACGGCCAATAACTTTATTCACAGTGCACTTTCAGATTTAAAACTATTTTCATACACTTAGAGCTGTGTTACACACTGCATGGAAGGTCATTTAAAAAAATCCATAATAGGGGTACTTTAACATCAATCTTGCGTGATATGATCACAACCGGTCAGGCGAGACAGGGGCATTAAAAATGTGTCACTTCTGAAGGGACTATACATGTTGTGCATGTATGTACAAGCGTTCAAAATGCTGTTTTATTGCAGTGGTTAACTGACAAGTGAGTAAAAGTACTTTGATGGTGCTAGGACAAATTTTCGCTTACACTTCAAATATTATGGAACCTCTGAGAACCTCTAAAGGTGGTTTGATCAGATCACATTTTAAATCCCGTTTACCTACATTTACTTGACTTCTTGAGACTGGATGACCTAAAACGGATGTTAATACCAGGATTTAGTCCCTCAATGCAAACATCGGCTTTCCACAATATAAGCACATAATTATTTCCTTGATCTTTTTTATTTATTTATATGATTTCATGCATTTTGTGTTTAAAGAAAACTGCATCTCATTACTCCTTAATATTTATTTATTCTAGTGTTTTTGAGAAAAATAATTTATTAAAACAAAACAGTGATTGTAATCGTCGTATTAATGTATTCTTTGATTTAACTTTATATTCCAGTAGGAGAAAATACAGATTAAATGCAATATATAGAAAAATTATGTAATATTGTTATATCTATTTAATACAATCCTGTTATGCTGGATTTTCACCACATGAATTATATAAATCATTTTTCGTTTTTATCAGCAGCCAATGAGGTTAAATATAAAGCCCACACAGCTGTCTGTATTTGCCTGCTGAGGAAATGTGCTGCTTGTTCTCCAGAGAGTCTTAACACAACTGGCAGCGACGCAACGGAGGAAGAGCGTTAAACAAAAGACTGAATTCTCAATTGCCACACTTTTAAGAAATCAGTGTGTGAAAAAATATACATTTTAGTTCAACCGTCTGTGCTATAAATATTTGGAGCTCATCACTGTCAATCACACAAAGAATGAATATTTATGCTTATGAATATTTTGTCCTGTTTTATTTAAAACTGATTAAATGTGTTTGCGTCTGTCAGTTTTCTGATATTCTCGTAATGGTCTGTGCAGATTATGTAAAGACTAAAATTCCTATTCAGACACTATAAATACATGTTACTCTGTTTTTCCACACTGATAATTGAGAAGCCAGGAAAGTTTTTGATCACCACATGAAAAGACTTCCCCTGTCTTGAGTCTGTGACTTGGCATTGAAAATGGTGCTTGGAAATCTTTGATTTACAGTTTTAAAATACTTGTGTATGCAGAGAACAGCGTCTGGTACTGTCAACCATGCTAAACACTATCCTAGAATGAATAAATATTGTAATATATAATAAATAAATAGGATTCTGGAAGTATATGTAATTCGGTACCATTTGCTAGAGATAATAAACAATAATTAAATAAATCTTTACTTGGGAGCGGTACCAATGTAGGCACTGCTAGGCTGTGATGTTAGACTTAATGCTGACACAAATATAACTCAATATAAGTATTTTTCTCACACTGTATATGCAAATGACTTCTGATACAGAAATGTACATGCACATTGTTTGTATGATTTTAATAAGCCATATCACAGGAAGTAAGATAACACTCGGCAAAGTGCCACTGAGAGCCTTTTAAGAATATTAGTAAGGACCGTTGATAACTGCGGTTTATTTAATTGCGATATCTACAAAAATACAGTTCTATCCGTAGAAGTACAAGGCAATCTCTCCTGCCAATCAAAAACGAGATTACAACGGTTAACAACCCACCAGCACTGCTTGTCAAAACTGCTGAAAGTAGATTTGGTCAATCCAGCTGTTTTGTATACACCTGTGAAGGTGCTAAGTGCTAACATTTCAGAAAAGAATAGTAGCCTAAAACAAGTTGTAAATATGTTAGCGAGACAAAGAAATGAGAAATGTCTTGGGACAGTTTTGAGTTTTCCACACATAAAAAAAATTGCACCTACAATGATTTTATTCAGTGTTAGGACTTCAGCTCCGGTTGCTAACCGAATGATTTTCTGCATGCCGGGTACAACATATCCTATCGTTTTTATTTAAACATCAATGAAAATGACACAAGTGCATATGATTGGCAGTTGTCCATTTTCTCAAACAAGCAAATTCCTCCGCCTGCCATAACTGTCACTCATTGCAAACCAATTCAACCTTACATAAAGGCTTTATAGAGTCCATTACACGACACATATGGCACCCTGACAGTGTCTCCGCTGAGAACGTACCTAGTTCAATATGCTCGTCCCATATTTTGTCCCATCTAAGTATGTCCATATGAGAAGACATTACTAACACATTTTACTACAGTCAAGCACCATAGCATTTTTCTTTTTGCAAAAGTGTTCAACAAGATGAAGATTACTCAATGCCATAAGTGATAGTTCAACCAAAAATGAAAATACTTTTATCAATACTTCCCTGGCAGAGCAGAGGAATATACATACAAATAAAGTTCTATAGAATAAAGAAAGTCATACAGGTTTAGAATTATATGCAACTGGTTAAACAATCATTTGTGGGTGAACTATCCTCTTAAGAGGCATGTTGCATTAGTGCCATAACCAAATTCATCTCAATTGTATTCGTATAAAATCATATGTATATAATTAAATACACGAACTTGACATGCTGATAATGTTGTCCAACTGCGCAATGAAGCTTCTTCTAACAAACCTGTGACAAACAATCTCACCTTCTTGGGAAAGCAATTAAGATTGTTTTAACACTCCCGTTATACGGAGAGAGAAAGAAGGAGAGAAAGCACGCCATGCATTGCTTGCTGTCAGCCTCTGCTTGTCTATCGGCCTGACTGCCTGAATACTGTGAGCAGGGAGCTACTCAAGGACAAAAAAAAATCTAATAGGCTGTAAATGAGAATGGGCAGTACAGCTACGGACCACCAGAAGGAAAATGAAGTAAGACTCTATTAACAAAATTTAGCACATAACATTGGTGGAGATGAGAGCGAACAAAATGGGGTAAATAAGCAGCAGCAAAAAAATTGAATCAACCAATGTGGAAATGACAGACCTAGTTGAGACATAAACGAAGATCTTATTTTAAGGCTTAAATTAGAAACAGTTTTTGCTTAATCCAACACACACAATTTTGATTTCTCTTCCTGTGAATAAAGATATCGCATAGAGAAATTCTCATGTACAAAAGAAAAGAACATTCCTCATTCAAGCCCAAGTGCTTATGAAAACGAGTGCGCACTGTTCATGTGATGTGCTTCATTTAGACATACTGAAATGAATCACTTCAGTTTAAACAAGCACGATCATTTATATCTGAGTGAAATAAATGAACTCATTAAATGAACTCAATTCATTAAATGAACTCAATCATTACTAATAGGGCACGTGACATTACTCATGAATACTTATAAGCTGGTATGTATTGTGAGAACAAGTGACTCAAGAGAAACTGCACAAAGCAGAATGCTTTACCGTTTAAAAGCTGGGTTTGGTGAGACTTTTTATGTTTTTGAAAAACTGAAATATTGTTAAATATTGTTTACAATTTAAAGGAACTCTTCATTTATTCATGTACTTTATTCATGTGGTGGCAAAGCTGAATATTCAGCTGATTTGGTGCTGAAGGAACATTTTTGAAAACAGTTGTGCTGCTTAATAATTAAAAGAAAAGAAATGAAAATAAAGTGAAAAGTGAAAATAAAAATATATTATTTTTTTATACAGAACTCTTATGGGATTCGTAAATGAATAAAAAAAAATCTAAATAACAATATTTACTTAAAATAAAATATGTATATCTTTTTTCATAATTCTTTAAATGTTTAGTATTTAAAATACCCCCCCCCCCCCCCCCCCCAAAAAAAATGGTCCAAAACATACTGCACAGTCTTCTAAATGTCTTTCAGACATCTCTAGATCGGTATATGGCACATGATTGTACTTTAGCACCACCTACTGATTCCTCACGCATTATGTGTAACCTATCCAGAACAAGCATGGGTGAAAACCTAAACTCAAGAGTATTGCACACTTGCCCAAATTAAATCAAAATCCAGCTGACGAGTAACATCCAACCTTCTAAGGAGATTACATTACTGAAAACAAATTATTTCCAGGTACTTGTTTACGCTTGAGCTGAATCATCAACTGACTCCGTATGAAGAATATTAATCTACATCCTGCAGGTAGAGCACATTAAAAGGCATGCTTTGTATAACAATAACAAATGGTGCTCATAACTGAATGCAACTCAATGTTTCTTAAATAAACAAAACTTACAGTTAATTGGTTTAATTTTCATTAAGAGTCGATGTTATTATAAAAGGTACTTCACTTTCAAAGGGAAGTCAATTATATCCAATTACTTCTCTTATGTATGGTACAATCAAATCTATAATATGTCTTTACGAATTCAAAAATCTGCTTACTTATGGTCAGTATTAATCATAAAAAAAGAGTCAAATTATACATCAGTAGATGCCACAGTCAAGTATATTGTTACTGTTCTTCTCTACAAAGGCCCAGTAGGTCCGTGACAAGTATGAGTTTTCTGGTAGATTACCTCCATATAATATTTTCAGCACTGCAGACATGTAGACATGGCCTGGGACAGTCTGAAACACACTAATGAATAATCCATGAACCATTAGCTGAATTGGGAGCAGAGCTCAACAAATGAATGTCCATGACCCCATGCATGGACTGAAACTAGTCCTACGTTAACATGGTTGTTTCCAGTCGCTATAGTGATGCGCTTTCATGTTTGCTTTCCTTCTTTTCTTGTTTGAGATTAACTTGTCAGGCTGATCAAAAATCAAACCCATATGTGAAAGCTCACAAGCATTCTTCAAAAGCAGTCGGTATCTAAAATCACTGTCTATTTCTATCTCTGCTCTCAGCCCAACACAAATAATGCATTTTGTACTATTCGATTACAGGAAAGTCAAACCATTATCTCAGCAAAGAAAAAAATCATCTGTTTAAGATATACATCGCTGCTTAGTGTCTTTAGTATTTTTTCTTTTTTTTTTTGCTTTCTGACATTTAACTTGCATTCATTGTTGCTAAAAAGGTCAAATATGCATCGCAACAAACACTTTCTTTAAAAGATCTCAGTTACTTTACAACCAAACTGTAAAAGCAGCATCTGCACGGGTTTGTTTCATCTTTTTTCAGATTTAACAGTTGCATCTCTTAGTCCTCTCAATGTAATATATGGCAACTCCAATTTAATCCTCCTGCCAAAAAGGAGATATAAACCTAGACACACTGCTTCCTGTATAGGGTTTATATAATGAGCCAATGTTCTACACAAATTATGAAATGTGTGGCTACCATAATCATAATCACAGGGATCTCAACTAGACCCGACCAGCATGGAATTGCAAAGCGATGTCAGTTTATGAGAATCTGTCACTATCTGACTGGATGCCTCATATTTATAATAGATTTATAAAACACAGATTCTGCCATGCCGTCCTGTGCACTCTTATTATATAATTGCTAAACCAATAAAAGAGCTTAACTCATGTTTTCAAATGGCTTTGAGTTCAGTCAATACCTTTATGTAGCCTATTGACAGTAGGAAATTATTAATCTATTTCTTCTGCAGTGATTTATATTGGCAAACAGAGGTTTGCAAGGTGCCAGATTGACACTTACCATTAATTGGGCAAATTTAAAGAGCTATTTTGTTTAACCGTTATTTTTATTCTCCATATTTGTATTAATCAAATTATTCTAGGCTATATATTTAATAACAAAGCGAACATAAACCAAGCATCAATGTAAAGCACAGGCTACAGATGTCACAAACCATGCAACATGAATACAAACAAAGAGATTATGCAAAACATACAGGTAAAAAAGCTATAGAGTGATGTTTATTCCATCAGAATTAATATTCACATCTTACCTTTATATGGATGAGAATGTAAATCCTGCGCGTACTTCACTTTCTCACACTGGGCTTTCCAAACTGAGTTCCATCGTCTGGGACTATAATAAGTGATGCTTTCGCTGCATCTTGTGTTTTATCTCCGACTGAGGAGAATATCCACTCGTTAAATAGACCTCTAATCAGAAACCTCACTGTTTTACATATTTTTATGAGCGGAGACGTCGTTTCAGTTCAGCAGCAGGTAATCCAAGTGCATCTAACTGCCGCTCATATCTCGCCGAACATGTGGAGCTTGTGAGCTCCTCCTAGAATCACTGACAGCGGGCTCCGTCTCGCTCAAAGACACATCGAGGCTGTGTTTCAAAATCTAGTGAGCTGCCTTCATAGACAGCATTTTGAGCCCCTCAGAAACATTCCCAAAATAGACTGTCTAGGTAGGTAGATTGTTTCGAGAATATAGCATTAGTGAAGATAGCCTAATGGGTTCTGTTGAGGCTCCTCTTGATAAAGCCATCATGCATTTTAGCACCCACACTTAGTTAAACAAAGAGCTCCAGTTTTGGTATACTTATGATTTAACACACACACACACACACACACACACACACATGTTGGTTTTTTATGGTTTACGGGGACTTTCCATAGGTGTAATGGTTTTCATACTGTACAAACTGTATGTGCTATTGCCCTACACCTACACTACCCTACACCTAAACTTAGCCCTCACATGAGACGGTGCATTTCTACTTTCCCCCAAAAAACTTACTCTGTATGATTTATAAGCATTTTGAATTATGGGGACACTGAAAATGTCCTCATAAATCACCTTCTCCTTGTAATACCTAGTCATACCTATGTCATTATACAAATTTGTGTCCTCATGAACCACATAAACATGCACACACACACACACACGCACGCACGCACGCACGCATGCACACACACACACTAACGTGATAGTGGGTTATAGCATTCTATTTTGTTTATGGAGTTTTCAAAGCTAAGCCTGACAGACATCACTGTTGCTATTGTTACTTCCCAATGAGAACGCTCATCCTAAACTATTTTTGTTTTTTTTAAATTTACTTAGTGTAAAACACATATAGCTTGTAGGCTATACGTAGACTTCCCCAAACCAAGGACACTGCTATGTCAATATCATACCTTTTAAAGAGCCCCTATTATGGGTTATGAAAGGTTCATAATTTGGATTTAGGAGTCCCAAATGATTAATTTTTCCAAACCCCTCATTTGCGTGACGCTAATCTGCGGTGATTGGTCGATTTTATTTAAAGCAGTGTTTATGAGCTTTTAATGCTCCAAAAGCGGCACCTGGGTGTTTTCAAAATCACCCCCTATAGTGCACTATTTGAGGGGACAGCCACTTTAAGTGGTGTTCGAAACCATAGTGGATGTTCTCGAGTGCACTCATTCAATCCCACAATGCACCGCAAAAACGACTGTACAACCCATGGACATATATGAAGAGCTCTTTTCCAAAACGCTATAAATCCATTTTAATAGTTTTAGAGAAAATGACATTTTTTTACCTAGACCCATACATTTTGTTAATATTCAATTTATCCTGTTAAAATGGGCTGTTGGCTCAGTCTGAACATGTTAAACAATGATTGTTAAATTAAACAACAATATTGTCGATTATAAATTCCAAGTTTTATTTTTATTTTTTCAAAACGCTACAAATCCATCCTTTTTTTTATGTTGGTTTATGTCTTTAAAAAAAAAAAGAGAACATGCAACATAAGGGACTCATACTATAAGCCAGTCGCACCAGCCTTGTGTTGATGTAACCCCCCCGGGTCCGCACCATCACACTAAGCGGGTCGCGAACCCGGGTTTCCGTTGCGGGAGGCGGGCGCCCTTACAAAGAACGCCAAAGGCTACAGCCTCTAGCGTCAGTCGCTAGAGCGCCTCTTTTTGAGGTCAGGGGAGTGAGGTTTACACACAGCCCTTGCTGGCATACACATCTGTTACATTGACATCCCACAGCGGGTATTAACGCGCCACCTGAGTGACGAACCTTCTTTTTTTGTTGTTTTTTTGTGATTTTCTTTGTCCAGTCATATGAGGATATATCGCGTTTAGGCTAAAAACAGGTTCGGCGCTTATAGCGGTTTGGAAAAGAACTGCATCTTGCAGTACATTTTAAACAAGGAAATATAGCGATTTGGCATGAAACATTGATGGAGCAGTGAATAGCTTCAGTACACAGCAAAATGGCATGACGAACTCATTTTTTTTATATTTGGCGTTTATCGCGTTTTGGAAAAGAGCTCTTCATATACAACCGATGTACACTCAATGGCTTGAGAATCCCCATAATGCAATGTGAGAGTCGCGCGCCTAATGAATTCCCGCGTCTCCCAGAAGACGACACCCGCAGCTGAATCATCCATTCATTAATTTTAGAAGCACTCATCCACTGCGTAATACAGCGTAATACAACACAGGTACAAATTAATAGAAAAATTGACTATTAGGGTTTGTACATATAATTCCCGTGACAGTGTTCAAGACAAATCCTTTAATCTTACTACTGAAGCTGCCCGTTTCAAATGATTATTAAACAGCAAGCAAACTATGCAAAAGTGACAGTCCTTCCGGTGCACTTAGTGTCCGAATTCACTCACTCGTTTTCATTCACTCCTTCAAGTGAACTGTATGAGGGGACTAATGTAGGCTACTATAGGGAACAGCGAATGAGGCTTTATGATTTCGGATAACGTTACAGCCCTGTAGTGTCAAATAATTAATTAGCATTTTAATTCAGACCAACAAGTGGGCTGTTGTTTAAACTAATGATTCGTTTTGATGTCAATATGAAATGGCTTGGGATTCGTTTTTAAAACGACTCGTTTCAATGATTCAGAGTCGACTCTTTCATTTGAGAGACTATAACTTTATACACAGTGCTCTCAGATTTAAAACGTTACAGGATGTTTTTATTCACTTAGAGCTGTGTTGCTGCATGAAAGACAATTTTCAAAAATCCATAATAGAGGCTCTTTAATACTGTGCATTTACTGCATTGTTTAATCTGCCTATCACACAGGTTAGATGTAGTTCTAATTTCGCAGATTTTTTTTTTTTATTAGTTGACAATTTGTTGAAACCTGTCGACTGACAACAGTCCACATAAAAGGGCAGGTTCAATCCTCAAGTAATAGAATAAAGTGGTCGTTTGTACAGAAGAGTTCTCGAAACGCATTTTTAAAAGTAACAAACTTGGCGCTCTTGCGAGATGCTGAAAAAGAGGAAAAATAAGAGACGCGGCACAACAGGCAAACAAGTCAGTCTAGCACAGTTAACCCCCCATAAATTATACCGATTACAGTACGTGTAGGCAGTTAGTTCAATGTCAATATGAATGGCAAAATATTTGCATATGCTACTTGTTGTTTATCTCCGTGTTCACGGAGTTCCAAGAGTAATCATATATAAAAACTCTGGAACACCTAAAAAATAAACAATGCATCTAAAAGTTTAAAATACATAAATAAACATGACAAAAACATTAGATTTTAGGCTAAAGGTCCCCAGGGGTAAAAGTCACTTTTGGTTTTTACTTTCTCCCACAACGCTGTAACAAAAACACCAGCACATCATTTTCTTGAACTGTCAAGCTGTGATTTCCTGATCTTTGAGCACATTATGAGCAATAACAAAATATTAATTTAGAGGTAGCTGATCTAATATTTACATTTTTTAAACACATTTGAATGTGATAATTCAAATGAGAATTATAATACGTTTTCTAAGTATATCATTCTAATTATAATAAGTATTTTAAGACAAAAGGCATTTTTATTATGCAGGTTTTTGTTTTAGGTGATTAATTGAATGATATTGCAGTAATTTTCCAATAAGTACAATGATTGTTGCTGGAGCTAAATACTCTCCTTGAAAAGGACGTGGTCATAAAGGCCAAATCACTTGAGCTTGCAATGCAGAATGCCAGTACTGCAATTAATTGTTTTTCTTAAATGAGGAGAATGGACTTGTTACAGAGAAAGTAGTCCCATATTGACTGCTCCAATTACAATGGAGATTATTGTGTGAAGTGTGCTTCCAAATACAATTACAAAAACAGAATGAAAAAAGAAGGCCTTGTTTGTTTAGTACTTGATATTAAGAAATGCTAAATTTCGTTTAAATAATACATAGTAATTATTTTGATTAAATATTTAGTAAATTTTTCTTACGAAAATATATCGTTGTATAAAAATCTGCACATGGTGACATATCTTGCCATGTCACTATTTCCACTATATATATCTACTGTATACCGTCACTCTACGAGGACCTTTTCACAGCCTTTTTAATAAAAATATTTTTTTACCAAAAGTAACTTATTTTTTCCCCGCACACATTGTGTTGCCATGTCAATATTCAAAAAATATTATTTATACAAATTAAACCTCGGGACGGTCAATAAAAAAGACAATATCCTTAGGGGTGGGTGTATGCGTCTTTTCTCTAACTTTATCTTTCATAAATAGGCGGCTTATTTAAAAACATGATCATAATACAATAGCCATCATCATTTCTTAGTTTCACGATTGTTTTGGTCGTTTCTTCGGGCTGGGCTGGGCTGATGCTAGCTACATCAACATCATCTACAAAAGTCTTAATTTGCGAGGTGGGGTGGCGGGGGGGTTGTCTTTGGGGTGACTGCCATTTATTGCTCATGAGGTCTGATACCATCTCACAGTGGGTGAACTGAGAAAATGTAAAGGTTCTGCTGTAGTTCACGGAACTGGACAATTGATGTCAAACTTTGTACGTGCAGCGAGATTCAAAATGATGATAAAGGAAAGAATAAGCAGCAAATTTGAGGAAAATATCAGTCCTGCTGTGATATCCAAAACGTTATAATCAAAGTCGACTGACATTCCTTTTTAACCCACAGTTAACATTGAATTAATATTTAATGATAACAAAAAAATGTGTTGTTGTTGTTTGTTTTTTATTCATAAATGAACATGTTTTTACAAATATTAGTGTTTACTCAGAATTAGTTGAACTGCATATTGTGGTTTGAGATAAACACCGTTCATTTTTCTTGTGCTGGGCGGTCTTCAAAGCATGGCGGTAATTCTAAAACAATGCGACACCATGACTCTTACATGAACCAAACACTCTCTCTCCTTCTGATCCATCTCCTCACCCATCTGTGCTTCTGTGCATAAATTCTCACGCAGACAGGAAAATATTTGATAAGCATGAAGCAGCATATTTATGACACATTAAAACTTTCAGCTCAGAAGAACTAAACGTGCCCTATTCAGAAGCATGAGATTAAATGGTCTCGTGTCTGAGAGAGGTGTACAAATCCACACGTTTGGAATTATCTCCATTTCTTCTTTCAACACAAAATGGCTTTTACCTTTTACTTTGAATATTCCTCTCTAAGAAAATGTTATATTTTTTTATTTATTCCAAGCAATCTAATGCCCAGTTTTTTTTTTATCATAACAATAATTTCCCTCATTATACTTTGCTATCCCCTGTATTCGTTCACATTCAGAAGAGATGCTTCTCAAAGTACAGTCTGACCTCAGTTAAAGGTTAAACTCAGCAGGAAACACAAAGACAAGGCATCCTTATTTTCCCTCACAGCAGAGCAGAACACCAGCCTGCTCATGCCTGAAAGAAAAAGCAGAGGAACTGTGATGGCCATGCATGCCTCTCACAGGAGGACAAAAGCAGGCCAGCGTCATGAGGTCACATCACCTTTTTCATAAGCAACTACAGTCTCTGAACAATGATAATCCCATTAGGATTGAGTGTCTCTCTGCAGCACAAACTCACAGTGACAGAAGAGACATATGACATATTTCAAATCATTGTGTTATGGACCTCTCAAAGACAGATAATGTGGCAATTGTTGATGTCTATTATTTAATCCGATTCTAATCCATTTGGATCTGTTGTCACACACTCCACCCATGATATAATTCCTTTGTGGAGCCCTAAAAATGAAAAATTGGGGTGTAGTCTCCATAACTAACCATTTGTGACAATTAGGGCCGAGTGCTCGTCATCATGTCTAATGCACGATCAGGCAAACTTGGCATGTACGTTGCAATTTGTCACGATGCCACCTTCACTCCCCGAGGCACTGAGCAAATGAGATACAGGCCATGTCGTGTTAGAATAACCTTAACAACTTCTCAGCTATTTCTTTACAATCCACAAGCTCATCATATATGGGAAATTATAGATAAAGACCAGTGTTCTAACAATATCTATTGTTATTACCAGCGGTGTCAAGTAAAGATGATGTCATATTCCAGTTCCTCTTCCCTATCTGTGCATTGAAAACCTGTGATATATATATATATATGTTGCCATGGACCACGAAACCAGTCTTAAGTCGCTGGGGTATATTTGCAGCAATAGCCAAAAATAGATTTTATGGTTAAAATGATCGATTTTTATTTTAATGCCAAAAATCATTAGGATATTAAGAAAAGATCATGTTCCATGAAGATATTTTGCAAAAATATAAAATCTTCATTTGTGATTAGTAATATGCATTGCTAAGCACTTCATTTGGACAATTTTAAAGGCAATTTTCTCAATATGTAGATTTTTTTTGCCTCAGATTCTAGATTCTTAAATAGTTGTATCTCGGCCAAATATTGTCCGATCCTAACAAACCATACTTAAATGGAAAGCTTATTTATTCAGCTTTCATGTTATGTATACATCTCAATGTCTAAAAATTGACACTTAAGACTGGTTTTATGGTCCAGGGTCACACATATGTATAGTGATTTTTTAAATATATATATATATAATGTGATTTTTTGTAATATATATATATATATAATGTGATTTTTTAATATATATATATATATATGTATATATATATACATGTACATATATACATATATATATATATATATATATATATATGTAAAGGTGAAAATAATCAATATGTAAAAATACTTTTTTTAAATGACAAAATAAAGAATTTTCATAAGATTCTTGCATCAAAATATTAAATATATACTCTGTCATGGTGCGGGCGAGGGGCACCAAGGAAAAAGAGAAGTCTGGGTCCAAATGCAGGAAAGCGGAGTTTAATTATAACAAAAGGCCAACAGGCAAAAAACAAAACAGAACGGGACACCACAGAATGCAACGCAGTGCTGGTGTCCTCGAGAGCATAGACCAGATTGCGCAACAATACACAACACATACATGTAATCTAGCCAGGCAGGGTGGTGAGTAAGGAAGGAATATAAGTACTGTGCAAATGGGGAACAACTGAGGATGTGCTTAGTGACAGGTGTGTGGAATGAAGGGAAATGAGTCCAACATTTTGATTATTTTACCAAGAGGGATCATACAAAATGCATGCTATTGTTTATTTTGTACTGACCCGAATAAGATATTTCACATAAAAGATGTTTACATGTAGTCCACGCTTAATTCTTAATACTGTGTTGTTACCTGAATGATCCACAGCTGTGTTTGTTTGTCTCCCTTGTTTGTCCTGAACAGTTAAACTGTCTGCTGTTCTTCAGAAAAATCCTTCAGCTCCCACAAATTATTTGGTTTTCCAGCATTTCTGTGTATTTTAACCCTTTCCAACAATGACTGTATGATTTTGAGATCCATCTTTTCACACCGAGGACAACTGAGGAACTCATATGCAACTATTACAGAAGTTTCAAACACTCACTGATGCTCCGGAAGGAAAATCATGCCTGGCAGCACTCATACTCCTATTTCCCAAACATAACCTCTGGATATGACGCTGTGCACGTGCACTCAACTTCTTTGGTCAACCATGGCGAGGCCTGTTCTGAGTGGAACCAGTCCTGTTAAACCGCTGTATGGTCTTGGCCACCATGCTGCAGCTCAGTTTCAGTGTCATGGCAATCTTCTTATAGCCTAAGCCATCTTTATGTAGTGCAACAGTTCTTTTTTCAGATCCTCAGAGAGTTCTTTGCCATGAGGTGCCATGTTGAACTTCCAGTGACCAGTATGAGAAAGTGAGAGTAATAACACAAAATTTAACACACCTGCTCCCTATTCACACCCGAGACCTTGTAACACTAATGAGTCACATGACACTGGGGAGAGAAAATGGCTAATTGGGCCCAATTTGGACATTTTCACTTAGGGGTGTACTCACTTTTGTGGCCAGCGGTTTAGACATTAATGGCTGTGTGTTGAGTTATTTTGAGGGGACAGCAAATTTACACTGTTATACAAGCTCTACACTCACTACTTTACATTGAAGCAAAGTGTCATTTCTTTAGTGTTGTCACATGAAAATATATAATAATGTATATATAGTGTACTTGGACAAAAACTAAAAATGAGATGGTCGCTCAACAAAACATATTTTTGGGCCTCATCTAAAGAGAAATCTAAATTTCAACAAACCAGTAACTTATGAGGTGTTCTGCATTATTGAACGTCTTATTTGGTTTTGCCATCTCTGCGAAAAACTGTCACTTTCAATTTAAATGTGTCATTGCAGAGAAATGAAAGCTCCAGACTTGTGATTGACATAAAGCACACCTTTGCTGATTGACTGATTATTTATTTCACCGGAGTCTCCGGCTGCTTCTTAGCAATCCTACATAAAATAAGACGTTATTAAGCTGCAAATTCAGTTGTGCTGCTGTGCAACCTGCTAAACCTGCTGAGAGCCAACAAATCTCTTTTTAGTCTAAAACTATTAACCTTTGTAGACTTCAGCACAGGACATGTAGACTCTGCAAAAGGCGTATGATTGTAATCTAACTCCCAACATAACTGACATGAATTCAGAGCGGGGCTAAAAGAGGGTCTGTATTTCTGGAAATTGTTGTTGGAGGAAATGCTGCAGCTTATCAGAATGTATAAAACATATCATAGTCCAATTATCACAGGAAGTTTCTCCTCAAGGATAAGATTTTTAACCTCAAGGGAGGATGTTGCACATTGAGTCTTCGTTCCATAAGTTAGATATTTAGATGATTTTTCCCTTAATATAACTCCATGTCTCACTCAGAGTGGGCAAAAGAACACTTTCAAAAACGCAATGTCAAAAAAATGATGACACACCTTGCTTGTCGTGCCAACTCACAAGCATTCATGGTATAGTATAAAGTGTCACAACAAAGGAATTTATTGGTGAGCTCCAGAAACAGAGCATTAAACTGCATGAATACAGAACTCCACCTTGTGGTTGTTTTAGTCAACCTTAATCTGAAGGCATTGACTGGGTTACAGCATGCGACTCACACTAGTTTGTGGAATATTAAATTGGTAATGGGAATTTCAGCTTTGCTTTATTGATCTTGGCATGAAATGTAATTTTTGTCTGTGATAGATTCCTCAAGCCACTTTGTGTCTAGACTTTCTACAGTATAATTATCTGGCCAAAGAAGGTTATTTAATTGATTGATTAAACACACTAGGGGGCGCTATATATAGACTTCCAAATAAATCTTCACATAGAGTTATGATTAACAACAAATTATATGGAACAATATATTGCTTTGCTTATTTCACAGACGCTATACGTTCACATGTAAAAAAACAAACAAACAAACATGTGATGGTACTGAATTTTGGAAATGAATGGATGTACTGGTGATGTTTTTAATGTTAATTATGGTAATATTTTTCATATGACAGATCAAAATACAACATGAAATAAACTGATTAGAGAAATGATGAGATGAAAGACTCATAATGCTTGTATTCAAGGTTTATTTTTGTTTTGTTTTTTGGCTTTGATATCAAGTGCCATTAAATGCACGAGGCTGTTGTATATACCGTATATAGATAGAAATAACAATTAAACATTCAAAATAAAAAGGTTGAATACATGTCATTTCTCAATGTAATAGGTAATAATTGTGTAACCTGCTTTTTTGACCCAGCAGATAATGACTATTTGCATTTTTCATTCTTGTCTTTCTCAGCTTTGAAATCACTGTCATGTGCTAGACTTAAGATGATATCAATTAAAAATATTGGGTATAAAAATAATACTGTTGTTAAATACCGTCAATTAAACGTTAAGCAATATCACTTAAACAGTTTGACTTTACAAAATACTGTATTTGATAATACAAATAATTTAAATTAGTTAAAAAAATGTATTCAAAATAATATAAACATTTTACAAATGCATAAAAATACATGAACAAATTAAACAAACTTTTATTAAACAAATCTTAAAAAAAAATCTATACACAGAGTGAGATGTGTATGAACTGCTGCCTTTAATTACAATAGTGTAAAATCAGTGCAATCGTCTTAATGCAGTGCCAACGACTTCATAAACCATTATTTGGCCGACTTCTCCTTTGGTCGCTGGGACTTTACTCGTCTTAGGTATTCTTTGGAAACTCTTACAGACTTTTTAGTAGGGCTCCAAAGTTTGCTCCCTTAGAACAACAAAATACACTGTTAGACACTGAAAATAAATGTAAGTAATAATAATAACAACATGCAAAATAAAGCTGTTCCATTGTCTTGATAACAACTTGAAACCCAAGGTGATCAAACATACCATTTTTACCACAAACACCCATACAGCTTTGTTTGGAGATGAAGTTATTGTTGCTTCCTCCGCATCCCGTGTATATGAACTCCTCACATGTCTTTGTAGCAGAGTTGTAGTAATACCTTGGGATGGAAGCTAAGCACTTTCCTTTGTCCAAAATATCTTTGCAAATCACAGGCACTGCTGAAAAAAAACACAAAATATTTAACTTCTGATCTTTGCATTTTATCAGGACCTCAAACATGTTCTAGGTGAAGCCAGGGTCCATTAACAAAGCAGGGCAAGAGACTGGAAACCATTTAGACGAGAGGGCCATTACACAAGCCTGTTGTGCTGATAATTTGAAAAGATGAGAATATATATATCTTCATGTGTTCCAATAAAGACAATTAGGGTTGCAACAAGTGCACATGTCCCTTAATGTTCTCTTCTGTGTTCCGCTCATCCGTTTTAATAGTGCTGTTGACATTTCCTCACCAAATGATTGAGAAAATGTAAAACTTAATTCTT
This sequence comes from Oxygymnocypris stewartii, assembly GCA_003573665.1. Classification (NCBI taxonomy): domain Eukaryota; kingdom Metazoa; phylum Chordata; class Actinopteri; order Cypriniformes; family Cyprinidae; genus Oxygymnocypris; species Oxygymnocypris stewartii. The sequence goes on from QVTF01000001.1 coordinate 3,134,597, forward strand.
GCTATTTTTCTGAAGATGGCAAACACAATTTCCAACAATCTGGTCTTTAAATACATGTATACATTTTTGTTTGCATTTTAAATACTTGATTTAAGGCATAGCATTTGTCAGAATTAATAGTGTGTCTCAATAGGTGCTTACTTTTAGGAGGTCTGCAATATTCAATACATTCTTGGAGGTTTTGAAAATTGTTTTCATTCCCTTGGCAACCGCCATAAGTGAAGGGTTCACACTGCATGGAGGTCATATTGAAGAAATAACGCGTGAAGAGGCCCCAGCAGGGCCCCTCTTTCTTTTGAAAACGGCAGATCTTGGGGATTTCTGTAGTGTGTAAAAGAAACCATGTTAAAGTGAGCATTTCACATCATTTGCGCAAATTATGTCAGTTAAAAATGTGAACTTAAGTCTTATGTCATTTATTAAACCATAACTGCCCTCAGAACTCTCAAGTCAATTTAAGATACAATGTATTACATAGCATATGAGTGTATTTAGAGTGGACGTTTAAAAGAAACGTACTTGGAATCCTGAAGCATGTTTTCTGACATTCCAAAAAGGACTTGAAGTTGTTTGCGTTTCCTTCGCAACCGCTATAACTGAATTCTTCACACTGTTGGGTGATTGTATTGTAGTAATAACGCTGGATGTCGTCATTGCACGTTCCTTCTTCAATTTGCAACAGGCAAACTTCTGTGGAGGAATAAATTACGCATAAAAAAATATGATACACCTCAAATTCACGTGCAACTGTCCGGTTTCAGTGTCAGGTTTCATCAAAACAAAGCATCAGTCTCGCCCATTTTACTACAACTTTTGAAGAAGCCGTTAAAAGAGCAAAATGATTTCTTTACCTTTGGGTTGTAGTCCGACGGCGCATTGCAGGACAGCAACAATAAGCACAAGACCTCCACGCAAATCACACGACATAGTGATAGAGTTTGGCTTCTGAGGTCGCGTATGTGGAACTACTCGCCTGATAAGTTACTAACTTGACTTCTCACAATCGTTGCCTTATAAATGGAGAAATTGGCAGGCGTGGAATTGGAAGGGCGGGCTATGCTTAGTCATTTCCACGACATTCCACGCAGTACAGGAAAACTGCGTCTATTCCCAAAGAACGAAATAAATAATGATTTAACATTTCATGACCTTAGAATTATATCACAGCTAAACTTAGTATTACTACAACTATTATATCATATTATATATAGCCTATATATATAGGCTAACTATTACTACTACTTATATTAACAATGCACTGTAAAAAATATATATCAAAGAAGGTTGGAGTAGCTTACGTTTTATAATAGCCTACAACGACCAGCCACTATACGACCAAAATATTACGAATTAGAAATACTCGGTTCAAACTTTACGTTAATGTGTTCCTTGCCTTTCGATATAATTATTTTAAAATTGTACCAGACATTTCTAAGTGAAATTGCATTGCATTCATACATAAGAATGTAATAACAACGTATTATTTTATTAAAATAATTATAGAATAGTTGATATAACGGTACAATTAAATAATTACGTGTAACCACCTTTGAAAACAGTTCTTAGAAATAATATATTCATATCTTGGATGAAAATGCATTATCTAGTGACAGGTCAGGGGTAAACATGGATTAGTTTATGGTCATCACAGCAGCCTGTAATACTTTCTGTGTCCCCTTGACCTATATTACAACCCAAGGGCCATTACAAGAAAACCTAAATTCATTTCATTCATTAATTAATTAATGTTTGGGATATATTTGATTGTTTGTGTAAATATGTATTTACTTTGTTGAATGTGTGGTTGTTCACAAGAACAGCTGACCAGAAATTTGGAGAAGACTATATGGAAAGATAAAATAAAAGTGCTTGTTTTAATGAGATTAAGAGATTACAGTGTTTATGCAGATTACTTTATAAACCGGATTGAGAGAGAGGTACAGAATCTCTGTCCATGTTCACAGGTGGAGGAGACCTCATCATAAACAGCAGTAAGTCTGGTCATCAGCAGTATTTTGTATAATTAAATATCTCAAACACAAATAACCTATACCACATGTGATGTGATCGTTTGATTTGATTTCTCAGACAATGCCGGTCATAAATGTAGATGATCTGACAGATCTGGATAAGGCTAAAATGGAAGTAACCCAGCTCAAAATTGAGGTGAAGCTTGAAAGGGCGCAGGTAAGTGTTGAAATCTACTCATAAACAGATTACACAAAATGGACTACATCCAAGTTGGATGGGCATTGTTGGTATGCTCCTTTTTGCTTTATTGTCACTTTAAAAAAAAATGTCATCAGGTGTCCAAATGCTGTGAAGAGATTTCAGAGTACATTCAGGGTGGAGCAGATGAGGATCCTTTGGTCAAAGGCATTCCAGAGGAGAAGAATCCATTCAAGGAGAAAGGTGGATGTGTCGTTTGCTAATGTGGACAGAGAAACACCCAAATTTAGTGTTCCCTGCTGCCCATGGACACCTGCTAAAATTTAATCATGGCTGGAATCCACTCTGCTACCTGAAAAAGGACAATCACAAACATGGATAGATGATCGATTAACTCTTAATAGCTATGTCTCCCTTGTAATTGAGCCCCCGGGATATGTACCCTCATATGTTGTGTATTCCTCTGTGAAGAGCTGTAATAATTCAGACTACCATTGTGCACTGGTCACCAGAGACTTGATGGACTAATACATGCATTTCTTTTCTGGGCAGCCAGCCAAAGGGTAACATCTGTGTGACAAAATATTTTTTTTGAGTTTGTAATTCACATGATAAATCAAGGCTTAATCGGTGGAATATTTTAGCTATTCAATAAAATCCCATTACTTGGCAAAGGGCCACCACAGTTTCTGAGTGATTTTTTTTGTCGCCACAAGAGTCATGGGTTTGTTTAAAATGTACAGATTTTTTAAAGTAAACCATATTTTAAAGAAAACTTTACTTAATGTGTTAAAGGAGTTTGTCATAAGCACAAGGCCAGTTGACAAAATGCCACACTTTCACAATTACAAAATGTAGGTACCAGAGACAGTTAACTGACAAAATACCGTAACTACTACATTTACATTACATTTAATATGTTTTTAATTAATACAATGGATTAAATGATTTTGTTTCACTTGACCATTACTTTTTTATCACAGTTTTAATGTAGAACTATAAATGTTAAATGCAGCTATCTTGCTAAAGCGCTGATAGCATACTGTACATTCGAGTTTTACGTGAGTTGTCTAATGCGCATGCGCAGATCAACACTTTTCAGAATGGCACTGCGCGTCTTGAGATTTAGTTTGGCTTTGAATCGCAATTTACTTAAGACAACTGTTGTCTGCAACAAACGGTACTTGTCAGAAAAGGTGTCCTCCAATCCAAAAGCATCCGTTTCTACCGAAAATATCGACAATGTTCTCTACACAGAGGAACATTTTGCATTAAAAGCATCTTTGAGAAAGGTAAATATGACCGCGTGCTATTGTATTGTATCTTTAATGAATGTATAATTCTCTGTCGAGATGAATGTCGATTAAGTTTCTTGCCACCTGATTATTACACTCAAATGAATGTGCAGGTCGAATCTTTTTTCAGCAAGTGAATGTAGGTAAGAGGTCACTTACTACAGCTTGCATTGCACTGCTAAGTTAGTTGCAACTTGTCGGTTGTATGAATTGCTTCCGATTTTATTGTCAGTGTCTGACATAATTAAACGATTTTATGACGGATTTTCTGATATAAAGATACATTTTCAAGATTAACAGTTGAATTGTGAAGATTAACCGCTTTGTTTTGATGCTTCCAGGAAGCTTATCTTGTCACGTGACGCTCAAGTTGAGTATGGCCTGGGTCATTCTGGTATTCGGTAACATTTTAGCTTCATCATTTTTGGAAAAAAAGTTTCATGTTTTTAGCATTCTACCAAAACAGTGACATGTTTAACTATATGGAACACATATTGGTCAAGCTCAGTGACTTACTTAAACAAAAATAATTATGGGTATATTGTTCAGACACTCGCTGTGAATGTATTCCACCCTGTTAGGGACATAGACATTATCACAAAAGTTTTAATAATGTAAATATGAAAAAATAATGAGCAATAATAAGATAGTATATGTCCCTTATGCCATACTTATATTTTTTTATTCTTGAAACAAAAACAAAACAATTATTAATGAATAGAATATGTCTTGATTTTTAAGAACAGGTACTTTTTGTGCCCATTTTTGCAGGATGGTAAATAATAATTAAAAAAACGATATATATGCTGGTAATGCTCCTCACCTCACAAAATATGACAAAGGTATGCCAAACATTTAATGTTGCTTTCAAATTTTAATTGAAAATGACTTGTCTAACAGGGTGGAACGGAGCATAACAGGGTGGAACACCAGTGTTAACAGGTTTTAACTGCAAATGAGTTTTCCGTCATTGTCCTGCATGGTTGGCCATCTTTAATGTATAGAAGGCCGTTTCCGCCACTGAATAAAAAGTATAAAAAGGTTATTGCGACTTTTTCTCTCAAATAGAAATAGAAATAGAAAGCTTTTGTAACATTATCACTACCGTTCAAATGTTTTGGGGTCAGTATGAATTTTTCTTTCTTTCTTTATTTTTGGAAAGAAATTCATACTTTTATTCAGCAAGGATGCATTAAAGCGATCAAAGGTGACAGTATAGACATTTAAAATGTTGCAAAAGCTTTCTATTTCAAATAAATGCTTTTCTTTTGAACTTTCTATTCCTCAAATAATCCTGAAAAAAATATTTTATTTACATGGTAAATTAAGAAAATTGTAAAAAAAAAAAAAAAACATATATAGTTTCACATTATTTATATGTATGATTAGATGAAGATTAGCCTAGTCTATAACATAATTAAAAAATATTTGATGTTTTTAATCATTTCATGGTTTATATTTCTAGTGGAAATAATACATATATATATATATATATATTTTTTTTTTTTATATCCTTCTATACCAAATAGATATTTTTTATTATTATTAACATTAATAATACAATTTGTATTTTTTATGACAAATCTGTCTTCAGTTCTGCTGTAATTTCCATAACAGCAAACATTTTAGAAAACAAATATTTATCCTCCTCAAAAAGTTTATGCTTGATGATTATGGGTATTAGAAGTCATCAAGTGATCTCTATCTATTTTTTTTTTTACATGTCACATTTAATTTACTAATAGCTAATCTTTTGTGTTAGCAAGGTCTAGACTTTTCTCCAAAGAGTGAAAAAATATCCTTTCCATTATAACTTATTAGGCTACCTTCTTTAAGGCATGTGATAAATGTTAACATGAATAAGATTTAAATGATTGGAAGTCATTATAATTATACTTTTATATCAACGGTGTAGACTAGGAAGGGTTACAGGGCTTGGGAAGGAAGTTGCATTCTCCAATTCCCAGTGGCTTCAAGTGTCGGATTTGGCTAGTATGAGAAAGGATATAAGTGGAAGACAGAAAAAGCAACGGATAATGAAAACAATGCCATAGCATGAAGCTCAGGGACGGGGTTTATTAAAAGAACTCACCAGAGACAGTGAAACATTGAAAACAAGGTAGAAATATCCTTGACTTAGAAGAGTGTAATGTTATTATACATCTATATGAAAGGAAAGACTAGTGTGAAATTTAACAGCGCATAATATTTGCAAGCTTGGTATTATGTTTCAGCTTTTACTCATGCTAAAAGTATTTTACAAAGAAATTCACTTCTTCTCAAGGTCATCTCATGACTCAAGAAGAAATTCTTCACACAGTATTAATCTTTCGTAATGCTTAAATCACGTCAGGTCAGTTATGTTCAAATTAAAAGGAAGTATGATTTAAAAATCATGCACAAATGTAACACTTCCAGGAAACATTACCTACTGTTATTCAGTTTAGTTCAATGGAAATCTCTTCTGGGTGCATAAAGTGTTGACAAACCATAAGTCAGAGTTCTGGACTCCACCAAACAATTCTCTGCTCGGACCGACAAGAGAGTTGTGGAATGTATCACCTTTATTATGAATTAGGAACCTTGTACTGTAGGTTCGAACAGGGCGGACCACCCTTCCTTTCTGACTGTAGTATTATAAAGTCACGGTCTTCTGGGTTTTGAGTAAACCAATACTAAATATGATGCTTCCGTTATATGTTCTCTGCCAGTTATCCTGCCAATTCCTTCTGCTAAAGAAATGTAAACTAGTTCACACTGAGTTTGTTAGCGTGCTGTTGACCCCTGGCTTCCTTTCCATTTGAAACGTTGTTTGTCCTGTGAACACTGCTTATGAGTCTGGATGTTTTTGTTGGCCAGTGAAGTAGCACGTCTGCATGTTTTTTGGGAAATGTGATGCTCATCCCTCTGCAGTATTTTTCTAACTTTTCACAGATCATACTGAAACAGGGTTTTGTCTCAGACTGTACCCATTAAACGTGGTAAGCATGACATATTAGCTCAAGAGGACTCATTTCCATAGCTGAAAAAAATTATAGCCTTAATTGAATCAAAATTATTGGTTCATCAACTTACTTTTATTGCTCACATAATGCCTTATTGGGAAAATAATTAAATTCCCTGTTTGCTTCATTTGTTTAAGTAGATTATAATGAATTGCCTTACTTCCAGTTGACTCCCCCATTGCAGCACTATAGTGTTCTTGTGATCAGACACTAAAACAGTACAATGAGTATTACAAGGTCTGTAGACTTTTAATTGCATTGGTTTTAATCTTAATCGTTTAGCCCAAACTACTCACCCTTATGTTTTTTTGTAATCTTTCTGATGTGTCCGTTTCTATGAGACACAAAATAAGTTATTAAGCAGAATGTCCAGACCGCTAGTTTACAGCAAGCAGAAGGCTAGAATTTTGGTCAATAATAACTTCAATTTTAGTCTGCTATGTATACTGTATGGCTTTGGAAGAATCATAAATATAGAACATATTGTCTGCTTGTTTTTTTTTTTCATACCTTTTTGGAACTTTATTTTTTTTTGATAAATGTCACTCCTCTGTCAGGAATATGATTTTGACAGCGCTTGTATGGTTCAAATGTTCATGGAGTATTTCTGCAGACACTCACTGTATTTCACAATGGTTATTACAACAGGCAGGCATCTTGAAGTGACTCAAAAGGAAGTTGAGTGTCTGGTCCCGCTTTCAAGGAAGCAACATATTGTAGGGCTATTACATTCTATATAGCTTGAAGGAACTTGAAGGTGTCTTATTTTTGGCCTTTTGTTAATGCTATATAAAGAGAGGCTGGGAAGTGGTGAGTAGAAGGGAGTGTATGGATCAGGAAATGACGTGAACCGGATTCAAATCGCCGTTACCCTTTGTGAGCGAATTGCTAGGCCACATGCATGTCAGAAATTAAAAACTGAATTACTTGTTGATATTTACTTTGAAAAGTTTTGTGATTCAATGCTGATTATAGGAATTCCAAACATCAATATTTTTTGATGGATCATTTATGTAAACATTTGGACTGTTTCCCAGTTTCTGACATGTTGTTTTTAGATCACGTTGTGTGTGTCAGCGCAGATGTTTCCTCCAGTAAATTAATTTACCTGAAAATTTCCCTGAAATCTATGAAATCAGATCATTTTCAGATTTGGTTAGAGTACTCAGACTAAGCATTCTAATCTATGTTTGAAACTGAATGTGTTACAGATCATTGATCAAGAGATCAACCCTTATGTAGATAAATGGGAGGAAGAAGGGCAATTTCCTGCTCATAAGATCTTCAAAATCTTGGGTAATGCTGGATTTCTAGGAGTCAACAAACCTGTGGGTGAGTAGACATTCACTACTTCAGATTTACCATATGCATTCAAGTGACCCATTCTTCTTATGTTTTATATTTGTATTACAAATATCACACATTAGTTTTCATGCTAATTCCCTTAGAAATTTCCTCTCTGGCATTTAGAGTTAAACCATAAGTTTAACCTTAACCATAACCCTAAATCAGGTTTTGATGCCAGAACACAATTTTAGCACAAGCAGTTTGTGCAACTTAAAGTACGTTTTATTTTAGTTCCATGAGCTCTATCTATTGTGTTCTATTGCACAAGATCAAGGAAAACTTGATGTGACCCGTTGAAAGGTGGAAAAAGACATTTGTGAAAAATATTGCTCTTTCACAGAAAAATTTGTGTTTAAAGCACAAAGTGGAACAATTAGATTTTCCAATAATGACAGAATTACAGTTCTAATAAACTTTCTTCAGAAAAGCAGAGAAAAAGAAGATTGTATGGTGCCCTTAAAGAGTATTAGTTTTTTATGGGAGTATAGATGGATTCATCAACAAATAACAACATGGCTCCAAGAAGCAATTACGAGAACAGTAGAAAACATCTTGTAACTCAAAATAGATGGGTGGCCGTACACATATCAAAATGTCAGTACACAACTTTTTACCATACGGTTCAAAGCGTTGCTATAAGACCCCACCCAATACATGAGAAGAATAAAGAACAACCAAAAGGAAATACAATGGGTGCCAGTGCAAATTTTAAAAGCCCATAGGCTCTTAGTGAAATGTCTAAATCAAATAGAAGTATTTTTTGCCCTGTTTTTAACACTCTTCTATACATTTTTATTAATGTGCAACAGATTATCTTTGTATGTTTGTAATCAAGATATCAACAAAGATACAATCCAAATCTGTAAGAATTTGTGCAAACAGTCATTCCTAAATAACATGCAGATTATATCCTCATCATTTGTTATAATTCTTATGAGATAGCAAAGGTTTGAGTAATTAAATGTTAAGAATACAATGCAGTATAATTGCTAGGTGGATGGAGGCTCTAGGGGAAGCAGCTTCATAAATCTGTAGGTCAGAGGAGAGCTTGCATTAAGAAGTGCTGACACTGTGACACTTTTGCATTAGTGGGCTGGATTTATAGCATCATCTTAGAGAGAAGATTAGTACTCGAAGTGTTGCCTCACCTCTTTTGATATGTGCAGCACGGATACACCGGCAAGTCTCTAAACAATAACATTAAATCTGTTCAGGTGAATTGTGACTTGACTGCTGTCGGCTAAAGCGGAGCTTTTCCTGTACACTCTCTATTTTTCATCTCTCATCTGTGCGTTCATTCTTGAGATTTGGGGGAGTTTTGTAGCTATTTTTATATTCAAAAACCACCAATCATCAGTGACTACAAAGTATTTTTTTTTTACATTTATAGAAACCAGCACCATTTTAGTTGAATGTAAGCATATTTCTTAAAGCATGCTTTAAAATGTTGTCTACAAAAAATGTATTGAACCCTTTCGTGGTTATGTACTACTTATATAAAGTAGAAAGTATACAGTTCAATGAACACACATTACTTATCAGCAGGGCTAGTGCTGTATTATTTGGGGTAAGTTGACACAATATAACTTGCTTTTTTGAATCTACCCATCATTATAAACTAAATTTAAACTGCAAAACAGTTATGAATCGCAATTCATGAAACAGCAAAAGGCAAATAGTAATTTATAAAAATGTCAAACCATTAAATTGGCCCTAAGTAATTCAGTACATTTATGAGTTATGATTTAAACACTTGCCCTATCTTGATATATATGAAAAATTCCCAGTTCTGACAATGTTTAAACTTGTAGGTTTGAGTTTACCTTCATTATATAGTTAAATTATGTCTAAATATGTTTCAGTGTGGTTCAGTTGTTTACTTGTTTACACAACAGCTACAGAATAACAAAAATGTGGTATTGCCATGTTAGTTTTGAAGACAGAATTCACTAAAAATATTCAGATTTGTTTAAACTAATTGTTAAACAAACACGTGTCAGTTACTGAGGAATAGTTCTTGTGAAAACCAGCCCTTATGAGCCTTCAACATGCACACAATGCTCATAGATGCAAACTCCTCACCTTTCAGTGTCAAGTCACTTTTGTGAGATCAAAATAGTCACCTATGAGGTTTGCTTAGATCCAGCGGGAAAGTGTTTTATGGGGTCTTACATGGGGAAATAAGTACTGGTTATTTCAATAACTTTTGTATAGTATTTTCTTTACTCTTTACTTCAAAAAAGATGTCTAAAAAGGGTAATATGTTATGTATTTGGTCTGAGATGTGGGAACGGTGAAGAGAGAGAGAGTTGCAAACATTTAGTATTTTAGGTCAGTGTTGCATCTAATCAGCCAATATTGTCTTAAATAGCCTGCATAGCACTTCATCTTAACATGGGACTTTGACCAAATATATTCAAATATCTTGATTTGCATTGCATCTGTTTGCATTGATTGAAGGTATTTTGAGTCCTCGTTTTAGAGTTTTGCTAGTTCCCATAACAACTTCTTCCTCGTGAAATCACTGCTTTCAAAACCTGGCTGAAACAAATCCATCTTGCAGAACACTGGCATAAATCCAGATTATCTGTTTTTCCAACCCTGGCAAACTCAGATAAGACAGTAAGACTCTGTTCTTATCCAAACTGACCAGTCTTTTGACATTTACTCCCACAATATCTGGGTGTACATGGCCTCGTTTCTTTTGAAATACCTCTCATTTCACATCTATGTGTTGATTAAATGTACTACGCAAGGTTACGCCACTGAACAGGAGAATCACTCTACACCAAAACATTTTTCATGTTTACATGCAGAGCGAATGGAAATGTTGACCACCTTCCAATAGCAGTCCTTCGAAAAGCACAGATCTTTAAACATTAAACATCCTTTTTCCATTTTGTTCCAACTGTATATCCCAGTATCTCATACTATACAACCCCATATAAACTAGTACACAATATTTGCATTGTAATGTGGAAATCTATCAGTGTTTCACGTAACAATCAAATGATGTACTCAATACTCCTTCAGGTTAGTTAAGCTAGTTTGTGGTCAGGATAAACAAACCTTCCATTTAGATACTGCTCATAGATCGTTTGTTTGGATACTGAATTGTTGGACTCCAGCTGTTCCTCTGCAGCTGTATCTGTTTCCTCTGCTCTCTGGCTTCTCGTTTCCTTATTTTGCTCCACTAAATGTTGTCCACGACCACCGTGGGACCTGATGACAGAAAACATGGGGGAAGTGAGCGTAGAGTTCAGCACAGTCACTAAAGGACTTGCTTTTCAGCATTATTGTTGCCTTTATTGCTTTCACAGAATATAATAATTTCCTTAATGTTGTAATATCTGTTTCCTTAAGGAAAATGCTAAATGAAATGGAACATGAAATGACATGAATAAATGCATGACAAGGAAAGTATCATGGGAAACAGTAATGCTTTTATTGCGGTCAAATGTAATAGCTTATACCACGTTTGCGCAAGACATTGTAAGATGACTAAATAGACTGCAGGGGTGTGAAAAGGGCATGTGAAGTTTTAGATTACTGCATGGCAAAAATATGTAGACGAATCTTACATGAAGCATATTTGTCTTCAGTACTGAAGTAAGCATGTTCAGATTAATGCTGCAGAAGACCTGATAGAAATGATCTAAATTACCCCTGCTTTATGATCAAAAAGCCTCCGGGTGATCTGCTCACTGCCGTTGTGTTCACTGTCTGCAGAGTATGGAGGTCTGGGGTTGGACTTCAGCTATAGTGTGGCCGTTGCAGAAGAGCTGGGGAACATTAACTGTGGAGGAATTCCCATGGCCATCGGCGTGCAGAGTGACATGGCTACACCTGCACTGGCGAGGTATTTCTCCCGCTTAAACGTTAAGTAGTATTCTTAACCAGTCAAGTAAACAGCTTGCTATTTTATTTATTAGTAACAGAAACATTACACATTATTCCATCATAATTTGAGGGACATTGCATTACTGTATTGATAAATAAAATACTCTTAGGTTAATTGTTGGTGAGAAAATGTCAATACAATGAAATAATAATTAAAAAGAGATGGTAAAAAACCTGTTTATTTTGGTTCATTCATCACATGGGTAATAGAAGGTGAAGTTGGGTGCATTGCATTGTGGCCTTACTTACATAAAGAAAATGTAAAAGTAGTATCTAATTAAGCTATTCTGAACAGTCAGTCTAACTGGGTTCTTCATTAGTTGGCCTTGTCATTAAATGTAATTTGCCTCACAATATTCATGTCTCACTTTGAAAGGGAAAAAAGGCGTGGTTAATGAAAGATACACTGCAAAACCACTATTTTTACTTGTTTTACATGAAAATGTCTCAATATCGTTTAAACAAGGTGAATTTACTTGAGAAATATCTTGATTTAAAGTAGTCAACCCATTTGCAAGAAAGTTATTTTTTTGTTAAATAAAAATGAATTTGGTTTGGGAAAAATTGGGTATAGGCCTATGCTCTTGAAAACATATTATGCAGGTTTTATTTGTCTATTTGCTTATGTATTTTTCTTTATTTTTAATGGGGAAAAGGCTAAAAAAACTGATTAGGAAAATGATTTTATTTTATCTAGTAGCATGTTGCAATAGACTCTGAATGAGTTATTTCTTCACCATGTGTTACATTTACATTTATGCATTTAGCAGACACTTTTATCCAAAGTGACTTAGATTCAGGCTATACATTGGGGGGTTTTTTGTCAGTATGTGTGTGTTCCCTGGGAATCGAACCCACAACCTTTGCGCTGCTAACGCAATGCCACTGAGCCACAGGAACAGTGTTGATAGACTAAACAAGTTAAATCACCTATCACTTATTATAAACAAATACTGTAGTCATCAGGATGGTTCCTTTTCCTCTTTCTAGGATTTGACATATTCTGACTGCAGCAGGTTGAACGCTGTCACTGAGGGGATATTACTGCGCTGTGCTCACTCTCTGGAAACACTCGTTTTTCTGTGCATATTCGTTTTGGATATTTGTATTAAAAGAATCAGGGATTTTGATTAGTCTCCCTTGTGATTCTGCCCTATGGAACGGTTTCTGAAATTGCATTTGCTGCTAGTAAAATGTTAATGTCTTCTGTAGCCCATTCTGTCTCACAAGCTTTCAATCACTGTTGCTACGACACTCACAAAAGGACCGTGAGGATGTGACCGTGACCTCTGTGCTGTTGTAGGTTTGGTTCTGCAGAGCTCAAGAGAGAGTTCTTGCAGCCCACCATAATGGGAGACATGGTGGTCTGCCTCGGGGTGAGTGAAACAGGGGCTGGCTCTGATGTAGCAAGTAAGTGTTTTGCTGGAGATAATGTACCTAACAGGAAAGACATGCTCTTTATATTACCACGGGGGTGTTCTAAACAAGATGTAAACATACATCAGACGCAAATCTAAAATTAATTACTTTCCCAAATGAAGATATCAAAGCATTTCAGGCCAGGGAGATTAAAAGACTTGCCTACATGGGAAAACCACACAGGGGGATGCAGATCCATTTTTCAGAAATGTATTCAAATATGAAGTAAAGCTGGTACTAGTAGTCACAGATTAATTAAGAGTTGTTTTGAGGAGAAATTGTTGTACTGTATTACTTTATTTTCCATTAAAGCCAAGTATGATCTAAATCAGTGGTTCTTTGTCTATTAAACTATTAAAAGATGCTAAATATAAAGGAATAAAAACTGTCTCCTTCAGGCATCAAAACTAAAGCTGTGCACAAAGGAGATGAATTTGTCATTAATGGAGGAAAGATGTGGACTACTAATGGCACTCAGGCAGACTGGATGTGCCTCCTGGCCAACACCAGCGATGGCCCTCCACACAAGAACAAATCCCTAATCTGCTTGCCTATGAATCTGCCAGGTAAGACGACATGTAAATCACAAAACTTTTGGAAAAATGTCTTTAGACTGCCAAAGAAAACATGCTAATGTTTTACCGTACGTCCGCAGGCGTTCACATCGCACGTAAGATCGATAAAATAGGCATGCGGTCATCAGATACAGCAGAGATTTTTTTCGATGACGTGCATGTGCCCTGCAAAAATATCATAGGGCAGGAGGGAATGGGCTTCACGTACCAGATGCTTCAATTCCAGGAGGAGCGACTCTGGGGGGTGGCCAATAGTAAGTTATCCTTTACACCTCCCACACATCCCACCGAACAGCAAACATTTATCTTCACTGGCATGGGCATGACGTCAGTGTGTTAATGTCAGTAGTGCCTGTGTGTTTACAAGCCAGCTCAGATCCTCTCAGGCCCAAATGTGTTTATCAGTGAGTCAAACTCGTGCTTTGCTTTAAACATCAAGAAAGAAAAAGGTCTGGCATGTTCTAGAGGATCTTTTGATATCATCAGCAAACATTTCAGCCTTCCTGTCTAGATGTTTTTAGATTTCCTCATCATATAATCTGCTGAAAAACACATAGGAATTTTCCTATGCCTTGTTTTTTAAGTTATGACGACCATGGAGAAAGTTGTCCAAGAGACCGTTAATTACACCAGACAGAGGAAGATCTTCAATCAGCCGATTCTGTACAACCAGGTCGTCCACTTCAGGCTGGCTGAGCTGCAGACAGAGATCGAGCTGCTGCGCTCCCTGTTGCATCGCGCCACAGGTGAGTCCGACCGTTTCTAAAATGATTCAGGAATGATTTTATAGGCCAAGGCAGCTATGCAATTTCATGGGTTTGGGTCTGGCAGCTCTACAGGGCCACTAATTTCCGAATTAAACATGGAAAGAGATGGTGTGAACACTGGCTTGCAATCAGTCCATTTTCATTCTTCTGCCTTGGGTTGTGAAATGAAAAATTGGAGCTGAACCTCAGCATGTATGCCTGAACATGAATACCTCTGAAATAGTTTTTTCTGTGCACTTCCATTAGCTTTGTACATTAAGGGAAACGATGTGACAAAGTTGGCGTCAATGGCCAAGCTGAAGGCAGGACGATTGGCCCGAGAGCTCGGTGACAGCTGCCTCCAGTACTGGGGTGGCATGGGCTTCACCAATGATGTCCTAGTCAGCAGGTTCTACAGGTCAGTTTCTCTGAACGTGCATGTGCTCTCAGAGCTGCAGTGACATCTAGTGACATTTAAAAGCAACATGTTTTGATTGCATGTATATACTTATGAGTTTGAGCGGAAAGAGCCAGGTCAAGTGAATCGAATTTCCAAGTTATTTATAAAAGGGGAAGATTTTGAATACAAACATATCTGATCTGTTTTTTCTTACCAGGGACTCCAGGTTAATGTCCATTGGTGCAGGAGCTGATGAGGTGATGCTGTCAATCATATGCAAATACATGGACACTCTACCCAAGAAATGACATCTCCAATATGAGTTTAGTTTGAAAAACAAAGTGCACTTAAAGATGAATCAGACACTAAATATAAATGAACTATAGTTATCAGTTATAAAAGCCATTAGCAACCTTAAGATGGAGGATTTGTACCTTAATTTAACAAAAAGGTATTTTAATAAAGACTTGATGAAAAACTTTATGAAGTTATATGAAATATATGTAAATTGCTTATAGTTTTATATGAAATGAAAATATGCATGAATAAATAAAGTTTTTATAATTCTTAAGAAGCTTGTAAGATTCCAAACAGGACTGTTTCATAAAAGTCGCTAAGAAAAGCAGAGATTAAAGTCCAAAACCTGAGTTGAAATAACCTAACAAATCAATCGGGACTAACGTAGTTTCATAAATGACAATTTGAGTTCACGCAATCTCATTAACTCGATCCAGGATCAATGAGTCAGGATAATGTAACGTGCACGCTTATTCTTAAACAGCCCTTAATGTCGATCATGGATCAGATCGATCATCCAAATATATCCGTTTTGCTGTCAGAAGTGGGCAAGGCTTACGTGAGCGAACGAGCACTGCGCATGCGCACTAAACAGATGGAGCAGAATATAATAATAGCACAATATTCTGAATAAAATATACATTCTGCTAAAATATTTGTTGTTGGACATTAACTGTGACACGTAGAATTATAATCCAACATGTGTATTTTTATGATAGCAGTAACTGTACATTAAATGTAAGCTTAATAGCTTAGCCGTTAGCCTGCTCTGGAGCAGGAATAAATCTCCATAGTAACATAATTTAGTCTGCTTTCGTGCAACCGAGTCAGGCTAAATTCAACCAGGATAACTGGAAAATCCCAGCTTAATACCCCTCTGGACTCAAGTGAACAACATAAAGGAATTTATGTAATCTCTCAAAAATGACATTTATTTACAAATTAGTTCCTAAAAAACTAAACTGAAATTAACCATGCATTATTTTAAACATAGAGAGCAAAAGAGATTGGACAAGAACTTCAAAATTACTTAAGACATTTCTGAAGTACAGAGAATTTCTGGGGTGGTTTTTATTATATACCTGCATTGCACAAAAACTCATGTATCTCAATAAGGTTTTCACAGTTTGAAGATCAGCACGTTGAACACTGTATTCTTACACAATTTTGTGGCAACTCTTTCAAGGATGTTGTGCAGACTTGCACAGTAAAACCAATAATAATGGCTGATTAGGTCTGTTATTTTGTTTGCACCCCATCCAGCTGGGCATAACCTACATTTTCATCTATATGATTATATGACTACTGTGCTGTTTTGTGAAACCCTTTTAAATGGATTTATCTGTATCTTTAACCGAAGATATCAATTAGCACATATATAGCACTGCAGTTCTCCTAAAATAATAATACTATTAAACAATGGTCATTATTTCTGAAACAAGAAGGAAAGATGCACGTAGTTAATCTTTAAAATATTTTTGTGACCAGTATTTGACATCTAGCACTATCCCTTCCCCTCGGGGGACACTAAGGGTGGGTTAGGACAGATTTTTGTCTCATATTGCACATTGTCAATCAATGGTTCAACTTCTTGTCCAGTGGAAAAAAAGCACTCTTGCACTCCTCAATAACCTCAGTTCTCGTCATCTCTGCGAGGATTCTCTACCCCAAACGAGCATGGCACAAACGAAAGATCCTGAAGAGCCTCAGTCCTACGATCACCTCAGTTTGATCACCCAGTACAGGACGATAAACACAAACAGGGCAAACAGCAGCATGTAGCAGTACACCTTGGTTTGGCTTCCCCTGGAGATATGCTTCAATCTACCAATGGTGGCTCCCAATAAACCTCCAGTAGAGTCAAAGTCCGAGTCCTTGAGGAGAAACAAGCGTTAGATATTAAAGCTATTCAGATAAGAGTGTTTTGATGAAGAGAGAAGCATCAATTCCCATCGCTTACCATTTCTCCTAACATTTTATTCTGGTACTTGACTTCATTTCCAATGTCAATTGAAAGCTGATATAGATAGAAAAAGTATAGATTATTTAGGGTTCAACACTTTATTGCCATAACCTAGCTGTATGGAACATTTGTGCTTACAGGATAATTAATGTATCGTTTGCATAATTACTACATTTAACAACAGCCAGTGCTGAAGAAAAACTGTATTTTAATCTTAACAGCCCAAAATAATGATACTAAAAAAATAGTTGGCATAGATATAATGTAATGACTGAGATATATATATATAATTTTGTAATTATTATGCATGATGCTTTAATAATATGGATTATATATTTAATGTTACATACTTTATATCATTCATTGAGAGAGAAAGAGAGCGAGAGAGAGAGAGGACAGTTGTGTAAATCAGTTATTAAAGATATAGAAACCAAGATGTTCCCTTACATGTTTAAGTGCATGTACTTTAGCGTTCAGTCCCTCCTGTAGATGTTCGTTCTCCTCTTCATACGCACTGTATCCACTTGCAACGTAATTGCCTGGAGGACCGCCCTCACCTAAACGACAATAAACAGGTCACATTAGCTAGATACGACTGGGTTCTCAGTATTGTAAAATACAATATCCAATCACAGAAAACTATTTTAAATGTTAGTAATTGACGGAAATTTACTAAGGTGGGCAGGACAAATACATTTACCACATTATGTTTTTTACTTAAAATAAGGCTGATATATTTATTAGAAACAACAAATGAAACGCTATTAAATCTTGATGGTCTTCACGAGAAAATTTAATTATTTAAAATAAAAGCTATTAAGTGGTTCAAATCAGCCCTTTAAGGACTTTTAAATTATATGTTGATGGATTTTTTCATTAAAACGGTTTAAACAATAGGGAATTAATACATTTAGATTTGGATGTGTCACATGTATATTGTCGCAGTGTTTCCGTGTTTTTATACACAGAAACACCAACAAACACTCATTCTTCATCTGATATAAACATCTCTCTATGTTAACCTGCCCTATGGAGCAGGGTCTGATATAGAGAAAACTAGCCAGTTATTTAATCATATGGTTCTCCAAACCTGGACATTGTGGCTAACTATGTCATATGATTTGGTCATTCAATGTTTGTTTAATATCTCAAACTGTAACTGATCTCTATTTTAATTGATAACTTAGCTTAGCATAAGCTTCAAATATAACGACATTTAAAGAGAAACAGTAACTTACTCAAGCCTGCGCGCCTCATTATCAGCCGGACACCTTTATAGGATATACGATCACTGCCGTTTGAAAGTAATGTAACAAATATTTGCTTCTTTACTATATCTTCCTATTTAGAGCCGCTGTACTTTCGCCTTCGCACTCCACAAGCGCCACGACACATTACGGAAGCCGCGGAGGATTAAACCGCACGCGATGACAGAAAGGGCGTATGGGTAGTGAAGTTTTCATGCTTTTCAACTTTCTTTTTACTTGCTGTCACAAACGATCAAATGCTTCACCTAAAACTAATGGAAATATCACTGAGTATGCTGAAGAGTGATCTTGATAGATAGCATGGACATAAATTATTTTTCAGCATCAAGGTTAAAATGTTTAATCCTAATTTACATTTTAGGTGTAGTAACTGCTCACCATTTATTCTATTTGTCAACATACCAATTACACATTTTTACATAGGTCTAGTACAAAAACATCTGTATAATATGTCACTCTCTTATCGTATTGATTAAAAATACTTATGATTTGTTTTGAGCCATTAGTAAAACAGCTCATATTCTTCCTAAGGGACAAAAAAATCTAAAATATAAGGTTTTATTGCCAACTAATCCCTAATTGAATGACTTGCCTACTGCAAATTGCCATTTAGTGATGGGAGTCCATTTTGTGTTGCACTGTGAATGAGTATTTTCCACCCAGAAATGCCATTATAGGGTCTGACTTATCCTGAACCGTTAGCGCATTAGTGTACTGAATGTCTGTCCAGCGTGTTTCATGTACATCACTCTGTAATTTCACAGAGCACTAAATAAAAAATGCTTCAGACCGAACCTCTCAAACCATAACACCCTGCAGCCAAAGACCGGTTGCCCACTGAAGCTAAGCAGGGTCAGTACCTGGATGGGAGACCTCCTGAGAAAACTAGGTTGCTTTTGGAAGAGGTGTTAGTGAGACCAGCAGGGGGTGCTCACCCTGGGGTCTGTGTGGGTCCTAACACCCCAGTGTAGTGACAGGGACACTATACTTTAAATATACTATACTGTCTTTCGGATGAGACGTTAAACCGAGGTCCTGACCCTCTGTGGTCATTAAAAATCCCATGACACTTCTCGTAAAGAGTAGGGGTGTAATCCCGGTGTCCTGGTCAAATTCCCTCCACTGGCCCTTGTCAATCAGGGCCTCCTAATAATCCCCATCCACTTGATTGGCTCTATGACTCTCTCTTCTCTCAACCTGTAGCTGGTGTGTAGTGAGCGCACTGGTGCCGTTGTCCAGTGGCAGCCGTCGCATCATCCAAGTGGATGCTTCACACTGGTGGGGGTTGAGGAGATACTCCCCCCCCCCCCATGATTGTAAAGCGCCTCGGGTGTACAACAATAAAGCACTATATCAATGCATCATTCATTCAAATGGCCATTTCTGTGTTCCTGATTATCATCCATAATCAGTGGCCTGGATAAATGGGTATACTCCTAATTTATGGCCTCAATCTTTTTGTGTGTGTGTCCTAAACAGTGACATGTAAAACTAGTCTTGCATATTTAGTTCACTGCAGAATGGGCTAGTAATATTTGCACACTGTCACTTAACTTCTGCTGCTTGAGTAAGGATCATTATGAAAATAATATTATCCTCAGAAGAGAAACAGATTTTATAATAAATAATTAAAATAAATATATAAATAGACTGCAGCAACTGACATTTTGTCAGAACCTCTAGTAAACTACATGCTATTTTGTTTAGTTGTCTGTTCAGAATTGGGATCTCTATTTGAAACAAACAAAAACATCGTGATTCTCAATCATTTCAGAAATGAGGGGGACAGAAATGTAAAATATAACAACTGTTTAGTGTGAGAGGTTTTATTACGATTATTATTATTTATTACCTCTTGCTTTTAATTGGCTGACAAATCAAACAAGCTACACTGCTGGACAATAACCAATAATTTATATTTTCCTGTATTTTCCAAATGACTGTTTTTGATTTGTTTAGCCTATATACTATATATGTGCGAATGAATTCATTAAGAATAACATACATAATAAAATATAATACAATATTTGAGGAAAAAATGGGCTTCCCTGCCAATTTGGAGTTATTTTCACACTGTTGAATTTTGGGTTCCAACAACAAGAATATTCATGAGCATATGATAATATACAATATGTACAGTGAAATGTTGTTCTTGAACATTGTAAGAAACTGTACACATCTTTTTGTAAAAAATAAAAACTACTTTTTTTTTGTGACCGCTGCTGAAAATTCAGCGGTCTTTGCTCAGGAGGTTGAATGAATCCATCTACTTATTCGGCAATTACTTACTGACACGCTATACAAGGCTATATACATTATTATTTGGACATGTAACATGTATTACATTATAAATAAATCTCTTTCATCTTAATTTAAATGATAAATATACTGTACTTTTGTTCAGTATTAGATCATGTTAGTTCTTAAATGATGTTACATACTTTTATTTTAATACTACAAATAAATAAGTATATATAAACATTTACATAGTAAATAAAAATAAAATGCTTTGTTCTGTGTTGTTAACTATTGTTCAACCTTATTGCAGTGTAGAAATTAAACAGTATGACAATTTTATATGACGATTATAGTGACCAAATTGATCACGGTTATCAGTATTGTTAAAATACTGGAAATGTCTAAAAAGTATAACTGTAGTGTCGATTTAAAGAAGACACTTGGCAGCTTGTTGTCCTTAAGTCAGAAAAATAGCCACAAGGGCTTGAATTTAGTTATTAGAAATATTGTTTACATTAAATACCTTTGACAAAAAAAATATAATGAGCCTTTTGAACACAATGCAGGTAAAGCCACAAATCTAACCATGTTCTTTTTCAAATCTGAGGATAACTCTATAACTCTTAAGTTTCATGAAATATTTTTTAGAGCATGCCATGTGATTTTGTTTAGAGTTGACTCTACAATGCTAACTAATAGTTACTCACATTATCTAAGCATCCATGCAGTTCATTGTCTTGTGCTGCGCAAACTGCTTTGTCTCCATGCGCACATTCACACTTCTCCCGCATAGGAGGCTTTTAGATGTCTTTAATCATGATGCTAATGTCTTTTATTTATTGCTCATTGTTTATTGAAAAATTTCTGCTTACACTGTTTGATCCCACATTTCTTTGGTCAAACTTCTTTCATCTCTAAAATTGTTATCAATTGCCTTCCTTTAAAAACAAACATACAAAATAAATAAATAAATAAAACATTCTTATGGTCTTAAGTCCATTATCTTTCCTGAAGTATTCATAAAATATAATTATTCCTATTTGCATAAGGGCTAACATGTTTAGTCATCAACACAAAACTCCTATTACAGTTTTTACTAAAAACTCATTTTAAAATGTCACTGAGTGTTTGAAACAACTTATGCAATCTGATGAGGCTTCTTATTAATGAGGCAAAAAATACATTATTTTCATACTGTGATAACGTCTACGAGTTATGAGTCTGGCTTCGAGTGTGAATTACACCATACATTACAGCAATAATCGAATTCAGTTTTAATGATAATTAAAATGTAAAACAGTAAGACGAGCCGTCGAAATTTAATTGTGAAACCGGTAATAGTTTCATTCCTTATTGCAGTGTTACCGAGAATCATATGCTTCCACGCAGACTACATTCGAATTGTATGCACTTTCCACACTATTCCACTATTTTCAGCCAAACAGTTGTAGCACACCATTTCTATGTGACGTGAGGATCTTTATCTCACTTTCATTTTAAACAAAATGCTACAGTTTTTCTACATGTCAGTGATGATTCTGGGAACCTAATGTTGCTATAGTAACGAACGCAACTTCCACCCGAGAAACCGCACGCTTTTATTTTAGCAAAAGGTTTGCTTTGTAAAGTAGGTTCAACAGCATTAAGTTATTTAGCGCAAATTGTATTATTCAATTGAACTGTGTACATTCGTTTTGTACGTTATGCTCTTGCGCCGCCAATAAATGCACGTCCTTGAATGAGCGGTGTTTTGTAACGTCTGTTAATGTCAATGACGCGACCTATTTCAGGGGTGCCCAAAATTACAATTTTAAATCAGTCAGGGCTATACACATGTACCTTCATATTTACATGTAAAGCTTGCGCTGCACAGGTTGAATTTCAAACGACTTAACGCTAACGTAAATCACCGATGAGTGACAGGACAGGGGCACTTCAGGGGCCAATCAGATTTCAGCTGGGGCCAATGCCCCTCTGGCCCCACCCCTAGATCCGCCACTGCTTCCTGTCTTCATCTTCCTCATGAGATACCTTCATCTGGTCGATTTTCGAAATCCCACAATCCTGTGCGTTCCATTCCGTGACGGTTGAACTGATTCTGATTAACTTTTTGCACTTTTGATGTTATTTCTAGCGAGAAATTAGTATTATAGTAATATTACATTAAATATTCGTTTAGTTATCGCCAAAACTCGTTCTATTTTGTTGTTGATCATTAAACCCTTAAGCTGCCTCAGAAGCCTGTCGGAAATCAGTTTCGTGAGATGCCTTCATGCAACAAAACGCTGCCTGCAAAGTCATTACCTCATTAGGAAGCGAGGCAGCAAGTCAGCTGCCTAAACGTTTTCGGATGCAGCCCGTGACTCATAAGTTAGTACTTCTATCCGGCTTTGAGTACGTTAGCCTATAAATGAAACATACACTGCATGCGAGTTTACGTCTCGTTCCTGACCGCATCACTGTCTTCACTGGATGTTTTAGGGAATATTTGCCTTTATTCACATGCGATTGAATTAGTTACTCATATGCTGGACTGTCATGAGTTGGCTAGTGCAGGACACTGAATAATACGCACCAGAGGGGATTTAGAAGTGAGTATACGGAATTGACCTTTTTCACATTTCCGGGTTTCTCAGCAGCGGAAGTCGTCAAGTTGGGTTAACTTGAAGATCAGTGAATTGGAGAGTACCACAAATATATTTTTTGAATTCCCATTTGCTCAAATAGCAAAATAAAAACTCTACCAGTGGCGGCTGCTGATCTTTTAAAGAGGGGAAGCTCATTTTCGGCCTAAATCATAAAAATTGTCAATTTATTTATATGTAAATTCTGCCCTACGTTCCTTTTCAAGAAAATGCTCTGTAACCCTGTCGTACCAACTAGGCGTCTTTTCCAGTGACTTGACCAGTGTCCTCTCAATGGCCAGCAGAGCTAGGCTGCTTAAACGGCCTTGGCCCATTGTGTTACGGGTGTAGGACTTGAGCCGCTTTAAACAGGAGAAGCTCCTTTCTACACCTGCAGATGTAGCTCCAATTGTTGCCACTAATGAGAACAGTTTGTAAAGCAGAGGCATTGCACTGTCCAACTCCATGTCTTTAAGGAACACCAAGTAATCACACAGCTTTCCCCTGTTACTCTGCAAGTCCTGATCTGAATACAGGACTTGAAGTTCAGACCTCAGTCTCCCTGAATCAAAGTGATGGCCATAACTTTTCAGGACACTTTGGAAGGCCTCCTCTGGAAATGCTTGTCTCATGTCATCAAATTTCCCAGGATTGACTAATTCTAAGAAAAGCATACTTTCCAAATTTGAAAAACGTCGAGGAATCTGCTCCAAGATGTTATCAAGGATGGCCATGTACAGATTTCTGTAGCGCTCTTGGGGATCCTGCAATTGGGTCAGACGGCGCTTTCTCATGGGCTCATCTCTTGGGTCTGATGTGAGATCTGCTGCTTTGGCATAAACAGCTTGGAAAGCCCCCTCTGACCTCTTCTCTTTGACAAATGCAAGAAGAGACTCAATTCTTTTCTTGCAGTAAAGAACATCCATCGCTCTCTGCTGGACAATATCAAAGACCACATCAGTCTCAGAGAAGATTTGTTCATATGTGTACAACATGAACACAAACTCAAAATCCTCCAGTTTCCTCACGAAGCCTTTGGCACAATCCAGTGTATCATCATCCATTGTCGTATCTGCAATGATGTTATCAAATGTCTGCAGGAGGCCATCATAATTGTTTGCCACAGTGCTCACTATCCGTGATGTGAAATTCCATCGAGTAGGAGCGTTTCTGGGCAACCTCGAGCAGCCTGCAGACTCCAGAAAAGACGTCCTCTTTGTGGATTTTGAGAAAAATGTGGCAAACCCAGAGAGTGATGCAAAAAAAATTCTGCACTCAGGCAAGCATTTGGCCCCCTGTGACAGCACCAGATTCAGTCTGTGTGCATAGCAATGCACAAACATTGCACTGGGGGCTATTGCTTTCACTTTGGCCTGCAGACCATTGAGAGCTGAAGCCATGACAGCAGCCCCATCATAGGTCTGTGCCACAAGCTTATCCTTAAAATTGTAGCCCTGCATGTTCTCATTTAAAACATCAAAAACGGACTGAGCATCTCGCCCCCCAGAAACATCAAAAAATCCAATGAAGCGCTCCTGAATTTTACCTGCACTATCCACATAGCGAACAATGACAGAGAGTTGGGCACGGCAGGATATATCAGTGGTTTCATCCACCTGCCATCCAAAAAAGGGAGCATCCTGAATTTCATCTCTGATCTGATCAGAAATGGTGGCTGCAAGAGCAGAGATCAAGTCATTTTGAATAGTGTGTGACATACCAGAAAACACAGTTGAGGACTCGAATTGTGTGGACAGGACAGAGTCATATTTATCTAATGTTTCTGTGAACTCTCTGTAATTCCCCTTGTTGGATGATTCACTACTCTCATCATGTCCCCTAAATGACAGCTCCTGCCGGCCAAGCAAGGATGTCACATCAATAAGGCGGTTTAGGAAGGCCCTGTTTTGTTTAACAGTTTCATTATGTTTAGCCACTTGAATGCGAGCACCTTCATTGATTGCATGCTCAACCCTGATCCTACCCATGCAACTTAATCTTGCACATGCACTCATATGTTCATTGCTATTTAGACATGGCCAGCAGTACATTTTCTTTTTCACAGCACTTCCAGTCAGCCAGCTAACTTTGTCATACCAGGAGAGCTGAAAAGACCTGTTACTTTTCCCTATCTTTTGCACTAAATCAATCTTAGGTGTTGATCTGCCCTGCTGTTTAATTCTAAGTTTCTCCTCGTAAGGAAGACTTTCTAATGGCTTTGCCAAAATCAGGTCGACAATATTAGCACTGTCTGCCATCGTGTGCAGTTTGCTAGCTGGCTAGTTCAGACTATATGAATTAATGAACAAACGATCTAATATATATATATATATTTAACTCAACGGGAGGAAATGTGGGAATTATGTTAAACTGAAACAATGAATGTGGTGTGAAATTGTGTGAAATATACGATGAAGGTTGCAGCAGTTTGTCTTTCGACTACACATGCAAAATCCGCGATGGGACTGAGTTGGAAATGGAGACACAGAGTGATACGCGTCATAATCTGAAGACCACGCCCACGCCCACACCAACCGTCTCTTTGCATTGCGAGAAGCTGCCGCCTCCTTGTCATTTATTTATAACAAAAAAAAAAAAAAATGTCTAAAAGCTGATATGTGACAATGTGTATAGCAAACAAGCTAAAAAAAAACAATAAATACGTTTTTATAAGCTGTCGACCCCAAAAAACGAGCGTTTTAGGACATAAAAGTGGATTAAAAAGAGATGACAGACCCTCCAATCATCACGCAGATGCTCGGAGTCCGGGCCAGCCCACTCCTCCATTCATCCCAGAGACGCTGAGCGTCCGTGGGCGGGACATAATCGCAGCATTATCCAATGACCGTCTTGTTTCTAAGCACTGAAAAAAACAGTTTAAAGCAGCCCCATTGAAGTCAATGGACGCTGGGCTTCAACAGAGTAATGCACTGTACGCTACGGGAATGAATGAGAAGGAAATCGAGTCAGCCGACCTAAGTAGCTGATTCTGAACGAAATTGTTTTCGTTCGAGATGAACGTGTTTAACGCATTTTTAGTCAATAAAATGTTAACATAATAGTACATATATTTGACCATTCATTTTTTGACAATTATAGGGGAAGCTGAGCTTCCCTTGCAGTCTTAAAGAAATCGCGTCTGAACTCTACCATAGTGTTTTCATGACATTCAATAAAAAAAATAATTTAGAAGAGCAAACGATGTCAAATTTACCATCCCTCCAATAGACGCTGCATTAGAAACACGTAAACTATATATTGTTTTTTTTTATTTGATTCAAAGGTAATATAATACAAATAATAGTGTTATAAATGTACATACATTTAAAAAAAAATACAAATGTGAAAAACTTTTGAGGATTAACGATGCTAATGACCGTTAAACGCGTCATTAATCCATCTGTGACAGGATTCTTAGGGTTCAAAGTGCATAGCCTATTGCCTTGGCCGCGTCTGGTCCATTGTCAAAAGTTGTACATTTCTGATTCTGTATTGTGATCTTTCATACAATAAAAGTAACAAATATTGTTTGAAATGGCAAAGGTATAATATTTTACTTTTACTTTCGTCAGAAAAGTATAAGAGGATCCAGACGTCTATGTCTTCTTATACTTTGAAACCCCAAATCCCTTTCATTTCCTTTCATTTTATTTGAATTGTTTCCTATAAAAATCACTGTGGTCATTTAGAGATGATTTCAAAAATATGTGACATAAAAAATCTCATAATGCTCTTGACGTCTCTGTGGAATGTGTGACAGACAGCTACAGAAGCCGAGAACATACAATGAGTTTGGGATCTGTTCAAGTCCTGACAATCATCCTGACATAATTCCAGAAATATCATCTCAGCTATGAATCACAGCTAATCAGACACTGGCTCATTAGCATTCACCATCACAATCCCTAATCCATTATTTCGCAAAGCTTAAGTTGGCTAAACATCCGCAGAACAATGTACGTCTTTTCTTTGGCCATTTGTATTACACAGCTAAGACACTATTATGTGAAGATTATCCTTTATCCATAGGACATATTGTTTGTCTTACAGAAGAAAAGCGTGGCAGTTGTGGAATTGTAAACTATTTTGTAATGAACATATTATAAGTAAACCAAACTACACAAATACAGGATATGTGGAAATCCTTTGCTTTCCCTTTAGAACATTTCTCATCATATCTGTTACAGCATAAACTGAGAAAACTTTCAACACACAACAGACCAGATGTTCTGCTCTCATTGTGACATTTTACATTACAATTAGAGATTTTGATGTTAGTTATAAACTTTAAGAGGCTTGTTGTGGCAATTTCTTTCTAACAAACATCATCACTGAATAAGAGACAACTCTGAGTCCAAATTATAATAATAAAGTATTTATTCCCTTGCAAGAGAAGATCCCTCGTCACCAATCCACCTTATGTGAGTCAGTGAGGAGCGATAAGGAAAGGCAGTGCCGGTCTGTTTTATAGTCCTTTGCTTCAAGGCCTCTTTCTTCCCTCCCCTACAGGAGGGACTAGTTAAAGGGAGGCAAATGCCCCCTTGACCCCCTGACCATCTGCGTTTCCTTACCTCTATCACTTCCCACTTTACCTCCAATCATAGTAAATCATCACACATAGGATGCTTTTCTAACTGCAAGTGAGAAAACATATAATGCATACATCTTGGATATAGGTTTCACTGTTTGATTACTGCCCAAAAGGAAAAATTCCTTTACAATTCCTCCCTCTTTATCATTATCTGATAACTGATTAATCAAACATTGTAATAATAATAGTAAAAATAATAATAAATACAAGTTCAGGTCATTAATTACACTTATACTCTTCATCTCTGATTTTCACATAAATGATCACTCTTCTTGAACCTGTGAAGTAAGCTTTTTGAAATTTGAAAAATGCTTAGGCTGTTTTTGTTGGGTCAGACCCTAATATTTGCAAGCATAGTGAAGACTTCATTCTATAGCCGGGCTGAATGGACAGGCCCTGCGGTCGCACCCTCGGCCTGAACCGAACCCTCAGTCACCATAGTATAAACAAGAAATAGTATAGTTCATAGTAGGAAATAAACATATCAATTTATCACTGTTGAGTTACTTCTGTAATATAAAATGTAAATATTATATTGTTGGTCATCAACATTAACATCATCATCCGGATAGACTGTCATTTTCACCAATTGAACAGACATTCCGACCTTAACCAGTCTCTGTACTAAGCTAGACACACATTGTATAATACATGGTATGCATAACAAAATTAGTACTACTATAACTATAATTGGCAACACCTTCAGACCTGTTGTGAAGTGTAGTATTATCAAGCAAATTGTTACTGACAACAAAGTCATTATGCATGTGGTCTTAAAACAGGCCACACATTCCTGTTACTCTTTCTGCACTTGCTTTCTTTCTCCTTTATCTACTTCCTTCAGCCAACAATCTACTGTTTGTTCACATTTTTTACATACATGCTTAACACATTTGCAACAACAACCTGGTTGTTTGTTGCTACTTTTTTCAACTGAGTCCCTCACTACTTTCAGTCTTGTGAGGCTCAATGTTCCCTCTTCGGGAAAATCATGATGCTTGATTAATTTTTCAATATCTGAGGGATTTTTCTGACCATAATATTTTTTTCATTTGGTAGTACACCGGTGTATCATATTTCACAAGCTTGCTTTGAGACTTCCCCATACTGGCTGTTTTCTGCTTTCTGTGGATTTATTCACGCGCGTCTCTTTAATCTGCTAGACGTCTCCAGCAGATCCGATTTTCTCTTATCCCGCAATCGGATCGGGTTGCACTATCAGTGCCCTCTTAATTGTGATTTACCAAAATCTTTCGATTTTTTCTAACCCCAATTAACCTCGGTACCTGTTTGAAACCCTCTTGATCCGTACAGATCTCAAATTAATCTCAGGTTACCTATCTGAACGTTCGTGCTCAGATTACTCTACCACAGAAACAGTTTTCAGCCAATATGGTTCAATTTCACTCTTTAAACTGAATTTCACCCTCATTAAATTGAATTTAATTGTTTCTTACCAGAGATGTCGTTTTGTGCCACCTGGGTTCCCTTTCGAGCTGTCACGAGACATCACGGAGATTTCTCCGTTATGGGAACTCCTTCCCTTCAACCTTTCCTGAAGTCCTATTGGCTCACGCCAGTCAAATGACTGGCCAATTGTCGCAAAGCATGCAAATATGACGAGCTCGAGACAGTATAAATGCGATGCTCGCGACAATTATATCAGAATCTTCTACTTCACCTTGAATTCGTGATGGCTTCAGTGTGTAAGATCTGCGCGGGACCCATCGAACCGCTGGATCAGCATCTCCACTGCGTCGCCTGCCTGGGCCTGGCCCACGCCGAGGCGGCGCTGGACGAGTCCGACTGCGGACATTGCGCGGACCTACCGGTCCGCGTGCTCCGGGCCCGCCGCGATGTGGTTTGCGGCCTGTTCGGGGTGGGGCTCACTGCCGCCAGCGTGCCGCTGGTGAGCCCCCCCTCTCCTGGCGGCGGGAGCGCCGTCTTGCCGTGCCGCCGAACCCAACGGTCGCCGCATTCACCGATTTCCTTCCCCGAGGACTGTTTCCGCCCCCCTTCCAATATCGAGGGATTCGTAGCTTTTGGCCACGAGGAGGGCGACGAGGCCATGTCCATCTCGGCCTCGGAGAAGGAGGGTTGGGCGGGATCGGAGCCCGAGCAGCTAGGCAGCTCAGAGCCTTCAGGCCTCCAGGAGGAGCTCATGAGGGTTCTGTCTAAAGCTGTGCAGGAGTTGGAGCTTACCTGGAATCCTCCGGAGGAGCCTGTCAGGAGTAAGCTCGACTCGTGGTACTTCAGGTCCACACGCAAAGCTGACTCGAGGACATCGGTGCCTTTCTTCCCCGATGTTCACGAACAGCTAGTGAAGACGTGGTCTGCGCCCCAATCGGCGCGCGTCCATTCTAACACGCAGGCCATGTTCTCCCACGTGGATGGGGCGGAGGCCCACGGTTATGTGCGCTCTCCCCCCGTCGAGGAGACCGTTGCTGCACACCTGTGTCCTGCAGCAGCGAAGTCCCTAGGCCCGGACATCAGCCTTCCTTCGAAGCCGTGCAGGACCACCGCCCATCTCGCTAATAAAGCGTATGCCTCTGATGGCAAGGCGGCATCAGCGTTGCACGCCATGGCAGTGCTGCAGGTGTTCCAGGCTAAACTCCTGCAAACGGCGGAGGGCGGAGTCCTCACTCCTGAGGCGACAAAGGATCTGCGCGCGGCGACGGACTTCGCGCTGATGGCGACGAAGCGAGCGGCCCAGTCTGTGGGTAAGGCCATGGGCTTTATGGTCGTCCTTCAGAGGCACCTCTGGCTAAACCTAGCTGACCTCAAGGATGCCGACCGCAAGGTGCTCCTAAACGCTCCTATAACTCCCTCCGGCCTCTTCGGTGATGCCGTGGAGACCATAACCGAGCGATTCGCTGAGACTCAAAAGCGCGCGAAAGCTATGAGTCACGTGATGCCGAGACGCGCCCCCCAGCAGCAGACGGCAAGATCCAGATCTTCGTCAGCGCATGGCTCTGCCCAGCGGAGAGATTTTCCCAGGCCTGCCCCGGCTGGGGCTACTGCTACTGCTCCTCGACAGGAGCCAGATGTCCGGAGGAAAGTGTGGGGTTCCGGTAGGAAGCGCCAAGGTCAGCGGAGAAGCCCGCGACGCGACTCTCGCCCGCCCCCGGCTGCTAAGCCGTCTTCCTGACGATCGGAGGGAAGGAGGAGAGCGCGAGAGCAGCCCAGCACCCAAGCGCCAAAAGTTAAACAGCTGCTCAAATGTGTGTGTGTTGGGTGTCCATTCAATAAAAATGCATACTTTCTCACAAAAAGAGCTTTCTCCTCCTCACTCAATAAATGCGGCTCCCCTTGCCCCGCCTCAGAGCAGTGCAGGTCCACATCCAACACAGGTTATAGCCGCGCACCCAACGACCGAGCCGCTAAAGCCGCTGCGTCAGTTCATAAGCGCGTGGAAAGTTATTCCGGGAATCTCGCGTTGGCTACTCAGCGTGATAGAGCGGGGATATACTCTCCAATTCAGGCGCAGACCACCCCGTTTCAATGGCGTGGTGCAGTCTCTAACATCGCCTCGAAATGCCCAGGCTCTGAGGCAAGAGATTGGCTGTCTGCTCGAGAAAGGAGCAGTAGAGCGAGTCCCACCAAATGAGTTGGAGAGCGGTTTTTACAGCCGCTACTTCGTGGTACCCAAGAGGGATGGGGGGCTTCGCCCAATTCTGGATCTCAGACCCATCAACAGAGCACTTGGCAAACGTCCGTTCAGTATGATAACGCTGAAACAGATCCTGGCGCAGATTCGCCCCGGGGACTGGTTTGCGTCCGTGGATTTGAAGGACGCGTATTTTCACATTCAGATAGCACCGCATCACAGACGGTTTCTGAGGTTTGCTTTCGAGAGCACTGCGTACCAATACTCTGTTCTCCCGTTCGGGCTGGCTCTGGCCCCGCGCACATTTTCAAAGTGCGTGGATGCAGCACTTTCCCCCCTCAGGGCGAGCGGGATGCGCATCCTCAATTATCTGGACGATTGGCTGATTTTAGCTCAGTCCCGGGACACGCTACTCAGCCATATAGACTCACTGCTTATTCACTTGGAGTCCCTAGGGCTATGTGTAAACAGGCGAAAGAGCATTCTCGCCCCGAGTCAGTCCATCATGTATCTGGGAGTTTGCATGGACTCCCTGGAAATGAGGGCCCGCCTCTCGCGAGAGCGCGTGGCGGCCATTTTGTCTTACCTGCGCCATTTCAGAGAAGGCAGATCTGTTCATCTGAAAAAATTTCAGAGATTGCTGGGACTCATGGCATCAGCTTCGGCAGTATGTCATCTGGGCTTATTACACATGCGACCTCTGCAGCTGTGGATGAAAACTCGAGTCCCTTGGACGGCATGGACCTCGGGACGTTTGAGTATCGTGGTCACCGGCGGCTGCATCGAAGCTCTAGCTCCGTGGCTCAACCCGGATCTCTTCAGCCGGGGAGTCCCCCTGGGGTTGGTGACTTCACGCTTGGTGGTCACAACAGACGCGTCGATGCTCGGCTGGGGAGCGGTGTGCGAGGGAATGCCAGCTTCGGGGCGGTGGTCGGAGCCCCAGATCCGGTGGCACATAAACCGCTTGGAATTGGAAGCAGTCTTTTTAGCTCTGAAGGAGTTTCAAACACAACTGGAACGGCAACATGTACTGATTCGCACCGACAACACGTCTGTAGTCTCGTACATAAATCGCCAGGGCGGCATTCGTTCCAAGGCTCTGTGCGAGCAGGCAACGATTTTACTGCTATGGGCGGATTCTCGCCTTCTATCCATCAGAGCAACGCACATCCCCGGTCTCTTGAATCGCGGGGCGGACATGCTTTCGAGGAGGAGAATTCCTCAAGGGGAATGGAGATTACACCCCGAGTCGGTTCAGATGATTTGGAACCTCTACGGGGAAGCGGAGGTGGATTTATTCGCTACGAGCGAGAATGCACATTGCCCGTTGTTCTTCTCCCTGTCCCACTCCCCGTTGGAAGGGGACGCGCTCACAGCGCACTGGCCGGCAGCCAGACTTTATGCGTTTCCTCCGATCAAAAGATTGCCTCTGGTGTTATGCAAGATCAGGGAGGAGCGGGCATCTGTGATACTCATAGCCCCGAACTGGCCGAACCAGCCTTGGTTTCCGGACCTGACAGAGCTGTTGATAACCCCTCCCTGGCCGATTCCGGTCAGGAGGGATATGCTATCTCAGGTGGACGGCTCGGTGTGGCACCCGAACCCGGAACTATGGAACCTTCATGTGTGGATGCTCCAGGGTTGTCAGGGGAGATAGATGCATTGCAGTCTCGTGTGATCGACACACTCACGGAAGCGCGAGCACCCTCTACAAGGCGTTTGTATGCCTTAAAATGGGGGGTGTTTGTAAAATGGTGCCATCAGGCTCATATCGACCCGGTTACTTGCACCGTGTTGGATGTTCTGAGTTTCCTGCAATACAGGCT
Organism: Oxygymnocypris stewartii; assembly: GCA_003573665.1. Lineage (NCBI taxonomy): Eukaryota > Metazoa > Chordata > Actinopteri > Cypriniformes > Cyprinidae > Oxygymnocypris > Oxygymnocypris stewartii. The sequence goes on from QVTF01000001.1 coordinate 3,167,867, forward strand.
GGATAGTGGATCGTTACCCTCGACACTGAAAGTCTATGTAGCAGCCATTGCCGCGTTCCGTTCCCCGCAAGGCGGCCAGTCGATCGGCAGAGACCCCATGGTGGTGAGTTTTCTTAAGGGAGCGAGAAGGCTACATCCTCCGAGGCCACCGTCAGTTCCGCCTTGGGACCTAGAGGTGGTATTAAGAGCTCTTTCTCAGCCACCTTTTGAGCCTTTAACATCCGTGGGTTTGAAGGAGCTGTCTTTTAAAACTACACTCCTTCTCGCACTCGCTTCAGCTAAGCGCATAGGGGATTTGCACGCGTTTTCTGTGGACAGTGACTGTATTCGCTTCGGACCCGGTGACTGCAGTGTCACTCTCCGTCCGAGAATGGGATACGTGCCTAAATCACTTTCTACCCCCTTCAAGACGCAGACCGTATCTCTGTCTGCCCTGTCTTCCGAGTCAACAGCCTCGCGTGAAGCAGACGCTCAGACTTCGGTGTGCCCTGTCAGGGCCTTGAGGATTTACATCGACCGTTCGGCCAGCTTTCGACAATCTGACCAACTATTCGTATGCTACGGTGGTTGTGCGAAAGGCAGAGCCGTTTCAAAACAGAGGCTTTCCCACTGGATCGTAGACGCTATTACGGCTGCTTATACGAGCCAAGGGTTGGAGTGTCCTTTACACATTAGAGGACATTCAACAAGGGCTATTGCTTCCTCGTGGGCTTGGTCGAGAGGTATGTCTATTCAAGATATATGCGCTGCAGCAGGCTGGTCTTCACAGAATACTTTCGCCAGGTTTTACAGGCTGGACGTTCAGTCCTTTGCCTCCCAGGTGCTGTCGGTGAGTGGCTGATGCATGTTTGCTACATTGTTATGTGTGTGCCGCTGTCTCGCACAGTAAGTTCCCACTCTGCTTGACCCTCTTACTAATACGGTTGTTCTGCCCTTACTCAGTGCAGATTCCTGTATTCGTTGATTTCTAGTGATACCATTATCATGCTAGGTTGCTGCTACACAGTAAATCCCTGTGCAGTTCCTTATGTTTGTCGTGCAAGTTTGCCCTATTTTTCAGCGCAGCCGACGTTAAAACTGTCCAAATATGCAAATTTGTATACCTTTGGGTTAGACGCTTATTGGCTTTCAGCCACCTATCAGCTGTGAGCTTGCCTACAGCGTCACTATTTGGGAAGTATGCTTGTGCGTATTCTATCTGCTGTGTTTTGGGGTATAGGCTTCATAGCCTCTCTCACGGCGGGATTTAATATCGTTCCCATAACGGAGAAATCTCCGTGATGTCTCGTGACAGCTCGAAAGGGAACGCTACCGGTTACTATGGTAACCTCGGTTCCCTGAGAGCGGGAACGAGACATCACGGTAGTCGCCGTGTTCGCTGCTAGCCCAGCCTACGGTGTTCAGTATCCGATTCTGATATAATTGTCGCGAGCATCGCATTTATACTGTCTCGAGCTCGTATATTTGCATGCTTTGCGACAATTGGCCAGTCATTTGACTGGCGTGAGCCAATAGGACTTCAGGAAAGGTTGAAGGGAAGGAGTTCCCATAACGGAGAAATCTCCGTGATGTCTCGTTCCCGCTCTCAGGGAACCGAGGTTACCATAGTAACCGGTAGCGTTCTTTTTGATTCCAGTGGTCGATCCCTCCGGTCCCAACAGCGGAAACGGTCCCTCGTCTCTCAATCTTTTTTGCGAGGTAGGGTTGGAATTTTCAGCTCCAAGGTGATCAGCCTCCATCCGCTGTCAGGTCCAGAAGTCACGTCCAAGGAATCCCACTGTCTGACACCAAATTGTTGTGGCAATTTCTTTCTAACAAACATCATCACTGAGTAAGAGACAACTATGAGTCCAAATTATAATAATAAAGTATTTATTCCCTTGCAAGAGAAGATCCCTCGTCACCAATCCACCTTATGTGAGTCAGTGAGGAGCGATAAGGAAAGGCAGTGCCGGTCTGTTTTATAGTCCTTTGCTTCAAGGCCTCTTTCTTCCCTCCCCTACAGGAGGGACTAGTTAAAGGGAGGCAAATGCCCCCTTGACCCCCTGACCATCTGCGTTTCCTTACCTCTATCACTTCCCACTTTACCTCCAATCATAGTAAATCATCACACATAGGATGCTTTTCTAACTGCAAGTGAGAAAACATATAATGCATACATCTTGGATATAGGTTTCACTGTTTGATTACTGCCCAAAAGGAAAAATTCCTTTACAGGCTCATAACTCATTGCCAGCCTTGAGCAAGCATGCAAGAGTTTTTGCAATATTCTATAAAGACATCACTGTATAATGGCTTGTGGAGTTTTCTCGTGACAGTTTACATTTTTTAGGTAATTTCGGATAGCCAAGTGTCAGAAAAAAATGCCTATTTACGTATTTGAATGTATGGCTTTTGTACAAAGCAGGCTACTGGAAATAAACGTACAATAAAAAAATACACATTTTAATCTTAACAGAGGATGTCAGATGTCATGTCACGTAATGTTAAAACTGCCTCTCCAGTGACGGGTAGGTTTAGGGGAGGGGTTTGGTGTAGGTTCAAATTCATAATTTCGGATCTGCTTGTATGTTCTCACGGATGAGTAACATGTTTAGGATAATGGGTGTAATATGGAGATTTAGCTCGTTACGATCACTCTCTGTGTTTTAAGGAGTATTCTTTCTGATTAATCGTTAGCTCCTCTCTGTAAGCAATCCTGTTTTCTTCGATTTAAATCAATAAACTTCTGGTATAGCGCTTCCAAATAGGTTTCTTGCATTACAGAGGAGAGGACAGTTAGGCTATGTCATCCCTAATACGTTAACATTAAGATAAATAAAAAATAACTTGGTCCTGTAAGTACGATAGCAGGTGGCCTTATGATTATTTGAGTGTGGCCACATGACTGAACACTCAAATGAATTCACGGATTTAAATATTAGTCATTTATTATAAGCAAGTGCAAGCAGCGCTTGGGAAGGTTTTTGCATAAATGCAGTCGTTTTCTCTGGTGATTTTGTATTCAAAGTCATGTGCAATGATGTTGTTTCACAAGCTCTATACCAGGATTCCTCAAATCTTTCCCTGGAGGTCCAATCTGCTGCAGAGTTTAGCTCCAACCCTGATCAAACTCACCTAGCTGTGATTTTCTAATGATCTTGAAGACTCTGATCAGCATGCTCCGGTGAGTTTGATTAGGGTTAGAGCTAAACTCTGCAGGAATGGGCCAGATTTGAGGATCCCTGCTCTATACCCTTACGAAAATTAACCACGGTTACTATAGTAAAACTGTAGTTAACCATGACTGTAGTAACTGTGGTTTATTGGTGCAAACCAATTGGTTCTGATACCATGGTTTTACAACAGTTATATTGTAGTAATTGTATAAAAGGCTCCTTGAGAAAGATAGACTTTTATTGAAAACACTTCTATTTTGATAGTTTAAAGAGTGCAGTTCCTGACGCATCCAGTAGGAGGCATTATCGTTATAGTTTGCTGCCTGCTGCGTCATTATTGTTGTGTCATCAGCTGCAAAAGTTTCTTCCAGCCTGTAATTTGGATGCTTGTGGGTTTTTTGTGGTTCAAAGTGTCAGTACATGACCCTAAAGTAAGTTTGCTTTGATTTATACATTTTATGCCATGTTTGAAGTGTATTATTTAACTTTGTACATTTTATATGGGCATGCACGGACATGTAACGATTCACGTGTGATCGCCTGATAATCAAGATGTGCGATGCAATTTATGCTAATTACAGAGTGGTTTACATTGTAATCGATCTGTTATGTTAACTTTTGATGCTGCATACAGATTATCCAGTATTATTGCTCCTTTGATAGTGTTATTTGACAACTTGCATTGTTTGTTGATGTCCTGTGTATTTAGTAATATCTTTCCTCACAAAAGCCATTTCATATGACCAAAACAATAGTTATAAATAATCTTCAATCGCACATCTTCTGCATATTTAGAGCTGTGACTGTTATTTAGAGACAATAAATGTGTACCCATTTATTTTTACATTAATGTTATTTTCTTGTGTTATTTTTAGACTAATATTCAATACACTTTGGAAAGAAGTTCCCGTCTCCTCATTCTTTGTGTCCTGACCGACACTTCAGGAGTGTATACTGCTGTATAGTTAGAGCCAGAGCCTAGCAGTCTCCTTTCCTTTACAACAACTGGTCCTTCGAGCCGGATAGTGTTCATTCCTGAATCCATGGAGTCCGATGAGGAGATCATTATGGCAACCAGACCAAAACGCCAAGCACGTCCACCAGCCCGACTCCAAGACTATGAAGTACAGTATGTGAGGCGCAGACCTGTAACGGAATATGCTCGCGCACCTTCCTGGGAGGTACCTTCTCATATGACCCCTCTCCAATCATCATGTGACAATCCTGACTACCTCGATGATGATATTGCTCCTCGCACAGTCCCTCTGTTAAGACCAAGCTTCAGTTATACAGATCACCGGGAAACCCTCCCCCAGTCATTCACGTCAGCCCAGCGGCCCAGTTACCCTGAGCCTGAATACTATAATGAGCTCCAAGCTATCCGCAGAGAGAATGCACAACTGCTGCAGTCACAACAAGCCTTTCGAGCTGACCTGATGGAGTTGAAAGCAGTTCGTACTGAGTTCAAATAACTTTTTAAAGTTGTTCAAACTCTTAGAGCAGACCTTAGCCCAAGTAAAAGCCATCACAGTCCTCCAGTGCAACCAGTACCCCAATTGCCATCTGATCCTCCCAGCCACATAGATCAGATATCAGCTGATTTAGAACAGTGTCTTGAGCTTCCCCCTTGGCCTACGCCCGAACCAGAACTGAGAAGAGGTATGGAGAATTTAAAGTTATTGAAACCTAGCACCGCTACCTATGAACCAGAGGTACCAAAGTATTCCAAGGTTTCCCAGGCTCCTCTTTCAAAACCATATCAGCCTTCTCAGTATTATTCTCAAAGCCCAGATGTGCTACCTCCACCTCCAACGCCTGAAGACCTCAGAGGGTTGTTATGCTCAGCTTCACCGCCCTCATATTGGAAAACCTCACATGCCCAAATTCCAGTTTCCTCTTCCTGAAATGGGTCCATACCAGGTCAGTCAAGTCGTCCAGTACCTGCAGTTAAGATAGAGTCAAACATACCCCTTTTAACCCACCCCTCAAGGTCAGAGTTCATCTATAGAGGCCCTACCCCTTCTATCCCCAAGTTCAGCCGGCCAGACCCAAGTGAGTTTGCCAGACTTCGAATAGCTTTGGAGAATCTGCTTCCGCCAGATGGGACTGAACTTTTTAAATATCAAATACTCGTAGACCACTTAAAGTTGGATGAAGCTAAGCTGATTGCAGATGCATTCCTGAATTCCCCTACCCCCTTTACTGACACCATGGTGGCCCTCCATGAGAAGTTTGGTCAGCCCCACCAACTAGCCTTGAGGAAAATTGCCAGTGTCCTTGAAGCCCCTGATGTGAAGCGTGGGGATACCATAGCATTTCAGAGATTCGCTCTTCAAGTACAGTCGTTGGTAGGGTTGTTAAAAACTTTAGGACCTGAAGGTGACATTGAGCTGAGTTGTGGGTCACATTTTGCCCGTCTTTTGAGCAAACTTCCTTCTGATCAGCGAGCTGAGTTCCGCCGTCACATGTTCCGGCAACCTGGATCTATACCTACTCTGCATGAACTCTCAAACTGGCTCCGCTATGAAGCGTGGTGTCATGACTTTGATGTTGAGACTGCCTCACGAGGATTTGAAGACCGACAGACTTCTCGACCTGTACAGAATAAAAGGACTGTAGCCGTTCTTCATGGGGTTGGAGAGGCTCAAAATTTAGTTTTCTCGTCCCCTCAGAAGAGTACTTCTCAAAAGACAAAACCGACTGAAGTGAAACGGTTCTGTCCCTTCTGTGATAGTACAGAGCACTATTTAAGTCAGTGCAAAGAATTTGTTAAACTTACTACTGACCAGGCCAAAGACTGGATTCGAGACAATAATCGCTGTTGGCGCTGTGCCAGGACTCATCATGCTGCTCAGTGTGACCTGAAGAAGCCCTGCAACCTATGTCAAGGCAAACACCTTCGTCCTCTTCACAAAGTAAACGTCAGATCCTCCCCAGATGATACAGCCTGCCTTACCAATTCCTCTCCAGATGGATTTTACCTGGACAAACCTGTTGTTGGGAACCGTGTCATGCTTAAGGTAGTACCTGTTCATGTTCATTATAAAGACCGTACTTTAGATACCTTTGCGGTTCTGGATGACGGCTCTGAGAGAACAATCTTGCTCTCCACTGCTGCCAAAGCCCTCGGCATACAGGGCACACCTGAAGATCTTCCCTTGCACACTGTGCGACAAGACATTGAAGTTCTTCATGGATTGTCTATCTCCTTCCAAATATCCCCAACCTACAAACCGCAAGCCCTGTTCAAGATTGAACATGCCTTCACTGCAGATCGCCTCAATTTGTCTCGGCAGTCTTATCCTGTGGATCAGCTGAAGAAGAAGTATCAACACTTACGTGGTCTTCCCATCCTGCCGATGAAAGATGCTCAGCCTCTACTTCTGATTGGATCAGATCAGCCACCTCTCATTACCCCGATTGAACCTGTCAGATTGGGATCTCCAGGTGGACCTGCTGCTGTCCGCACACACCTGGGATGGACCCTCCAGGGCCCTGCATCATTCATGGGGCGGCCTGCCCTCTCCCGACAATGCCTGTTAACATCTGTCCCTCCAACACAAGATGAGCTCTTTAAGAACGTCCAGAGACTCTGGCAGATAGAAGCTGTTCCCTACAGGGATGATAAAGAAGTGACTCGATCCAAACAAGATCAGGAGGCTTTAAAGCTACTTGAAGCCAAGACCATCCGCACAGAGGTGAACGGCATTCTTCGACTGGCAACACCCTTACTTCGGCATAAGGATATGCCTCAGTTGCACGCCCCTAAGGAGTCGGTCATGCCTAACCTGTGCAGTATTGAGAAACGTTTGTTGAAGGATCCAGTGAAAGCAGAGACCTACAGAGCAGAGATGGAGAAGCTCAAGCAAACAGGAGCTGTCCAGGAAGTAAATAAAGAGACAACAGAGTCTGACAAATGTTGGTATATACCTCACCACATCGTCAGTCATAATGGGAAATCTCGTGTTGTTTTCAACTGTTCCCACCAATATCATGGGCAGAATCTCAACCAGTATTTGCTGCCTGGCCCTACACTTGGTGCATCATTGCTAGGAGTGCTCATCCGATTTAGGGAGCATCCAGTCGCAGTAAGTGGTGACATCAAGGCGATGTTCCATCAGGTCCGCCTCCTTCCTGAAGATCGTTCCCTACTGCGTTTCCTCTGGCGTGATCTGAAGGTGGATGAGCCCCCTAAAGTCTTCGAATGGCAGGTGTTACCATTTGGCACTACATACAGTCCGTGCTGTGCCAATTATGCTCTGCAGCGCCATGTGATCGAACACAGCATGGCTGATGAGTCCATTAGGTTCTCAGTAGAGAAATGTTTCTATGTAGACAACTGCCTTCAGAGTCTGGACAACCCTGAGGCAGCGAGGCACTTGGATGACGGACTGAGGGAGATGCTTTCCAAGGCTGGATTTGAGATCAGACAGTGGGGCAGCAACGTCCCCGGGGTACTGAGTCACTTACCCACAGAAGCTCAAGCTGAGAGCTTGGAACTGTGGTTAGCTCAAGACAAGACTGACATACCAGAGTCAACATTAGGCCTACGCTGGAACTGGCAGACAGATACCCTGGCGTTCAAGCACCGACCTGTAGTGTATGAGACTCCTACTCTCAGGAACATTTACAAGGTCCTAGCTACTCAATACGACCCTCTGGGACTTCTTTTGCCCTACTCCACGCGAGCAAAGGTCATAATCAAACAGCTATGGAATAAACAGAGGGGTTGGGATGACCCAAACTTACCACCAGAGCTCCTGCGGTCATGGCACATCTGGGAGAATGAACTTCAGTATCTACCAAACATCACCCTACCTAGGACCTATGTCCCTCCTGAGGTGGAGAAGGATGGTGCCTCCCATGAAGTCCACATATTTTCAGATGCTTCAGAACAGGCATATGGAGCTGTGGCATACCTGAGGACCACTGACAAGAGAGGCCAAGTGTACCTGTCGTTCATGGTAGCTCGATCCCGTGTGGCCCCCAAACGTTCTCATTCAATTCCTCGATTAGAACTTTGTGGAGCTCTTGTGGCCGCGCAGTTAGCTAAATTGCTTCAGAAGGAACTGACCTTGCAAATAGAGACCACAGTGTTATGGACCGACTCTTCCACTGTCCTGACCTGGCTGAACTCTGAATCCTGCCACTATAAAGTTTTTGTTGGCAATAGAGCCGCCGAAATCCAGGAACTAACAGAAGATTGTTCCTGGCGCTATGTGGATTCTGCCAGCAATCCCGCAGATGACCTCACCAGAGGAAAACCGTTGAATGTCCTTACTAAGATGAATAGATGGTCTCAAGGACCTCCCTTCTTACTCCAAGATCCAGCCAACTGGCCAGTGATGCCAGGTAGAGACCAAACAGATAACCCCACTGAGCTACGGAAGTCTGTCTTCTGCGGCACCACGGCAGTACCACACCAATCAAGTATACCTGATGCTTTGGACTGTCATACTTGGCAAGAACTCCTGGATGCCACTGCCAAGGAAATTCAGGCGAACACTACCTCTGCTTCCTTTCCTGATGCGGATGATTATCGTCGAGCGGAGATCCTTATTCTTAAGCGGGTTCAACAGGAGTCATTCCCCAATGACTATGAACGTTTAGAGAAAGGGAAACCAGTGTCTTCTGACAGTCGCCTTCTTACCTTGGCACCTGAACTGGACAAATCTAGTAGTTTAATCCGAGTGGGAGGTCGCTTGAGGAGAGCGGAGTCCATCGACGAATCTACCTTACACCCCATTGTTTTGGACGCTCATCCAGTCACGCAGCTACTAATTAAGCATTATGATTGCAAGCTACACCAGCATAAGTGCTTCGAGTGCCAGCGTTGGAGAGCACAGCCAACTATTCCCAAGATGGCAGACTTGCCTTCTGCCCGTCTCCGTCTCCACAAACCTGCCTTTCACTCATGTGGTGTAGACTGCTTTGGGCCAATGCTGATTAAGATTGGGAGATGCACAGAAAAACGCTGGGGGATCATCTTCAAGTGTTTAACCACTAGAGCAGTACACTTGGACCTCCTCAATAGTATGAATTCTGATTCCTTCCTAATGGCCCTTAGGCGATTTATAGCAAGAAGGGGAACACCAGCAGAGCTGTGGTCAGACCGAGGAACAAACTTTAAAGGAGGTGAAAGAGAACTGAAAGAAGCCTTCGCTGAAATGGCTCCCGAGTTACAGAAACAGCTTTCTCGTCAAAGGATCCAGTTTCAGTTCAATCCTCCAGCAGCCCCACATTTTGGAGGAGTGTGGGAGAGAGAAGTACGATCTGTAAAGTCAGCCCTTTACACCACCGTAGGAACTCAATCAGTTCCAGAAGCAGTCCTGCTGACCGTTCTTCTTGAGGTGGAAGCAATTCTGAACTCCAAGCCTCTAGGTTACGTGTCACGTGGCAGCCAAACGAACATATAAAAACAAAGTTGAAGAACACTTCAACAACAATAACCCAAGAAGCATGTGGCAGGGCATTAACAACATCACAGGCTTTAAAGGGAGTAAACCAGCTACTGTGAACATCGCCGCCTCTCTACCGGACGAGCTCAACACCTTTTATGCTCGGTTCGAGGCTGATAACACCGCCCACACAGAGAGCGCTGCCGCGGCTACCGCAGAAGAGGTCAGTCCACTCACGCTTTCTGTCGCGGATGTAACTCGATCCTTCAAACGGGTGAACATCCGTAAAGCCGTGGGCCCTGATGGCATACCAGGCCGTGTGCTCAAAGCATGCGCTTTCCAGCTAGCCGGGGTTTTTACAGATATTTTCAATCTGTCCCTCTCTCTGTCTGTGGTTCCCTCATGCTTCAAAAAATCCATCATTGTGCCCATACCGAAGAAAAATAAAATCACATGCTTGAATGACTGGAGGCCCGTTGCTCTGACCCCCATCTTCAGCAAGTGTTTTGAGAAGCTTGTCAGAGACTACATCTGCTCTGTGCTGCCTGCTTCACTGGACCCACTACAATTTGCATACCGCAGTAACCGTTCCACAGACGATGCTATTGCCTTCACCCTGCACACTGCTCTCTCCCACCTGGAAAATAAGAACACCTATGTGAGGATGCTGTTCGTGGATTATAGTTCAGCATTTAACACTATAGTGCCTGCCACACTGGTTGCGAAGCTCCAGACTCTAGGACTGAACAGATCTCTGTGCAGCTGGATCCTGGACTTCCTGACAGGCAGAAGTCAGGTGGTCAGAATGGGCAACAACACATCATCTCCCCTGATCCTCAACACTGGTGCACCGCAGGGCTGCGTCCTCAGCCCACTCCTGTACTCCCTGTACACACACGACTGTACAGCTACACACAGCTCCAATGTCATCGTCAAATTTGCTGATGACACAACGGTGATAGGCCTGATCACCGACAACGATGAGACGGCCTACAGAGAGGAGGTGAGTACCCTGACTAAATGGTGTCAGGAGAACCACCTCTCACTCAACATCGACAAGACCAAGGAGCTGGTGGTGGATTACAGGAGACAGAGCAGAGAACACACACCCATCACCATCGACAAGACACCTGTGGAGCGGGTGAGCAGCTTTAAGTTCCTCGGCGTTCACATCACCGAGGATCTCACATGGTCTGCTCACACAGATGCAGTGCTGAAGAAGGCACATCAGCGTCTCTTCTTCCTGAGACGGCTGAGGAAGTTTGGAACGAGCCCCAGAATCCTCAGGTCCTTCTACACCTGCACTGTGGAGAGCATCCTGACCGGCTGTATCACCGCCTGGTATGGAAACAGCACCGCTGGCAACCGCAGGGCTCTGCAAAGGGTCGTGCGAACTGCCCGCCACATTGTTTGAGGTGAGCTTCCCTCCCTCCAGGATATCTACACCAGGCGGTGTACAAGGAAAGCCCGGAGGATTATCAAAGACTCCAGCCACCCGTCCCACAGACTGCTCTCTCTGCTGCCCTCAGGGCGACGTTTCCGCAGCATCCGATCCCGCACTAGCCGACTGAGGGACAGCTTTTTCCCCCAGGCTATCAGGCTAATGAACAGTCACAAATAACTCACCTACATCACACTCTCACTCACACAACATGCCATGCACTGCACTTTAACACCGTTCAACTGGACTACACGCACACACTGCACTAATCACAACCTATCTGCTATCACTGGACACCATATGATGCACATCCACGACACTGTATATGAATAATCTGTTGCACCTTTGCACATCTATCTGCTGCTCAACCAATCTGCTGTTAATTTATAATCTGTTGCACCTCACATTATTACTATGTATAGACCACATTATGTATAGATACTGTACATAATGTAGATGTGCCCATACGGTGTATAATGTGTCGTTGAAAATTGAGTATGTCTTTATAGTACACTAAGCGTACTGAGTATATGTATGTGTATTTTGCACATTGTCTTCTGTACAGTCTGTAAATATGTACTGTCCATATGTAAATTGCTGTTGTTTTTTTGCACTGTCTGTCCATATGTAAATTGCTGTTGTTTTTATTTTATTTATTTTTTTGCACTGTCTGGAGCACTGTAAATGCTCCAGTGCAGTTTTTTTGCACTGTCTGTCCATATGTAAATTGTTTGCTGTTTTTTTGCACTGTCTGTCCATATGTAAATTGTTTGTTGTTTTTTTTGCACTGTCTGTCCATATGTAAATTGTTTGCTGTTTGTTTGCTGTTTTTTTTTTTGCACTGTCTGTCCATATGTAAATTGTTTGTTGTTTTTTTTGCACTGTCTGTCCATATGTAAATTGTTTGCTGTTTGTTTGCTGTTTTTTTTTTTGCACTGTCTGTCCATATGTAAATTGTCTGTTGTTTTTTTTGCACTGTCTGTCCATAGGTAAATTGTCTGTTGTTTTTCTGCACTGTCTGGAGCACGCTCATAAGAATTTCACTCACCAAGGCACTTGTGCTGTGGTGATGTGACAATAAAAGTGATTTGATTTGATTTGATCTGATGTTGCGGACACTGACCCAGTGACACCAAACAGCCTGCTCATGGGGCGGCCAGATGGCTCCTTGCCACAGGTAATCTACCCAGAATCTGAATTGTTGAGTCGAAGGCCCTGGAGGCATTCGCAGGTTCTAGCTGATAACTTCTGGTCCAGGTTCATCCGAAACTACCTCCCAGGACTCCAGACACGGCAAAAGTGGCAGTCCTCTCCCCCGGACATGACAGAGAAAATGGTCGTCATGATTGTTGATCCCCAAATGCCTAGGGCCCTCTGGCCTGTTGGACATGTCATCAAGATGCACCACAGTTCAGATGGACATGTCAGGTCTGCTGATGTGGATATTAAGGGACAAGTCTACACTCGACCAGTAGCACGTTTAGTGATCCTCCCAAATCTGCCAGAGAACAGAACCTGTCCTATCAAGTCACTCTAAGTTAAGTCACCTTTTAGTAGGAACAAATTTGCACAGCACCTTTGGGGGCGGTTGTATAAAAGGCTCCTTGAGAAAGATAGACTTTTATTGAAAACACTTCTATTTTGATAGTTTAAAGAGTGCAGTTCCTGACGCATCCAGTAGGAGGCATTATCGTTATAGTTTGCTGCCTGCTGCGTCATTATTGTTGTGTCATCAGCTGCACACGCAGAAGTTTCTTCCAGCCTGTAATTTGGATGCTTGTGGGTTTTTTGTGGTTCAAAGTGTCAGTACATGACCCTAAAGTAAGTTTGCTTTGATTTATACATTTTATGCCATGTTTGAAGTATATTATTTAACTTTGTACATTTTATATGGGCATGCACGGACATGTAACGATTCACGTGTGATCGCCTGATAATCAAGATGTGCGATGCAATTTATGCTAATTACAGAGTGGTTTACATTGTAATCGATCTGTTATGTTAACTTTTGATGCTGCATACAGATTATCCAGTATTATTGCTCCTTTGATAGTGTTATTTGACAACTTGCATTGTTTGTTGATGTCCTGTGTATTTAGTAATATCTTTCCTCACAAAAGCCATTTCATATGACCAAAACAATAGTTATAAATAATCTTCAATCGCACATCTTCTGCATATTTAGAGCTGTGACTGTTATTTAGAGACAATAAATGTGTACCCATTTATTTTTACATTAATGTTATTTTCTTGTGTTATTTTTAGACTAATATTCAATACACTTTGGAAAGAAGTTCCCGTCTCCTCATTCTTTGTGTCCTGACCGACACTTCAGGAGTGTATACTGCTGTATAGTTAGAGCCAGAGCCTAGCAGTCTCCTTTCCTTTACAACAGTAATACTATAGTTTAACTTTAGTAAATCATGACTGTAGTAACCATTCTTCAAGTACCACAAATTAACTATGGTTGTAATACCATGGTTTTACTAAAGTACCTCAAATTACATTTAAGCCTAGTTATTCAACAAACGTCTTACAGAATAACAAGTTACTATTCTATGATACAGGCTTTATTACAGCAGTTACATCATCTGAAAGAAAATATGAACTGTTGCAATTGTTCTCACATGACAAAATTATACAGAACTATAACTTTATTTAAAAAATGGTGATAAAGCACTGCAGTGGTAAATTTAGCTAATTTACAAAATAAAAATAGCTAATTATGTCACTGTAATAATGCATTATCTCTATAGAAATGAATTACATGTTGTACAAATAAACATGCACATAAACCGCATTATACCGCCTGCCTCTTTTACAATATCTTACGTAGGGCTGCCTGCAACTATTTTTTTTATAATCAATTTATGTGTAGATTTATTCGTGATTTTAGTCAGAATTATGAGCGGTCTTTTTGTTTTGATGCACTATTCAAATTCCGTGATTATTTTCATTATCGATTAGCTGTTGCAGGCCTAGTTTTATACAACCTGTATACACAAGCCCAACATAGGCAAATGTGTGCAGTCCAGTCCATAGGGTCTATCAAGGTCAAATTAACAACCTTGATTACAAGATCAATAAAGGTAAAAAAAAAAATAATTGGAGAAGTTTTACACATACTATAAAATACATTCACAAGAAATGAGAGGTACTTTTAAGAATGTTTAAAATGAGGTCATTTACATGAGATGAATATTTCAGTCATTTCAAGCCTAAAGCAAGCTGATTTATTCTACATCGAGTCACCTCATGGGGGCTGACGAAGGCTAGATGAATCCTCCACACTTTTACTTGGTGAAGGAAATGCCCATCTTTTCAAAAGTGTTTGATGCTGATATACATGGCAGTAGTTGTCAGTATGAAGTCTATCATATAGTCCAGTAGGTTACAGTCCACCTTTAGTTTGGTTGACTTGATCTTCGCCCCATATGGTCTCCGGACCTAAAAACGAGAAGAAAATATACACACAATATTAATAAACAGCTTGCTGGAATACTCTGTTGTTATTGGTCAGTTGCACACTCGTCTACACTGAAAACAAAAAAACAAAAAAAAAACAAAGGTGCCATAAAGAAACAAAAAGGGGGTTTTGTGACGATGCCATAGAACAGTGGTCGGCAACAGGCAGCCCAAGGGCCAAAATTGGCCCACCACCAATAATATCTGGCCCGCGCCCGCAGCCACATTATTTTGATAGCGGCTGATTCTGAAATAGATCTGTCATGACAGCAACAGTTACTCTCTAGTGGTGGGAATTTCAAACTTAATATTGATACCAACGTTGGTTTTGATATCGGATCGATACTAGCCTGAGAAGATCGATACTTTAGGTTAATTTTTTCTCCTATAACGTTACACTTAATACATTCAACAATGTGTAGACATGTATGTGGGTGTATAGTCCGCTCTTTTCTCCTCTAGACTAGTATACAAACATTGCTGCTCCTCCTCTGCTAAGCTGTTTTGTTGTCATGTCATCACGTGACTCAGCGGCTCCGAGCGCGAGCGGATACAGTGAGAGATGGAACGGAAAAGAGAAGGAATCCTTCACATAGTGCATATTGTATATACCTGTATACCGAAGTTGTCCTATTTATGCAGTACCACTATAAGGTGTTTACTGAGATTGGCCTTTTAATATTATTTCTTAATGCATTAAGACGCTTTAAATGTTTTCATTATAACGGTTTTCGATGGGAGTAAAATGCTTAACATGTTGTTTAGCATGTTTGCATACATATTCTGGGCTCAGCTGCTTGCCACATATTATATTTTGTTAACAAACTGTATACCGAATTTGGTCTTTATTTATTTATTTGGTCATAGTTGGCCTATATATTTTATAAATTATAACTAATTCAGCCTTTTCATTTATCAGTTTTTTTTGCAATAATTGCAAACAAATATTACAGTATGTATAAAACAAACAGAAAATACAGTACGTACATAAAATCCTTTTTAATAATAAACAAGTTATGGTTTAATAGTTATTTCTGGGCACATCTGCTAACTTGTATATCTAGTTTGCAACATTAATAAGGTGTATACTGAGTTTTGTCTTTTAATATTACATTCTAAATAGGGGTGTAAATCGGATGGTTTATCGATTCTCATACCCAGCGATACGATATTTGCCATTACCTCAAAAAATTCTACGATACGATTACGATTCGATACAGGTGTATATCGATATTATATACCTATTTTAAACAACCATCTACATTTGAATTAACTGACAAATGCAACCAAAAATATATAACATGAACATAAATCAAAAAATGCTACTATGGGCTCAGTCCTAAACATCTTTTCTACAGATAACCAAATTACAAGCAATATCAGAAAATAAATACAATAGAAGAAAGACACGAGTTCAATAAACAGTGCTTTTCAGGTTTTTCAGCTCAGTCTAAAATACATTTTCAAGTACGCTAAAGAAATGTAATAATCAAATTTAACAAAAACAGCATAGTCTTCACTGGATAAATTAAATAGCCTGTAAATTAATGCTTTTTGATGTTACAAAGGTTATTTAGTCAGGAGCAGTGAGCACTTGTATTTTTCTTTGACAGCATTAGATTTATTATTAGTTTTCTTTCACTTTAAGAATGAAAGCACAGATTTAATATACTGATACACATGCCTTTTTCTCCACTGTTTACATTAAGACATATGCTTTTCTTAACCTACTGTTTTATAAGGATATTAGCCAAAACATGCATAGTGATTAATAGTTTTGTCTGAATTTATTCATCCATGCTCAAAAAAGTGGAGGAGAGCTCAATTCAGTATTCGCGCAGAGTTGACGCGGCTGTCTGTGTGTGCACGCTTCAGATGTGTGCGCGGAAAACTTCTCACACAGCACGCGACTGTTACTCCAACAATCCCGAGCGTCTTTGATGCTCGCCTCGTGGATGGAATGGAAACCAAATTAAAGTAAGTCATCTATTCACTCTCACCACTTATCCTATCTAGGGTCATAGGGGCTGAAGCCTATCCCAGCATCTTGGGCCACAAATTCATCCAATTAATGGTACTTAAGCAATATAGTAACAATTATTATACTTATTATACTGCAGATATCTTCTTTTGGGGAAGAAGATATCTTCTGCACATGTGTATAATTACACATTAAAAGAACTGTTGTCTATTTTAATATATTGTAAAATAGAATTTATGTCTGTGATCAAAGATGAATTTTCAGTGTCATTACATCAGTCTTCAGTGTCACATGATCCTTCAGAAATCAGTCTAATATGCTGATTTGCTGCTCAAGAACATTTCTTATTAAAACAAATAAACTGTTTTTGCTTAACATTTTTGTGGAAACGGTGCTACATTTTTCAGTAAATATAAAATAAATATTTTCCAACATTATAAATGTCTTTAAAGGTTACTTCTGATAAATGTAATGCACCCTTGATTAATAAAATTATTTATTTATTTATTTTCTTACCACAAATGTTAAGCAGCAAAAAATGTAGTGTGTCTGTCTGTCTGTATCCAAATAAGAATAGTAATAGGAATAATACAAATATTTAAACAGTATTAAGCATGTAGTGCAAAATGAATGACTAGTGTAAGTATGTGTTAGAAATAAAATTAAATAAAGTATAAGATTTACAGATTTTAAGTAATATATTAGAGTAATATGGCATATTATAATCTACATGTGCTGGAAACATCAGCTCAGGCCAGATGGAGAGTCTTCTCTTTTATGGTGACAGAGACACATATTGAGCAGCAAACCTCTCTCGCTCTCTCTCTCTCTCTCTCAGGTGGAGTGTCTTCTCTTCTATGGTGACAGAGAGACACATATTGAGCAGCAAACACACAGCAGGTCTTGTGTTCTCCGAGCAGATACGCTAGTTTCTCCTGGTCTGGAAGAGTTGTAAATGTGGGATGGATCTGCTGTATTTGTCGTAGAACACTGTCCGTATATCTGTGTATTTGGAGCACTCTGTTAGGAAGTTGAGTTGTTGTTGAGTTTGGGTTTGCCATTGAGTGATGTAACTCTGTTTGATTTGTGCAGTGATCTGATTGGTTCTGATGTTGTGATTCAGAGCATCAGTAGATGTTAGTGAAGCATCAGGACTGAAGCTCTGGATCAGCCTGAGGAAGGGCTTGCTTTCTTTGCTCATCTCTTGGTATTGCAGGGCTTTATAATGGTATGATTGGGGATCACTGCGTTTCAGATGTTTCCAGAATTTAATTGCCCTTTTTTGTATCTTTATGATTAGAGGATATTTGCATAATTCTGCCCTGCATCCGTTATTTGTTGTGTGCCGGTGCACGTGTAATATATTTTTACAGGCTCAATTACTGATTCTAATATTTTCAGCCAAATTCTAATAGGGATTTCTATAGGACATTGCTGTTTTATGGCGTAGAAGGCCCTGTGTGCTTTCTCTCAGTGTTCTGCAAATACAGCAAATTTATCTCCATTCAATTAACTCTCTCTCGCTCTCTAAAAAAAAAAAAATTGTTGTCACCTATGCACAATCAGGATATCAGAAAATATTACATCCAATCAGAATCAAGTGCTTCACACAACCCCATTCTAAATGCTTTAATTCCACAAAATTATAATATATCATATTCTGGTCAATTTTTCAATTGATCAATTCAGCCAGTGATATTTTAACACGGTTATCAAGTCTCTTTGCATTTAACTGGACTTACTCATTTAAGAGCATTATAGGAAGAGATTATTTGATTATCTCTTTGTGCTTCCAACCTCTCTACTGACACGCACAGATGAACTTCTTCAGATGTGTGGTTTAAAGCCACCTTTACCCGCTTACAGGGCCTCCAAAGCTGTCAGATAAGAGCACAGTATTACTCTTTACACTAATGGACCATGGCTGATTGGATGGTCACATTCACAGTCCAGTTGTCTGATGTGAGGTCAGTGCACACTGAAGCCCCGTTCACACCGCCAGCGATTGTTTTTCGCTAGATTTGGTACTGCGAAGACTCTTGTGGGCGTCCCTGCTGCTGTCGCTCTAATGTTATTGGTAGACCGCACGTCTGGACATATGTTTACAAGATGCAATCACAAACTATATATATAGCCGGTAAAACTAAGACATCATTCTAATCTGACTAGGAATTAGACTTAAACGAAATAAAAGTAGCATTCTGCTGTTGAAGAGTGTTGTTAAATAAACTGCAGCAGTGCTCAGTGCATTAAATCATTAACCAGTGCTGAACTCCCCACTGCATCATATAATTAACAACATGAACCATCAATGTATGACTCAAACTCACTTTAGACTCGCGCATCATTTTCATGTCGTTACAGTCAAATCATTTAAAACCGTGAGATCGCTCCGTCTTGTGTGCACTCGAGACGGTGACGTATGAGCGCCGCTGGCAGACTCTTAACTCCTATTGGTTGTTGCTCGCGAAATTCGCTCTTCATTTGCATAAAGTTGAGCGGTCCTTAACTTTTGTAGCTTGATACGCCCACATTCCGTCGCCAACGGTCACTGTCGCTCTTACCCCCGAAAGACGCCAGCTCTCCATTGAAAATGAATGTGATCACGTCGCTGTGTCGCTGGCGGTGTGAACGGAGCTTTGGCTGAGGTTTTGAATTAATAATACTAAAAAGAGACAATCCTATTAAATAATTTGTCTGAAAGGTTTGTTTTCTTGTTGAAAATAAGTTTTCTTTGCTCTTATATTGTACTCCTATTTAAACATTGCATTGATGAAACCGAAAGCAGGACTATTATATTTAAGTAAAACTAACAATAAAACCATAAAACATTTCATTACTTGAAATAAAGTAAAAAATGAAATAAATCTATTTATTTTTAGCTAAAGTATTAAAATAATTAACAATAAAAATGTAAAGAACCAAAAAGACGACATTTTGAAGAAAGGTTGGTAACCAAACAGTTGCATGGTCCCCATGACTTCCATAAAATACTATGGAAGTCAGTGTCTACTAGCAACTGTTTGGTTACCCATTCTTGAAAATATCTTCTCTTTGTTCAATAGAAAAAAGAAACTCGTACACAACTAGTAAATGATTACATCTCCTTTACTAAAATTACAAAAAAATCACAAGAAATGAATAAAAATGAATGAATATTAATTTGTGCTTTTTAGTTAGTTGATCTGTTGATAGGTCCTTGAACGGAGTCAATTATTGATACTTCACTGACCCAAAAAATGAGTGCTGTTCAATTTAAAGTTCATTCTGTATTTTGCTTTGAATGCAAGAATGAGTGTTTTAAATATATAACTTGAAGGTCATCTGGAACAGCAAACTAATTACTTGCTCCAATGATGTTCAGAAATGTCAATTAACATGCAGATCACTGATTCCATTTAAACCAAACCTTTATTGCGTCATAGTAAATACGGACCAAAGCAGATATCAATGGCTTTCTGCATAATGCATAGAAAAGCAAACGTGACATTTTAAAGCATACAGTATTCTCTTCTGTTGATTAAGAAAAGTGAAAAGCGGAGTTAAAATGGTCTTTTCCACCGCATTATTGATTGTTAGTTATTACAGTACATCTTACTTTAGTTATTTTCTCTCAGGAACAGGGAACTCAACAATGCAATATGAACACATCAGAAGAAGAGATGCCAGAGGAGGAAAGTGCTCTGTCAATCTGTATTTGGGTAATAGCATGCGAGTCCAACTTGACGACATCACTTTGAACTGCATATAAGGAAAGAAATGTCTCAGCCTCATGCTGTAATATTCACATCTACAGCTATTTAATTACAAATGAATCTGGGCCATGGAATCTTCAGTGTTCTTGGCTCTCTTATAAGCCTTTATCATTTCCACACTTTATAATAATAAAGCAGTTACAGTGCATTTGTTTTATCTCTTTACAAGGGAGGAAGGACACATTTCACATTCAAAAGTCATTTTCATCCTGAGATGGGATCCAATAATATTCTAAATGTAGTTTCTGTATACTACTTATCACAAGGCCATTATCTCTGTACTGTTATTTTATATAAATATCAACCATGTTTTATTCAAGATAAATTCCTTTTATTATACTCCACCCTAATATCACACTACATGAACCTTTGGTGATGAGTTTTTGGCTCACGGTCTGCATTTAAAGTCACACCAGAGGTGTTCAGCTGGGATCAGGACTTGGCTTTCTGCAGACCAGACAAGTTCTTCCACACTGACTCAATCGGCATTTCTATTTGATCCTTGTCTTATACACAGATTTCCCTAGAATATCATTATATGCTTAAACATTAAGATTTGTACTCATGGAAATTACTAAAATAGTCAAACCTGTGCATTAAAATACTTTTGGCAAGATAGTGTATGTCTAAACATTTTAGGCTATATTAATAAAAAATGTCAAAGATGTACTAAACCTGAGCTCATTATATTTGTGATAAAATAGCATTTTAACTACACAGTCACGCTGCACAGCTTACAGATCTGGCATCCTGCACTAGACCAACTTGGCAACATATTCATAACTTTGTTCATTCATTTGCACAGCTGTATTCCACCTTAGTGAATATAATCTCTGTTTACAGTCTGTGTTGTTTTACTTTCAATAATAAACAAGTTTTCAACTGTCCCTAGACAAATTTTGCACACAGACTCACATTAATAAAGCAGCCTGGGAGCTCTAATAGATAAATAATCAGCAAAAATATCAGCCATTGCCCAGAAGCTGTTTATTATCAACTCATCAAACATACTTTATCTGTTTCCAGAAATCCTTCCAAAGATTTCTGTGCTTAGATCATAATCTAGTGCAGTGCAAGAAAAAATGTAAGAATATTTCTTGTACAGTAGATAAACCCTATCCTCAAGAAAAGAGATAAATATACTTTTTTCTCATAGAAGGTGAAATCTCCATAATTTTTCTGCAAAGCTGGTGCATAAATTCTTGATGACTTGAGGAGGAAAAATACAGCAAGTGAAGAGAGATTAAGACCTACACAGCAGGCCAAGAACATTCTTCTAATGGAAAAGTAATGCTTTTATGAAGGCCGTCAAAAGAGCTCTGACCACCCGATGTATTTCTAGAAACTATAATCACAACAAAACAATATTCATATCACACTTCTACATGCACCATTTTCCCTTTACAGCTAGAACAACTTTGCTTGAATGTGTTTTCAAATGTAAGCGTATAAATCACTCTGACATTCTTTAAAGTCCTCACAAAAAGCAGAGAAGCCACGAAGCAGAGATTTGAAAGAAAGGTATTTTAATTAATAGTGGATAAACCGGCATCAACGTTAATCAATCTGAGGTAAACATGACATGGACTAATTCTATTTTTAAGACTGAGAAAGACGGTCTGGGTTGCTACACGTCACACAAGCCACCAATGCAGCATTGCCCAAAGTGATAAAAGGTGCTTAATTATTTATCAAATTAAAATACATCACAAGTGAACCCATTAATAACATCATGCCTGAGGATGCACGTCAATGGTCCGTGGGTGTGACGTCTGAGGCTGAGACTAGTGTTTTAGCGCTTCTCAGTGGGCATTTCTATTTGAAACTGCGGCGAAGCGTGCAATGAGGTATGTAAACCGGTAAAGTGCACAGAGCGGTACATTTTTATGAGACCAGGTTGGTATTTTTATGATAGCAGTAACTGTAAAGGGACTGGTAAATAAATTAAGCTAAGACAATACTGTAAGCTAATATGGTCCTAATTACTAAGCACAGATGAGTTAATGTGTGTTTCTTATAGCAGTTAAAATGTACTTTTAATTTAGTGATTTTAATACTTTAAAAAGCAATTTTAGATTGTAATATTCTAATGCTATCTTTTCTGCTAACTAAAAGGCACAGCTGTCATAAAACCACAGAGAAAGGCTGCATGGCTATGATAGTATGTGAGAGAGTCGGTGGTATTATCAGGGGCATCAGGCACTCATTTTATTTGAGGGGACACGAGTTGGTGGGGTAGGGGGGTCGTCAGGCACGTGCAGGGGGGGGGGGGGGGGGGCGGAGGGCGCTTGAGCACCTGCCCCTTTGCCCCATGATGCCCAAAGTGCCCTTTTATCAAGGCATTTTTTTTTTTATTAAACACCCTTCTGTGAAGGCCTGCCCAATCTAACTATTAGTAAAATTAATGATTAACAATTTAGCCGTAAATAAAATCACCCACATGATAACCTTTCACCTGACGACCTCATCCGAACGATCCCTCGCGCTCAGGCACCACTTCAATATCGTCCGCGCCACGGTTGCAGCTTAAGTAAGCGAGGTTCTCAGCGGAGTGGTATGCTTGTTTACTTATCATTATTATTATTTTACAAGAACAACGTGAAGCGAACATGCATTGCACAGCTTTTGTTTAAATCGCTGTGTTTAGCCTGCAGCAAACGCCACTTCTAACGTTATACACAGCAGCAGCACCATAAACAAAGGTGCATGCATTCACTTCGTTCGTGCTATTTAAGGGAGAAAAGTTTCATGGGGGTAGAAGGGTCTGGTCTTTTTGATGTCATTTGACTAAAATCTATTCATACTTTTACTTTTATTGTTACAGTATTTATTTAAAAATGTAGAGTGCCTTAAAGTAATTACCTCAACACTGGTAAAACAAGGCTATACTGATTTTCTCATTCTCCGATTTGTACTTATCAATCTTGTTTTTAATTATCATTATCATTCAAAAATGAATAAATTCAGAACAGGATTAGAATACAATTATATTTTAAATATGATAATTTTTTTTCTACAAAAGCAACCGTAGTGTTTACAATAGCAAGACACCTTAGCCTGTAAAGTCAATAACATCTCTCTGGAAATAAATAAAAAAATGTCAGTATAAAACGAATAATATACCTGACCTGACATCACAGTGCAGAGTGAAGAAGATATGGCCCTTATAGATTTCAGAAAAGTGTGTGTGTGTGTGTGTGTGTGTGTGTTCTGCAGTGCAAAGATGCCTCGCAAAGAGAGAAGAATAAAACAAAAAAAGGAGCTGCTTGAGGCAGGTGCAAAGAAAATATTATTTAACTTTTAAACTTAAAATGGTCTTTTCTGTTTTGTTTCTTTTTCAAATACAGAAGCATCCGCATCAATACGCGTATCAGCAAGGAATGCGTCACTATACATTGCTGTTATGATGTTTTGTGCACCGCCCTATTTAAAGTATTGTTTCATGTGCCCCTTTTATATTTTGTCATCGCCCGGGGCCTGGATCGCTTCTTCCGCTTCTTCCAGCCTGTGCAGAGAAACGCACAGAGTAGAGGTGGTGGGAGTGTTAGCAGCACGATGCATACTTACACCGAACTTGTGAGCGTCAGCCCGGGATGTTTCCAGCATTGCTCTCCATTCCCTCAGCTGGGCCTGCTTCCCAAGCAGCTCGCCGATCTGCTTCTCCACAGCCTCAGCTCCATCTGTACCGAACGCAGCTCGAACGTGTCCTCACCTGCACTCAAAGGTAGACACAGATCCGCCATTAAAGCAAATAACAGTGAAAAAATGGTAATGTGTGTGAATATAGTTCCTGTGACTCAGTTGGTAGAGCATTGCGTTAGCAGTGCAAAGGTTAGGGATGGGTATCATTAAGGTTTTAACGGTATTACTACTCTTATCGATCCGGTTCTTTAGCGGTATTCTTATCGGTACTTTTTGTTATTTTTATATATATATATATATATAAAACAACAGATTAGGAGCTGAATTAAAATTTATTTATATTCTGAAATGGAAAATAAATGTTTCATTAAATGAATATAAAACATACATTTGTAAATGCACCAGTGTTCAGGCATTGTTAGTGTTTTATATACACAAGATAAGATACAGTAAGAACATGAACAAAGAAACAAAGTTAAACAAACTGACAGTGCATTTAGGCTATAAATTTTTTTTCGGCGGTATGTGTGTTCCCTGGGAATTGAACCCACAACCTTTTGCGCTGCTAATGCAATGCTCTTGCACTGAGCCACAGGAACACTCATGACTTTTAAAGTATATTTAAAAGTCCCATTGGCCAAGAAGCTTTATTTTTTAAAAGCTGTAAATCTTTCTTAAAATATGTATTATTTAAAATAAATAGTCACAATGAGTTAAACAGTGAACAATAATCTAGACTCATTCTTAATACGGAACGATTTTAAAATCCACAATAGCCACCGCATGACACCAAGTTGTTAGTGCTTGTATAATTAGGAGACTGCCAATATATGATCATATTCATCAAAAAAAATTCAATAATGCATGCCAAAGTGAGAACACCAAACATTCCAAGATGTTGGATTTACAAACAAAAGTAACAGCACAGTTCAACATGTGCACTGCTGGAAAATCAGTCCATTTCTTTTTCATATGTTCTGCTGATGTCATGTCTCTCTCACATGTCTCTGCCTCTCATTTTTCTTTTTCGTCAAGCTTACTGGCTGCACTTCTAGTCCTGGTAGAATAAGGACATTAAGAAGGAAACATCAAGCTTTGAACTGACTTACTCTTACTCTACAATTACAAATATATACCAGTCAAAGCATCTTTCTGGTGCATTACAATACGCACAGCTTCAAGTTATTCAGTCTAGAGCTGCAAATACTCCTTACCCTCACTGCTTCAAAGTTTTTTCCTAGCTTTGCTGTTGTCTGCTTTACTCTTATCTCAAGTGTGTTTTCTTCTCATCATAACATCCCTCCTTTCTCCTATTGAGTAGGCCTACTCTGTCTGCCTGCGTGCGTGTGTGTGTGTGTGTGTGTCAAGGCTGCTCAACCGTTATATGATCCAAAATGCAAATCCCATAATTTAAAGACGAATAATAAATACAATATCATGATTAAAATCCTATATTTGTTGTTTCACAGTGAGACAGCTCAGTAACAAATGGCGAGACGGTTACAGCGATAAGTTATAGTAAGTTACAGATACCCGAGGCAGCTGATTCTTGCCGTTTAAGTGCTGGCTGGGCGTGTTTTACCTTTTTTGGGAAGAATTTTGAAATATCCATTTTTATTTTCAAATAAATTGATATAGTAAAATACCACACAAATGAACCGCCTAGCTCCACAAGCTCTGATCTCATTGGCTGGATCGTATAGATCGTATACTTTCTTATCGTCGGTTGGCCAGTTTACATGTCAGTCAAAATAGCTACGAGCCTCAGTGGGCGATCCTTATCGGGAGTGAATGAATGACAACGTAATTCGTAAAAACGTATAAAACGTATATATGCAGAGAACAAATCTGCGGTTGTAGTAAATTTTATTGCACATGAAAACTCAGTGATAGTGCTTACGAGGCATGGTAATAAAAACATTCGGGGCTTCAGCCCTCTTAGCCCACCCCTAGCGCCGCCCCTGTAATAAATGTAACGTTATGTGTTCTTAATTTATCCAGGTTACCGATAGCAGAACCGTTAACGTCAGAGTTTATCGATACTCCGGTCTTTCATAATTTAGCCCCGAGACCGATTAAATACCGGGTTTCGGTACCCATCCCTAGCAAAGGTTGTGGGTTCAATTCACAGGCAACACACATACTGACAAAAAATAAATTAATATAAAAAAAATGTATAGCCTGAATAAGTAACATTAAGTCGCTTGTCTGCTAAATGCATAAATGTAAATCTAAATATAGAATGTTAGCGACATTAGCACCAGCGCGCTGGCGATGCTAGCAGGCTATAAGCTAATAGCTGTCTCGGGAATTCAAAATAAAATCCGATTGTTTTTGTTGTAGAATGTGATCGGGGATATATTCACACATTATAGAAATGAAAATTATGGTGTATAAAATGTATTGTAAGATAGAAAATAGACGATAAATAATTGACTTGACGGAGCTCAAAACATGCGTCAGCAACAAAACCAGTCCATTATCAAGGCATTTTAACTTTAAACCATCACACCGGATTCTGTTCCCTCCATGTTTCTACTGGTTAATACAGTACGCACACACTACTGGCAATAGTATTTTTTTCTATGTTGTTTCTTACTCCTATAAGTCTCTTATGCTCACATTATTTCTGTGATGGCGAATCACAGTTTGCACAATAATATTAGGCAGCAAAACAGTTTTCAACATGAAATGTTTCTTGAGTAGCAAATCAGCCTATTAGAATGATTTCTGAATTATCATGTGACACTGCTGAAAGCTGGAGTAATGGCTGCTGAAAACTTGATATCCCATCAATAAATTACATTTTAAAATATATTCAGGTAGAACAGAATTTAATATAATTGTTATTTTAAATTGTAATAATATTTTATAGCATTATTGTTTTTACTGTATTTTTGATCAAATAAATACAGCATTGGTGATTTATAAGAGACTTCTTTTAAAAAAAAGTTAAAAAATATTTGATTACAAAATTTCGTCCAGCAATGTTTATAATATAAGTATTAAATATATAGCAGCTATAGAAAATATAATAATATAAATTTACATTAATACTTGGATGTTGTGACACAAAATAGGCATGTAGATATTTCCTATACTGTTTATTTTAGTTTAGTTTTAGTTTAGTTTTTATTATAAGGAGGAGCAACAGTGACATCTAGCCTACTGCAGATACATTACAGCTCACATCCCTCCGTTTTTATGCTTTCTCCAGTCCAGAGTCTCTAGTTACAGGACGCCTGGTAGTACCAAACAAACTCACAAAAAGCTCGAAATACATACAATATGATGCATTTTTAAAGGAATCCTTAGCTCTACGAGACACGCTTTAACAAAATATGCTGCACAACAATCTGAATAAACATAATTAAAGTAGGGAATAAAGTTTTATGTCTGTTTTATAAATATGTAGGGCAGGTTGTCATAAGAAAAAAATTAAGCCCTTTGTGTTATTTCTTGTGTTTTTCATTGTCATTCTATACAAATATCAGGACGTGTCAGAGAAAATGAAAAATGGTGATTAAAGCGCAGCCTTGTCTGGCAGAAGCTTTCTAAACTAATCTCCTTTCATGTTTCACAAAAATCTCTGCACTGTCAGGGGAAATGGCTTGCTCTGACCAACAAAATACACAAAAGAAAAATAGCAATATTTTTTTTTACTTATGTAGTTCAATTGAAGCGTGGCAAGCAAAACAACACTGTCCTACTATTTCAGCATTCAGTCTCCGATGAAGGCATAGAAAACAAACTCACTTTGGTTTATAATACTAGTTCTTATTTGGATGACAATAATACAATACAAATACAAATTAAGCTCAGATGAGCTTTATTCGTCACATACACAATTATACAGAGTATAATGAGGAGTGAAATGTGTTCTCTGCATTTAACCCATCCAAGTGTACACACTTGGAGCAGTGGGCAGCCAACATTGCGGCGCCCGGGAAGCAGTCGTGGACTTCCTGCCAGAGCCGGGATTCGAACCCACAACCTTGGGTTACCTCAGGTTTCAAGTCCAATGCTCTATCCACTAGGCCAACGACATAAAACAATGGGAATGTCATCTGAATGATATTGCTGGCAAAATAAATCATTTATAATACTTTTCCAGCATTAATGATGCAACATAAAGCAATGGTTTGGTCCAAACAGGAAAGACTGAAATCTAGCTGTAACAGAGCTATTGTCAAAATTGTTCAACCGGATATCTTTGTATGAGCGCTTCAACATGTTACCTCATAGATGTGGGCTCAGTAAAAAATATATATAAAAAAAACAGTAAAGTGCACTCAGTATTAATATCTTTTTTCATTGTAGAACAAGCTGTTTATGGCCAAACAAATATGCCACTCTTGGATTTGAAAAAGGTCTATACATAAAATATGCAGGAAACCGCTTCATATTGATGCATTATCAATCAATGCTGTTGCAATTTTCCTTAGATCAGATCAAAACAGACAGCACTGGTCAATTATTGCCATGGTAACACCTAATCTAGAATCTACATGTCTCCTTCCTGTCATTGTTGTGCTCTTGGGCCTCAGTGGATGAAGTGCTGAACAAAAATGTGAGAACAAGCTGTAGCACAACTCATGGTGGAAAGAGCTTACTTCTGCTATAAGACCTCGACAGGTAATTAATCGTAAATATTACATTAGTTCTATTTAAGAAGAGTCAAATGAAACAGCCTACAGGAGCTTGATAAGAATATAGTTGCTCATAATTCAAAATGACTCAATCCATTTCAAGATACTAAAATGGTAAATCAACATTTAATGCTAGCATTACATTAAACTGAAGATGGAATTGTCAAAAATGCCAAGAACTGCATGAATCTGTGAAGTACTGTATGAAATTAGCTAAACCATATAAATGTCAAACATAGCTTTTTAAGTGCTGGAGAAGCAACTAGCTACAAGCTATGTAAGTACTACTTAATGTTAATCTTAAAATCTGCTAAATGAATTATGAAATACAAATATTTCAATATATAGGCCTATACATTGAAATGCATAACTATATAATGTTTTATTTAATCACAGTGGTACAGTATTTCTCGGGGGGGACAAGGGTTTGAGTAAGTAAACTCAGGTTGGGTAAAAGCATCAGACTTAATTAACAGTCTAATGTAGGTGAAAACAAAACGACAAGAAATGAACAGTACTTTTCCTGCAAACTTGCATATGAAGATTGCAGCCATATCAGTAGTCTAAGCTTATTTGTTTTGCAGGTACGGGGCAGACATGTTGCGATCAAATGAAAACTTTCCTGTTAATGGACATTTGTGGGCCAAATAATTAAATAAATAAGTAAAAATATTAATAGTGCACTTTTAACTAAATATTCCGCTATTGCTATGAAAAATTCCATGCACTCAATAGGTAAAATGATTAAAATCTGTTCTTGAACTGTCTGAATGTACTGATTCTAATGCTTCATACACAGAGTAGGCCTGTGAGAAGAGTTGTTTAGGATGAAGCATTTCACTAGAGCGAATCGCACTTTCCAATAGAAGGCTATTTCAAAGAGCAGTGGCAAATTAACTACAGTTATATTGTAATATATTCATTGCCTCCTGTTTTCTGATTGATGGTTAATGGGCTTTTCAAATTATAGGCCTAACGCCTTTACATATTTGTATGTCGCTCAGGAAATTGTGCATGCAGTGCATTAAACAATAGTAACTCACTACATATTACTCAACTTACTGAAAAAGCAAAGTTGTTTTGAAACCAGCATCGCTTCTTTTAGTTCAAATGAAAATGAAAGAAACTTTAATTTGAGTACACTTTTGGTTTCTGTGACTAACAGTGGCTTTCTCTCCAGACCACTGATCTGAGGTCCCCTTTTCCCCACAAATCTTCCCGAAATCCTCCAACATAATTTATAAGCTTTATAACCTGTCTCCTGCTAATTTACAAGTCTAATTCTGCAGAAGACAGACATATTGATTTTCTAACTATTCTAAATCTAGAAGATGGCCAGACAATGGTGGACCTTTGGATGTAAAAACTGTAAGGGAACCTGATCAGTCACATCCACAAAAAGCTGTAAATATCATTACAGATCACAAGAATGATATGTTATTCTAATGGACATCAATAGTGATGAGGTGCAGAGGTACATCTCACAAGGAGAACCTTAATTGTGTTAATTCTTATTATAAAACTAATACACATGATATTAGCTGTATGTTGGTTTGCAGCATTTTTGGTTTCATATTATATTTTTTTTTACAAGATTGTGCCTTAGGGCACTGTGAATAATTGTACAAATAATGTCTGAAGACTGAACTTCTCAGATATTCAAACACAGACTGTTAGAGCTTTTCTCTTACAGCACCATTCCTGCCTACAAACACCATTTAGAGAGAGATCAGTTTGCAGGTCTCATTTTGATATCATCTCCTCTGCTGACCTTTGTCTGTGTTACGTCACAAAGGCAAAATTCCAACATGTTTATTCGCAAGGAGCATTTCCAAAGACATTGGGAACCAGTAGGCCCACCATGTTTCTTCTTAGACTTTTATGTAAATTTATGTAAACATTATTTTGAGATTTTTCACAGGGAAAGCATAATTTCCAGATTTCTTCCTAGATCAGATCGTCTCAGGTTACGTATGTAACCATGGTTCCCCGAGTGGGGAACGAGACACTGCGTCCCCTATGGGTCGCTACGGGGGAACGCCTCCAGCGTGACTCGTGCCTGAAGAAACATATGTAAAAACACCATCCGTTGGCCGGCGACAGCCCATGACGTCACTACCGGCGCGACCGTAATAAAAGGGCCGCCGGGAGAATACATCATCAGCTTCTTCGTCTGAAGCTTGCGTCCGAAGCATGGCCCAAAGCCTAGGGGACGCAGTGTCTCGTTCCCCACTCGGGGAACCATGGTTACATACGTAACCTGAGACGTTCCCCTTCATGGGAACTCGAACTGCGTCCCCTAGGGGTCGCTACGGGGAACGCTATACCCACGCCACCATGCTGAGGGGAGTGCAAGCCAATTTCGCGAAAAAGGCGAGCACTAAGCCAACTCTACCAGGCTAAGGGAGTTGCCCCCGGGACGGTTGATGGCTGTCAGTGACATTATCCCCTACGGCCAGAAAGCCTGAGCTGCATACCCTAAATCCTTACCTGCTGGGTGCCGGGACTAACGGACCCAGGGTAGAGCTCAAAGGTCTGGAATCAGAATGATTCCTTTAAGGGGATATGGCCAAGTACCTAGTGGTAATAACTAGGTCCTGGCCGGTCACTCAGAAGCTACCGCTTGCTCTGCACAAGCTTTCTGAGGGACTGTCTCAACAGACCCTTTGGTAGCGACACCCTTTTCTTTTTTTTTTTTTTTTTTGGAACCCAAAATATATGGGACAAAAGGAGCGGGGCCCAAGGCACAAACCGGGGCTTTAACCAACACAAAAGACGGCACGAAGCTGTGCGCGTAACCCTACCGTACAGGATTTTTTGAAAGCACGCAGAACCTTGATGTGCGAACTTACCACTTGAGTGGATTTTAAAAAAGTGCCCAAAGTCTAGCGTGCGCACTTACCATAACATGGATTTTTAGAAAAGAACGCAGAACACTTGATGTGCGATCTTACCACTGAGTGGATTTTTTAGAAGTGCCCAAAGATCTTAGCGTGTGCACTTATCTAGATGCGTTCTATGGCTCCGGGGCGGAGAATTATTCACCCTTCAGATTGAGGGGGAACTCAGATGCTCAGAAGGGAGCGGCATGCTCATAAATGACCCTCTATGGTGAGGGAAGCAATGCTAGCTCGACCAACAAAGAGAGAGACCTATTACAGAGCTCTGGGGAGCGGAGAAACTCATTCTACAGAATGAGAGAGGACTCAGACGCTCAGAAGGGAGCGGCATGCTCATAAGCGACCCTCTAGGTGAGGGGAGCAATGCTAGCTCTACCTACAGCGAGCTCTGGAGAGCGGAGAAATCAACCCTCAGAATGAGAGGGAACTCAGACGCTCCGAAGGGAGTGGCACACTCATAGGTGACCCTCGTTGGTGAGGGGAGCCGTGCTAGCTCTACCAATGAGGAGCTCTAAGAGCGGAGAACTCATCCCTCAGAGTGAGGGGACTCAGACGCCCAGAAGGGAGCGGCATGCTCATAAGTGACCCTCTATGGTGAGGGGAGCCATGCTAGCTCGACCAACACGGAGAGCGACCTATCACAGAGCTCTGTAGAGCGGAGAACTCATTCGTCAGAATGAGAGGGAACTCAGACGCTCAAAAAGGGAGCGGCCTGCTCATAGATGACCCTCTAGGTGAGGGGAGCAAAGCTAGCTCTACCAGCACGAGCTCTGGAGGGCGGAGAACTCATTCCTCAGAATGAGAGGAAACTCAGACGCTCAGACGGGAGCGGTATGCTCATATATGACCCTCTAGGTGAGGGGAGCAAAGCTAGCTCTACCGACAGCAAGCTCTGGAGGACGGAACCTTCATTCCTAAGAATGAGAGGGAACTCAGACGCCCATAAGGGAGTGGCATGCTCATAGGTGACCCTCTGTGGTGAGGGGAGCAGTGCTAGCTCTAACCATGAGGAGCTCTGGAGAGCGGAGAAACCATCCCTCAGAGTGAGGGAACTCAAACGCCCAGAAGGGAGCGGCATGCTCATAAATGACCCTCTAGGTGAGGGGAGCAATGCTAGCTCGACCAACAAGGAGAGCGACCGATCACAGAGCTCTGGGGAGCGGAGAAACTCATTCTACAGATTGAGAGGGAACTCAGACGCTCAGAAGGGAGCAGCATGCTCATAAATGACCCTCTAGGAGAGGGGAGCAATGCTAGCTCTTACCAACAGCGAGCTCTGGAGAGCGGAGGACTCCTTCCTCAGATGAGAGGAAACTTAGATGCTCAGAAGGGAGCGGCATGCTCATAGGTGACCCTCTCTGGTGAGGGGAGCAAGGCTAGCTCGACCAATCAAGGAGAGCCATCTATCACAGAGCTCTGGGGAGCGGAGAACTCATTCCTCAGAAATGAGAGGGAAATCAGACGCTCCGAAGGGAGTGGCATGCTCATAATAACCCTCTAGGTGAGGGGAGCAATGCTAGCTCTACCAACAACGAGCTCTGGAGGGTGGAGAACTCACTCCTCAGAATGAGAGGGAATTTAGATGCTCAGAAGGAAGAGGCATGCTCATAGGTGACCCTCTAAGGTGAGGGGAGCAAGGCTAGCTCGACCAACAGGAGAGCGACCAATCACAGAGCTCTGGGGAGCGGAGAACACATTCTTCAGAATAAGAGGAGAACTCAAACGCTCAGAAGGGAGCAGCCTGCTCATAGGTGACCCTCTAGATGAGGGGAGCAATGCTAGCTCGACCAACAACGAGCTCTGGCGAGTGAAGACTTAGACGCTCAGAAGGGAGCGGCATGCTCATAGGTGACCCTCTATGGTGAGGGGAGCGATGCTAGCTCAACCAACAGGGAGCGCTACTAGCCTGGATCTAGTATCGACGAGTGATGTAATCACTGCGATAGCCGATAGCCTTTAGAATGGATCGTACTCATCCATTGGTTGCAGGGGAATTAGAGAGGATCAAGAGGGCAGATGCCCCCCTAAGGGAAAGGAGTAGATATCTTACTCTGGTCCGGACGAAAGTGTCATATAGGACGCTTCATCCGGAACACCTCCCTCAGGTTTTGCCTCTCTCTGACCCATGCCTCTCTTTAGCCCTACCCGCAGGCGGGGGAGGGGCATGAGTCGCGAGACTAGCCTTCTGAGCCCATCTCTGATCCCCAGACCGAGATGGGCTAGGACCCCTGGTTGTTCGGGCTCAGACCTGGGCCTTCTTGGGATGAAGGTTTCAAGGGCTACTGAGCGCGCCCTCGCCTCCTTGAACTTCTCGACCACCGTCTCGACGGAGGTACCGAAAAGCTCGGAAGGCGAGACTGGTGCATCGAGAAGAAAGCCCTTCTCTTTCTTCTCGAGGTCAGCCAAGTTCACCCACAGATGCCTCTCCGTTACCACCATGGCCGCCATGGACCTGCCCATAGCAGTGGCAGCCTGCTTGGTGGCACGGAGGGCCAAATCCGTGGTGCGGCGCAGCTCAGCTACCTCGTCAGGTGACAAGCCCTGACCCTCATCCAGGTCTTTCAGCAGATCAGTCTGGTACGCCTGAAGCACCGCCATAGTGTGCAACGAAGCGACGATCTGACCTGCTGCTGCATATGCCCTGCCATTTAAGCAAGATTCAGGGGCTTAGATGGCAAGGAGGGAGCCTTGATAGAGGATGTCTCGCCCACAGCGAGATAAGCTGGCTATCATCTCTTGCACAGGGGGCATCCCTTCATAGCCATTTTCACGCATCCCCTCAATGTCAGCATAACTAGTATGCTGAAACCTATGAATACGAGAAAAAATAGCTTTTTTCCACTCCTTCTCAACCTCCACATCGAGATTTATGAAGAAAGGAAGGCTCGCTCGAGCTGGGGATTTATGGCCAGAAAGATTTATTTTTATGATCCATAACCTCCACAAACTCATTCATATGCATAACCCAGCAGAGCACTAACCGCTGAATCTGATGATGTCAGAAAGATCGCATCATCACAATCCAGCAGCTCACTCTCGTTTTCAGCCGACGCGCGCGAAAAGGGGCGGTAACTCATCGGCCATATCCAACTGCGAACCCCGCGATTTCAATCGCCTCTGTGCCTCGGCAGCGGTGGGTACCGAATCGCGGGAAGCAGACGGCTGCCCCTCTTTCCTCGAAAAGAGGGACAGACGAGAACGGAGCTTTCTCATAGAGAACAGCTCACAGTGCACGCAGATTGCCCCCTCAAAGACATCGCGTGCGTGCTCTTCGCCCAAACAACAGACGCAACGATCGTGTGTGTCATCGGGTGTCAAATAACGAGGACACGGATCCACACACTTCTTGAACGCCTTGCTAGTGCTCGCCATGATAAATAAAGGAAAACTGTATTCCTACCAGAATGCACGTTTCTTCAAACAGACCAGTCAGTGAAGATGAAAAAGCTGATGATGTATTCTCCCGGCGGCCCTTTTATTACGGTCGCGCCGGTAGTGACGTCATGGGCTGTCGCCGGCCAACGGATGGTGTTTTTACATATGTTTCTTCAGGCACGAGTCACGCTGGAGGCGTTCCCCCGTAGCGACCCCTAGGGGACGCAGTTCGAGTTCCCATGAAGGGGAACAAATGTTATTGACTCTTTTAACAAGGTCTGTATACTGTAGCTCAAACACATTCCCGGTTTTGTTTTGTACTAAACAAGCTATGTGAAATACAGTCACACAAGCCATGTGGTATCAAACAGCTTCAGCCTCCTGCTATTGCACATCTGGTGGCTAGATATTGATCTGAAAGATAACAAGCTTTCTATTGACAAGATACAAAAATCAAAAGATGTTTGTTGCTTTTTGTCTCTATTAATGTCTGCCTGAAGCAGAAGTAATGGGGAGAGGTCCTGCAATAGGCCCACAATTCAACGATCAAGAAAAACAGTATGCAGGTAAATCCAATACATAATATGGGTTTGGTTGTGACGTGCTCAGTCCAGTCACTGAAATACGAAACAACATCATTCCAGATTCCACACCTGTGAGCGCCACCCCGTGGAGACAGATGGAACCATTTTAAGGATCTGATTAAGTATATAAAATATACAGGTGCATCTCAATAAATTAGAATATTGTGGAAAAGTTCATTTATTTCAGTAATTCAACTCCAATTGTGAAACTTGTGTATTAAATAAATTAAATGCACACAGACTGAAGTATTTTAAGTCTTTTGTTCTTTTAATTGTGATGATTTTGGCTCACATTTAACAAAAACTCACCAATTCACTCAAATCTTAACAAATTAGTATATGGTGACATGCCAATCAGCTAATCAACTCAAAACATATTTCTTAGCCAAGAGATTCTGGTCCATTATTCAATATTCTCATCCAGTAGGAGAACACAGAATCTAGGAGATGAGTTTATCTTTGGTGTGTGGGTGCAAGAAAGTTTCAGAAACAGAATTTTTGCTGCAAGGGGAAAATGGATGGAAAGGGTCTATGATAATATCCACATCCAATCATGATAACATTTATTTAGTCATAGCTATTTTCTACACAAATAAAATCTAGAGTTTTCTTATCTCCATAAGTTAAGGCTGAGTTGCCCATAGTAGCTCAGAGTTAAAAGCTTTGTCACCCAGCTTTTTAATAATACCCTTGTAAACAAGGTTTACTTAAATAGTAAAATATTAAGGTAATAAACATGCAGCACTATCCAGATAATTAGAGGACTAAAAAGTTAAACTGTAAAAAGTTAAAGCTTTAATTTCAGCAATGACCGTCTGCGAAACCTTTGGCGGCTCTTTACCAGAAGAGGTCTCTGCTCTCTCAATCATGGAGCTTTGAGCACAATGACTAAAGGCAGATCTAGAGATGCTGATTCTGAAGGGTTGTTTTTATACCAAATCTGCTTAACCAAACTGAGTTTAAGTCTAGTAAACCCTTTTACTATACTACGTTTAAACCTGGAAGGCAAATTTATATTTATTTAAAGATGAATACTGAATAACTATTTTGTAAATTTGACAAAGCACACTGATATCTCAATGACTGCTGTACAACTGTTAAAAATATTCATGAAGATCAAAAAGTATTTTTCCACCAGATATTTGTACTTCTTTTGTATTTCTTTCGAGTTCATTGTGTTAGCTACCTCACTTTTCTGTTTCCTAACTTGTCTGGTGAAGTCGTTTGGGAACGTCTTGAGAATGGGGGAGGTGCTGAATACCTCAAGTCACTTAGTTTTGTTCCAGGGCTAATGGATGAACTCTTTTAACACTTTTATTTCCAGATGCATTTCATGACCATGCTAAATTCACTAATATAGATGTTATCAAAATTAAATAAATGTTGTAAAAGATTCAAATTAATGTTTGACTACCGGAAAGTGTATCTTCACAAGATTGCAAAACAACTCTGGCTACAGTTTGTGAACTGTTTTAGCTGTTTTCTTAAAGGTCCAGGGGTCAGACATTTTGAAGTAGAACGGCAGTCCACATGAATGCAACTAAATCTAGCAAAGCACACAGCATCTGTTCAATCGTTGTATTTGCAGTAATGATCAGAGAAAAGGATAGGTTTTACTGTCCCTGTAATCATCGACCACTGAACCTGTGATCAAAAATGAGGGTTTTTCCTCAGGTATTTCAATCCAACATTCTGTCAAATGTTGTGTTTTTGCTTGTTTTTCAGTAAAAACGTCTAATCATTCTTACATTTATTTGAGAAGCAAAATTGAAAAGGACAAGAAGGCTTTTTGGTGCTCCGGCATTTGGTGACCTGGCTAAAAAAAACAATAGAAGCCCAATAGAAACCATCACAGAAATTTCAATGGTTTCCATTAAAATACCATTATAAATCATTAGCTTTTCCCAGTAAAACCATAACAAAATTCATTTTCCAATATAGGATTTAACATCCCACCAATAGAATACATCACATACCAGTAGACACCATTATAGATCCCATTAAAACCAATAGAGTTCCCATTATAACCATTAAATCCATTACATTTGTATTGTGTTTTGGGCAGGGTTCTATTGCTTTGTGTTTCAGCAGGGGATATTGTGGTTTAAGATGGCATTGAGGTCAAATCGCCCAGGAAGCCCCTGAATTACGCTGCCTCCTTCTGTCCCAGAAGCAACCACATCTTAAGACTGAAATGCATAGAGCTAAACATCAGGGAGGTCATGCAGAGAGCATGTCATAGAAAGAGACGGGATGCTACGCCAGCAGGAAAATGCAGAGCGAGAAATAGGCGTGAGAGACAGGGAGTGGAATGAAAGAGACAACGTGGCAGTGTGTATTCCTGTGCTACTTCTGGAGACAGTCAAATTACTAAAGGTTCATCTGAGGTAGCAAAGATGACCATGGCATTCAATGGTCTTTGATTCAATGGTCTTTCTAATGAACAAGGAACTCCCTATGATCTAAACATCTATTGGTTCAGATGTTTGGGGTCAGCAATAATCTTTTGAAAATGTTTTTGAAAGAAGTCTCTTCTCACCATGGCTGCATTTATTTGGTCAAAATACAGTAGTGTACACTGCTGCATTCTTACTTACTTGAAATACAAATATTTTGTAACATTGTTAATGTTTTTACTGTCATTTAATGCATCCTTGCTGTAATTTATTTAAAAGATGATCTTACTGAACCCAAACTTTTGATCAAAAGTGTATACCGTAAAGCACAAAATGATCTAAAGATTGCATCTTGAACATCTGATTGTATGTACAAGAAGTCACATAATCAATGTCACAAATTCACTTATTTTATTATCAATACAGTTATCAAGAAATAGTAGAGGAATATTTCTTCTTTATTTTACATCCAATCACTTCTTCATTTAAAATTGATTTAAATATTAAAATCCTAACAATCTAAATGGTGAATTTAAGATTTTCAATGTGAGCGAAGATGTTTCGACCCCCACTGCAATCAAATGACTTTTGCACCTTTGGTTTTGAGAATTAAAAAAAATATTTCTTGTACTGTAGGTGTCCAGGCAGAACTTCCTAAACCGGTCTTTCTTTTTAAAGTTTATGACCCCTGAGATGGAGCCTCTAAACATACAATCCCTCCACACGTGGCTCTAAAGAGCAGGTATGCCGTGCCACAGGTGTGTAATTTGATGGGCGGCATAGGCCCAAACGTGGGCTGCACCACAGATCGGCTGTTAAGGAATGGTTACATGGATTGAAGAGCCTGTTTTGCAGGATGAATGAAAATGACACCTACAAATAAATCTAGGTTACAAGTATGGAGCCATACAATTTATGGTATTTTGTTTATATAGAAATACATAAAAGGTTTGGAATAATTATGATTGATTTGTATTAAGTCACTAATGCTCACCAAGGCTGCATTGGTTGATCAAAAGCACAGAATAAACAATAAAACTGTGAAATATTATTACAATTTAAAATAAACGTTTTCTATTTCTGGTGTCACGTGATGCTTTCGAAATCATTCTAATATGCTGATTTGATGCTTAAGAAGCATTTCTAGTTATTATTGTTGAAAACAGTTTTTGCTGCTTGATATTTTTGGAAACCTTATTTTCAGATTGTTTGATGAATAGAAAGTTCAAAAGAACAGCATTTAAATATAAATCTTTTTAAACTTCTTTTTCACATTTAAATATAAATCTTTTGGAATGCTATAAATGTCTTTATTGTAACTTTTGCACAATTTAATGCATCATTGCATAGTATAACTTTTTTATTTTATTAATTTATCATTTTAAAAAGTATACATTTTAACCCAAACCTTTAAAAGAGAAATAAGTTTATAACAACACACACAAATAGTAAAAAAAAATATATATATAGTACAAAAACATAATCCATAATTACTTTATTGTTATGACCTGTAGTGGAGTTCTTGACTTATGATTTTTATATAATATTAGTATTTATATATTATCATTTTTAATGTAAATCTACATTGTCGTTGCCATGTAAAACAGATCAACCAGGCATTTTTGCTTCAATGAAGGAAGTTTGTGCATCGATGAAGGACCTACTTTTTTGTCTGGGTGGGGAAACACATGAAGTGTGAAAGTTCACAAATGGGTGGAGCAGAGACACTGTGGGGTTTCTCGATACAGTATTTCCTTCAAAGACTGACATTAACCCATAAACTCCTTCTTCATCAATTCTGGACCCCACCCCCCTAGAATAAGGGTCTTGCACCTTCAAGGTCCTGTAAAAACCCCTGGCTGATTGCGTTTGCTGCCCACTGACCACCACAGACTCTGATCAAGGAGGGGCAGAGAAGAACGAAGTCCCACCGTTATCTGGGTGTCTGCGTGTAGCTTCAGGCCACAGGATTCCATTCCTTCCTTCTGCTGTGTTTTTTTCCAGACCTGACAGGCAGGCTGAGGCACTGCAGGAGTGAGAGAAACAGGACAAGATCGGGGGGGGGGAGGTCAAGATGTCTGTGGAAAATGAATCATAGAGGCTGACTCAAGGGAGAGGGAGAGAGAGACGAGAAACACATCTGGACAAAAAAGGAGAGCATATTGAAAACTTTCACAGACACATATCTAACTTTCCGCTTTCAGTAGATATGTGTATTTTATGCCTTAAGTTTGTAATTATTAGTTTAGTAGCATTTACAGATTTTGTTCAGCAAAATGTGTGCCAAGGTTTATTGTTCAGCTCATCTAGACTCTGCAATTGAGTCAAGATCCCTTCCATTATTGTAAGAAGCAGTCTGGGATCTATAGTCTAAACATTTGGACAGAGTTACAGGCATCAAGCTCTCCTCGCCATCCTCGGGTTCCTTTAATGTCATGTTTTTTCAAGGCAGCAGACTGCTATGTAAAATACTAGCCATCCTCCACAATAACAGATAGAATAGCACTGCAAGCTTCAGCTGCCAATGCCCAAATCTCTTTGGCTCACCACACGTCATTACAGTTTTTTGTTTCCTCTTCCTTTTCTAACTGGACGTGTGTGCTGCTCAGTGCAGTAAGGTAACGAAAATATTTGTCTTCAGCCACGTCATCTACTGCTAAGAGT
This sequence comes from Oxygymnocypris stewartii, assembly GCA_003573665.1. NCBI lineage: Eukaryota > Metazoa > Chordata > Actinopteri > Cypriniformes > Cyprinidae > Oxygymnocypris > Oxygymnocypris stewartii. The sequence goes on from QVTF01000001.1 coordinate 3,208,275, forward strand.
AAAAGAAGCATTTTTTAAGCAGACGTGTAAAGGAGCTTCTTGAGTGATTGTATTTAATATACAACCTGAATTCCTGAAATGTTGGGACGTTTTTTAAGTTTGAATAAAATGAAAACTGAAATAATTTTAAATCACATGAGCCAATATTTTATTCACAATAGAACATAGATAATGTAACAAATGTTTAAACTGAGAAATTGTAAAATCTTATGCACAAAATGAGCTCATTTCAAATTTGAGGCCTGCTACAGGTCTCAAAATAGTTGGGACGGGGGTATGTTTACCATGGTGTAACATCTCTTCTTTTCCAAACAGTTTGAAGGCATCTGGGCATCGAAGTTATGAGTTTTGGGAGTTGTGGTGTTGGAATTCGGTCCCATTCTTGCCTGATATAGGTTTCCAGCTGCTGAGGAGTTTGTGGTCGTCTTTAATTCATTATTCGTTTAATGATGCACCAAATGTTCTCTATAGGTGAACAATCTGGACTGCAGGCAGGTCAATTCAGCACCCGGACCCTTCTACTACGAAGCAATTCTGTTGTAATAGCTGCAGTATGTGGTTTTGCATGGTCCTGCTGAAATACACAAGGCCTTTCCTGAAATAGACATCGTCTGGAGCGGAGCATATGTTGCTCTAAAACCTTTATATACCTTTCAGCATTCATAGTGCCTTCCAAAACATGCAAGCTGCCCATACCATATGCACTTATGCACCACGCTACCATCAGAAATACTGGCTTTTGAACTGAATGCTGATAACATGCTGAAAGGTCTCACTCCTCTTTAGGCCAGAGGACACGGCATCCGTGATTTCCAACACGAATGTCAAATTTGGACTCCTCTGACCATCGAACACTTTTCCACTTTGAAACAGTCTATTTTAAATAAACCTTGACCCACGGGGCACGATGGCGCTTCTGGACCATGTTCACATCCATGACCATGTGTACCGACAGTAGTTTCTGGAAGTATTCCTGGGCCCATTTAGTAATGTCAATGAGAGAATCATGCTGATGAGTGATGCAGTGTTGTCTGAGGGCCCAAAGATCACGGTCATCCAACAAAGATGTCTGCCTTGTCCCTTATGCATAGAAATTTCTACAGTTTCTCTGAATCTTTTGATGATGTTATCCACTGACGATGATGAGATTTGCAAAGCCTTTGCAATTTGACATTGAGGAACATTATTTTTTAAAGTATTACACAATCTTTTTACGCACTCTTTCACAGATTAGAGAGTCTCTGCTCATCTTTATTCTGAGAGACTCTGCCTCTCTAAGACGTCTCTTGTATAGCTAACCATGTTACAGGCCTGATGTCAATTAACTTAATTAGTTGCTAGATGTTCTCCCAGCTGAAGATTTTCAAACATTTGAACATTTGTTATGTTCTCTATGTTCTATTGTGAGTAAAATATTGTCTCATGTGATTTGAAAGTCTTTTAGTTCGGGTTGTATTGTCTCATTAATTTATCATAGATAGATAGATAGATATAATAATTTTCATTACAGTTTTCTTAGCAAGGAAGTCACAGTAAAGATAGATTTAATTTGATATTATTGTACTGTTCAAAAGATGTTCTATTTCAAATAAATTTTGTTCATTTGAACCTTCTTTTCTTCATAATTCTTCATTTCCACACAATATTAAGCAGCATAACTGACACTGCAGACCATGGTGACTGCTTAAAAAAACAGGAATAACTTACATTTTAAAACACTATTAACTAGACAACAGCTATTTTAACTGTAATACTACACCCTTAAAAATAAAGGTGCTTAAAATGTTCTTCAAGCGAAGCCATAGAATAACATTTTTTTGGTTCCACAAAGAACTATTCAGTCAAAGGTTCTTTAAAAGAACTATCTTCAATTCAAGATTATTTGTTTATCGCTTTTTACGATACAATCGTTGCAAAGCAACTTCACAGGAAATTACGTTTCTAAAATAGATTTATATTGTAGAAACTCATTATAATTAACTTATGACAAAATTTGATTCCCCTTCATGGGAACTTCGAACTGCGTCCCCTAGGGGTCGCTATGGGGAACGCCCTCAGCGTGACTCGTGTCTAAAGATACATATGTAAAAACACCATCCGTTGGCCGGCGACAGCCCATGACGTCACTACCGGCGCGACCATAATATAAGGACAGCCGGGAGAATACATCATCCTCTTCTTCGTCTTCACTGACTGTTTTGTTTGAAGCGTGCATTCTGGTAAGAGTACAGTTTTCTCTCTATCATGGCGAGCACTAGCAAGGCGTTTGAGATTGTGTGTGGATCCGTGTCCTCGTTAGATGACACACACACAATCTTTGCGTCTTTTGTTTGGGCAAGGAGCACGCACGCGATGTCCTTGAGGGGAGAATCTGCGTGCACTGTGCACTCTCGTCTTGTCCCTCTTTTCAAGGAAAGAGGGGCAGCCGTCTGCTTCCCGCGATTCGGTACCCACCGCTGCCGAGGCACGGAGGCGATTGAAATCGCGGGGTTCGCAGTTGGATATGGCCGATGAGTTAGAGAGGGACCGCCCCTTTCGCGCGCGTCGGCCGAGAACGAGAGTGAGCTGCTGGATTGTGACGATGCGATCTTTCTGACATCATCAGATTCAGCGGTTAGTGCTCTGCTGGGTTTGAGGGCGAGGAAGTTGAGACAAAACCCTCTCAATCCTCCTGCACTGCATATGAATGAGTTTTTGGAGGTTATGGATCATAAAAATAAATATTTCTGGCCATAAATCCCCAGCTCGAGCGAGCCTTCCTTTCTTCATAAATCTCGATGTGGAGGTTGAGAAGGAGTGGAAAAAGCTATTTTTTCTCGTATTCATAGGTTTCAGCATACTAGTTATGCTGACATTGAGGGGATGCGTGAAAATGGCTATGAGGGGGTGCCCCCTGTGCAAGAGATGAAATAGCCAGCTTATCTCGCTGTGGGCGAGACATCCTCTCTCAAGGCTCCCTCCTTGCCATCTAAGCCCCTGAATCTTGCTTAAATGGCAGGGCATATGCAGCAGCAGGTCAGATCGTCGCTTTGTTGCACACTATGGCGGTGCTTCAGGCGTACCAGACTGATCTGCTGAAAGACCTGGATAAGGCTTTCTATAAAGTCCAGGTCTGAGCCCGAACAACCAGGGGTCCTAGCCCATCTCGGTCTGGGGATCAGAGATGGGCTCAGAAGGCTAGTCTCGCGACTCATGCCCCTCCCCCGCCTGCGGGTAGGGCTAAAGAGAGGCGTGGGTCAGAGAGAGGCAAAACCTGAGGGAGGTGTTCCGGATGAAGCATCCTATATGACACTTTCGACCGGACCAGAGTAAGACATCTACTCCTTTCCCTTAGGGGGGCATTTGCCCTCTTATTCCTCTCTAATTCCCCTGCAACCAATGGATGACTACGATCCATTTCTAAAGGCTATCGGCTATCGCAGTGATTACGTCACTCGTCGATACTAGATCCAGGCTAGTAGCGCTCCCTGTCGGTTGAGCTAGCATCGCTCCCCTCACCATAGAGGGTCACCTATGAGCATGCCGCTCCCTTCTGAGCGTCTAAACTCTCCACTCTCCAGAGCTCGTTGTTGGTAGAGCTAGCATTGCTCCCCTCATCTAGAGGGTCACCTATGAGCATGCCGCTCCCTTCTGAGCGTCTGAGTTCTCCTCTTATTCTGAAGAATGTGTACTCCGCTCCCCAGAGCTCTGTGATTGGTCGCTCTCCTGTTGGTCGAGCTAGCCTTGCTCCCCTCACCTTAGAGGGTCACCTATGAGCATGCCGCTCCCTTCTGAGCATTTGAGTTCCCTCACTCTGAGGAATGGTTTCTCTGCTCTCCAGAGCTCCTCATGGGTAGAGCTAGCACTGCTCCCCTCACCACAGAGGGTCACATATGAGCATGCCACTCCCTTATGGGCGTCTGAGTTCCCTCTCATTCTGGGGAATGAGTGTTCCGTCCTCCAGAGCTTGCTGTCGGTAGAGCTAGCTTTGCTCCCCTCACCTAGAGGGTCATCTATGAGCATACCGCTCCCGTCTGAGCGTCTGAGTTTCCTCTCATTCCGAGGAATGAGTTTTCCGCCCTCCAGAGCTCGTGTTGGTAGAGCTAGCTTTGCTCCCCTCACCTAGAGGGTCATCTATGAGCAGGCCGCTCCCTTCTGAGCGTCTGAGTTTCCCTCTCATTCTGAGGAATGAGTTCTCCGCTCTCCAGAGCTCTGTGATAGGTCGCTCTCCGTGTTGGTCGAGCAAGCATGGCTCCCCTCACCATAGAGGGTCACTTATGAGCATGCCGCTCCCTTCTGGGCATCTGAGTCCCCTCACTCTGAGGGATGAGTTCTGCGCTCTTAGAGCTCCTCATTGGTAGAGCTAGCACGGCTCCTCTCACCAACGAGGGTCACCTATGAGCGTGCCGCTCCCTTCTGAGCGTCTGAGTTCTCCTCTTATTCTGAAGAATGTGTACTCCGCTCCCCAGAGCTCTGTGATTGGTCGCTCTCCTGTTGGTCGAGCTAGCCTTGCTCCCCTCACCTTAGAGGGTCACCTATGAGCATGCCGCTCCCTTCTGAGCGTCTAAATTCCCTCTCATTCTGAGGAGTGAGTTCTCCACTCTCCAGAGCTCGTTGTTGGTAGAGCTAGCATTGCTCCCCCCACCTAGAGGGTCACCTATGAGCATGCCGCTCCCTTCTGAGCGTCTGAGTTTCCCTCTCATACTGACGAATAAGTTCTCCGCTCTCCAGAGCTCTGTGATAGGTCGCTCTCCGTGTTGGTCGAGCTAGCATGGCTCCCCTCACCATAGAGGGTCACCTATGAGCATGCCGCTCCCTTCTGAGCATCTAAGTTTCCTCTCATCTGAGGAATGAGTTCTCCGCTCTCCAGAGCTCGCTGTTGGTAGAGCTAGCGTTGCTCCCCTTACCTAGAGGGTTATTAATGAGCATGCCGCTCCCTTCGGAGCATCGGAGTTCCCTCTCATTTTTTGAGGAATGAGTTTTCTGCTCCCCAGAGCTCTCTGATCGGTCGCTCTCCTTGTTGGTCAAGCTAGCATTGCTCCCCTCACCTAGAGGGTCATTTATGAGCATGCCGCTCCCTTCTGGGCGTTTGAGTTCCCTCACTCTGAGGAATGGTTTCTCCGCTCTCCAGAGCTCCTCATGGGTAGAGCTAGCACTGCTCCCCTCACCACAGAGGGTCACATATGAGCATGCCGCTCCCTTATGGGCGTCTGAGTTCCCTCTCATTCTGGGGAATGAGTGTTCCGTCCTCCAGAGCTTGCTGTCGGTAGAGCTAGCTTTGCTCCCCTCACCTAGAGGGTCATCTATGAGCATACCGCTCCCGTCTGAGCGTCTGAGTTTCCTCTCATTCCGAGGAATGAGTTTTCCGCCCTCCAGAGCTCATGTTGGTAGAGCTAGCTTTGCTCCCCTCACCTAGAGGGTCATCTATGAGCAGGCCGCTCCCTTCTGAGCGTCTGAGTTTCCCTCTCATTCTGAGGAATGAGTTCTCCGCTCTCCAGAGCTCTGTGATAGGTCGCTCTCCGTGTTGGTCGAGCAAGCATGGCTCCCCTCACCATAGAGGGTCACTTATGAGCATGCCGCTCCCTTCTGGGCGTCTGAGTCCCCTCACTCTGAGGGATGAGTTCTGCGCTCTTAGAGCTCCTCATTGGTAGAGCTAGCACGGCTCCCCTCACCAACGAAGGTCACCTATGAGCGTGCCGCTCCCTTCTGAGCGTCTGAGTTCCCTCTCATTCTGAGGGTTGATTTCTCCGCTCTCCAGAGCTCGCTGTCGGTAGAGCTAGCATTGCTCCCCTCACCTAGAGGGTCGCTTATGAGCATGCCGCTCCCTTCTGAGCGTCTGAGTCCTCTCTCATTCTGTAGAATGAGTTTCTCCGCTCCCCAGAGCTCTGTGATAGGTCTCTCTCTTTGTTGGTCGAGCTAGCATTGCTCCCCTCACCATAGAGGGTCATTTATGAGCATGCCGCTCCCTTCTGAGCGTCTGAGTTCCCCCTCAATCTGAAGGGTGAATAGTTCTCCGCCCCGGAGCCATAGAACGTTACACATCTAGATAAGTGCACACGCTAAGATCTTTGGGCACTTAAAAAAAAAAAAAAAAAAAAAAAAAATCCACTCAGTGGTAAGATCGCACATCAAGTGTTCTGCGTTCTTTTCTAAAATCCATGTTATGGTAAGTGCGCACGCTAGACTTTGGGCACTTTTTCAAAATCCACTCAAGTGGTAAGTTCGCACATCAAGGTTCTGCGTTCTTTCTAAAAATCCTGTACGGTAGGGTTACGCGCACAGCTTCGTGCCCTCTTTTGAGCTGGTTAAAGCCCCGGCTTGTGCCTTGGGCCCCGCTCCCTTTGTCCCATATATTTTGGGTCCCAAACAAAAAAAGGGTGTCGCTACCAAAGGGTCTGTTGAGACAGTCCCTCACCAAGCTTGTGCAGAGCAAGCGGTAGCTTCTGAGTGACCAGCCAGGACCTAGTTATTACCACTAGGTGCTTGGCCATATCCCCTTAAAGGGATCGTTCTGATTCCAGACCTTTGAGCTCTATCCTGGGTCCGGTAGTCCCGGCACCCAGCAGGTAAGGTTTTAGGGTATGCAGCTCAGGCTTCTGGCCGTAGGGGATAATGTCACTGACAGCCATCAACCGTCCCGGGGGCAACTCCCTTAGCCTGGTAGAGTTGGCTTAGTGCTCGCCTTTTTCACGAAATTGGCTTGTACTCCCCTCAGCATGGTGGCGTGGGTATAGCGTTCCCCATAGCGACCCCTAGGGGACGCAGTTCGAAGTTCCCATGAAGGGGAACGTCTCAGGTTACGTATGTAACCATGGTTCCCCGAGTGGGGAACGAGACACTGCGTCCCCTAGGCTTTGGGCCATGCTTCGGACGCAAGCTTCAGACGAAGAAGCGGATGATGTATTCTCCCGGCTGTCCTTATATTATGGTCGCGCCGGTAGTGACGTCATGGGCTGTCGCCGGCCAACGGATGGTGTTTTTACATATGTATCTTCAGACACGAGTCACGCTGAGGGTGTTCCCCATAGCGACCCCTAGGGGACGCAGTGTCTCGTTCCCCACTCGGGGAACCATGGTTACATACGTAACCTGAGACGTTAATTCAGTATAATCGCTGATGGTTGGCTTCCTCTGAGGGGTTGTCATCATCTCTTCTCAGGTGTTCGGTCATCTCAGATCATTTAAGGGTTGGATCCAGACTGAAGCTTGTGTAATCCCTAATAGAAACAGAGAAACAAATAAAAACAATTAGCATAGCAGTTGGAACAACCCTGGATGAAATGATCTGTTCAGCCCAAGCTAAAGCACAATAATGTGCGTTTGATCAGACATACCTGCAGTACAAGATTGTGAGATGCATTATATGAATGCTTGGCTAAAGAGATGTGTCTTTAATCTAGATTTAAACAGAGAGAGTGTGTCTGAACCCCGAACGTTATCAGGAAGGCTATTCCAGAGTTTGGGAGCCAAATATGAAAAAGTTCTACTTCCTTTAGTGGACTTTGCTATTCTAGGTACTACCAAGAGTCCAGAGTTTTGCGACCTTAGGGAGCGGGTTGGATTGTAGCGCGATAGAAGATTAGTTAGGTACGCAGAAGCTAAATTATTTAGGGCCTAATAGGCAAGTAATAATATTTTGTAACTGATACGGAACTTAATAGGTAGCCAGTGCAGAGACTGTAAAATTTGAGTAATATGATCATATTTTCTTGACCTGGTAAGGACTCTAGCCGCAGCATTTTGTACTATCTGTAGCTTGTTTATTGAAGATGCAGGACAACCACCTAGCAGTGCATTACAATAGTCCAGTCTAGAGGTCATGAATGCATGAACTAACTTTTCTGCATCAGAAACAGTTAACATGTTCCGTAGCTTGGTAATATATTAAATTGTATTTTTACATTATATGTTAGATGCCTGATCTAATACCCAAGTAAGTGCTAATGCAGTACTACAGTAAATCTGTAACTAATAAACCAATTAACTCTGAACAGTGTGTACATGCATGAAGGGCTATTGTGTCACTCTGGACATTTCCGTCTGTAAGTGAGACAGGATTGTAGTTAGTATATACCATGAGCTTTTGGGGTAGTGGGAGTGGGTGTCAGTGTCATTTGTAGTAAACATAACCAGAAAGAGTCCCGTCACTTCCTTCAGTCCACACTTACATATACACTCAGATCACACATGAAGATCAGACGAGATAAAACACAGCGTCCAAGTTGTGAACTTGCAAAGAAGAGCTCTGGGTCTTAGGCCAGCGTATAAGCGTGTTTATCTAACTTCCCCTGGGACAAGCAGAGGAAACCGCTTTGATTCCAGCTCAGTATGACTTATCCTGCTTGGTAGGGGCTAAACTAAACGTCCCGCACAACACACCGGCTGAGGCTCAGACATTTTCTTAACTTGTGTGTGGTACAAAGTATCTGCTTCATCCATGCATCTGTTAAACTGTGAGATGTGGTGACTAGGCGATGGTGTTTGTGAATCGACAAGCAGCTGAATTCTTCCAGTGTGCAGCTGCCAATCCTGTCAGCTGTTAATCACCCCCCAAAAAGCCCATCAGCACTCTGATGCTCCACTGTGATGAAGCATAAATGATGGTTATAAACATCTAAATCCTTCCCTTTTCATTATTTTATTTTCTTTGGTGAATAAAAATGGTTCTTTATGGCATTGTTCCCATTTATGGTCCTTCCTGTTATCTTTAATTTTAAGACCGTGGTCTGTAATAACTGCACTGAAGTATACAGTAGAGCCGTGGATCTTTATAATATGAAAAAACTTTAATTCCGGGTCTTGTAGCATGTCTGGGGATTTCAACAGGTACTAATAAACCAACACCCTTAATACACTTCAATAAAAGTAAACAAATCATTTGAATATTTTTGTCAAAAAAAGCAAAAGTACATATGTGGGATTTGAACATTGATCACATCTATTGAAGTCTCAGCAGGACTGGCAGGTGTTCCCTATAAAGAGCACCCCAGACAGGACCCTAATTTAACTGCACTCAACACATGGCCACGAGATGACACTCACCTAAAACACTTCTTCTTTTGCATCCAACCCTTCACATTTAGAATGTAAAACCAGTTGGTAAATAATTACAATGAGGGAAGAATGTTTACATTCAGATTCTACATGCACAACTGCTATTGTTCCTTATTTTTAAATAGGCATTTTATGTTTAAATTATCCTCTGTAATATATGTTAAATAATACAAATTTATAATAATAATAATTGCTAAATAATTTTGCAATTGATGTGTCTGAACTACAATTGCTACCAAAATTACATTAGACGTACTAGTGCATGAGAGGTGGTAGTGAATGAGAACTGTATAATTGTTTAGAGGTTTATGTTGTGCCACTAATTGCCTGTGGCTTGCAAATGTTATGGATTGCATTCTAAAAGAGGAAAAATGGTTGAAGTATGGTTGAATAACCAATATGATGCTCCCATTGAAGGAACTTAAAAGGACAAATGCTGTTGTACACACTGACGAAGAATGCATTTTCCACACCTGATAAGTCTATAAGTTCATTTTAAAGATGTAGATTTGAATGTAAAAAGTATTGGAAAAACAAGTAGAAAGAGTGAGTGTAATTTGAGTCTGTGCAGACTGCAGCTGCACCAGTCCTGGCCTGTCCTGTCTCTTCCACCTCTCTACACACACACACACACACACACACACACACACACATAAAGAAAAGCACAGCTCATGACCTGAGGGTTCCCATTCTTGACTCGTACTAAACTTCACTCTCAACTCCCCCATATACCTCCCAGAAATACAACACTTCACAAAGAGGCCTGTTTGCACCAATCTATCCTCAATAACATTTAAAGAAACAAACATTTAAACCAAGTTGTTACCAAGAGTTACCAAGCTGCAACTTTATAACTGTGAACATATTTGGACTAATAATGAAGCTAAAAGAAACAGAATTGCCATTATTGCTAACTAATAATGCAAAGATACACAATGCTGTTTTAAAATAACAAGCCAGAAGAGGATGGGTACTGAGTTTTTTAAGGCAAAGAATATTTCTTTCATAAAAATATTTTGCCATCAGAAAACTACATATGCTCCGAAAAGCTTCATAGCGTTCAGAAGACTATAGATCAATATATGTCTTCTGAACTCAATTAACTTCTCAAATTCTCCATAAGAATTATTGTTCACACTTCGCACAAATACATATATTTATATACTGTCTATACACAAAAGTATTTTATGGTATGTTTATGGAGCTTTTACATCCTTTTTAACCATGAAAGCTTCAATCCCCATTCTTTATAATTACATGCAAAGAAAAATTAATTACATGCTTCATGTTTCATTTCTGGGTGACTGCTCCTTTTATACAGAAAATGTGTGCACAACTGTGCATTTATTGCAAATTTATATGGGATCTCTACCAAACTTAGAGTTGAAGTGATCTGTTTTAAATTATGATTAAAAACAATGTTTTACTGTGGTTTGATCATAATCAACTGATTAACAAGCATCTTCAGTTGGAAACAGCCATTTATGGTGTCTGAGATGAAGCAGAGAATAGCAGAATATCTATATAGAAACACAAGAACAAATATTAAATTTCCTTTCAGGGAATCAGCTCACCAAAGTACATGTCAACTTAAATTGAGTTTAAACAATGTACACATATTATTATTATTATTATTTTACTTTTGCATTTTAACAATACACATGTACTTATACAGGTACATTTCCATGTAACAGAGAAAACACACACACACCATTATAAATGCATCATTCATTCATTCATTCATTCAAACACAAAAAAAGCTTCTCAGTATTTTACATTAATACACAATATCAGTCTTCACATTTTAAAAACAATTTGAAAGGTCCCCAAACTCCATCAAAAATTATGTATTTATCTCTTAATATATGTTATATTTTCAATTAACATATTTGTTACCATTTCTTTCAGCCATCGTCCTCTGTTTGGTGCATATATACTTTTCCAGTATAAAGAAATAAGCCGCTTCGCTTAAAGAATACATACAATTATAAATATATACTCTGTCTTTTGTAACTTGATCTCCTTAGGATATAAATGAAATAAAAAGATTAAAGGTGACAGTGGTATGTTAACATCAAGGATCGTTTCTATCATTCCTTTCACATCTTTCCAAAAATTCCTAACTTCTTCACACTCCCATATACAGTGATACAGCATTCCTTTAAAGTCGCTGCATCTTAAGCAAGTATCTGGGATATTTTCATTATATTTATGCAATACAACTGGAGTTATGTAAATCCTCATCAACCATTTATATTGTAGCAGTTTCAGTCGTGTGTTCGTTACATTGTTAGTAATTGAGCTTCCTTGCAGTCCTCCATCTGAATATCGTCCTTAAGATCCGATCTCCAAGCTTCCAATTTACTTTGATCCTGACACCAGCATATCAAATCAAAATCAAATCAAAATCAAATCAAATCACTTTTATTGTCACATCACCACAGCACAAGTGCCTTGGTGAGTGAAATTCTTATGAGCGTGCTCCAGACAGTGCAGAAAAACAACAAACAATTTACATATGGACAGACAGTGCAAAAAAACTGCACTGGAGCATTAACAGTGCTCCAGACAGTGCAAAAAAACAACAGCAATTTACATATGGACAGACAGTGCAAAAAAACCAACAGCAATTTACATATGGACAGACAGTGCAAAAAAACTGCACTGGAGCATTTACAGTGCTCCAGACAGTGCAAAAAAACAACAGCAATTTACATATGGACAGACAGTGCAAAAAAACAACAGCAATTTACATATGGACAGACAGTGCAAAAAAACTGCACTGGAGCATTTACAGTGTTCCAGACAGTGCAAAAAAACAACAGCAATTTACATATGGACAGTACATATTTACAGACTGTACAGAAGACAATGTGCAAAATACACATACATATACTCAGTACACTTAGTGTACTATACAGACATACTCAATTATCAACGACACATTATACACCGTATGGGCACATCTACATTATGTACAGTATCTATACATAATGTAGTCTATACATAGTAATAATGTGAGGTGCAACAGATTATAAATTAACAGCAGATTGGTTGAGCAGCAGATAGATGTGCAAAGGTGCAACAGATTATGCATATGCAGTGTCGTGGATGTGCATTGTATGGTGTCCAGTGATAGCAGATAGGTTGTGTTAGTGCAGTGTGTGCGTGTAGTCCAGTTGAACTGTGTTAAAGTGCAGTGCATGTTGTGTGAGTGGGAGTGTGATGTAGGTGAGTTATTTGTGACTGTTCATTAGCCTGATAGCCTGAGGGAAAAAGCTGTCCCTAAGTCGGCTAGTGCGGGATCGGATGCTGCGGAAACGTCTCCCTGAGGGCAACAGAGAGAGCAGTCTGTGGGACGGGTGGCTGGAGTCTTTGATAATCCTCCGGGCTTTCCTTGTACACCGCCTGGTGTAGATATCCTGGAGGGAGGGAAGCTCACCTCCAACAATGTGGCGGGCAGTTCGCACGACCCTTTGCAAAGCCCTGCGGTTGCCAGCGGTGCTGTTTCCAAACCAGGCGGTGATGCAGCCGGTCAGGATGCTCTCCACAGTGCAGGAGTAGAAGGACCTGAGGATTCTGGGGCTCGTTCCAAACTTCCTCAGCCGCCTCAGGAAGAAGAGACGCTGATGTGCCTTCTTCAGCACTGCATCTGTGTGAGCAGACCATGTGAGATCCTCGGTGATGTGAACGCCGAGGAACTTAAAGCTGCTCACCCGCTCCACAGGTGTCTTGTCAATGGTGATGGGTGTGTGTTCTCTGCTCTGTCTCCTGTAATCCACCACCAGCTCCTTGGTCTTGTCGATGTTGAGTGAGAGGTGGTTCTCCTGACACCATTTAGTCAGGGTACTCACCTCCTCTCTGTAGGCCGTCTCATCGTTGTCGGTGATCAGGCCTATCACCGTTGTGTCATCAGCAAATTTGACGATGACATTGGAGCTGTGTGTAGCTGTACAGTCGTGTGTGTACAGGGAGTACAGGAGTGGGCTGAGGACGCAACCCTGCGGTGCACCAGTGTTGAGGATCAGGGGGGATGATGTGTTGTTGCCCATTCTGACCACCTGACTTCTGCCTGTCAGGAAGTCCAGGATCCAGCTGCACAGAGATCTGTTCAGTCCTAGAGTCTGGAGCTTCGCAACCAGTGTGGCAGGCACTATAGTGTTAAATGCTGAACTATAATCCACGAACAGCATCCTCACATAGGTGTTCTTATTTTCCAGGTGGGAGAGAGCAGTGTGCAGGGTGAAGGCAATAGCATCGTCTGTGGAACGGTTACTGCGGTATGCAAATTGTAGTGGGTCCAGTGAAGCAGGCAGCACAGAGCAGATGTAGTCTCTGACAAGCTTCTCAAAACACTTGCTGAAGATGGGTGTCAGAGCAACGGGCCTCCAGTCATTCAAGCATGTGATTTTATTTTTCTTTGGTATGGGCACAATGATGGATTTTTTGAAGCATGAGGGAACCACAGACAGAGAGAGGGACAGATTGAAAATATCTGTAAAAACCCCGGCTAGCTGGAAAGCGCATGCTTTGAGCACACGGCCTGGTATACCATCAGGTCCCACGGCTTTACGGATGTTCACCCGTTTGAAGGATCGGGTTACATCCGCGACAGAAAGCGTGAGTGGACTCACCTCTTCTGCGGCAGCCGCAGCAGCGCTCTCTGTGTGTGCGGTGTTATCAGCCTCGAAACGAGCATAAAAGGTGTTGAGCTCGTCCGGTAGAGAGGCGGCAATGTTCACAGTAGCTGGTTTATTCACTTTAAAGCCTGTGATGTTGTTGATGCCCTGCCACATGCTTCTTGGGTTATTGTTGTTGAAGTGTTCTTCAACTTTGTTTTTATAAGTTCGTTTGGCTGCTTTGATGGATCTCCTGAGATCGTAACTGGCTTGTTTCCGATCGTCAGTGTTTCCGGATTTAAAGGCAGATGTCCACGCTGACAGGGCTGATCGAACATCGTTGTTAATCCACGGTTTTTGGTTGGGGTAGATACGGATTGTTTTGGTCGGAACAACATCGTCTATACACTTCCTGATGAAACACGTGACCGTATCTGAATACGCCTCTATGTCGTCGTCAGACGCTGCCCGGAACATGTCCCAGTCCACGTGATCAAAACAGTCCTGTAGTATAGCGTCCGATTGGTCCGACCAACAGTGGACTGTCCTGAGAGCGGGTGCTTCACGTTTCAGTTTCTGCCTATAAGCAGGCAGGAGCAGAACGGAAGAGTGATCCGATTTGCCGAAAGGTGGGCGGGGGAGGGACTTGTATGCGTCCCGGAAGGGGGAGTAACAATGGTCCAGTATACGATCCCCACGCGTGTTGATGGTGACGTGTTGAAAGTATTTTGGAGCTATTGTTCTGAAGTTGGCTTTATTAAAGTCCCCTGTGACAACAAAAGCTGCATCTGGGTGCGCGGTTTCCTGCTCACTTATATTCCTGTACAGTTCCTTGAGTGCCTGGTCTGTGTTGGCTTGGGGGGGATATAAACAGCCGTGATTATGATGGCTGTAAATTCCCTCGGTAGCCAGAACGGTCGACACAGAAGCGTATGAAATTCCAGATCAGGGGAGCAGAAGGATTTAATAGAGTGTATGTTCCTTTCATTACACCATGAGTTGTTGATGTGGAAGCAAACACCCCCGCCTCTGCTTTTCCCTGTGAGCTCTTCCGTTCTGTCCGAGCGGTGCACGGAGAAGCCCGTGAGCTCGATGGCTGAGTCTGGAACCATAACAGACATCCAGGTTTCTGTGAGGCAAATAACACAGCAGTCCCTTGTTTCTCGTTGGTATGAGATCCGCGCCCGCAGTTCACAGAGTTTGTTATGCAGTGGCTGAACGTTGGCCAGTAAAATGGTTGGAAGAGGAGGTCGGAAAGCACGGCGTCTCAGTCTGACGAGAACGCCAGCTCGTGTTCCTCGTTTTCGGCGTCGGCGGCGTTTCCTCGGTTTCGCAACCCACACAAAGGGCTCTGATGCGGTGTCTGTGAACAGCCCACCGGCATTCAAAAACTCAAAGTCCGGTTTGCGTTGCGCGACGGAGGAACCAATGTTCAAAAGCGTGTCTCTATCGTAGACAGTTATACTAACAACATCTAACACATAAAACAACAAAAAAACAAATAAAACATACGAAAAACTGCAAAGTTTTCCCGGAGCACGCAACACGGCTGCCATCCTCGGCGCCATCTTGGCATATTATATATAATGAAGAAATTAAACCTTTACTGAAAAAAATTCTTGTCACTTCTTTTAATGGAAGCCGATTCCAGATCGACCCAAGACGGGCAGTCCTGAGATAAAAAAATAAAACATAATTGTTCTAAGTTGCACAGCCCAATAATACCAATACAAATTAGGATATTGTAGACCTCCTCTATCATATGGCAAATATAGAAGTGTCAGACAGAGTCTGGAACATCTGTTATACCAAATTAATTTAGTGAACATTTTTTTAAGTCGTTGAAATATATGTTTAGGGAAGGCAAGAGGAATGTTCTGGAAAGAAATTGTTTTTTATTTGGAAAAATAGTCATTTTCAAAAGTTTTATTCGACCAATTAAAGATATTGGTAAGGGCATCCATCTTTCTATAGAAGCTATTGACATTTTCAAGAAGTGGATCATAATTTACTTGCACAACATCTAGTTTTGGTATGATTTTTATACTCAAGTATGCAAAATGGTCAACTATATTGAAGGTTGAATCCCAATTGTTGCTGTCTGTCAATCTCATTTAGATATAAAAAATAACTTTTAGAATTGTGTATTTTGTATCCAGAATTTTTTCCAAATGTACCGATACGATCTAATAAAGCAGGTATTGATGTATCAAGATGCTTTATGAAAAGAATGATATCATCAGCGAACGCAATTTTATGTTCTATCTGTCCAATCTTAATGCCTGTTAATTCCATGTGTTTTTTACTGCTATTACAAACGGCTCGATGGAGATGGCAAAAAGAAGAGGAGAAAGGGGAGAACCTTGCCTACACTCTTGATATGCTAAATGTTTTGAAACCGTATTATTTGTCAAGACGTCTGCTGTAGAACTATTATAAAGTAATCTAACCCACCTACAGTACCTTTCACACAAAAAAAATCTGACAAATCAAACAAATAAGACCATTCAACCCGATCGAAGGTCTTTTCGCCGTCCGATGATAGTAGCGCAGTATCTCCTTCACCCCTCTGTTCATAAAGAATATTTAGGAATCTTTGAACATTGTGAAATCCTTGCCTATGTTGAATAAAACCATTTTGATCTTCTCCTATTCAATTTGATAATGTACCTTATAACCTCATAGCCATAACTTTACTTAATATGTTTGTGTCTGAATTTAACAAGCTAATTGGCCGCATATTTTCACAATTTGTGCTCGTTTTTCCTGATTTTGCTAATAATGTAATTAAAGCTCCTCTCATTTATGCAGGCAAAATATCTTGATGATACACCTCTACTATATATCATTTCCATAAAAGGAGTTAGCAGCTTTTCTTGTTTTATGGATTTCTTGAAGCCCATCTGGGCCCGCAGCTTTTCCTGATTTCATAGAGTCAATGGCTTCTCCAATTTCTTGTAATGTTAGGTCTTCATCTAATTTGTTCTTTTCTTCAATTGAAATCTGAAGTATATTTAGACTATCTAAAAACTGCTTTTGGATATCTACATTTATTGAGCACTCTGAGCTATAGAGTTTTTCATAGTACGTTCCAAATGCTTCATTGATCTCTACTGGATCAACTATATTTCCAGTTGAACTCTCAATTATTGTGACAGTATGCTCCGTTTGTTGTTGTCGAAATTTCTAAGCAAGTAACCGTCCTGTTTTATCTCAATATTCATACAATTTTTATTTCAACCTTAAAACGTTTGAAGCTGCTCTACTTGCTGACAATTCATAATATTGAGACCTGAGTAATAATAATTTATTTTTTGCTTCCACTATATCTGTAGTTTTAAGGAAAATTAAATGTTCTATTTTTTTTAGTTTTTCTAATTGTTTAATTTATTGTCTCGCTTTTGAATTGAAAACCCAATTATATGTCCTCGAATAAAAGCTTTCAATGCTTCCCATCTAATACAAGCAGATGTTTCAGATTTATTAATAATAATTAAAAAAAATCAATTTGTTTGCCCACATATTATACAAACTCTGGGTCATGAAGCCATCCTATCTGAAAATGCCATTTTATGAATTTTGTATTTTTGTATGATAAAAATACCACGGCATGGTCAGAGCTGACTATACTGTGATAACTACAATCCGTTGTATTGCTAAGCAATTGTGCAGAAATTAGGTAATAATCAATATACGAATATGTTTGATGCATACCAGAATAACAGAAATATGATATCGCTGCAGGATTAAGATCCCTCCAAACATCTAATAGATTAATATCTTTCATAAATTCCTGTATCACCTTCCTGGCTTTAGTATGTGTTTGATCAATCCCCGTTGATTGATCTTTAGGAGGATCTAACACACAATTCATATCCCCTGCCATAAGATAGTATCCAGGCAAATTAGCTATTACCAAAAACAAATCATTAAAAAATGTGGGATTGTCATCATTTGGAGCATAAATGTTACTTAAATTGATATTATCTGAAAAAAGGTACATTGTAAGACAATATATCTTCCTAGTGTATCCTTAGTTACTTTCTGAACCTGTTTTGGGATTGATTTATGAAATAAAATTAATTACTCCTCTCACATTAGAAGTGTGACAAGCAGCAAAACATGCCCTTGCCCTCTCCGTCGAATCCTAATTGTCTAGCTCAATTCATTTGTACATGTATATGTGACAGATTTCAGAGAGTAAAAAAGGGAAAATGCTCCTCTGCAGTATAACTGGGAAATCATCTGACAAAAAGGCAGCGATGAAAATGGTGGGCACACCCATAACCTTGTAAAGTGTTTCTCCATGCAGCAACAGAGCTTATACGTATCCATTCTGAAATGTAATTCATATATGCATTAGTCTTATGTCGTTTTTACTCTTTTAAGTAATTTTGTAGGTTAAACAAAATGGGAAAGAAAAAAGTATGGAAAGAATTCCTTTCAATTCATTCTTTTGTGACCTGGCAAGTGTACTACACATTCCAGGCTAAGATTCCTTAATTAATCAAACTAAAAAGCCAGTTGATACCTACAGTATTCTATTACTGTAATGGAAGAAAATAAATGCATTAAAAACTAGAATAAGGTGAATAGAAATATGCAGAATGTATTAGACATTTGTTGCAAGTTCTGTTTCAGCACAATGTTCTTTTAAATTCATTAATGCATGCTGACAGTTCTGTGATGAATTTGAATTTTTGCTTAAAACACTGTAAATCTCAGTTTGCACATGAATCGCCTGTTTTTCTTTGTTTAGAAAGAGAGCAAACGACAGAGGGTGGGAGACGTAAAAGAGCCGAGAGAAAGGACAGAAGATTTCTACCAGATGCAGCGGTTTAACGCTGGAGAAAGGCCAGTGAGAATGTACTCATGCTTCAGCTATTTCATGGGCAGCTCAATTTTGAGGGGAGGAGCTTATAATTACAGCGTTCAAAAAACTTTCATCCTGCTTTCAACACTTTCAAAACTGCATAAAGATGTTGCCATTTTTCAGATACTGTATCTGCTTCCCTCCAGAGTGATGTATTAGATATGATATATGAAGCTCAACTCAACTCAACAGATATGTCTGCAACAAGCACTGCAATGCTAAAATGGCAAATGTGTGCTATTATTGAGCTATTTAATGGTGACTGGCTCTCTTTCCATTCAAGAGGGCCGAGAGATGTCAAGCACAAGGAACTGCATCTCACATTTACCGTGACTGTGATTTTCCACTGCGAGAGCTCTTGGAGAAGAAAGGGGGAGGGACGAGACAAAGGAAGCTGGAAAAAATAAAATAGTCTGTAGTTCTCCAAGCTGGAATTTCTGGCATCATCAACCAGGCCGAATGAAGGGACAACAGAGAAACAAAATGATATTTGAAAAACATTCTAAAATGCTGGAGCAATTTTTTTATGGTTGAGAAAGACTTTTTTATTTTTTTATTTATTTTATTGAACTTACTATCATGTTAACCAGACCAAAAAGCACACACTTAGAAAGTCTTCAAATTCAAACATTTTCTAACATTTGATTTTCTTGGTTGACGGATGACATCACAAACATCTTGATGATGTCATGCACCAGACCTCCCACAGGCTCTTCAATACCTTTAAGGCACTAGTGTGGAGCTGTGCCTTTTTAAAACTTGTGTGCCCTCCATATGTTTCCTCACGGATATAATGTCTTCCAGGTGTCTTTAGGGATTTTTCTGGCCCTGTGATATGACTTCCTTCACACTGGGTTTGAATTTACAATGAACCAACTAACTAAGCTAGAAGTTGTTAAACACTAAAAGCAGTTTAGTCTGCTCTTTCCAAAAACTCATCATTTGATTCTGTCATGCTTCATCGTTGCAGTTAAATTCCCTTCTCCTTCCTCATACCTAAACAAGCCAACAGAACAATACATCAAGCCTCACAGCTCCCAGTGTCTCCAACTTATTCCACTAACCCAAGGTTTCTCAGAATGACATGCCAAATTTGTTTTAAATCACACCATAAAAAAACAACTACCATTTTTACCCAAAGCACTAATGCTGGGTGCAAGTTCCATAAATATATACTGTATTTGTGTTTATTCTCAAATTTTTTGCAGTAAAATCCTCCCATGGCTTTATGTTTTTAATGAGCACATGTATGCATCTCAACAACCATTTACTGCATTCTATTTGCTTTGTAAATGCAATGCATTATATTAACTAATTGTAATAGGACAGATATAGTTGAAATATATTTGGGCAAAAACTCTGTTTTATCAGGCAAAATAAATGTTTAGATTATTTTTCAGCAACAGACAAGATGAGCTGGAGAGGGAGGAAAGACCAGCGGGAAAGAAGGAAGTAAGCACGAGAGACAAGTTTGAAGGGTCACATATGTTGTGTATAAACTCACTGAAAGTGGAGAAGGACAGAGAGAATTGTCTGTTTCAGAGTTTGAGAGTTTAAGTTTGAGTTGCCTTCCCCCAAACACTGACAACATGGAAAATGTGACACAGCATGAGGAAAACTCACATTACGGGCAGGAGGGAATGACCCTAAAATGTTGATCAAAATCAAAACAAAACAATGAAGCAAAGACAAATTATAGCCATTTGACCTCTGTCATTAGAAATAAGTCAAATACATTATACAGACATAGTGAATATTTCTGTTGAAAATGAATATTAAAAGTTAATCCTTCAATTCGGTATCTTTTTAAATTGAAGTGCTTTATTGGACTTAATAGAAAGAGTTAGTCTTGCACAAAACTAATTATAGTATGACATTTTAGGAAACAACGTAACAATAGAAATGAACAGAATGTGTGAATCAGTTTGTGTGTTTATAGTGTGTGAGGATTTCCAGTCAGGATTTAGACCATCTCATATTACTGAGATTGCTCTCATTAGAGTGACAAATGATCTGTTCTTATCATCTGATCGTGGTTGTATCTCTCTATTAGTGCTACTGGATCTTATCGCTGCGTTCGACACTATCGATCACAACATTCTTTTGAATAGACTAGAAAACTTTGTTGGCATTAGTGGAAGTGCATTAGCTAGGTTCAAATCATACTTATCTGACCACCATCAATTTGTAGCAGTGAATAAAAAGGTATCATATCGATCACAAGTGCAGTATGGAGTACCTCAAGGCTCAGTACTAGGGCCATTACTTTTCATGCTTTACATGTTACCTTTGGGAAATATCATCAGGAAACACGGGGTTAGCTTTCACTGTTATGCTGATGCTACTCAACTCTATATTTCTTCACGGCCCGGTAAAACACACCAAATTGAGAAACTTATGGAATGCATAGTTGATATAAAAAATGGATGACGAATAATTTCTAAATTCTGAAAAAACAGAGGTGTTAATTATCGGACCTAAAAATCACAAGTCACAAGTAATAACCTAGAACACGGTCTAACACTTGATGGCTGCTCTCTCGATTCTTCATCATCAATCAGGAACCTAGGTGTGCTATTTGATCGCAATCTCTCCTTTGACAGCCACATTTCTAGCATTTGTAAAACTGAATTTCTTCATCTTAAAAATATATCTAAACTGAGACCTATGATCTCAATGTCAAATGCAGAAATGTTAATTAATGCGTTTATGACCTCAAGGTTAGATTATTGTAATGCTTTATTAGGTGGTTGTTCTGCACGCTTAATAAACAAACTACAGATGGTTCGAAATGCAGCAGCTAAAGAGTCCTTAGTAGAACCAGGAAGTATGACCACATTAGCTTGGTTCTGTCAACACTGCAATGGCTCCCTATTAAACATCGTATCGATTTTAAAATCTTGTTAATTACTTATAAAGCCCTGAATGACTTAGCTCCTCAGTACTTGAGTGAACTTTTATCTCATTAAAGTCCTCCACATCCACTGCGTTCTCAAAACTCTGGGCATTTGATAATACCTAGAATATCAAAATCAACTGCTGGCGGCAGATCCTTTTTCTATTTAGCGCCCAAACTCTGGAACAATCTACCTAACACTGTTCGGAGGCAGACACACTGTGTCAGTTTAAATCTAGATTAAAGACCCATCTCTTTAACCTGGCATGCACTTAACACACTAATACGCCTCTAATATTCAAATCCGTTAAAGGATTGTTAGGCTGCATTAATTAGGTCAACCGGAACCAGGAACATTTTCCATAAAAACACGATGTACTTGTTACATCGTAAGAAGATTGACATCTATGCTAATATTAGTCTTTTTCTTTCTTATTCCGAGGTCACCGGAGCCACCCGATCCGGTCCTTATCCAGCCCAGATGGTCACTGCAGTCACCAGATCCAGTCCGTAACCAGATCTGATGGTGTATCAGCACCTAGAGACAACCTCTACAGCTCTGAACGTCAGCGGAGACCAGGACACCTAGATGAGGCCCAGAGACAGATCCCCAGTGAGGACCCCATCACCTATACAGCCATCGGGAAAAGACCACTGGAACCAGTGGAGCCCTTACAATCTGACTTTGCTGCAGTTGGAAGAAACTACTGGTTTGTCTGGCCAGAGGGGAATTGGTCCCCCGATTGAGCCTGGTTTCTCCCAAGGTTTTTTTCTCCATTCTGTCACCGATGGAGTTTTGGTTCCTTGCCATTGTCGCCTCTGGCTTGCTTAGTTGGGGACACTTCATTTCCAGCTATATCACTGACTTGATTGCACAGATACCATTTAAACTGAACTGAGCTGGACAATGACATCACTGCATTCAATAATGAAATGCATTTAACTCAAAAATGTTGCTATTTGGATATTGTGCAGTTGCTTTGACACAATTTGTATTGTTAAAAGCGCAATATAAATAAAGGTGACTTGACTTGACTTGACTTGACTTGTGTGGGTTTGAGTGTCAGAAATGATGAGACTAGTCGTAAGTGTCACCATGAAGAGATTTAACAGGATGAAATGGAAATTAGTTTGAAGACATTTTGGCAACATGATACATGTATGGCAAATAAAATAGAATAAAATATTGACTGAAGGTCCTTTGTGAAGGTGAACATGGTTCTTCTGTTAGTGGATCTTCACATAACTCTCCAACATTTTAAAAGGGTGTGGGATCATGCCTGAGGACTGGTGATCATTTTATCAGAAGGTTCAGTGGTAGTTAAAGGCAAACTAGTTAGGGGGAGTTTTGTTTGACAGGTGGGAGTCTAATTTTAAACAGGTGGCAGGCATTACAAAATTTTCACCAAATCCAGAAATCAGTGGTACTTCAGTTGCTGATCAGTATGTACACACACTTATATATGCCAATTTGAATAGTGCACAATTTTTCTTTACAAAAAAAAGAAAAGCTATGTATTTGCCCTCTCTAACCATAACTCATGCTTGCTGCAGTTTCTCCTGCTGTTTACATCTGAGCTCAGGCTGTGTGGGGGTTTACGGTATGGAACGGAGAGAGAACAATTGAGAGTTGCTTGCATGACTGTTAAAATAGTTGAAGACAAAGGAATTTGTGTTGGAGAACATGATAAGTCGACTGGGCAGCCACATTTTCCATTTTGGAAAAGCAATGAGCCCAGCCTCCACTTTTAGAAAGAACCAATAGAATATGTTTTCTATGCAAGTGTTTAATCATTTATATCAGATTTCAGATTCATACATGACATAAAACAGTTTTTTTCTCTCTTTTCATATGAAAGTGTTCCCAGTTTCCTCCCCATTACTTTTGACAGACAGCCGTGAAGCAGCCAATGAGCTGAAGAAAATGTAAATTGCTGCATTCTATCATTGGAATTCACGTTGCCTTTGCTTCCCACACTGTATGAGACCACAGTACCAAAGAGCTGTAATTGCATGTGTTTACAGAGTGGTATATTGGTGCCTGGTAAAGTTGGCAGAACAGCTAGCAGTATTCAACATTCTGTGTTTTTTACAATTTAACACTTTTGTCTTCTTTTTCTTCTGATATCAGAAAATCTTTCAGCTTACAGCTTTGTCTTGCTGCAGCAAACCAAAAGTGAGTTTCCCAGATGTGTGATGATATACTGCACCAAATTTGCCCTCTTCCTGAGTTAGAGAAGAAGGGAGGTGGGAGAGAGAGAGGGAGGGGGGGGGGGGGGGAGGTATAGGGAGACAGCTGGACTCACTTAAACTATTCCTCATGTGTGCTGTTATATGGAAAAGATTTCACCGTTTGACTTTACAGAGGCTGCTTTAGCTTAACTATTTAATGACCCACTCTTATGCAGGATCCAGCTTTGCTTGGGCCTGATCAAATACAGTCTTGAGCTTTTATGAATCAACTAATAGTATAGTATAAGTATAACTAACATTATACTTATTAAATGCACAGAAATATTGAAGATCTACTATTCATGCATAAATATGAAACAGCATTCACAGACATTTAGTGGGGAATCATTTTATCAGTAAAAATGGCACATAGTCTTAGTTTATAAGTAAACTTATGTCTGATTTTAAAATGAACGACTTCTGATTTTTTAAAGTCGACTTTAATGTGATGAAAGACAAGTCGAAGTCGACTAGTCGCTGATGACGTCATTAATGAACAAATAAGTCTTGAGCTGTGACAAACGCCTTGTGCACAGCTATGAAATATGACACAGCGCTGCCCCCATGACTATTGCACCTATAGCAGCTTATTTTTATCAGTTATATAAGGACTTTGGGTCCTTATATTTCTCACAGATTCCTGCTAGTTCTAAATCAGATAAGTAGTACAGTAAAGAGGTTACATTCATATGAATGCATGCATTAGTGAGAGCGGTTGCGTGTGTGAATTAATTCTACCTGGCAGCTTCTCTTTACTAGTAGTGAAGCTGTGGGATTTAGTTATTAAGAAATATATGCTTGAACTTTTCAGATTCTAAGCTATTTTACCGAGAAATCACAGAACAGTGTTGACAATACATTTCCACGCTGAATGATTCTGTGCGCGCGATCTGCGCGTGATCTGCGCATGATGTATTTTACGCGCTACTGTCTGTTGCCTATGTGTGTGCATTACAGTGCAGCAGCACATTAGATTAGAACGTGATTAACTTACTTGTACAATAAGCTGTTTAAAACATTCAATTTCGAGCATCCAGTAATATAATCACACATCTCTTGTGGAGCGCATTCAGAGTATGAATTAGTTAATTTTAACTGTTTGGAAACGGAGCATAAATGTGGATTTATTGTCATAATGCGCCCTCTATAGGACCAGCGACTAGTCGACTTCAAGCTTCAAGTGTCATGGCAGAGCACTGAAGTCGACTAGTCTGTGCAACCCCTAATACATACACATAAATACATGTAAATATTTTCTAAATATATGCTGTATGTGTCTTTATATATACATAATAAATATACACATATATTATGTAAACAAAAACTTAAATTTGGATGTGATTAATTGCGATTAATCGTTTGACAGCACTATTTATAATCTATAGTTAATTTATAAACATTTTGTGCACATTGTAACAAAACATTTTTGGAAGTTAAATTAACAAAGATTATTGAAATATGTTTTACAAGAAAATACAATTTCTGTCTTTCTAATTAAAAAGTTCGCAAAATGTATATTGATACATGGATACTCAAAATAAGATAGTATTATTATTATAATAAATATATTATTAGATGAATAATATGAATAATATATTTCAGTATTTTCCTTCATTCTACTAAATGGTCAATATGCTTTTTGTGCTGGACAACTCCTTGCTAGTCTTAAAAGGTATTACAAGTTAGATCTTTACTCTCAAACCACTGCAAACCCATCTACCAATTTAACTGACTGTGCGCTCCTGCGACATTGTGCTTGTGTATTTTTATACCGCTTATTATGCCTTTGCTGACCAGACTTGACCAGACTGAGTCATGTGGACACAGAATAAAACTAACTGTGTTAGGCAGAAGCAAGGGTGGTTCCCAACTCTCCTTCTCTCTTTTAAGAAGGCTATGTTCTTGACTTATCTCCATCCCAAAGAGGCACAAAATCACTTTCACGGACTTTTTCATTAACTGTTCCCATCTGGTGGAATGACCTGCCTAACTCAATCCGAGCAGCTGAATCTTTACCCATCTTCAAGAAACCACTAAAAACACATCTCTTCCATCTTTATTTGTCCCTCTAACTCTAGCACTCTCTATTCTAGTTCTATTTTATCTATCTGTCTTCTTTTTATAAAGAAAAACACACACTTGACACTCTATTAATTGTATATTTATTCTCTAACCGCTAGCTTTTCTTGAGAAACTAACAGTAGCTTTCTTTTTTTCTATTCTATCTACTAAAAAAAAAAAAACTTGCTACGTGTACTTGCATGTTGTTGCTCTTTTGTTGATTTCGATTGCTTCTATTGTTGTAAAATGTAAGTCTCACAGATTAAGAATACTCGATCTAGTTGTCAGATGATGAGGGTGTTAAACTGCATATTTAAGTTTTTCAATGATGACCAACTATGCTGGGACAATGAGGAGACAAATATCTAATGGATGGTCCTAATAACTTGTCATACTAGGTGTCATACAATATGATTTACTCTGCTCATTTTTGCTGCAGATTTTCTCTCATTTCATATGGAAAGGTCATCACCACAGAGCCCAAAGTAAGGAAAAAGGATATCAGCCTTGGAGCATAGCCTGTAATTTCAAAACCTCATTTCTCCCATTTCACCCTTCTTTCTCTGTGAGCGAGTTTGTGTGCTCTTCTCAGTCAAATGAGTTCTAAATTATGGGAGTGTGTGGTGCTCCTCCTCCTTAATGACCTACTGTCTAGCAGTGCTTTCTCAAAGATAGGATAATTCACATGCCACACCAGCAGTCTAGCGCTCTTGCTGCTCACCCACAGTGCCTGTGTATCTCATACATAAGCAAAAATGCATCACACGCTTTATAAATCCACTACAATATTTATGCTAAGTAAGAATTGAGAGACTTAAGTACTCCTTGCAACTGGCTTGACTTAAAATAGCACATCCTAGTCTATTTTATTGCTTTTATTAAATGCATACTAACATTTGACAGATGCTTTTATCAATTTTTAAACTATAAAAGCAAAGGGACAAACATTGTTAGTGCCATATTCTGTTTGAATTTCATTCATTCATTCTTTAATTCATTTATTTATTCATTTACTTACTTAATAAAGTTCATGCCAACATTGCAAACAATAACAGTTTAATAGCGTTAGCTAGTCATTTTGCTTCAACTGATGATATCTTGTATTTTAGCATGGTTGACCAATATATTGACCAAAAAAGCATCTGGGATTGGAACTACCCTTTAATTAAAATTAATGAATGATTAATGTAAAAAAAATATATTCAAATGATACAATATGGATGTTTACTTCATTGTCTTTTTACAAAAATAATTTGTACTATTATAATATTCGACCGGATCCCGAGGGAGGTTGGAGATATTGAGTCAGAGTGGACCATGTTCTCCACCTCCATTGTCGACTCGGCCTCTCTGAGCTGTGGCCGCAAGGTCTCCGGTGCCTGTCGAGGCGGCAATCCCCGAACCCGGTGGTGGACACCGGAAGTAAGGGACGCCGTCAAGCTGAAGAAGGAGTCCTATCGGGCCTGGTTGGCTTGTGGGACTCCTGAGGCAGCTGACGGGTACCGGCAGGCTAAGCGGAGTGCAGCCCGGGTGGTTGTGGAGGCAAAAACTCGGGCCTGGGAGGAATTCGGCGAGGTCATGGAGAAGGACTACCGGCTGGCCTCGAAGAGATTCTGGCAAACCGTCCGGTGCCTCAGGAGGGGGAAGCAGTGCCCCACCAACGCTGTTTACAGTGGAGGTGGGCGGCTGTTGACCTCAACTGGGGATGTCGTCCCGGGCTGAAGTCACCAAGGTAGTCAAGAAACTCCTCGGTGGCAAGGCACCGGGAGTGGATGAGATCCGCCCTGAGTACCTCAAGTCTCTGGATGTTGTGGGGCTGTCTTGGCTGACACATCTCTGCAACATCGCGTGGCGGTCGGGGACAGTACCTCTGGGATGGCAGATCGGGGTGGTGGTCCCTCTCTTCAAGAAGGGGGGCCGGAGGGTGTGTTCCAACTACAGGGGGATCACACTTCTCAGCCTCCCCGGGAAGGTCTATGCCAGGGTACTGGAAAGGAGAATACGGCCGATAGTAGAACCTCGGATTCAGGAGGAACAGTGTGGTTTTCATCCTGACCGTGGAACACTGGACCAGCTTTATACCCTCTCTAGGGTGCTGGAGGGTTCATGGGAGTTTGCCCAACCAATCCACATGTGTTTTGTGGATTTGGAGAAGGCATTCGACTGTGTCCCTCGGGGCATCCTGTGGAAGGTACTCCGGGAGTATGGGGTCCGGGGTCCTTTGATGAGGGCTGTCCGGTCCCTGTACGACAGGAGCAGAAGCTTGGTTCGCATTGCCGGCAGTAAGTCAGACTTGTTCCCGGTGCATGTGGGACTCCGGCAGGGCTGCCCTTTTTTCACCGGTTTTGTTCATAATTTTTAAGGACAGAATTTCTAGGTGCAGCCAGGGGCCGGAGGGTGTTGGGTTTGGGGACCACGCGATTTCGTCTCTGCTCTTTGCGAATGATGTTGTTTTGTTGGCCACCTCAGACCATGACCTTCAGCATGCACTGGGACGGTTTGCAGCCGAGTGTGAAGCGGTTGGGATGAGAATCAGCGCCTCCAAATCCGAGGCCATGGTCCTCAGTCGGAAAAGGGTGGCTTGCCCACTACAGGTTGGTGGAGTGTTGCTACCTCAAGTGGAGGAGTTCAAGTATCTGGGGGTCTTGTTCACGAGTGAGGGAAGGATGGAACGGGAGATTGACAGACGGATCGGTGCAGCTTCTGCAGTAATGTGGTCGATGTACCGGTCTGTCGTGGTGAAGAAAGAGCTGAGCCGCAAAGCGAAGCTCTCGATTTACTGGTCAATCTACGTTCCTACTCTCACCTATGGTCATGAGCTTTGGGTCATGACCGAAAGGACAAGATCCCGGATACAGGCGGCCGAAATGAGCTTTCTCCGTAGGGTGGCTGGGCGCTCCCTTAGAGATAGGGTGAGAAGCTCAGTCACTCGGGAGGAGCTCAGAGTAGAGCCGCTGCTCCTCCACATCAAGAGGGGTCAGCTGAGGTGGCTCGGGTATCTGTTCCGGATGCCTCCTGGATGCCTTCCCGGGAAGGTGTTTCGTGCGCGTCCCAACGGGAGGAGGCCCCGGGGAAGACCTAGGACACGCTGGAGAGACTATGTCACCCGCCTGGCCTGGGAACGCCTCGGTGTCCCCCCGGAAGAGCTGGAGGAAGTGTCTAGGGAGAGGGAAGTCTGGGCATCTCTGCTTAGACTGCTGCCCCCGCGACCCGGCCCCGGATAAGCAGAAGAAGATGGATGGATGGAATTTGTTTAGTGTCATGTCATTACGATTATGCATGTATTTCTTGGATGTCTGATTTGTCTCGTGGTTTGTTGGATAAGTTACAAAAATCTCAGAATAAATTGATAAGGTTAGTGTCAGGGTTTAGTCGATTTACACATGTGGAGGTTTCCCATTTTAAGTGTCTTGATTGGTTACCTATCGAAAGTAGACTAGAATATATTAAATTAAAAATGGTACATAAAATGATCAATAATAGAGCTCCTTCCTATTTTAATGTACTTTTTTCTAGGGTAAATGAGCAGCATTGTTATAGAACTAGGCAAAGTCTTATGGATATTACATTATGTCGTTTTAAAACTATGTATGGTCGTAGGTCTTTTAGATATTCTGGGGCACTGTTGTGGAATAAATTACCTCTGGATATTAAAGATATTTCAAGTATGGTCAGTTTTAGTTTAAAAACTAAAAGTTGGCTTTTAAGTAGGTTGTTTTGTTGATGAATTTATATTATGTATATAGTTATTCGTGACTGTAAAGTTTTGTAAATGTGGAATTTTATTGTAATTTTTGTATTTAAATGCAGTGTCAGTGTATCTGTTACCGGGAGTGAAGATTGTGCTTTACATCAAGGACCACAATGGAAATAAGTTTTATCCTAAACTTTATTGTGTTATCCTTGACGAATTAAGTGTATTCACTACATTGTTTTTTTGTCAAATAAAAAGAGAGAAAGAAAGATAATTACAATATAATAAATATAGATTTCTATTTCAAGTAAATGCTATTCTTTTTTAACATTATATTCATTAAAGAAAAATATGCATCACAGTTTCCACAAAAATATTAAGCAGCACAACTGTTTCAACACTGATAATAATTGAAAAACAAACAAATTAATAATAAAAAACTAGTCAATTTTTGAAATTGGGCTGAATAAATAAATAAGCTTTCCATTGATGTATGGTTTGTTAGGATAGGACAATATATGCCTGAGATACAACTATTTGAAAATCTGAAATCTGGGTGCCAAAAAAATCGAAATATTGAGAAAATCACCTTTAAATGTAAAGTTGTCAAAATGAAGTCCTTACCAATGCATATTACTAATCAAAAATTACGTTTTGATATATTTATGGTTGGAAATTTACAAAATATCTTCTTAATTATTGCCCTGATGGTGGAAATGGGAATTTTTACTGCTCTAGCTCTTTTACATTTACATTTATGCATTTAGCAGGCGCTTTTATCCAAAGCGACTTACAGTGCATTCAGGTTATACATTTTTTTTATCAGTATGTGTGTTCTGTGGGAATTGAACCCACAACCTTCTGTGCTGTTAACGCAATGCTCTACCACTGAACCACAGGAACACCTCTTTTCTTAAAGCCACTGCACTAATTTGTGAAGCTCAATTATATTTAGATCAGAAATATATTCTTTGGTTTTTCTCATTGTGATGAATTATTAAGGGAATTTGGGCTTTGTTTTCCCTCCTATTTATATTTCTGTGAAAAGGAATAATTTCATGTTCATAATCACACTGGAGTGCTCAAAATTGTGAAAATGAATGGTAATATTCTTTAGAGAAAATTTACTCAAAAGAATTTCTAGTTGCGCCAATAATTGTGTCCAACGTGTATTTGAGAAAAACATTTATTTCATAATGATATTTCCCATCTCCCATGATATTCTTACCATCCAATGAAAGGTTAGATTTTTGTGTTTTTTTTAAATAAATGATCAGAAGTATTAAAGATGCAAATTAATTTTCACAGCCTTCTTTGATCATATTTACCAAGGGTGCTGGTATTTTTGGCCATGACTCTATATACACAAGCACGCGCATGCACACGCACGCACACACACACACGCACACACGCACACACACACACACACACATATATATATAATGAATGAATTAATTTAAATTAAATGAATGGGTTTTATATATATATATATATATATATATAACCCGAATTCCGGAAATGTTGGAACATTTTTAAAGTAGAATAAAATGAAAACTCAAAGACTTTCAAATTACATGAGACAATATTTTATTCACAATAGAACATAGAGAACATAACAAATGTTTAAACGGAGAAAACTTTAATCCACTAAATGAGCTCATTTAAAATTTGATGCCTGCTACAGGTCTCAAAAAAGTTAGCATGAAAAAAGCAAGACATTTTGAAAAAAAGCAAGACATTTTGAAAATCTTCAGCTGGGAGAACATCTAGCAACTAATTAAGTTAACTGACATGTCTGTAACATGGTTAGCTATACAAGAGACTTCTTAGAGAGGCAGAGTCGCTCAGAATAAAGATGAGCAGAGACTCTCCAATCTGTGAAAGAGTGCGTAAAAAGATTGTGTAATACTTTAAAAACATGTTCCTCAATGTCAAATTGCAAAGGCTTTGCAAATCTCATCATCTTCAGTGGATAACATCATCAAAAGATTCAGAGAAACTGTAGAAATCTCTGCGCATAAGGGACAAGGCAGACATCTTTGTTGGATAACCGTGATCTTTAGGCCCTCAAACGACACTGCATCACTCATCAGCATGATTCTCTCATTGACATTACTAAATGGGCCCAGGAATACTTTCAGAAACCACTCTCAGTAAATATGGTCATGGATGTGAACATGGTCCAGAAGCGCCATCGTGTCCTGTGGGTCAAGGCTCATTTAAAATGGACTTTCAAAGTGTAAAAATGTTCGATGGTCAGAGGAGTCCAAATTTGACATTCGTGTTGGAAATCACGGACGTCGTGTCCTCTGGCCTAAAGAGGAGGGAGACCTTCCAGCATGTTATCAGCATTCGGTTCAAAATACAGCATCTCTGATGGTATGGGGGTGCATAAGTGCATACGGTATGGGAAGATTACATGTTTTGGAAGGCACTATGAACGCTGAAAGGTATATAAAGGTTTTAGAGCAACATATGCTCCGCTCCAGACGACGTCTATTTCAGGGAAGGGCTTGTGTATTTCAGCAGGACCATGCAAAACCACATACTGCAGCTATTACAACAGAATGGCTTCATAGTAGAAGAGTCCAGGTGCTGAATTGACCTGCCTGCAGTCCAGATTGTTCACCTATAGAGAACATTTGGCACATCATTAAACGAATAATGAATTAAAGACGACCACAAACTCCTCAGCAGCTGGAAACCTATATCAGGCAAGAATGGGACCGAATTCCAACACCAAAACTCCCGAAACTCATAACTTCGATGCCCAGACGCCTTCAAAGTCTTTTGAAAAGAAGAGGAGATGCTACACCATGGTAAACATGCCCCTGCCCCAACTATTTTGTTACACTTGTTAAGTTATCTATGTTCTATTGTGAATAAAATATTGACTCATGTGATTTTAAATTATTTTAGTTTTTATATTATTCAAATAAAAAAAACGTCCCAACATTTCCAGAATTCGGGTTGTAAATATGTGTATATATTTGGGCGATCTTTAGAAACTCTCCTCAGGGGAAGCGCTAGTTCAGTTTGAATACGAGCATAATCTTCCTCGCATATCCCGTCTCTTTAAAAACTAAAAAACTAAATAAAACTGTACCTAAAATTTGGCATAAGTAGCTGACCATTGACAGGACTTTAGTGCACTGAAAAATCTAAAATATTATGTTTCATATCAACCTACATTTTTCAGTGCAATAAGTCTAATACATATTATAAAAATCACAAAACAAATTGCTCAAGTTGTCTTCCTCTATGGTTTAGCTGGGAGTCTACATTGTTTACACTTGGTTTTCACACTTGTCTGACTGCATTAGATACATGCTGTGACAGCCACACTGGTATGATAGTCTTGTACTGATCATGTTGCAGCTAGCTGGCAGGTGTACAGTGGATAAACTCTAATATGAGGCTTTTTGTGGTCCATGTACCTCCTCTGCTTTGCCTCTGGATGTGGAGAAATATGAGACGTGGAAACTGGGGTTGAGTACACAGCCAATCACACGATGCCTCAGCTAAGCACATCTGGAATACAACAAAATACAGCTCTAGCAAACCATTTGCAGTCTGGAAACCTCAGTGGAAAAAGGAGAGTTCTGCAAAATGGCCGACAGTGAAAGCTGAACAACATCTGAAAAGCAAACTCACAATAGAGATCTAAAACAATATTGTCATTAAAGTGAATGGTACACAAACAAACAAAGTTAACTAAGCCTTTATCCTATTTCAGAAACATTTTCAATCTCAGAAGATGATTTTATGAGTATAAATTATTGTTATATATAATTTTACTGCAAAACAGGCATATGACAACGTGTACAGCATAATGCTAAGACCAAGCAGAGCTATGCAAAATAACCATAGAATTCAAATAAAGCATCCTTGCATAATCCTTTTTCATTTTATTTTATTTTTGTAAAAATGTTAATACAATTATTATTTAAAAAAGATTTTATAAATAAATGATGTTATACAAATAGTCAATTATAATTTTATTTAAATAAACAATAATAATTATGATGATAATTATTATTATTATTGCTACTATTTAATGATTATTATTGCTACTATTGTTCTTATACTTACATTATTATTATTATTACCATTCATAAAGCTCAAATGAACAACAGTTGCATAGATACTCAAATTTCTTCAATTAGGTGATTTTACTAATTAGCATTAGTATGATTGGCAAAAGTTGGCCTGTGGTTTTACTTTCTATTTAGGTAAAAAGTAATTCAAGTAATAATATTTTATAGTAAGAGTTTTCAGAACATTTTATACTTCTGACAAGATCATTGTTATGAATCACTGTTATGAATTTGCATAATTCCTCCTCTGCTTCACTAATGCGGTATGTAAGCACTGTTCCCGACTCATCCAGTCTTTCTTGAGTCTGTTGAATTCCATGTTTGACTGAACATGCTGCAGTGCCTGACAATCTTTGAAACACATTTGCTCTCATATGCTCCTCCCCTCATTGCTTTCCCTGCTTTAACTACAAGCGAGTTGCTTTCACATTCCAGCAATGACTAATATTTTTCTGGCGCAGAGAAGTGAAGCCCAATGCAAAAGAAATAGTGGAGCCGCCATTATAAGAAAACATGTTATTCAGCCTAATAAATATACTGTATGTATACAATACACCTTCATTGCCACAACCCTGTCTGGGTTTCAAGTACATGTCAAACATATATGACTCTGTCTGTACAGACATTAACACCAGTGACAATAAAAGGTGAATTACTGTGTCTGTTACAATCCTGCTGAGTCTAATTAAGTACTCATAGTCTGCAAACTTTGCCATCCTGTCCAATTAACCATTTAAACAGTGGGTGGGCTGTAACAGACCTCAGGACTATATTACACTGAAGAAAACAAATATGCATGCACATCACTTATCATTACAGAGTTTCTATTTACACTAAGTGTAAATAGCTTCATTTTGTGCACATGCTCAAAACAGTGAATCCTAATACTTGGAGCACCTATAGATGGACACCTATACTACTGGCTGATTTAGGGTTGGGTTTTAGGGAAAGGGACAAGTATGATCCCAATATGGCATCTTTTTTGTGATTTTAATAAATACAACACGGGATTGAGATGCAAATAATATGCTACTCTATACACTAAATAGCATCTAACATTATTTAAAATCATGCTATTTGCATTGTAGGATCTGCTCATTCATAATAAAATGTCAAGTGAGTTTATGTGCATGTGTGAGCCTCAGTTTCCATGTATTCATCAACATAACAGTGCCACTTGCAGTTTACTGACAACAGAACATTACACCATTATTAATGATTAAAAGCTTGAAAGCATATGCATTTTACTCATTTTTTACTGTGTAGCTATTGGTAGTGATTTTAGATTGGAAGAAAATTTAGACTGAATTAGATTGAAACACACACTTGTAGACACAGTAAATGTGTGTTTTGGTGAACATGCCATAGGGTTTGTGTGCCTTCAAGCTCCACATTCTGCAGAAGACTAAGTGGTGGATTCTGGCAGCAGACATGTCTGGTCCTGTGGCCAGAGCTGCACTGAGGAAGGCAGGATCTGAAATCAGATCTCCTAGACTGGCCTTGGTCTTCTGTCTAAAAGTGAGAAGAAGTAAAGGTCTACAGCAAAATTGTCTCTCAAAAGAGTTTGAATAGTGAAGAAAAAGCTAGCCAGTTGGTCACCAGTGCATGGGTAATTGACAAATAAGATTGATAAAAAGGTGCAATTCTTACTATAAATAAATATACCAAAAGTTAAGTTAGGGTTAAGGTTTAAGTTTTCAAACATACAGGTTCAAACATATAAGACAAAGTCTGACTTTTCATAAAAATGACAAATACATGATATTTGAAAGTAATTTTTAAGCCATTAGGGTCTAAAGGGGTCACATGACAACAAAATGGCTTCCTGTATGTCAGTTAAGCCACAGACTTTTCACATTGATTTGCAAGAGAAATGTTTATTATATTATTTGTAATATTTAAAAAAAAAATCCACTGTTTATTTTTATAATAATACTAATAACAAAACAATAAGCCAATCCTAAATGTCAATGTAACATTTTTTTACTTTTCCTCAGTTTTCTTCCAGTATTTTATTTATTATTATCCTATTATTATTAATTATTTATTTATTTTACTTTCTTACTTTTTTATGTTTGGACAGTTACGCGATCCAGACTTCCATTGTGCTCCACAAAATTATCATGGCTTAGAAACATTCATCACTGAAGAATAGTCCTTTTTGTCTGTATAACGTCTAATATAACGTATATATTCTATATAACGTAATAGATCCAGAGGGGGAAAGATCGTCAGGTCATTGACCCATATAGCCTTACAACACATGGTTTAGTAGAGCTTTACTTTAAACAAAGTCAAAATTATTGGTGACTATGGCAGTGTGCATAGTGCATCCATAAAACGAAAAAAAATTGAGGATATCTGTGTGGCAAAGCGGATAAATTTATTGCATAATGAAAGGCACAAAGATGCCATGAGTTGCGTTCAAACACATGCGCGTATTGGTGACCTGATCATACAGTGATGAGAGTTTTGACATTTCAAAACGATATGCCGAAGCATGCATGCGAGTATTCTTCAGTTAGCCTAGATATATCTCCCGTGAATCCGGGGTCAGGAGCGCATTGTGAAGATGCGTCAAATGCGCAAAACGTGCCATAAGTGTCCGCTGGACGCGCTCGGACCCATCCGTTCCACATGAGCTATAAGCGCCATTGAAAAGCATGAGAAAAACGGTAAGCTTTTCTCTTATAGAGCTCGACCATGTCCACGTCCTCAAAAAGAATGGATCTAATTAAAACGTTGTACTCGTCATCATTGTCAGAGCATTGCCAAAGTCTGAGAGAGAGGCAGGGATGAGGGCAGTGCTAGGATGAGAGTCATATAGAGTCTCTCTCCCATTGGTTTGGGGGATCACTCTGGACACGCAGTCAAGGGAACCTCCTGCCATATAAATAGGGCTGGTTGGTCTTTATTATTCTAGCATCACGGCAGCAGGATCCAGCTAAGTTAGGAGTTTATACCACAACTGTGTGCCTGCTTGAAGTGGTTAAACCAGGGAACTGCAGCACAAGGAGTCTGCATGTCGGTTTAGACATGCTCAGCTTTGTGGATACCCGGATTCTGTTGCTGCTTGCAGTGACTTCGTACCTTGCATCATGTCAATGTAAGTTTGAAATATGTTTTTTTTTGTCTAACCAAGGATCTTAAGGCTTTTTATTTCTTCCACTGGATTTGCTGCACTTGATTGGTTTAACCTTGCTGGGAAATTACCTCAAGGAAATCTAGAACTACATCTGAAGAATTGAGGCTTTTGCTTTTGTCTTGCCACTGTAAAATCCAGCGGATCTTTGTAATGGATTCTTCGTGGTCCTGGATATTTTCATCTGTTGTGAATGAGAAACTGAAACATATGGCATAGTTATTAAAAACTATTAGCAAAATAGTACAAAAATATCGACAGATTATGGACATCTGGTTAAATGTCTTTATTTTTAAAGTCTAGGTTAGGGCGCTGTACCTCATCATTGTCCCAGACTCCAGAAGTGTTTTTTTAATCATAGGGGTCTGTAAAATCTGCCCCCTGCTGGCTTAAGTCTGTAACATAATCTTTAAGCAACATCCTATACATTTTTAATAATCTGATTTAAATTACGTGTTTTCAGTATAGATAATAAAAGACTTACTTTAAATAATACCTATATGTTAAACTAAAACTTCACATTTAGGCCTATCATAAGCCAGTCATAATTTTGATGTTATGCTTCTAAAACATAAATGCATTTTAGAACAACTTATTTGATAAAACAGATTTTCCTTAAAAAAACGTTTTTGCTGATTTTAGAAAACAGAAAATTGCCATTTAATGTGGCATTAGGTCATCACCCGGTAGTCAAATACTCCACCTGGTGGAGAATAAGTGGCACGACACGCAGCTGTCCGTGGGCGTGACGTCTGAGGCTACATGGCAACCGGAAGGCCTAAACATGTAAACAATTACTGATAACCTCTACAGGGTTAATAGTAGCTGATTACCACTGCCTGTGACTCACTTGCTATAGTGAATCAATAATTCAATTCAGCCTAGGACAGTATTATATATATATATATATATATATATATATATATATATACTATGCAACAGGATATATTTAAAACTATATAATATATAATCTATAAGATTGCATATTTGTTCATCCGCCTGTAAGAAATTATATTTTGAGAAAAACGCATTATTATGATTTTTCACATTTTAATTACGCAAAGCAATTTATACAAAATAAAAATCTGTTTAGTAAATTTAATAAATTAAGTACATAAATATGTATATTAATTAAGATTTCGAGATAATACTTTTAGCAAAAGCACTATACTACAGTTTTGTACATAGTCCATTCTTACAGATGCTCAATCATAAAATCAAATTTAACCCCCAGTTATTAATCTAGGCACAACTTATTGTTTTTCAGCAAGACATGGGTGTAAATGCACAAAATTCAATCCAGGCCTACTAAAATCTATTCTTATTTTGGCATCAATGAAAAAGAATGAAGACATCTGCTGTGCATCATTTTTCTTTTTAACACACATTTTGCATGAAGGGACTGTATTTAGAATAAACTTTGTTATTTTTCTGTTCTGATTCTTCTGAAATGCTTAGACTGAGTGAATATTAGCCTAGAATAATGAATAGTAGAATTTTTTAAATGTTTTTAAGAACTGTTACCGTATTTCAACATATGGAGTGCATAACTAATCGATCACCTCTATCTGTCTCTCTCTCTCTCTTTCTGTTTTCTTCCTCCACCCCCATCTTCATCGTACAGCGGTCAGTACACTCGCATTAAGTTATTTCAATTGTATTAATAGAGATATTTACCTTATCTGATCCCAAATCTCCAAATGGATGATGATATTCGGTGAGAAGATCCTTTGGTCAATCACAAATATACCAGAGCAATTCGGACTATCAGAATTTCTGGGGGTTTTCCTTCTTGCCTGTGACGGGAAGGAGGAAAGCACCATTGGCTCAAGCAAATGTCAGTGAAACTAGAGACCACCCTATCCTGCCTACCAGAAAACCTGGGCACAATGGATCTTTTTAGATGGCCTGCTGAAGAGGTGGACTCAAAGTAACAGAATCAACATGCGGTAGAAATTCCTCCAGCCTGGTGGATTTCACCCAGCAGTTCCCTCAAGTGGATATGCATAACATAGATTATTAAAATTGGCATAAATATTGAATGTTATTTGGGATTGAATCAAATTGCTCACCTGAATATCGCATTACAGTATGGATCACTAACAACAGAAGGTGCTTAAAGGAACGTAATGAGAACATTTTGGTCAGTGGGACAGGTTCATGTCCTGTGACCTCTGAGCTCCTTAAAGTACCTTGGTTGATTGTGGCATCACATGACTGGTGCATTGCAACCTTCATTAATATCTAATTAAGTTGCATGCATGACGTAAGTGGTAGTGAGTTATACATACTGCATTGTGCATGGTATAATTGTTTGCAAGATTAATTTGCATGTTTGTAGTTTTAAGAATACAAGATTTTAAATTACAAATGATATAAGAATCTTAGAAAGATGGAATAAATAAATCCTGTATTTATTTATTTATTTATTCACTTTTCTGTGTGCAATTATATGAAGATAATTATTGGTTCTAGTGGTCATGTTTATGTCTGTGGCACTGCATATGTAAATGTAACTTAAATCTGGAAAATATCAGGGTTTTTTGTTGTTGTTTTTTGCTATAACCCTGAGCCTGCATATAAAAAAGCAAGTGGTCTTTATATGAAGGAGTATTATATACTGTAGGACTTTAAAACAGTTGTCTGGTTATACTTTTCTGCAAACAGGGCCCCAGGGGGCCAAAAGGACCCAGAGGTGAGAGGGTAAGTTTATCCAATGATTTTTCAGCATTATAGTTATATTTAATATAGGCCAAAATTAATATTATATGGTGTTTAACTTAACCATCATCTATAATAACATGGATAGGAAAAAACTATTCTGTATATTTTTGGTATCAGTTTCACTAGATTAGCATAGTGGCTAGTTTACATCAACACAACAGATTTAACTCACATTTAACTATCTTAATTGTGTTATTTGTTCTTGTTCTCCATAGGGTCCTAAAGGACCAGATGGAAACCCCGGCAGAGCTGGATTTCCTGGGCCTCCCGGCCCCCCTGGCCCCTCTGGTCTTGGTGGAGTAAGTTTCCATTTTGAACAAAAAACTTATTCAGAGACATAAACCTGTGTATTGCATAGCGATTGTGTGATTAAAGCTTGTGGGTAGTTATATTTGAATCTCATGGTCCTCCCATTACTCCTTGACCCAGTCATATTTAACATTTGACCTTTAACCTTTGCCCTGAACCTTGTCCTCAAAATGGCTTCCAAAAATGTGAGCTGTATTTATTTTCAATACAAGCCTAGAAACAATGAAATAATAAATATTTTGGGAATGTTTTGTGTCAATAAAATGCTAAAATAACTTATTTTTTCAATTTCTTTCAGAATGTTTTTAATGATATTGGAATATAAAGTTAATATTAAAATATTGTATTATTGAAATAAAAGAATACAACATTCACTGAAATAAAATAAGGTATTATAATTGCTCAATATGTTTTATTTATGCTAAATATTTAGCTTAATTTCTTCTGTAGAACTTTGCTGCACAATATGATGGCGCTAAAGGACCTGACCCTGGCCCTGGACCTATGGTGAGCTCATGTGATTTAATATCAGCTTCTTTTCTGTTCAGTTTCATTTCAGTTGATGTGACTCCTCTCTGCTATTAAATATATTAACATCACATTTATATTAAGAGTATATTAAAAACTTCAACAGATTACTAAAGTATGATGACATCCAAAACGGATTTTTCTTGACAAAATGTGTTACTATTAATTTATATGATTTCATATTTTATAAACTATTAATGAATTGATTCCTCAGGCATACTTTCACTTTCTCTTTTTCAGGGTTTGATGGGACCCAGAGGCCCAGCTGGACCTCCCGGTTCCCCTGTGAGTATTTGTTTAACAAATTGATTGAAGTATTGATACCTTTTCAATAAAATGTGTAAATACATTTTTTTTAGAAATACCCTTCTCCGCCCAACTACTTTCACTGGATGTATATGACCTGTTAAAGTTTATTCAAATAGAGAAAATTAGATATGCAATTCACTGTAATACAGAAGATTTCTATACAATTTGGCAACCTTTTCTGTTATATTTAAAAAAAAAAAAAAGATTTATATCTAGCCCTTCCTATACATTAAACCCTGGCTGAACCTAATTTTTTTCTTGATCTTGATTAATTCAAACTTATTTAAGAGCGTACTAGGAAAGAAATTGTCCGATGCCTGACATCTAGCAGTGATGGCTCAGGTGCCACTTGTTAATTAAAAAAAAAAAATTGTATCATTTTGTTTTGTTTTTCTTTTCTTTTAATTTCTTTCTTTTCCTTTTGTTTTCTTTTTTTCTTGAATTTGGGTCGAAGAGCACGGAGTGTGTTTAATACCATCTATATTTTTTGCTCAATGTTGTGAAACCAGTGTTATATGATTTTTTATTTTCCTCACTTGTAATAACTCTGACTGAAAATCACCAATAAAAATAGTTAAACTAAAAACATTTTTTTAAATAAGTGATTTTAAGTAAGTTATTATTTTGACAATCAACCATTTAATTAAGTATTAATCTGAGTGTTTATGGCTCTAAAAAATTAATGTAACGTTTCTTCATTTTTCTGTGAATATATAGGGACCTCAAGGATTCCAAGGACATGCTGGTGAGCCTGGAGAGCCCGGACAGTCTGTAAGTGCTCTTGGTCAACAGTTTTTCACACAGTATGGAAATGACTTTTCAACTTTAATGCTGATTTCTCTCTCTATCATCTCATTACAGGGAGCTGTTGGTGCTCGTGGACCTCCTGGACCTCCTGGCAAAAATGGTGAAGATGTGAGTGCTATAATTCCATATAATAAAACTGAGCTTCTAACTCGACCATGCAATGCCCCATTTATACACTGCTGTGTCTTGACATCCTCTTTTATATTCTTCTCAAAGGGTAACAATGGCAGACCTGGAAAACCTGGAGACAGAGGAGTCGCCGGAGTACAGGTAAGGGCATCAAAATGCACTTTTTTGTTTAACTCAAGGATGTTTGTATCTACCTCAGTCATTTATACAAGGAACATCATCTTTGCTCTTTCTTCTACAGGGTGCTCGTGGTTTCCCCGGAACTCCTGGACTTCCTGGCATGAAGGGACACAGAGTAAGTACTTAGTATTGAGGACTCCTGAGAAGACATTGTTAGCTTTTAGCTATTCATTCCAAAAAACAAAATTTCTCATCAAAGATGAGACTTAACGTGTTGTTTCAATTGCTTACATCTCCTTACAACCATGATCTTAATTTCTTGTTCCTCAGGGTTACACCGGTCTTGATGGACGCAAAGGAGAGCCTGGTGCCGCTGGTATTAAGGTAGTAATCAAAGGTTTACATCCTAAAACATTTCAGACTATAAAGAAATGCACCTGCCACTGTACAAATACATAAAACAATACCGTTTGGTGGAATCAACGTGCAATTCAAAAGACCAACTTAGGCTTGTCTTTTTTCAACAGGGTGAGAATGGTGCTGCTGGATCAAATGGAACCCCTGGACAGAGAGTAAGTAAAACATTAAAATGTATGAAAATCTTCAGTGTACTGTATATCCCAATTGTGCTTCCAGCACAAATGACTCTATCAGCTTAAATGGCCTTAAATACATACCTACTTCAACTCTTTATATTAAGTACATATCTCATTGCACTTGTTGCACAGGGTGGTCGTGGTCTTTCTGGTGAGAGAGGTCGTGCTGGTCCTTCAGGCCCAGCTGGTGCTCGCGGTTCTGATGGCAACACTGGTCCTGCTGGCCCTGCTGTGAGTGGACTAGCTGCCCTTTGACCTCTCTGTCTCCTAAAATTTGCCTTATGGCATAGTCCTAATGTAGACATAACACATTTTCTCTCCTCTTAGGGTCCTTTGGGAGCAGCTGGTCCTCCCGGTTTCCCTGGTGCCCCTGGACCTAAGGTATGAGTGACAGCTGGTGAAATCAAAACTGAATAAATTTGACTAAATCTGACACCTGCCTGGCACCTCTGCATAAAACAATGTGCGAGAAGATTAATAGGCATGCTAGCCAATACTGCTAGTTCATATAATTTGAATAGATCTCATGTTCCACATATACAATACCTTTCCTTAATTTATCATAGCAACCTTCTCTCTTTTGCCATCAGAAATTTACAGTGTATATAATATTTGACAGGGAGAAATTGGACCCGCTGGTCCCACTGGCCCATCTGGACCTCAGGGACAAAGAGGAGAGCCAGGCTCGAATGGTGCTGTGGGCCCAGTTGGACCCTCTGTAAGTGCATTTTAAACATTTGCAGATAAATTCATCTGATTTTCTTGAAGAAAATAATAACAATATGTCTCTCTTTGTTCTTTTACAGGGTAATCCAGGTGCTAATGGTATCAACGGTGCTAAGGGAGCAGCTGTGAGTTTCCATATTATTCATACTAAATAATTGAACTAAATATGTTGTGTGCAAAGAAATGTGCTAATCATTTTAAAGTACAATTGCATAGGAATTGTAGGACATAATTGCCTAACAGTTGTGAAACAAATCATGTCAGAATAATTTTTGCTGTAATTGTTATACTTTTTAATATAAATAATTTATTTTTATTTTTAAATATATTTATTATTTTTTATAATTGTTTACCTTTTTTTCATTTTTAAACAGCCATTACTATACATTGCAATCACAATCAACTAGCAGATCACTTTACAGTTACTCTACCTTAACTGACTCACTGAAAGCTGTATGCTGTATCTTAAAGTAACACTTCTATAAATTCAATGTTTGTGTGAAAGTGTATGTTCTTAGTTTTTTCAAATCTATTTTTTTGGTGTATTCCACAGGGCCTCCCTGGAGTTGCTGGTGCCCCTGGTTTCCCTGGCCCTAGAGGCGGCCCTGGCCCCCAGGGACCTTCTGGAGCCTCTGGTCCTAGAGGTCTTGCTGTGAGTACCATCTGATTAGTCTTAGCTGCAATTTTGGGGGTTTGGGCTGAAATAAAAAAATAGGCAGGGAAGTTTTATAGTAACTCAGATTGACATCAGAAAGCCAGCTTTGAGTGAAGTAATCCAGGTTTAATTAGATGTCATTTAAACTCTGACCAGAAAAAAGGTCACGTTTTCAGTTGAAGAGACAATGCAATTGCACAACAGTAATAATATGGAGGTATTTTTCAGTCAACTTAATATTACATATATCAATAATAATATAATTACGCAAGCTTTAGTTCTATACAGTCATTTTAGTTAAAAAATAATTAAATAAAAAATAGTTTGAGTCTAGATTTTAATCAGAATTTACACCAGCTGAGGGAGAAACTTTAATTATGTATTTTACAGAAAAAAAGGAAGTATGTTATTCTATTAAATTATATTTAATATAATTTAATCTAAGTTATTTTATAAAATTATTCCAAGAAAGCATAATTTATTATTTTCTGTTTAATTTTGGTGTATGACTCTATTTATGTGCAGATGCTTTTTTTTAAGTCATACATTTTTAATAGGGAATTTCAGATAAGTACATCTTATAAAATGGTCTAACCTTTGAACTAACCTTCGATGCTCAGGGTGACCCTGGACCCGTTGGAGTGAAGGGAGATTCTGGTGTCAAGGGTGAGCCTGTGAGTATAAACACTGCCATCCATCTCAACAATGTATAAAGCATACAGTCTGTGCTATGGCTGAATGTCCTTGCTCACTTCCTTCTTTGCCTTTTCCTGTATAGGGTAGTTCTGGTCCTCAGGGACCCCCTGGTCCTTCTGGTGAAGAGGGCAAGAGAGGCTCAACTGGTGAGCAGGGAGCTACTGGACCCGCTGGATTGCGTGGAGCTAGAGTAAGTTTGATCTTATTAATAACATTTTAATTTTAATATGTTAGGGGCATCTCCATTTTCATTTGTAAGTGTCAGAGAGAGAATGGAATCTTGACTTATAAGAGTCTCTCACTTCGCATCCTGTCATATCTAAACTGTCCTATCATAATAAAGACAAAAACACCAAAAATAAAACAATACAAATGTATGATCACCACCTTTAATTGGTTAGTGGGCCAAGGATTTGAAAGAAAAAGTACAAGACGTGCAGAACAACAGTGCAAAATATTGAAAAAAGTACATATCCAGTGGACTATGTGAGAGGTCTTCCTGTAAGAATAATGTAAAAAATGTATAAAGCACGATACAATGGTTCATTTTTTTGTATTATGGTTATGTTTTTTATTTTGCAAATCTATGTATTCTGATGTTTCTTGCAGGGAGCTGCTGGTACTCGTGGTCTGCCTGGTCTGGCTGGCAGATCGGGCCCAATGGTAAGATTTAAGTGATATAAAAATATCGGATCTGTATTGAAAGGAGCTATGGAGTGTATATAGAATGTGACAGTGGTTTAG
The DNA here is from genome assembly GCA_003573665.1 of Oxygymnocypris stewartii. Classification (NCBI taxonomy): domain Eukaryota; kingdom Metazoa; phylum Chordata; class Actinopteri; order Cypriniformes; family Cyprinidae; genus Oxygymnocypris; species Oxygymnocypris stewartii. Next base: position 3,253,265 of record QVTF01000001.1, read on the forward strand.
CTGCTTTGGATAAATAAATAAAAATATGTATACACATATAATTTATAATAGTTTTTCTGCCAAATCCACACAATTATACATTGTTCCGATGCATTATTTAAGACACTGATCTATGAATCTTGTACCTTAGGGCATGCCTGGTGCCCGTGGTGCTACTGGTGCCTCTGGAGCCCGTGGACCTCCTGGAGATGCCGGTCGTGCTGGCGAGCCTGGTCTTGTTGGAGCTAGAGTGAGGATCAGTCTTTTACTACTTTATATCTGTCCAGTCCATTATGACAAAATCTGTAAATCAAGAAGCAAGAAACATGTGACATTTCTCCTATTTTACAAGTACGCATTGAGATCAATTACAATTTGACCATGTGAACAAGACCATCAATTTATATATTTTCAGGGTCTCCCTGGTAGCCCTGGCAGTTCTGGACCCCCTGGAAAGGAAGGGCCTGCTGTGAGTACACAGTTTTTATATTCATACTATACACATAGTTACCCAGAAAAATATTACTAATCCATGCATTGTGCTTTGTGCACACTCATCACCACTTTATATGCTGTTCTCTAGGGTGCCTCTGGTCAAGATGGCCGCAGTGGCCCCCCTGGCCCAAATGGACCCAGAGGCCAGCCCGGTAATATTGGATTCCCCGGTCCTAAGGGACCCTCTGTAAGTATTGACTGTATTTTATACATTTAATCTTTATTTTGATATTCAAAATATAATGATGTATCAATGAGCTTATCAATGAACCTTTTTGCAGGGCGAGTCTGGCAAGCCTGGTGAGAAGGGACCTACTGGCCCCACTGGACTGAGAGTAAGTATTTCAGAGAGATAAATATCCATTATAAACATTCATCAGTATCCAGTCTCAAGGAGTGAGTTATTAGTTATTGTGCTGCTCTGATTCCGTTCCTATTTTCACTTAGGGTATTCCTGGTCCTGATGGTAACAACGGACCTTCTGGTCCTGTCGGACTTGCTGTAAGTAGACCATTTGAAATTTTCTGAAAAGACTGTCAATGTGGATTAGTACATGACCTTTCACTGTTTCTCAGTGGTAACGGATTCTTGTCTTCTTATTTAGGGTTCCCCAGGTGAGAAGGGAGAGCAGGGACCCTCTGGTTCTCCTGGTTTCCAGGTCAGTGTCATACATTTACAAGCCTTCTTTCAAGATGTCTTTAAGACAGTCTTTAAGCTTGAAGTGTGGCATTAAATATAAGAAGTGTTTCCCAACCATCTTGGAAGCCAATATGTAGGGCTCAATTACCAAATGCGGTCAAAAATGTTTCCTTTAATCAATACAGTGAGAGAAAATGGGCTAATCAAGTAGCTCAAGCTTATATTTCTTTTACAAGCTTTAATAGTTCGGGAGTAGCAGTGAAGAAATCCAGACAAAATTGCAAAATTGCAAGGTTTCCAAGTTCTCCCTAGGTGTATCCATGGTTGGGAATCACTGTAGAATAGAATAAGATCTAGTTGTACTAGTCGTGTATGAATTCTTTCTGTTTATGTAGTGTTTGAATCTTAAAAACGTGTCTCTCCTACCCAACCTTAACAGGGTCTTCCTGGCCCCGCTGGACCTGTTGGTGAGGCTGGCAAGCCCGGAGATAGAGTAAGTTTTCGTGGCTCAGATGTTATGCTGTTATGTTTTGGTTAACTTGTATAATACTAGATGCATAATGTCATGTTAATAATTACATTTATTTATTATCTCTCAACAGGGTATCCCTGGAGATCAAGGTGTATCAGGACCTGCTGGTGTGAAGGTGGCTTACCGTTCTCTAATTTCTAGTTCTGTGTTTATTCTCACACGAGTATGTGCATGAGAAGAAATGTGCCTATATTTTGGAGTTCTTTTGGACTTCTGGCCTTTTATGACTGTTTAGGGAGAGCGTGGTAACCCTGGATCCGCTGGTGCTGCTGGCGCTCAGGGACCCATTGGTGCTCGTGGACCTGCTGGTACTCCTGGCCCTGATGGAAACAAGGTATGTACACAGGTCACCACACGTCATCTAGACCAGAGGTCTTCAACCCTGTTCTTAGGGACCCACTCTCCTGAAAAGTTTAGCTACAACCCTAATCAAACACACCTGAAGCAGCCAATCAAGCTCCCCAAGACTGCTTGAAAATTGGAGACAGGTGTACTAAAGCAGGTTGGAAATAAACTTTCCAGGAGAGAGGGTCCCCAGGAGCACGGTTGAAGACCTCTGATCTAGACAGATCCTTTTTATGAGTGTAACTGACAAAATCTGTATTCTTTAGGGAGAGCCTGGTGCAATTGGAGCTGCTGGTGCCCCTGGACACCAGGGAGCTGGTGGTATGCCCGGTGAGCGTGGTACCGCTGGAACTCCTGGACCTAAAGGAGAGAAGGTATGTTTTGAAGCAATGCTCATGGCACTCTATACTGAATATGTTGCCAAATCTGTATTTCTCTTACAGCTGACTAAAACATTTATCTTATACACAGGGTGAGCTAGGATACAGAGGACTGGAGGGCAATATTGGAAGAGATGGTGCCCGTGTAAGTATACCAAGTATCTTTATCTAATTTCATTCAAAATTACAAAAATGTTTTGTAGCCGTGGTTTTATGGTACTTCTTCGTCAATTTACAGGGTGCTCCTGGACCTAGTGGACCCCCTGGACCCGCTGGTGCTAATGGTGACAAGGTAAAGAGCATTCTCTCAACTGCTATGTCAGATCAATGCAAATAATTGTTGCTATCACTCTAAATCATTTAAATATTTACACTAGTCCAAAGGGGTTTTCTTTTTATTCCTTATGGAATCTTGTTTGATGAATAACACATTATAATCATAATGTCAAAAGTGACATCATAAAAATTAAGAGGATTTGAAACAATTGAGAAGAAGATCACACTGGCATTCATTTAATGGCATACCACTAACAGAATGTATTAAAATTATTACCTTCTCAAGGGGCGAATAATTAGCTTTCTTGGTCCATTGCTTGAAGAAGAAACCCTGCTGACAACTGTCAGAATCCCTGCTGCCCTTTGCTGAAAACTTCAAACAATATTCAGTTATTCAAAAACGCTAGGGTCAAGTTAAAGCCATGATATGATTTGATTCATTTTCAGTGTTTTTATTTTTTATTTGATTATCATCTGAAGTAAATATTTATAAACAACAATCAAATATTGCTACATTCATTTAAATTAGGTTCAGATCATATTTTTAAACCTTCAGTGACAAATCTGTTTTTTTAGATGACAGCATGGGACAGGAAAAAACATCGCAAATAAACTATTCTGTTCCACGAATCTTTCACATTAGGAAACAAAAACGTTTTTATTTTTTGCAATGTGACTTCAGTGTAAATACAGTAGGTTGGAATTTATGCCAAGACAATTGAATTCAACATTCGCAATAAGTGAGTATAATTTACCCTTGATTTATAAAACAAAAACTTTTATTTTGGATATGATTATTCATGATTAATCATTTGACAGCACTAATGGAAATCCAATGGTCTTCAAATTATTAGGACAAAATATATTAAATGTGAAATAGAAATTTGTTCAGCATGCTAAGGTAAGATGTTTAAGGAATGTCATACAAGGAAAGGTGTTTAAATGGGCAACATTTAACTTATGTGAACTGCCTCACAAAGGACTATGGCTTGAGGGATTATGGATAGACTATGACTATGGAGTGAATGTATCCGAACTGTTCTGAGGGATCTCCAAAATGATTACAGGTGCATCCTTGAGACTTTTGGCAACCAAAATGAAAGTCATAACCTACAAATAATTAACTTGGAAGACTGGTAAAATTACTTGCATCAGATAGCTGTAAAGACCATTCTGATCAAACCAATTTCTGTATTCTCTTCCAGGGTGAGACTGGCTCTTTCGGCCCTGCTGGACCTTCTGGTCTTCGTGGTGCTCCTGTGAGTATTATAATCAGTTCTTTACTACACACTGATAGAATAATTATTTCAGTATTTAATGATTTATGATTGTCCAATATTAAGGAACTAAAATGAGAACTGTGGATAAACTATAATTCACTTCAGAATCAAGCATTCAGGCTCAAACCTAACATGTATTTTAGGGTGAACGTGGTGAGTCTGGCCCTGCTGGACCTTCTGGGTTTGCTGGACCCCCTGTAAGTCCATGTGAATTACTGCTACTAAAGAATGCTTCTTTTTGATTCATACATTCAATTTTAGAGTTCAAAGCAACTGCTTTAAAAACTCTGAACACACATGCACTAAAAACTGACAGGGACACAATCTGTCTTGTAGGGTGCTGATGGCCAGACTGGACCAAGAGGCGAGAAAGGACCTGCTGGTGGAAAGGGTGATGTTGGACCCCCTGGCCCTGCTGGTCCTTCTGGCAATACTGGACCCCTCGTAAGTTTGAGACTACATTTATTAAAAACCCATAGCTTGTTGAAGAAACATATCTTAATGAGAATTTACTTCTGAAAAGTAGGCTATTGTAGTTTTGATATTCACCTCATGTCTCAGTCAAGGATACGTTGGATAACACATCGAACGTATCTTTATGATTTTGAACTTTTTTCGATTTCTTGTGCATCTTTAGGGTCCTGCTGGTCCTGTTGGCCCACCTGGTGCCCGTGGTGACTCCGGTCCCACTGTAAGTATGCTTTTATGGATTTATATATTCATTTATATTGCTTGTTTAGTTGTGTGACATTTCCTACGTGAATCATTAATTTCTGGCTCTATTCTAGGGTCTGACTGGTTTCCCTGGTGCTGCTGGCAGAGTTGGACCTAATGGCCCTGCTGTGAGTAATATTAGATAACTTTTAATGGAGCTGTCCAGACCTAATGCTTCATGCTAGCTCTTGCTTCATTTCAGGATATATCTTTATAGTCTCACATATAATCTGATTTTCTTTCCACCCATTAGGGTATTGTTGGACCTGCTGGTCCCACTGGTGCTCAGGGAAAGGATGGCCCACGTGGTGCTCGTGGTGATGTTGGCCCTGCTGGTCCCCCTGGAGAGAATGGAATGATTGGACCACCTGGTCTGTCTGGCGAGAAGGGATCTCCTGGAGAGGCTGGCGTACCTGTAAGAACAAGCTGAACAAGTCAGACCATGTTAATTGCAAAGTATTATGTAGTATATATTTAATCTCATGATAAACGTTTTTCTTTTTAAAAATCAGGGAGCACCTGGAACTGCTGGGCCTCAGGGTCAGCTGGGATCTTTGGGATTCAATGGTCTTCCTGGCTCCAGAGGTGACCGTGGTCTTCCTGGTGGCCCCGGTTCTGTTGTAAGTGCACTGACCCCCTGATTGTGTCCAAACTGGTCAAAATGAACTTGCTACAGGGTAAATATTAATCCGTTTTTTGTGTGTTCTTCAGGGAGAGCCTGGAAGAGTTGGCCCTGCTGGTGCCCCTGGACCCCGTGGTCCCCTTGGCAACATTGGCATGCCTGGTATGACTGGTCCTCAGGGTGAGGCTGGACGTGAGGTGAGTATCAATTGTACTTCATTTTAAGACACAATTTGTAGGTTTTTTTTCATACATTATTCATATATTCCACTGTGTTGTTTTGTAGGGAAGCCCTGGTAATGATGGACCCCCTGGCCGTCCTGGTGCTGCTGGCCTTAAGGTATACAGCCCTAATATGACTTCTGACTACACATTTCTTCCTATTTGACCATCACTAACTTTAACCTAAGACTGTAGTCTTGAAATAAATCCTAAAATTTCAATTACCAGACCAGACTGTGTTATATATAAATAAAAAAGTAATTGAACTGGACTATTTCAACTACTAGGGAGACCGTGGTGAGCCTGGTTCCCCTGGACCCTCTGGATCTGTCGGTGCTCCTGGACCCAATGGACCATCAGGCGCTGCTGGCAGACCCGGAAACCGTGGTGAATCTGTACGTGTCACCAAACTAAGCCACAGCATTTACTAAATTATGCATAGAAAATCCATTCTCTCATTTACACCCCCTTTAGGGATCTCCTGGATCTGCTGGCCCCGTCGGACCTGCTGGAGCAAGAGGTGCACCTGTAAGTGTGTCAGACATCATCTTTCTTAAAGGCATTTTAATTGAAGGACCAAGTCAATGGCTTCTATTCATATTTTATTACTAACAATGTTTCCTTTGATTTAACAGGGCCCTTCTGGACCTCGTGGTGAGAAAGGTGTTGCTGGAGATAAAGGAGAAAGGGGCATGAAGGGACTTCGTGGACATTCTGGTCTGCAGGGAATGCCCGGACCCAACGTAAGTGGCAATAATAAGCTTCAAACTGTAATAATAAGCTTCATTGTATTTTTCCTGTGAAAACAGTTTGAACAGTTTGTTTAGTTCTCATACAGAATAGTGAAATAATTCAGCATAAAAGATTGCATAACAAGAACAAATTACACTGTCTTTCAGGGTCCTTCTGGTGACAGCGGTCCTGCTGGTGTGGCTGGTCCTGCTGGTCCAAGAGTAAGTCACTTTCTCATTCTTAAGACTTGGCATACAGGATTTTGTAATAAAAGTGTGAAAATGTGCATAATGGTTGTCTGAATTTTGTCTATAGGGCCCAGCTGGTCCAAATGGCCCCCCTGGTAAGGATGGTTCAAATGGCATGCCTGGTGTAATTGGACCCTCTGGACACCGTGGTCCTCCTGGATATGTTGGACCTGCTGTAAGTAAACATACATCTGATAATTACTCTTGACACAGATGGAAAGAACACAGAACATATATATATATTGTAAATATATTATAGAAAATACTGTATCTTACCTTGAGATTAAATGTAGAGAAGACACCCCAGTTGAACAAGTCGTGTAGTTCATCTATAATATGTTACCTTCTAGGGTCCTCCTGGATCTCCTGGGCTTCCCGGACCCCCTGGTGCAGCCGGTGGTGGATATGACACATCTGGAGGATATGATGAGTACAGAGCTGACCAGGCCTCTCTCAGGGCTAAGGATTATGAGGTGGATGCCACCATCAAGTCCTTGAACACTCAGATTGAGAATCTCCTTTCCCCTGAGGGCTCAAAGAAGAACCCTGCCCGTACTTGCCGTGACATCAGGCTCAGCCACCCTGAATGGAGCAGCGGTAAGTAAATCTTTCTTCTTCAAGTAGAGCTAACCCATCTTTCAATAGTTCTTACTTCCTATGACCTTCCCTAATGATCTGTATTGTTTTCTTCCCCTGCAGGTTTCTACTGGATCGACCCCAATCAGGGCTGCACCATGGATGCCATCAAGGCCTACTGCGACTTCTCTACTGGCCAGACCTGTATCCACCCCCACCCAGAGAGCATTCCACGCAAAAACTGGTACAGAACCTCCAAGGAGAAGAAACACATTTGGTTCGGCGAGACCATCAATGGTGGTACTGAGGTAAGTTGAATGATTTCACAAAAGTTGGAGATGTCAAAAAGGACAAAATTAATTACTGTACTGACTGTTCAAGATTGATCAAGAGAAAGCAGTCTGAAGGTTGTCTTCTTCCATTCCCTTTTCAGTTTGGTTACAATGATGAGACTCTGAGCCCACAGTCCATGGCTACTCAGCTGGCCTTCATGCGTTTGCTGGCCAACCAGGCAATCCAGAACATCACCTACCACTGCAAGAACAGCATCGCCTACATGGATGCCGAAAATGGAAACCTGAAGAAGGCTGTGTTGCTACAGGGCTCCAATGATGTGGAGCTCAGGGCGGAGGGCAACAGCCGCTTCACTTTCAGCGTCCTAGAGGATGGCTGCAGTGTAAGTTCTCTTTTTGCACTTTGATTATACAGACAAAATCTTCATCCAGTTTGCATGATATGTCCAAGAAAAGAGTTTAAGAGCTTATAGTCATAAAGGATAGTGTTCAACATGCATAAGAGATAGACTGTCACAATAGGCACATTCCCATAACATATTTGCGCAAAACTTTGGTGATATTTTATAAATGTCGATTAAAAAGTATTGCGAAATGAAGCCGTTTTACATTAACAGATGTTATGCGACAAAAAAACAAAATCCTCTTGCGATAAGTCATGGCAACGGAATGTGATGAGATTTTGGCTAGATTTAATCGAAGGAGGCGTGTGCATGTATCTTTACAAAAGCAGCGCAGAGAGATGCTTCAGAAACGTGCGCGGTGCATATAACCACAAGCATAGACTAGAGTGTCTGAGATCGACTCTGGTGGCCGTATCAGAGCCATACTGCGTTGCAGATGTGTGCAGTGTAAATTGTCTAAGCATGAATGGCAGGCAAAGCCCCTTAGACTTGAGAAGAGCCATGTATTAAGTTTTTAAGAGGTTATGGTACATTGATGAAAGATCATATGATATTTTACATACACCATGTGACCTGTAAATGTGGAAAAAATAATCAATTGCAGTTTTGCGAATTATTCATTTTTCACATTGCCTGAAAAACCACCCCATGCGAGTGTAAAAACTAATTTTTTTGATTATATGGGCATCCATTAGACATATTTTCAATTCGCAATTTCAATTTGCACAATTTGAAGGGCAATGGAAACGCGCCTAATTACATGAGTCTATACATGTTTACACCTTGGCATGTTTATGACAGATTGATGTTTGTCAAAAAATAAGTCACTTAACATGTTTTGTCTTTTTGTTGTGTCCCTGCAGAGACACACTGGCCAGTGGAGCAAGACAGTCATTGAATACAGAACAAATAAACCATCTCGCCTTCCCATCCTCGACATTGCACCTTTGGACATTGGTGGCGCAGAACAAGAGTTTGGTTTGGACATTGGCCCAGTCTGTTTCAAATAAATAGACTCATGATAAATTAAACGAGAGAAAGAAAGAAAAAAGAAAAATCTCTGCCCTTCTGTCTGTGTTTTTTATACTGAATGCTGATTTTGTTCTGCAAATCCACTTGCTTAAGCTGGGCTCTATCGGAGAGGACCACTGGACTGAACGGAGCATTGCGCAATGCAAATTAATACAGCAGCCCAAAGAGACACGGGATAACACCATGTTATGGGACATGTCGTCATCATTTTGTAAAAATAAAAGAAGTGTAATAAAAACAATGAAAGTATACATCACTTTGTGGTCTTTGTATATCTTCCAAAGAGGAAGTTTAAAACCACAATTTCCTTAAGGTTTAAACTACCTCATGTGTAAAGGAAAATATTAATCAACATCCTAGTTGTCACTAGTTGGTACTAAGGCTTCAAGTTCTGTCCTGTTTCAAAGGTGCTCCAATACTTGAAGCAGTGATATTATATGGTGCTATACATGCAGCTGTGGAAGAAACCACTGTTACTGTATTACTTTGTATTGTCTCTGAGGAATATTGCACAGGTCCCCCTGATAACCCCAATTTTAAGCAGGTGGAATATTCCTAAACCTGATGTTTGTCTGGTTTTTACTTTTTGTTTTGTTTGTTTTTGTTTCTCATAGTTTTATTTTCAGATTTTTTTTGTTTTGTTTTGTTCAGGCATTACATTCCTTTTCGCCCCCTAGTGTTAATACTGACAGCACAGTTCGTCCATTTTAAAGGGTTGCAGAAGCCGCTCTCTCAAAACAAACCACAAAGTTTATTGTACCTATTTTGTATATGTGAGATGTTTAAATAAATTGTGAAAAGTTCTGAAAATAAAGCATGTCCAATGTTCCGAAACACATTATTCCATGAGTTAAGTGCTTTAATGTTGGGAAAAAGATGTCTGAATTAAGTGGCCATTTTGAATGTCTACTTGATTTTTAATTAGTAAAGATGTGAGTTGAATTTTGAGATTAATTAGGGCTCACGGTTGGAGACAATATCCTCTGGGATATCGACGTTTCGGAAGACGTGCTGGAACAGTGATTCGGCTGTCTCTAGAGCCGTGGGGAGACCCTTGAGGGGAATTAACCTGCAGGCCTTGGAGAATTGATCCACTGTGAAAATAATGCAGGTATACCCCTCGGAGTTAGGGAGATCTGTCACAAAGTCGACTCTGACGTGGGACCAGGGACGGTGTGGTATAGGAAGGGGCATGAGTTTGCCAGCAGGGAGGTGATGTGGAGTCTTGGTGATGGCACAGATTGAGCAGCTGCGAACCAGTATCGAGCTTCCAGGAGCAAGAGAGTATGCTGGCTGCCTGGATGTCCAGAGCCCAGAGAAGCGTGCAATAAGCCCAGAAGGGTTGTTCGCAGGTTGGAGGGTATGGACGTCTTCCCTTCTGGGCCTCGGAGAGGGTTGCAACACGGATCTGATCCTCCTGATCCCACTGGATAGGGCTGACGATGAGGGCTGGAGGGAGGATTGGCGCAGAGGCAGGTGCTTCATCTGGAGAATGGATGTGAGAGAGTGAATCCGCCTTGATGTTCTTATCTCCAGGCCGGTAGGTGATCGTGAACAGAACCTAGGTAAAGAAGAGGGCCCAGCAGGCCTGGCGGGGATTCAGCCTCTTGGCACTGCAGATAAACTCAAGGTTCTTATGGTCTGTAATGACCTCTAAGGAGGGTTGAGCTCCCTCCAGCCAATGTCGCCACTCCTCCAATGCAAGATTAATGGTTAGCAGGTCCCGGTTGCCGATGTCATAGCTCTGCTCTGCTGGGGTAAGCTTCCTGGAGAAGTAAACGCAAGGATGGAGGCGGGGAGGCTCTACGTGCTGTTGTGACAGCAATGCTCCCACGCAGGTGGTGGAGGCGTCCACTTCCACCACAAACGGGACATGAGGGGGGCTGAGAGGAGACTGAAGTTCTTGATAAATCTTCGGTAAAAGTTGGCAAAACATATTTATTGAGAAAAATATATGTGTGTGTGTGTGTGTGTGTGTGTGTGTAACTCTGGACAACAAAACTAGTCATAAGTACCACGGGAATATTTATAGCAATAGCCAAAAATTACATTGTATGGGTCTGTAAGACTGGTGCCAGTGTGTCTGGGCCCCCCCCTCTAGAGGACAAAAGGCCCGCCTGGAATCCACAAAAAACTATCTCTTGCATATGCAACAGCAACACCCAGGACGCAACACACTGGGTGATCCACACCCTGTACTGACGGTCTCATCATTTCCCCCTCCCCTCATCACCTAAAACCCACTGAAAACCCGTGCAATGTAATGTGTACAAAAAAGTAACCATACATGTTTGATATCTTTTGAAATGTCTCAGTGCGCCTGGTAAAATGGTCTCATTCTCCCAATCATAAGGAAAAGCTAAAAGAAGTTCTAAAGTATGAGAAAATATAGTGCACAACTTAAAGGTGTGCCTTCCCCCTGATCTTCTATTTAAAACACCTCCTGTATGTAAATAAGCATTCTCTGCCACAGGATCTCAAGAAGCCATTTGGTTGCAAATTCTAAAGTCTAATCACAATAACAAAGATACCACCATTTGGTGGGTTATTGAATTATCTGGGTATATAAGGAAAGGGAACACAAAGTTCTGGGAGTCTGTAGGTTTGACTGCCCACACAAGTCACTTGTGTGTAGTTTTTCATTGCCAGGTATGGTTAACTGATGATTCTATTCTTGTAACATTGGAGTTTTGAATTATTGCTTCGATTACCTGGTCAATAAATTGTAACGTTTGATTCTATTTAAATTGCCTCTAAAGATTGCTTTCTCTCTATTAGATTAGCGGATCCGTATATTTCCGCAAGCCTGCGTCAGTTTTAGCGACGGCTAATATCCAGCATCTTTTAAGTGTACTTGGATGCAGGGGCGGGTTAATTCCATTTAGGGACGGCGAACGCCGTCTGATCAGACTAGACTCGGGTACGCCCATACCTCTGACTTTTTGATTTAATGTTACTTTAAACAAGGATTTGACCAACCCAAAGCTATTACGAGTGTAGTACATTTGATCTGCTAACATATCTGATAGTGGCCAAAACCCTTTACTGAAGTAAACGATTGAACTAAAGTTCTGAGGGGGCTCCAAGAGGGTTATTCGATGTCTCTGATTGTGTACGTGTGAATTTACGGCAAATCTTAGATACATAATCATAATTTACCTCTGACTGATGACCGGGCCTGACGAGATTGTGTCCGTGAGACCTGTGGAAAACAGGGCCTCTGAGCGATATAGCTTCCCTACATCTGAGCGGGTAAAGTATTAAAAAAGAGCTGATAAGAAAAATCATCCATTCGTTCATATTTTAATGATGCACAGATATCATTAAAACCTTTTCATTTATGGAGTCAGATGAAATAACGAGACAAAATATATAAGAAAAAGTGTTCCATTTTAATGTTCTTGTTGTGTCGTGAAAAGGAAAGACTGTAATACGCAAAGCCCTTCACCCGCTGAACGACTGCCGTCATTGGGTCGAACCGAGCCGGAGCCCTTACAGGTCAAAATTATATTAAAAAAAATGGATTGATGCCCTACCCACAGTCCTAACAATACTGCGGGCAACTCCTTCAAAAGCCACAGGTATCAGTCCATTTGAACTCATGACTGGAAGAGTCATGAAGCTGCCCATAGACCCAGAAATTGCCCCAGCAGACCTGGGGCCCCTCGTGGTTGCAACTCAACAATCTGTGCTCAAGCAACTACGAGAGAGGTTGGAAGTGCTACATGCACGCGCTGCTCTGAAACAACAGCAATCAGACTTAACGAATGATACACAATTCAACCCAACCTCTGAGGTGAAATTCTCAGAAGGAGACATGGTAATGGTACGCGTTTTTGTGAAGCAAGTTGCATTCACACCCCGATGGCATGGCCCATACGAAGTTAAAGCTATATGCAACAGCTGTGTGGCCACAACTGTGAAAGGGAAACTGCGATGGTACCACATGTCTCAGTGCAAATCATTCAAAAGTACTCAGAATAAATAAATGTCACTGTCTTCTCCTCTTGCCTTCCAGGTCGACTGCAGCGATCCCATGGAGACCAGATGAAAGGAAAGTGTCTGGGCCCACGTGCATCCAACTGGGCCAAAGGATTTCACTCACACACAACCTGAAATGTGGGAGGTGGGTGTGGAAATACTCCAAGGGGCCATCCACACAAAAAATCACAGTCGCACCAAAAGAGACAGTTACATGGCCTCCCGGATTAGTACCGGATCCAAATTGCACACCACAAATTTGTTGTAGTTCAGGTAACACCCACCCACCTACAAGAAACATTTCAGGACACACCCGAGCACCAAAATTCATGCACAACCTCACCGCCTGGTATCAACTTAAAATAGATCCAGGTGACACAATAGGTAACATGTACACACTACACGAAAACAAAAACAATGGCATAGACCCAAAATTGTGCTACTATGTAAAAAATTTGGAACCTGCAACATATAGGTGCACACATACAGAAACACATAATGACACACATATGAGATTCACCGAGCTAATGTACGATCTCACGTCGTACACACCTAACGAGCCAAAACCAGAAACTTTTGTCTGGACCAACCAAAAGGAAGGAATGTATTGTGTCGGGGAATGTTCGCATAGCATAGACAATTTCACCAATCCACACAACTGTTCATGGACTGTTAAGTACTGTTTTAATTTGACCACCTGTGGATACACTAAACCCAAAAAGTGTCCAGAATTGCACTCAATTCCTCCTGGTGGACTGATTTGGGGAAACATCAACAAGACTTTATTGCATGATGTAAATTTGGTAATGACACATGTAACTTATAACATTTCCAATATACTCTCTGCCTATACAAAACATTGTAATACTAATGATGAGTCGTATGCATGGCTACAGTCACGAATCGATGATTTAATTTCTGATTACAAAGATAGACTTGCCGTCCAAATTCCACCTGCTCGCTCAAAACGAGACCTGCTCAGCAGTATAGCCGGCCTGTTCGGATCAATTAATTCAGCAGCCAACACTTATAAAATAACCAAACAATCTCAATTCTCCACATGGTTGACAGATCAGATGGCCACTGGTTTCCAACACATCACCAATAGCAATGATAATATTATCAAAGCGGTTCGTTCCGAGGCGCAGGCGCTTCTAATGATCAGCCACACATTGTTCAATCAGACCCGTACCATCGAACGTGACTTAGCCTGCAGATCATATGCACAAGATTTATTCACTGCAACAAGACAGGAAATTTTAGATCTTCGTCTTCACAAGACCCCGAGACATGTTTTGAACGATTTAATTGAGGTTTTAGATTTACATAGATGGTTCTCTTCGGAAAAAATGAAAAATGTAAAGTATTCAGAATTATTATCCACAATTATGATGTATACTGGAAACGAATGTATTGGTTGCATTGGATTTTTTGCCACTTTTCCTTTAATCCACCCAGATCAAGTTTATCCAAATTCCACTAATATTCGATCCATTGGCATGGTAGTTAAAGATCAGGTAATTAAATGGGATCACCTCACTGGATATATGACGTTGAAGGGTACTGAGACCTTATTTACCAGTCGCACTTGTTGTCATGAAACTCACAATTATGTTGTCTGTACATGTAACACATTACAAAAAATATTTTATGCCAAAAATCATTATGATATTACGTAAAGATCATGTTCCATAAAGACATTTAGAAAATGTCCTACCGTAAATATATAAAAACGTAATTTGTTCTTAGTAATATGCATTGCTAAGAACTTCATTTGGACAACTTTAAAGGTGATTTTCTCAATATGTTGATTTTTTTGCACCCTCAGATTCTAGATTTTCGAATTGTTGTATCTCGGCCAAATATTGTCAACCTTCAAAAGATGTATTCCAATTTAAAAAAATGTACCCTTATGACTTGTTTTGTGGTCTATGGACACATACATGTACAATATATATATATATCGTTCTGGATCATCTATTTGAGTTTAATGATTGTAGTGATCACGATTCTAATACCTTTGCTGCATCCCAATTTACATACTATCCATCCTAAATAGATTCGAAAATTACTATGTCCCAAATCAAAGTATGTTTTTAAAAGTATGCCAAAGATTCCCGGATGGTCTTCCGGTCAGAATTCGAAGTGCAGATCGATGCCCACTCTAACGGCTAATATTGCCCAAAACACACTGTGCGGTGGATGGGGATTATATTAGAACTACAAACATGCATAAACCAAGTGTTAAAAAAACTACAAACATGGTGGATATGTCAGACCAACGGATAGGGAGAGAAAGGGATTTGAGTGATAAATAATCAGTTACTAACCTGATTAAAAAATATTAATTTAATGTCATCCATGTTATATTTAATCTGAAGCAACACTGTGAACTTTTATAATGATATGTTTGGTCATTAACTTTTAAGTGCATCGTTATGCAAACACATGAGCAGAGTTCTCGAGATGGTCCTCACTGCAGAACACAAGATCCAAGGGGCGTGGTTGGATCTGGATCCAACTCCTCCCACCTTACATACACCTAAACCTAATCGTCTCCACCCCCTGATCCCTAAACCAACCCATCCCCACCCCTAAACCTACCAATCTCCACCCTCCGCCCTCTGGATCTTTGTTCTGCAATGAGGGGCTACTGTAGTTCTCAGCATGAAAGACCCGAGATGTGCCTCTTCATTTCTCTCCAATATGGTAGGAAATCAAATTAAACTAAATGTGGATGATGTTAACTGTAACAAGATGAGTGACAGGGCAGTTTAAAATTCCAGGATGCACGTAACTAAGCAACAGAGGGTCTGTTAAAGACACAGCTACGAAGAAGTAGTATATCCTAAAGCGTGCCTACTATTCTGCTACATACTCAAAAGTATGTGCTTTTTCTTCACAAAAAGAGTACATAATTTTAGGGCATAGTATAAGTAGGCGAATAGGAAAGGAGCATTAGTCATGCTTCCTTTAAAATATAGTTACCATAGTAACATTCTATTTCACTTAAATTCAGCCTGTTTTAAGTAGAACTACACTCAACAAACTTGCAGTAGCAATTAATCTCCTTCTGTCCCCTCACTGAAGCAGAAGTATCCAAACTTCTCCTCTCCAGCCATCATACAATGTGTCCTCTAGACCCAATCCCCTCGCACCTTCTCCAATCAATCTCTCCCACACTCTTACCAGCACTCACACGCATTAAAGCAGGCTTGGAAAATCACTCTCCAGAACATTCTCGTTCACCATTCCTGGCTGGTGGAATGAACTTCCCACCCCCATCCGGAATGCTGGATCCCTGCCAATCTTCAAGCAGCAACTGAAAACTCATCTCTTTCGACACTACTTCACTTCATCCTAAATTTCCAAAAAAAAAAAAAAAAAAAAATACCTGTCTTTTTATTTATCCCTTCTCTTGCTAGCTTGTACTTATTTGAACAATGCCTGAGACTTGGTGTTACGAGCACTTCCTCTGTCTGTTTGCCTCTTTAAGATGAATTGCTTCATGTATTCCTCAATTGTAAGTCACTTTGGATAAAAGCGTCTGCAAAATGACTAAATGTAAATGCAATGTAAATCTTGTCATCATCTTTAGAAAGCATTGTCTGTAAGCTTATATGCTTAATTTGTATTTAATTTGTTGAATTTGTTATTTCTAAAGCTATAAGCACTATATACCATAAATAACAGTAAACTGATACATTATTGTATACTTATAGAGATAACTATAGCTACACTATACTTCTCATTTCTGTAGTTTCACTCTGTTTCAACATACACATTCAACATAGCGTAGAATAAATGAGCAGGACTTAAAAATGCCTTAAGAGTGTTAATTCTAGAGTAATGCTTTTCTTATTTCCTACATCTAAATGCACGGGTGGATCTGGACTGAATTACAGAAGAAAAAACACATTCTCCTATCAAGGGCTCAAAGTTCGGAGGTGAATTCTTACGTGTGCAGCCACCTTCCTGAAAGCTGAAGTGTCCGGGAGCTGCTGCGGTCACACTTCTGTCCCGTCACACCCGGCTGACAGCGACACTGACCGCTCATCACACTCCCAGCTGTTCTCCATCATCATGAACTATGTATACACCTCACTCCCATTACTCTGCTTGTTGGAATTGTGTGTTTTGTCACTGTGCTTTCTCACGCTGGGGACACATGAACTGTGTGCTTTTTTCTGTGTCCCAGTCGTCTACCTGTTTTGTTTTTAGCCTTGTTGGCCTTTTGGTTTATTATTAAAGCATTTTCCCTGCATTTGGACGCAGACCCTGTTCTTCCTCTGTGCATTCTCTCACCGTTCCGTGACAGTTAGTACCTTGGTAATCATGCTAACAATATGCTAATAACACACCAATCATGCTAGAATCATGCTTGCAACATGCTAGTAACTTGCTATTCATGCTAACAACATGCTAGTAAAATGCTAATCATGTTAGAAACAAACAATGCTAGCAAAATACGAGGAACTTGCTAATCAAGCTAGTAACTTGCTTATCATGCTATAAAGATGCTAGCAACATGCTAGTAACTTGCTAATCATGTTAAAAAATAGTTAGTAACACACTAATCATCTTAAAACCATGCTAGTAACTTGCTAATCATGCTGACAACACGTTATTAATGCTAGAATCATGTTAGCAACATGCTAATGATGTTATAAAACAGGCTAGTGAGGGATTTACATTTTTCTAACTCATAGTAGTTATATTATACTATGAATATAATCAATATGTGATGATTTTTATGGGATTGTTTATTAAAGTTTAATTACAGTGCTTGCTGGGAGTATAATGCTATGAGCTGTAACTGATGTGTTTTTTGGTACATTGTGGAATTGTGTGTGTGTGTAAGTAGCCTTATGTGCAGAGAAAAATCACAGAGGGGCAGTTTGAAGAAGCTACAAGCACATAGAAGACAAAGAAGTACACACTGTGAGAACATTCTGTACCAAGGACCCAAGGGAACAAAGGGAGAAGAATGTTGGAGGAGCGTTGGACGGTTCTGGCGGCCAACGAGAAGATGATACACGTCGTTGACACATATCTATAAATACTCTGTGAAATGTTGCCCTGGTGTTGGTTCTCTGTGAGACGTTGGTCTGAGAGACAACCCAGCGCGCTGTTCTGATCAATAAATTTCAATACTTTGATATTTGAAGCCTTCCTTCGATTTTTGATCACGCAGGACGATTTGAAGTCCAACAATTTGGTGACCCCGACGTGATCGAAGAACAAGGCTGTAAACCTAAGGGGTTGAGGGCCAATTCCGGGACGGAACGCATTTGAGTTCAACACACGGTACCGAATAAAAAAGGTAAGCAGAAACCTGTTAAATCCAAATTCTGCAATTGGACATTCTAAATTTATGTGTTGAATTTGAATTGTATTCTGTTCCATTTAAAGAAAATAAAAACAAGTGTTGATATATATTGATCAGAAATTATTGTGAGTACCGAGGGGTAACCAGTCCACCCGGTCAAGAACTGAGGGGTAACCAGACCACCCGGTCAAGAAATAAGTTGCGGAGGACTCCCAAGTGACAATAAGTTGCGGAGGGTTTCCGAGTGACAGAGATTAAAGTTGCAGAGGGTTCTTTATGACAAATAGGCTGTCAAAAATTACCCGAGTGACATAAAAAGGATAAAAGATTGCGGAGGATTTCCAAGTGGTATTAGACTGCAGAGGGTTTCCGAGTGACATAATTTGAGTGATGTGCCTAAGAATTGAATGATCATTATTGTTGTATATTTTCGCCATATGGAATTGCTGTGTAAATTGCTGTAGTCGTTTTATTTGTGGTGTTGGATTATTATTTTGCATCTGTTGAATGAAATGTTGTTTTTGTGATTTGTTGATAAAAGATAAAACTGTTTGATTGTACATTTAAAGAAAAAGGGAAAAAGACCTATTTGTGTCTTTCTCGTTTGAGCTGTGTCTGTGAGAGGCAGAGAGAGTGAAAAAGGAGGGGGCTTTTTGACTGTGTGAGCGAATGTGTGTGGGAGTAAAACACTGCTGGCAGTGAAGGTCAGATACAGGAGAGGGAGAGAAAAGGGGTAAATACTCCAACCAAGAAGAAGAATGTAGAACTGAGGTCAGGTTGTGGAAGATTGGCCTGCTGAAGTACCAAACCCGCATACGTTGCTAACCAATGTTCCATCTGCTGCTAATTATTTTACTGTGATTGATCTCTGCTCAGCTTTTTTCAGTGTTCCCCTAGCTGAGGAGAGCCAACCACTGTTTGCATTCACCTACCAAGCCCCAGATGTATCATTCACCAAAGCAATGGGGAAACTGAAAAACCTGAGAGAGGAGGTGACCAAGAATGCTGGAGCAGACATGCATACCTGGGATTGGTTTAATTCACTTTTTGGGTCTTGGGGACAATGGTTAACCAAAATGGGCATTGTTGTTATGTTTCTTTTGTTGTTCTGTTGTATTGTGCCTTTCATCAGATCAATGCTGGCCAGTGCTACAGCCAAACAGATGATTAATGTGTCAGTGAGACCAACTGGAATTGATGTTGGATGCACCAACATGTATACAGTGGGACCTGGACTGGATGAACTGGATGAATTTGTGTAAAACATCCTTGACCGAGTGGTAGGGAAGGGGTGCCTTTTATTTTCATTTATTATTTTTACCTTGTATTGTAACTTTTGATAGAAAGGGAGTTAGTATCTTCATTGTATTTTCTTTTCATATTATGTAGTAACATTAGAATATTTGGATAGAGTAGGAAGGAAGTTAGATGGTTTTATGTATTTTATTTTGGCATATACCCCTTCCTGAAGTCATTTGTTTTGAAATCTTTATCTTTGAATCATGTATTCTGAAAGCATTTATTTATAAATAGCATTTTAATCTCCTATATACATCAAATGTGAAATGTAACTGTTTTTGGAAAGAAAGAAAACGTTGAAGGTTTTAAGCAGGTCAGTGTCCGTGTTACGAGGCAATGCAACCAGAAAAGGGGACGATAAGAAAAGACTGTATGCCTACTACTTATTTGCAAGTATTCATCATTTAACCTTCATTATCAGTATGTAGTTTATTTCTTTTAACACTGGAGAATTATCACTGGAAAATATGAAAAGAAGAAAGGACCGACGAGCATCTCAGTGCTTAGCAGCATGAGTAGATTCAACTGGAGGTTTAAAAACCCACCATCTACTCCAACACCAGATAAAGCTGAAGGGCATTGGAGCTGCCTAAGAGCTCCTCTGGCAACGAAGGACAACAATCACCAGATAGAGCTCCAAGCTACCGGAAATGTTTGGAGTTCCTCTGGCAGCGTGGGATAGACCAGTGCATAATATATTGCATTATATTACTTTTTTCCTAATCTTGATATTTGATAAGTATAATCATTTGACTAATCATTCATGTACTCTACATAACCATGACAACCATGGGCAAGGCTAAAAGACATGCACATGCTTTAAAAACACATTGCTGATTTATTTTGAGTGTTCATTAACCCCCAAGAATGTATAGGTAGGGAAGTAGATTCTTTTACTCTTCTCTAGTCAATGGTGAGAGGAGATGTTTGGATCTGACTTCCTCTGGAGTGCAATAACATGAAAAAGCCATTTGTTAAGAGAAAAGATGATGGAGGACCTTTATTGGTTCATAGAAGGATAGAAGGACGGGTGGACTTGTGATGTTGCACTCTGGGTAAGGGATATTAGTGGTGAGACTTAGTAAAGTCTCATAGGGGGGATATGTTGTGTTGTTTTTCTTTTATAGTATGTTATTTACTCAATATGGTGATGATGATGAGGAAAATGATGAGTGACCTCTTTTAGAGGTCAAGAGAGGGATTGAGGGATTTACATTTTTCTAACTCATAGTAGTTATATTATACTATGAATATAATCAATATGTGATGATTTTTATGGGATTGTTTATTAAAGTTTAATTACAGTGCTTGCTGGGAGTATAATGCTATGAGCTGTAACTGATGTGTTTTTTGGTACATTGTGGAATTGTGTGTGTGTGTAAGTAGCCTTGTGTGCAGAGAAAAATCACAGAGGGGCAGTTTGAAGAAGCTACAAGCACATAGAAGACAAAGAAGTACACACTGTGAGAACATTCTGTACCAAGGACCCAAGGGAACAAAGGGAGAAGAATGTTGGAGGAGCGTTGGACGGTTCTGGCGGCCAACGAGAAGATGATACACGTCGTTGACACATATCTATAAATACTCTGTGAAATGTTGCCCTGGTGTTGGTTCTCTGTGAGACGTTGGTCTGAGAGACAACCCAGCGCGCTGTTCTGATCAATAAATTTCAATACTTTGATATTTGAAGCCTTCCTTCGATTTTTGATCACGCAGGACGATTTGAAGTCCAACACTAGCAATATGCTATATATATATATATATATATATATAAAAGTAGATAGAACAGAAACATAATAGAGAGGGCTAGCTAGAATTAGAGGCATTTTTTAAGAAAACAAGCAGTTAGAAAATGAATAAAGGGCAAGTGTTAGTGGGTCAAGTCAACAAATATATAAAATCGAATTAGAATAGAGAGTGCTAGAGTTAGAGGGTCAAATAAAGATGGAAGAAATGTTTTTAGCCGTTTCATGAAGATGGCTAGAATTCAGCTGCTCGGATTGAGTTGGTCATTTCACCAGGAGGAAACTTTTACTTCAGTTAAATGTAAAAGTCTTTGAATGTGATTTTGTGCCTCTTTGGGATGGCACAACAATGCACTGTTCACTTGCAATATGCAACCTTCTGGTGCTCACTCGTTTTCAAATAAAGGCTGGATAGTCAGTCCTTCTGAAAGGCTTAAAAACTATAGTACTGTTCAGTATTACAGGGTTCCTACACATTTTCCATTTCAAAGTTCCATCCTTTCCAGACTTAAATTTCAAAACCTCTGAGTAGATTTAATAATTCATAAATCTTTATTTTCATATTTATATTTGGTATATACAGTCAACACACTGACAACATATAGAGGCCCTAAATATTTCTTTTAAACAGGCTTTTGCTGATTTTTTTGCATGCTTTAACATTATAGGTTCTAGTTGTATATAACATATTTTGTGCATCACTGCCATCTTATAATTAAAACAAGAGCATGGATGCACATGAATTACTAGATATCTACTTGTTCAAAATTTAGCTTTCCTTATGATAGCACCAATATCAAGGTCTGATGTCTAATTTAACACATCCTCTGTGACAGCAAAGAAACCATGATACGAAATGGCCTGATGCAGGGGCGTAGATTACGCGGGGGACGCGGGGGACGTGTCGCCCTCACTTTTTATAAAAAGTTAATTCGTCCCCCACACTTTTTCATTTGACAGTTGTGTTCTCGACATGTTGAGGTTTTAATAGAGCAATGTATATAAATGCAGAATGATTTAAATTTAAAAAAGACAAGATAGTTTATACATGACGTTTACGTTTCCATGGCAATCAGTCACTCAGTTTGTCACGTCACGACACGCCCTAGCTCGCACGCCCGGTCCCGCGCTGTATTCAAAATTCATAGAGGTCACGATGAGTTCAAAGCGGCAAAAAACTCTTCACTCCTTTTTATGACAAAGTCCAGCAGCGTAAATTGGCATGTGGTATCCGAATAGTGTTGCACAATGTTGAGTGACTCTGACTATTGCTCTTGTTGAATAATTTGCACGTTTTGATGGTAATTATATGGAAAAAAAAGCTGCCTGGACAAACATGCACTTAGTTTCAGTGTTTTTTCATAACTCTATTGTAACGTCTTTTATTTTAACACATATGTATGTTATCAGAACCCTTCAAATAAGAATAAAGATAATGTTGAACAGTGTGTCATATTTTAAATCCTTAGGTCTCCTTAACGCATACTCTGTGACCTGTGACGGCCAAGAAAGCACACAATGTCATGGGCTGGTGCGCAATTGGTGTCAGTGTGCATTGTCTTGAATGCTAAGTTTAAAGGTTTCTTTTATTCCCATATTTTTCCAGACCTGAAAATTACTAAAATCAATTTCCATACTTTTCCACACTGCATGGCCTGCCATTAAATGTTAAAATGAGATGTGTCTTTCTAGTAGGTACACATGTAAGAACACGAAAGGTTTCCCATTCGTCAGTTTATCTTTAAGAAGAGTGCTCACAAACACCCCTTTTGTGTGCACAGCACACCCTTTGTGTGCACTTCTGCCGAGCCTGTTCTGAGGTGAGCTCTGCAGCAGACAGAGCCTTTCTTGATGACATGGCAGGCAAGATTTACAGCCTAACTAGGATGCATTGCATCATTCCAGTTGAGAAGCACCCTTTATTGTGGAGTAATGTATGGAATAGTGAATGAGGGTAGAGGGAGGCAGGGAGCCCAGACTGTAAAATATGGGCGGGACAAGGGTGGTACAGACCACAAGTATAGACCCCTTCAATGTTTGGAAACATCGGAAGCCTAGGTTGGGTGCGCGCGCAGCTTGGGGTCAGAAAAATGGCGCAGCTAATAGACCGGCATATTGTGTCAAGGAGAAACAGACAAGCCTTATAGATAGATAAGATACTTTTTATTATTATTTGTACCTTTCCATTTTTGTCTTAGGTGTCTGGCTTTGTTTTGTATACACAAACAAGGAGGGCACAAATTCAGGACTACTGGAGTCAAGTGATGCCTCTCCTACAAAAAATAATTGCACACATTGATTACAACACGATCTACTGTTGTCATAGTGAAAACGCTAATGTAAAGCTAGTCTGCTATCTGCTAAGTCTGTAGCATGCCACAGGTCACAATTTATGCCAGATATCAAACTTCACCTAACTATTAAATCAGTCCACAGTTTACAGAAAACATTTGTTTACTTATCATGGCTTAACTCTACCGTTGTTGGCACAATGTTGGCGCTAGCCTGCGGCTAACTACTAGCAGCTGGCTACGTCTGTAGCATGACACAGGTCCATGACATTTACAACACTATTAACTTGCATAGCTTAACGTACAGAAAACTGTTAATGCAATCCAGGCTTTCGAGTTTAAGCAAACAGAAAGGGTTGATAAAGGATGACTTTAACGTTTCCTGATATGAAGTGAGCGCTACCAACACGAGCCTCTTTGATCGTAGTATTGTCCCAGTCTGCCCGTTTAATAGCTTTCAGTCACAGATGTCGTCTATTTTTTGAAATGGATGAGATCCTGCAGGAATCCTGAAAAACTTGACTCCAGAACTGGTGCGATTTTCACAGTGCACGACGCAACAAGTAGGCATTTTGTCTAGGGCTGTGATGGTGGCCGTGACAACCGCGTCACCGGCGGTAGTGCACGTGACGTCACACACCGGGTGTATTTAACTTTCTCATTTAAGGCTACTTTCCTATTTAACTGTATTATTTATTTGATATTTATTTTAGTGTTTTGCAGGCTGAGTGTTCACTGACGTAAGTGCTAAAATAAACACGTATGTTTGTTAATAGATGATTGAACCTCATTTATTTATTTTTGCGTTTCAGAATTATATATATATATATCACAACACCGCGCCACCTGTAGTAGTTGGTCCATTACCACCGCGGTGGTAAAAATCTGCCCGTCACAGCCCTAAGTTTTGTCTTGACGAGAAATTCTCTGGTTAACACAATGGGATGGAATGAACGTTCTGACCCCGACATGCGCACTGCGAACTTCAAATTTTCCTGTGACGTATACCGTGAAGGGGTCTATAGGTCTCTGCGGAACAACAAGTAGGTGTTCTCTTTCATAGGTAACTCAACACTGCGCTGAACGCTTCGGGAACGCCCACTGCGGACCGAGTCTGAACCCATATAGAATCACGCCAATTCATTGGCTGATGGCGCGACGCCGTCTCTGACGCAATGACGTCGTCAGGTCATACTGGCGAACGCGCCATCCACTCCTCAGATTTCTCTGCCTTCACGAAGCGGCTACATCGCCCTTCGTTGTTGCGATTTCTGACCCAAATTACTAACCAGCGATTATCCATTTGCACTTCGGCGACTGCTTCAGTGGAACTTTGTTCTCCTCGCGGTGAAGTGCCATGGAATTTCGCCGCTGTATGCCACCGTGCACGCGTTTCATCGCTCGCGAAGACCCACACAGTAAGTGTATTTTGTGTTTGGGCTATTCGCATGCACGTGAGGCGATTTATGGGACCTCGAACTGCAAAATTTGCGACGATTTCCGTCTCATAACCCTCCGCTCTCGGCTTGAGGATTATGAACGTGAATCCTCCAAATTTTCACGGCGCGCATCGAGCACCAACGCGCCGCCTCGTGAGATCGCGGCCTCACGTGAGGCCGCGCCCTCTTGTAGAGCCGCGAGCTGGGGTTCGGATGTCGAGCTCGAGGAGATGGAGAGTGAGCAGACAGGCCTCGCCTTTTCTCTCCCTCCCTCTCCCGATCGCGCACGTGCGAATTCGCCGGTCGAATTTTTGCCTGATTTTCAGTTTCCTAGCCCAAAAGCACGTGATTTCGTTTCTTTCGGGCTAGATGATATTCTGCACACGGCAGCCTCCGACTCCGAGGATTTCGGGCCTGCTTCAGCAGATGCGCTCCCGCCTAACGGCCAAGGGGCGCGGCCTACTCCGAGCTCGTGCTTTCGCGCGCCACCGAAAAGCTTGCGCTGGATTGGCCCGATGAGCCCCGCGAGTCTCGAGCTTCGAAACTCGACGATCGCTTCCTCATCGGTGCGCATTCCAAGCTTGAAAGGAGGAAGCTGCCATTTTTCAGTAATCTGCATCGCGAGATCTCCAGTTCCTGGAAGCAGCCATTTTCCTCTCGGCTTACTAATGCGGCAGCCGCTGACTTCACCAACCTTGTGGGTTCTGTGGAGCAGGGTTACACCGCCATGCCGGTGATTGAGGATACTTTGGCCTCACATCTTTCACCCTCTTTGGCTCCTTCTTGGAAGCCGTGAAGGAGCTACGAAGAGCCACTGACTTGGCTCTGAGAGCCACCAAACACACCGCACGTGCCGTGGGGCGCTCTATGGCGGCCGCAGAACGCCATCTGTGGCTCAACCTAACCGAGATTCGGGAGAAGGAGAAGGTGTTCTTAATGGACGCACCCATCTCACAATCTGGGTTGTTTGGGGAGGCTGTTAACGCTGTAGTGGATAAGTTCCGCTCAGCCAAAACTCAGTCGGCTGCTCTCAAACAATTTATGCCGAGGAGAGCAAGGGACTTTTCAACTCCCTCCTCCTCTGTGTCTAGGGAGCAGCCGCTCCCCAGGAGAGAGCCTCCTAGCGGTGGAGCCCAGGCCACGCGCCCTCCCCCCACTGCGGTTTGGGGAGCCCGCGGCCGGTCTTCTTCCCGCCAACAACCACGCAAGCGGGTTAACATGAAGCGGCCCAACAAGCCTGCCGCTTCGGCTAACCCGGGTCGTTCCTGACCTCCGGGTCGAAATGAGGAGAGTCGTTTCACCGTTACGGGGCGAGGCCAGACCGCAAAAGCGTTTCTGCCCGCCCCGAACGCGCTCTCCTCACTTAAATCTGTCACAGCCACCCTTCGAGGCTTGGTGTGCAGATCCAATTCACCCTCCTTTTCACTCGGGCTGGCAGTTGAGGGACACGTTCGTCTTTCCCCCTTTGCAGCCCGTCCATTCGCCGCCGGCGAGCCGCATGTTAGGAGACACAGCTGTTTCTCTCCTGCAGTGTACGGAACCCGTGCCGGCCACCCGTCAGCCCAGGACTTCTCTCTCCGTCATCCCGAGCAAGGACGCCGAGGGCTCTCCTTCACGGTGGAGGGTGCCGCTGCTTCCAGGCCTTCTCGACACCCCATCTCAGGTATGTCTTCCCTTGCACGACACTATGATTCCTCTGTCACACTTCCTTCGCGAATGGGAGCGTTTACCCGGGGTATCGCTGTGGGTTCTCCGCACAATTCGAACCGGTTACACTCTTCAGTTTGGGAAAAATCCCCCCCGTTTCGACGGGGTTCATCTGACAGTAGTAAACAGCGCCGCCAAGGCCTCTGTTCTACAACAGGAACTTTCCTCCCTCCTGCAGAAAGGAGCAATAGAGGAAGTACCGCAGTCGGAAGTCGAACGAGGTTTCTTCAGCCGCTACTTCCTCGTTCCAAAGAGGGACGGCGGCTTGAGGCCTATCCTGGATCTACGGCGTTTGAATCTTGCCCTCTACAAAGGGAAGTTCAAGATGCTGACTATGAGAACCATCATGTCTCAGGTCCAGGAAGGAGACTGGTTTGTCACCATCGACCTGAAGGATGCGTATTTTCACATCCAGGTCGTTCAGAGACACAGGAGATTCCTTCGGTTCGCCTTTGGAGGGAAGGCTTATCAATACAGGGTTCTGCCCTTCGGCCTGGCTTTGGCCCCGAGGACATTTACCAAATGCATGGATGCTGCACTGGCCCCTTTGAGGCTCCAGGGCATCCGTGTACTGAACTATCTGGACGACTGGCTCATTCTGGCTCACTCCAGGGAGCTAGTGAGTCGTCACAGGGATATCGTTCTCGGCCACATCCATTCTCTTGGCCTCAGGATGAACGCCAAGAAGAGTGTGCTCCTCCCATCTCAACGAACTGTATTTCTAGGAGTTCGTTTGGATTCCGTTCAGATGCAGGCCCGTTTGGCTCCTGCCCGGATACCAGTTTTTACAGCATGTTTGGCCCGCTTCAAGCTAGGCCATCATGTCTCTGTAGGTACCTGCCGCAGGCTGTTGGGCCTTATGGCAGCAGCCTCCCCTGTGTTGCCCCTAGGGCTGCTTCACATGAGGCCATTCCTTTGGTGGATGAAGGAGCTGAGGTTACACCCCACTGTACCAGCTACTCGCCTTGTCAGAGTGTCGCGCAGTTGCTGTCGACACCTGTTAATGTGGCGAGACCCCGTCTTTCTCCGGAGCGGGGTGAGAATGGGTGCGATCCACCGTCACCATATGATCACGACGGACGCATCAATGACGGGCTGGGGCGCGGTCTTCGAAGGAAGGCCGGCGAGTGGAGAGTGGGAGGAAGAGTTCCTCTTTTGGCATATAAACTGCCTGGAACTCAGGGCTGTCTTCCTGGCTTTGAAGTGTTTTCTCCCCGTTCTCGGGAAGCATCATGTCATAGTCAGGACGGACAATATGGCGGTTGTGTCCCACATAAACCGCCAAGGAGGTTCAAGGTCGCGCACCCTGGACAGGCTTGCGCGCCATCTTCTCCTTTGGTCCCAAGACAAGTTCCTCTCTTTGAGGGTGGTTCACGTTCCGGGAGTACTGAACCTGGCGGCCGATTTTCTGTCGAGACAGAAGCTCAAGCCCGGGGAATGGATGTTGAACCGTCAGACGGTATCCCAGATCTGGGATCTGTTTGGCAAAGCGGAGGTGGACCTCTTTGCTTCTCAAGAGGCATCCCAGTGCCCGCTCTGGTTCTCCCTGAGTTTCCCCACGACTCTAGGCATAGATGCGTTCGCCCACCCATGGCCGAATGTCAATCTGTACGCGTTTCCGCCAATAAAGCTGATTCCGGCAGTACTATGCAGAGTGAAGGTGAGCGGTGCCCGTCTCCTTCTCATAGCCCCATTCTGGCCCTCCCAGACCTGGTTCTCGGAGCTAACTCCCCTCTTGTATCGACCTCCTTGGGAGATTCCGATCAGGCGGGACTTACTGTCCCAGCTTCAGGGCAAGATCTGGCATCCTCAGCCGGAGCTCTGGAAGTTGTGGGTATGGCCCATACAGGGCCAAGGGCTGTGATTGATGGTTTGCCTGCCGAAGTTCAGGAAACCATAGCCAGTGCCAGAGCCCCCGCTACCAGGAAGCTATACTCTTCCAAGTGGGGCGTCTTTGAATCGTGGTGTTTGACTCGTGCAATCGACCCAGTTAACTGCCCTGTTGGTCCAGTGCTGGAGTTTTTGCAAGAAAGGCTGACAGCGGGGGCGGCTGCTACTACCCTTAGGGTTTATGTAGCGGCCATCGCAGCTCGGAGAGAGCTGGATGAGATCCCCTTGGGGAGGCATCGGTTGGTCTCCGCTTTCATGCGTGGGGCCAGACGCCTTAGGCCTGTTCGCCCCACGGCAGTTCCTTCTTGGGACTTGTCAGTCGTCCTCGAAGGACTAGTGACGGCCCCTTTTGAGCCCTTAGAGTCAGCTTCGGATCGGATACTGACTCTTAAGGTTGTTCTTTTACTGGCGCTTACGTCACTGAAAAGAGTTGGAGATCTGCAGGCTTTTTCTGTCAGTGAAACGTGTATGGACTTTGCCCCGGGTCTAGTCAAAGTTACCCTGCGGCCTAGGCCAGGTTACATTCCCAAGGTCTTGTCCACGTCGTTCCGTTCTCAAGTGGTCACTCTTCACTCTTTCCATCCCCCTCCCTTTGCTTCAAGTGAGGATGAGAGACTCCACATGCTCTGCCCGGTCAGGGCATTGAAGCTGTATGTGGATCGCTCCAAAGTTTGGAGAAGATCTCCCCAGTTATTGATCTCTTTTGGTGCTGGTCGCCGCGGGCTTGCCACGTCAAAGCAGAGAATTTCTCACTGGGTGAGAGACGCCATTTCGCTGGCTTATGAGGCGCGGGAACTCCCTTCACCTCTTAGTCTTCGGGCGCATTCTACTAGAGGCGTAGCCTCCTCTCAAGCTCTTTTTAGAGGGGTACCCCTGGAGGATATTTGTGTTGCGGCAGGATGGTCCTCTCCGCACACCTTTGTCAGGTTTTACAACCTTGACGTTGATACGGCTCCAGGTTCTCAGGTCCTGTCTGTTTGAACCGACCGTATGTTGTTGGTTCATTATTGGGAAACCAGATAGGCAGCGCTTCCAGCTTGGCGTGTTTGGTATATCGTTCCCGAAGCGTTCAGCGCAGTGTTGAGTTACCTATGAAATAGAACGTCTCGGGTTACTTGCGTAACCCTTGTTCTCTGAGTAGGGAACGAGACACTGCGCTTGCTGCCAAGCTCCTCACGCTGCCGACAGGATTCTTTTCGGCAGAGAAATCTGAGGAGTGGATGGCGCGTTCGCCAGTATGACCTGACGACGTCATTGCGTCAGAGACGGCGTCGCGCCATCAGCCAATGAATTGGCGTGATTCTATATGGGTTCAGACTCGGTCCGCAGTGGGCGTTCCCGAAGCGTTCAGCGCAGTGTCTCGTTCCCTACTCAGAGAACAAGGGTTACGCAAGTAACCCGAGACGTTTTCCAATTATTGGGCGTTTTCAAACCGGTCTAGGCATTTTCCAACCATCCAATCAAGGCCGTACGGCATTTTCCAACCATCCAATCAAGGCCGTACGGAAACCCGTACAGAAGCGGAAATGCGTTATTATTATTTCTCGTTTTTTCTTGATTTTTACTATGTCGATATCGCGACAACATTTATGTCAAAATAAAATATGTGTATAAAATACAGGCTACAGTACCTATTTTCTTTTAAAAAAAGTGTTACATTAAACTATTGAGATCTTTAACATTGAATACTTTCATAAACCAAATTTTCCGTTCTTATGTTATAAGATACAGATCTTGTATATAATAGCCTGTGAGTGTGTATTATATTTTATAATATTCTTTCCTAACTGCATGCAATTTTTCTCTAAATGTAAACCTTAATAAAAGCTAAAAGTATTAAAAATTACTTTATTGCTCAACTATTTATAATTACATTACTGTTTTATTTTCGTTTTGTGTGTGTGTGTGAACAACACAACATAAATCAAGTTGTAACGGTGATTAACAAGGAACATTAATAGCAATTTTCAATAAAGTTACCAAATCCTACTGTAAAGCAAAGGTGAAAATGATTGTATTGGTTTTTCTCACCTGTATTTTTCAAAATATGATATTTATATGTAATGACTGATATTTAAGTGATATTTGTAGCTTACATTAAATTATATATAAAATAAAACGTATTAACCTTTAAATTAAGGTAAAATGTGTTAACTTAGAATGATGACTCTGAAAACTTTAAACATTAGCATCGCTTTATTGACCGTATCGATACTGTAACCAATATGATGAAAAACTATATAAATAAATGCAGCATTCTCTACTTAATGTAATAGTAAAAAAGAGAGAATCCAATAAAATAAAATAAGCAATAAATATGGCAAGTTCAAACATGAGGAACACATTGCATGAAACATTAGATGCTTCCTCCAGCCTCATAGAAACAGTCGCTTCCGCAGTATCCTTGGAGGTCATCAGAGCCAAAGAACCCCCGCATCACACCTCTTTGCCCTCTTCCTCTGTAGCCTTCCCACAGTCTTTGTATATAGTCTCACAATGGAGACATCTGGATAGACTGTATGGAACCCTGTACAGGTTTCTGAAATTTTCACTGAATGCCTTCCAGTTCACGACACCTGAAAAAAAAAAAAAAGTTTTCAGCTGATGTCATCATTGTCTTAAACATATTCAACCATACATAACTGAGAAAAACAGAGAGAGAGCTTTGATTAACCAAACAGTGACACTAATAAAACTTACCGTCCAACCACCGAAAGTGAGCCTCTTGGCGGAAACTTTCCATGCTCACAATGCTGTTGAAGCACCTGCAGGTGAGGGCAAGGGAGCCAATTGCAACATCACCATCTTGAAGCACACGCTCCAGTAAGATTTCACGAAGGACCAGCGGAGGAAGCTATACATGAACAAAACATAACAATCTGAACTTCTTGTGGTTATAATGATTCCCTTGCATTTTATAAATTGAGTAATAGCAAATACATGCCTCCTGTATGTTCAGGGGTTGGTCAATGGTTGCCACTATGAAGGGACAAATGAAGAACATCAGTAAATGACAGTCAACATTTACTATAAATAATAGAGCACCTCAAACAAAATAAATCATACCAGTTTTGTGTGGCTTGTCAGTCCGCCTTCTCTTTCTTTGCTGGATTTCCATGACTGATCTTGATAAATTTATGACATAAAAACATTAATAATACAGTATATCAAGTTTCATTGCATGAAGATATGACAACTAAAAAAAAGTCACACTAACTGTAAAGGCATTTTTCCATCCTTGTCATAATTTTTTAGAAAAGGACTAATAACATGGGAAATGAAAGAAAGAAAGAGTCAAACACCTTGGTGGGAATTTCTCCAGCAAAAGGACAGACCACCATCTTCTTATACTTGGTATGTCTGTCTATAGTTGGAAAAAGCACAAGTTTATCAAAACAATTCTTAAACTTACAGAATGTTTATTAATAAGTTTGGAAAACCCACCTCTGAAAAGTCAAATGTTCCCCCCAAGATGACATAGAGAGCATACTGCAACACGAATTATGCATTAATAACTGCACATGGGTTTAATTCTGACATGGCACCTGCAGAACCAATAGTAGCCATTGATCCTACCATTAGTATGAAGACTCCACAGCTGCAAGACATCTCTTGGCGAGGTATATCCTAGATATAAGTAAATTACATATTATATCATTTTTAACTAGTACCACTAAAGCCCTAATTCATTCAAATTTTCAATCACATTTGGTGTAAAATTAAACATACCCCAAGGTCCTCAGAATAGAATTCTGTCCATGTCCCAGGACACAGGCTCTGAGCAATTTCTGTCAAAATAAATGAATGCCCCCCGGCCAAAAAAACAACAACAACACATTAATATATACACTACAAAACAGCCAATCAAACAGGGTTTTTAAAAGAGAACTATCCTGCAATACTACATATGATTACAAAGTCAATTTGAAATAGAACAGAAAATAATAAAAGGCAGAGTTTAACAGGAACTGTCCCACCTTTATTTTTTCCATGGCTTTCTTCTTAATGCAGGGATGCACAAAATTAATAAATATATGCCCCTAAAATTAAAGTGTGTTGCAAGTAAAGTGTTTCTTAAATTGTATGCAATGAGAAAAAAAAGCCAATGGAAAAAGAAAAAAAAAAGAACTGAACATAGAACAAGAGAACACAAAATTATGTAACAGGAGAACCTGTATATGGCAATGTAAGTGCCATCTCCAAAACCTGGAGTTTTCAGGGAATTGAGAAAATACAATTCACGCAATTTTGGCTTCATGATCTGAAAAAAATGTTTCACCCTGTGTTAGTTGTTAGGAAACGCATAATATCGAGGAAATAATCAGAAATATGCTGCTGATTTCAGTTTGTACAACAATTGGTATAGTATGTTTATATCCAATGCCCTGGCACCCAAGATGGGAAGACCACAGCATCCTTGCTCATAATTTCAGGCTACATGTATATTAAACAAAATATTTTATATAGTATATAGTATGTTTGCAGTTAGATTAATTTGCACAACACTTTCCTTAATAAAATGTATTTATAGTTATTTTTTGTACATATTAGTACCTATACCCCCCAGTTTCACAAACAATTTTAAAGCCTAGTCCTAGACTAAAATGCAAGTCTGAGCTGTTCCAAGTCAAATAAACTAACTGACTGATCTTAAAATATATCAGTGCCTTTGTTTTGTCTCAAGATGAACACCAGTAAGTTTTTTTCTAAGCATGTTTATGAAAATTATTTAAATGTCCTAATTGAACTATGGACTAATCCTGGTTTAGGCTAAGCCCTGTCTGTGAAACCAGGCCATAATGTCCTGGGTACATAAATGGCACCTATTCGGTGGAATAGTCCATTAACATTTGTTTACAACTATTTATTAACTTATTTATGTAGTGTTTTCTAGTCTGACAAGCTAACTAGTCATTTTTATATTATATCAGCGCCGACAGGAAAAAATTAAGCAAACTACCACTATCAACACTAAAGTAACAAACTTATGCACCAAAAAGTTAGCGAATGTTTGCTAATAATGGTTAGCGATAGATTGTAAGTGGCAGACCTCTTGGAGCTTTTTCTGTCTAATCATGTTGCAAGCAAATTTACACAATCTAATTAAAACGTTAACTTAGACAAAATGAGAATTTATCAAAATCCACTTACATCCATATACAGGACAGGTGATCTCTCTCCTCATTTCACCGCTTTCGCGCTTTATCACTCATATCTGATGGGAAAAGCGTATTCAAGTATTAGGAATCGCCCACTCAAGTTTTAGCAAACCAGGCACAGAGGTTGAAAAACGCCTACCCAGTTGGAAAACGCCCCATAATTGAGTTGAAATCAGCTCAAATCTGATTGGCTGCCTTAGTGACTTTGTGCTGGGAGCCACATAAATTAATTCTTACTACCTAAAGGTTTCGTTGGTCTTGTCTTTAAGAACTATGGTTCTAACACTTCTTGACCTTTCAATATCAATGTTATTAAACAAAAATGGGAATCATATAAGATTTACTAAAATAAACTATGCCGGTTAGTGTCATATAAAAGAATACAGGTGGTGGTTGTATGTTTGCATAGCAAAATAATTGTCACTCCCAATATAAGCAATCTCTCACACACGGGTTTAGAACTATGCTCATCTTACACAACACAATGTTTAGTCCCAACCAGAACAACTTGATGTGCAAGATACCAAGTGAACTATAAGCTACGCATTGTGTTCATTGTTGAGAAAGCATTTCTAATTCAGCAAAGCATTTAAACGGCTGTGTGTTTTGATCGAATACATTTTAACGTTGTTGCGGTTCAGGGAATAGAGGGAAACAGTTCAAAGTTGAACAAGTTTTGATTTCCTCCAGTTTGACAATGGTGCCGGACACTGAAAAAAAAACTTAAGTAGTTTGGGAAAGTCGGTGAGATTTCTTTAAAGCGTTGGAAGGCAGAAGAAAGCAACCGTAGATATGATAGTTGAGGCAACCGCAGGAGAAGGAGCGCAATCGAACTCGAACCAGCCTGCTCTGCTCGAGACAACAGCTGAAGCGCACGCGGGAAGCGAGCACGCGCCGCTCGGATCTGACTCCGTCAGCTTCGCCGCAGATCGTCTGTCTGCCTGTTGTCATGGAGGAGCCAAGATGGCGGTCCTGGCCTATAGCCTAGGCAAACGGGAAATAAATCAGTATTTCAGCATCAAAAATGCTAAATTGCTGTCTGTCGCCGCCGTCGTCCTTCTCACAGTGTTTCACACGGCTTCGCGACATTATGGAGGTGAGTGTTTGTGTAGCGTTTTGTGAGAAAGAGCTACGTGTTTGTGTTAGCGTCAATGCTAATTCTGTCACTCAATGTTTTCATGGAGCGTGTGCGCGTGTCTGTCACTGCTAGATAACCGCTGCAGCTTTTGATCGTGAAAACACTTGTAAACTGTGACCGCTTTGTTCAAACGGAAGTCTATTTGGCGTAGTTGTATCACTAAGCACAGCATTTATCAGTTGAAGATTTTAGCTAATCAATAACAGATCAAATCTATACCCAGTGTTGTCGCCCAGCTGGTCTGTTATCGAGGTTGTATTTCCAGTTAGACTTCATTCTTGAATTTGACGCATAGCGCCCAATAGGCCGTATCTTAAAAACAGGTGCCAGGTAGTATTTTGGAGAGGCATTGTAGGCGTATCTAATGCCACAAAATAGATATAAATAGATTGGCTAAGTGCTTCACTAGATTTTGAAATCCAGCTAACATTAACCGTATGTAGAATAGTTAAGATATTTTACAGGTAATATTCATCTAATGTTAGTCCTGCTTGTGTTGCCTGAAATTGCTGCATAATATTGTTATTGGTCATATCTTAATGTTTAGGTATGTTCAGGTGATATTATTGTCCTTAATACTATCAGGATTGCGCAATGAACATATAATCTCATTTTATAATCAGCGATTAGCCCACTTAAAAAATGAATATTTGTGTTTACATAATTTACTTGCTATGTTGAAAATCTTTGAAATGTATAAATATGTAATGTAAGCAAAATTATATTCTCCTTATGATGGAGGAACGGCATATAGACTGGTGGAACTATGATGTCATTTTGGAGGCGAAACCCCGGAGTTAGCATTTTAGCACTTCCGCTTCCATCGTCCCAGAGTAAATGGGTTTTTTGAATGGGATTTTGGTTACATACCTTAAATAAGGTCCGTGGTTCACACAAGCTCAAGATACTTTCACGTTTTATTCTACGACATAAGTTAGACTCGTGATTTTTTTAAAGCTGTTACGTTTCTTTAAAAAGACGGTTGCTAACAAGTTGCTAAATGGGACTACAGGCGCTGTCGGATACATTAAACATCATCTCAAGTCAAGTCAAGTCTGCTTTATTGTCAATTCTTCCACATGTACAGTACATACATACAGAGAATTGAAATTGCGTTACTCTCAGACCCTTGGTGCATACAGTTAACATTAAACACTGACAGTAGACGTTCAAATACAGTTTAACCATATGTACATACAAACTATACAGATATACAAATGAGGACATTGTAGAAACAATAAAAAAGAGAAAAAGTAAAGTGGCATAAGGCACATGGCAGATAGAGTGCAATCCAGTTAAATAAAACAAAACTGTGCAGATATGAGTAGTGCAAGAAAAAGAACTGTCAGAAGAGGTAGATTACAGACAATGCTGGATGAGGTAGAGATCATTCCTGTGCTGCACAAAGTGACTGGTGCGGGTCACTTTTTAGTAAGGGGGGGGGGTCCTGGGGGTGAGGGGAGCTGGGGGGGGGGGGGGGGGTCGTAGTGTCAGAGTTCAGTGTTGCGTGGGGTAAAAGAGGGGAGGGGGGGCAAGGACGGGAGGGAGTTCAGCTTCCTGACAGCCTGATGGATGAAGCTTTCCTTCAGTCTGCTGGTCCTCGCCTGGAGACTCCGCAGTCTCCTCCCTGATGGCAGCAGACTGAAGAAGCTGTGTGTCGGGTGGGTGGGATCACCTGCAATGCTGAGGGCTTTGCGGGTGAGACGGGTGCTGTAGATGTCCTGGAGGGAGGGGAGAGAGACACCAACGAT
Source organism: Oxygymnocypris stewartii (assembly GCA_003573665.1). Taxonomy (NCBI): domain Eukaryota; kingdom Metazoa; phylum Chordata; class Actinopteri; order Cypriniformes; family Cyprinidae; genus Oxygymnocypris; species Oxygymnocypris stewartii. Next base: position 3,289,762 of record QVTF01000001.1, read on the forward strand.
CTTCTCAGCTGCTCTCACTATCCGTTGAAGGGACTTGCGGTAGGACGCGTTGCAGGCGCCATACCACACAGTGATGCAGCTAGTCAGGATGCTCTCGATGGTGCCTCTGTAGAAAGTGCACATGATGGGGGTCGGGGCTCTGGCTCTTCTGAGTTTGCGTAGGAAGTAGAGACGCTGCTGTGCTTTCTTGGCCAGTGCTGCAGTGTTGTTAGTCCAGGAGAGGTCCTCTGTGATGTGCACACGCAGGAACTTGGTGCTGCTCGCTCTCTCCACAGTCGCACCGTTGATGGTCAGAGGAGCATGCTGAGTGTGCACTCTCCTGAAGTCAACAACAATCTCCTTCGTCTTCTCCACATTCAGAGAGAGATTGTTGTCCCTGCACCACCCGGCCAGGCGGTTCACCTCGCTCCTGTAGTTTGTCTCATCTCTGTTGCTAATGAGACCCACCACAGTCGTGTCATCCGCAAACTTAATGAAAAGGTTAGAGTTACATTTACATTTAGTCATTTAGCAGACGCTTTTGTCCAAAGCGACTTACAATTGGGGAATACATAAAGCGATTAATCTTGAAGAGGCAAACATACAGAGGAAGTGCCAATAACATCAAGTCTCAGGCATTGTTCAAATAAGTACAAGCTAGCAAGGGAAGGAGAGAAAGAGAAAGATGAAGATTTTGAAAAAAAAGTGAAATAATATTTTTTTTATTTTTTTTATGTAGTCAAGTAGAGTTGAAAGAGATGAGTTTTAATTTGTTGCTTGAAGATTGACCGGGATCCAGCAGTCCGGATGGGGGTGGGAAGATCATTCCACCAGTCAGGAATGGTGAAAGAGATTGTTCTGGAGAGTGATTTTGAGCCTCTCTGTGATGGTACCACGAGGCGTCGCTCACTAGCAGATCTCAGACTTCTGGAGGGGATGTAAATTCGTAATATTGAGTGGAAGTAGGAGGGTGCTGAGCCTGTGGCTGTTCTATATGCAAGCATCAGTGTCTTGAACTGGATGCGAGCTGCAACTTGTAGCCAGTGCAAGGACACAAAGAAATGTGTAACATGGGCTCTTTTGGGTTTGTTGAAGACCAGTCGTGCCGCTGCATTCTGAATCATTTGTAGAGGTTTGATGGAAGTCCAGCTAGAAGAGCATTGCAGTAGTCCAGTCTAGAAATGACAAGGGCCTGGACAAGAAGTTGTGCAGCATGCTCTGTCAGAAAGGGCCTGATCTTTCTGATGTTGTGCAATGCAAACCTGCAAGATCGAGCAGTCTTTGCAATGTGCTCTTTGAGTTGTGTGACGGTGTGCAGTCGTGGGTCAGCAGAGTGAAGAGGAGGGGACTCAGCACACAACCTATATGCAAACTGGAAGGGGTCCAGGGACAGACTTGATGTGTTGCATGACTAGGCGTTCAAAGCACTTCATGGGAATAGGAGTGAGTGCTACTGGATGGTAGTCATTGAAGCAGGATGGAGATGACTTCTTCGGGACTGGAATGATGGTGGTAGCTTTGAGGCATTTGGGGACAACAGCCTGACTAAGTGAGATGTTGAAGATGTCTGTGAAGACATCAGTGAGTTCCACTGCACAGTCTCTCAGTACACCGAACAGTTTATAGTATTTAACAGTTGTAGTATGATATGTAGGGTTGTGACGAGACACTTATCCCACGAGACGAGACACGAGACTGAGTTCACGAGACGAGAATTTTTTTAACTTTTTTTTTCTATTCTCAATGATGAAATATATAGTGAAAAATGCAAAAAAGTTGTGCATTTTGAAATGAACTTGTACTTTATGAAATTAAACTTATATTTTAATTAATTATATGAAGTAATAACAACATGTTAACTAGAGCTGCACGATTCTGGATAAATTGAGAATCACATTCTTTTTTTATAAATTGGAGATTCTCTCAAGATTCTGAAAAAAGATTAGAAAACTAAACTAAATAACGTAATTCACTAGTGGTTCTGACAAAATGTTCATTGCTTAAGTCTTTTAAATATATATTTATTAATTTTAACAAAATAAACTTAAATGGAGTCAGTGTCTCACTTCATAAAGACTTCTTTCACTATTGGAATCTCCTGAATTAATGATTCAATGACAAATACTTTTAAAACAGGTTGTCGTTTACAATACAAGTGTTAAGATACTTTCATTTTGATCGCTACAGCAGACAATAAGTGTTTATACCCAAACTATGAACTTTTATTCCAGTACTTCTTAGGGATACACCAAAATGACATTTCTGAAGCCGAACAAAATTAAACTCTGGGCCGAATACCGAACACTGTTTTTCACATTCCCCCCCCCATGTAGGCCTAGTTTGGCATTTTTGTGAGAAGCCGGGCTGATGGCTTGTCCTGTAGGTTCGACGGGTGAGAGGAATGCAGACATAGTCAGCATAAGCTCATCACCAGAGTCCTTAAGGTCCACCACTGATTGAGGGCAGAAGGACTCATCCTAAAGAAAAAGTCACACTCACCTGAACGCTGTAGAGGATCGGCCATCCAGGCCTGCCCTCGTATGAGCGATCCTCAACTGTGAGCTGTAATAGTTTAAGCAATAATCTAGGTTGTTCAGCAAGTGAAGGAAAAGATTCTGACGTAATTGTTGTGGGCTCCGCATTTATACTGCCTCGAGCTCGTCATTATTTGGATGCTTCGTGACAATTGGCCAGTCATTTGGACTGGCGTGAGCCAATAGGACTTCAGGAAAGGTTGGAGGCAAGGAGTTCCCATAACGGAGAATTTATTTATTTTGGCTTCAAAATTTGTCAAAGTTAAATCATTTTGTGAAGATTATCTTGATGGACAAAACGTGTACATTTCATGAACTATGATTGAACACAGAGCTTATGTTTTGCAATAATCCAAAAGCCTATGGAAAAATCATATTGACTTTTTGTCGAGGGAGCCAGTTTCATGCTAACAGCCTATCCACCTACAGAGTGACATCATAGTTCCCTCACTCTATAGAAACTGAAAAGCCTTTATACACTATTTTTAAATCTTTGTTTATGTTGTACTCTTATCAGATGTACATATTTGGTCATTGTGGTTTTGCTGTATTCACATGATAATGCTGATTTGGTGCTCATTCGTATAATCAGAGATAAAAACAGTGGCGCTGGTTAATATTTTTATGGAAACAGTGATGCATTTTTTCCCTAACATTTATTTGGAATATAAATTTTATTTAAATGTGTAGAAGTCATTACTGCTGTACTGCACCCTTGCTTAATAACATATTAATAATTAATTTATTTCACAAAAATAAAAAATCTTACTAACCCCTAACATAATTAGATTATTCTTACATTTGGTTTGTTCACTATAATTATTATGCATTGTTCCTTTCAGGTAGTGACACGTGTGACTGGCTTTTATCCAGTGGACGTTTTTTAGGGGACAATGTATGGCAGCCCTACGGTTGCATGCTTCACAAGTACAAAAGCACGTAAGTCATGTTGTGAATGTACCTCAGTGACGCATGTGGCATAAAAATGTGGACTGGAATTTACAATCCTTTTTATTGTCTTTCAGTGAAGCAAAATTTTGCCACCGAGAGAAGAGAATAGCATTTGTAGGAGACTCTAGAATACGTCAGCTCTTCTATTCTTTCATCAAAATGATGAACCCTGAGGTGAAAGAAGTTGGGAACAAGGTTTGTTGTTGCTATTTCATTAAGCCTTTTTTGGTTAACTGTTATAATTTGTTTCAGACCAGAGTGAGTATTTACTTCAAAGTCGTATTTTGTTCAATGTAGTAGGGATGTGCAATTAATCGAAATTCAGTTTCGATTTCGGCCTCCAACAAAAATACATAAAATGTATGAAAATACAGTAATCGATATAAAACGATATATTGCACTATCCCACCCTCTTTCCAGCGGTGTTCTTTCAGAAAAGGCCACTTTCATGTTCAAATCAAAAAAATCATGTAATGGGACTTTAGTAAAATGGGACATGCTTGATTTATTTTAAGTTAATTAGATGTAATTTTGTTTTTTAAACTGTGACGAGAACATGCGCTTCCTCAGGAAGATTACTGTGTATGTGCTCAGAGACAGAACACAAAACAGACATGTAAAGTAATCATTTAGCGCCTAAACGGTCAAATACATGCACAAAATTGTCAAAATGTGGCGCTTAGTCGTTATTTATGTCCCTATTTACAATCCTCATCGGATATGTAATAAATGAACGTAAAGAGTTGAGGATGAAAATACTTGTGTAACAGTAAATAGGATCCGTGCGGCTCTTAAAGTAACAGCGCGTTATATTCCTGCTGCCGACTGTGCTTTATATTAATAATCAAACAACAAAAGACAAATTCAAAATCACTCTCTGCTCTTGACTGAAGGACTTTTGTAGCTTTAATAAGAAACCAAGGACGTTTAATTTTTACAGTGAAGACTATACTGTTTTATTATACATTAGGTTATTCAATTTCTCTAGTAGGCTGTTAACTGAATAGCTACTTTAGACTTGCATTAAAAAAAACCTTAAAGCACAGTTTGTTCCATTTGTATCTTTTTTTATTCTATTGTATTTTGTTGCTTTTTCATTACTGGCAGTTTAATTAGTTTCAATAATTTTGAGGACCTTTTATTTTTTTATACCAATATTAGTTACTCTGGTATTCTGCTGTGTTATTGAGAATCGTGACATTTCGCTGGTCTCTAAAATATAGATGTCATAGCAACCTTATTTACAAAAAATATATATTTGATATACACTATATTGCCAAAAGTATTGAGTTAACCCCTTTAATGAAAGGTTTGACTACTTTAGTAATATCCATGAGTACAAATCTTAATGTTTAAGTATATAATGATATTCTTGGGAAATTGTGTGCTTCTAATTTTATAGCAACATTTTGGACAGGACCCTTTTCTATTCTAACATGTGTAACATATTTATTTAAAGCTATTTTTTTCAGCTTTGGGGATTCATTTATTAAAGATTCAATATTGATTTGATTGAAGTGATATTAATCTTTAACTTATGATTTATACTTTATTAACGACTCGTCCAGCGACCATTAACATCAGTATATCTTGAACAATTTTGTCTATCTTCGTGGACCAACGATAAAACAAAGAAAATAGTACTTTATCAAATTTTGAGCTAGGTAACGCGATCTTTGGCAAATAGTTTAACTTGAAAATCTCACATCGCAAGACACCATTCTTTATAAATGAAACAGAGGTTTATTTGCTAACTGTTATTCTACAATACATGGACTAAACGTAATAAAACAAATATACACATAAGCACACACATAAGCATACGCACACACATATATATATATACGCACACACATACAGGTAAGTTTGAAGAAAGTTTAGGCTAGCACTCTTTTGCTATCTCGTAACTTTAACTGAGGCAGATCACAAGCAGAGACTTCGCTAATTCATTACATATTAATTTAGCGACCGGCGCTAAAATGTCATCTGTACGGAACATCGTTGTTTACAGAACATGATTAGTCTACGTTACCAGAAAAATTCCATACGGCAGACTTGGTGTTTTCGACAGGGTAAAAAGTTGCAGGGATCCATCTCCTTCGGCCATCATCATACACACAGCTGACTCTCACTGACTGACTGCTTGCAGCCTTGCTCCAACCTGAGGGGGAGGGGCCGTGTAACTCGTGTGCTTTTCACTGCACAAAGCAGAGGGAGTCCTGCACTTTCCGTCTTTGATGACACGTAAAAACTGCCCATACTGCAGGAACGGTATAACTAAAAATGTTAGTGGTTTTGAAACCGTGACTTTTCCAAATCGCGGTATACCTTGAAACCGGTTATCGTCCCATGCCTAATCTTGAGTGTATTGGTTTAATAGCAGCAAAAAACAAATATCTTTTTTGAGGTCCTCTTTGCCAGTTTAAGTTCTGTCAAAGGAGATAAAAAACTGCATTTCTCTTGCAATGCATGGAGAACGAAAGGGGCTTTACGGTGGTCAGGCAGTCACCTTTTTATGTGTATCTGTGGAGGTTCAACCTCAAAGTCTCACCATAAAAACAGTCCTCCGTTATTGAATTATGCGTTAAATGGTCATCCTGGACCATGTCCAGATAAAGAGGTCTTTGTCCTATTTCTGGGTGAATTGTGTTGAAGTGATAAGAAGCCACAGCAAAGTCCTGTTATGGGATACATCCAGATATTTTACTCAAATCTCTCCTGGTTTTTAGAGGTCTCCTGAGATAAGGAGACTCAGGGCAGGAAATAAGCCAGCCAGTTAAATGCAGATCGCTCATGTATTAACCTTTTACGACTTGCAGATGCCCCAGCAAATAATCTTATCGTGTTTTTTTATGAGAGTCCATTTGAATGTATGAGAGTCCATGGTAATGTGGGCCTGTCCACTCAAGTTCTACACATGACAGTGCCTCTGTGTATAAGGCAAGGTTAAAAGAGAAATGACGATTGAGTCAGTGTGGAAGAACTTGACTGCTCTGCAGAAAGCCAAGTCCTAATCCCAGCTGAACACCTCTGGTGTGACTTTAAATGCAGACCGTGAGCCAAAAACTCATCACCAAACCCCAATGACTTGTACATTTCTCTTTGATCCTTGCCTTATACACAGAGACATTGTCATGTTAGAATAGAAAAGGGTTCTGTCCAAACGGTTGCTATAAAATTAGAAGCACACAATTCCCTAGAATGTCATTATATGCTTAAACATTAAGATTTGTACTCGTGGAAATTACTAAAGTAGTCAAACTTTTCATTAGAAGGGAGTGACCCAATACTTTTGGCAATAGAGTGTATATCACTATCTTTAAATAAATCTTTCATATAAAGTTTTGGTCATATTTCCCACTAATAATCGTTTTAAGTAATTGTGATTACAATATTGACCAAAATGATCGTAATTATGATTTTTGTCATAATCGAGTAGCCCTACAATGTAGGTTGGCTCCCAAGCAATTGCGACTTTAATAAATGTGCCATTCAAAGGATGCAGTTAAATTAAAATAAAGGAAAGGGTGTAATTGTTCCTGTTTACCAGAATGTTACCGCTGGAATTTCTAAATATGCCCCCTGAACAAAAGCAGTTGTTTATAGAGACTAAGCTGGGCACAGGGATATTTGTGTGTGGCAGACCTTTTTTATGTCTTTTTATAAAGCATGATTCATTTATTATGTGAGTGAACGTGTGTATGTAAATGATTTAAGGTCACTATGAAAAAAAAACGGACAATTAAATTTTTTTTATGGAATAACCGTTATTTTAATTTAATAAATCCCTTCACCCTCCACTCTACAATCGAATAAATTCCAGATGAACAAGGTCAAGTCCAACGCCAGATGTTTCACTTGTATGTAAATCAAAATAGTGAAGAAAAGGTGGTCACTATTTCTGCTTTAACATGCCAACTTTAATTTTTTAATGCTCAAATGGGTCTGCACTAATTTTCATAGACCGAAATTGCATGTCACCCTCCACAGATATTTCAACATGGCAATTTAAAATGCCCTTTACTGTCACCATGTCTCTCTCACACACACACACACACACACACACACACACACACACACAGTCACAAACATCGTATTGTACCTCTTGAGCTGTGATTTCTCTACACTGTACTGTTGAATGTTATTTTACAAAAACACTATTCATTTGAAAGTTTGTTAGTTTAAAGTAATATGTTTTAAAGTTGGCATGAAACAGAAGTTGCAGTTGTCTTTTCTTCCCTGTTGTGACACATACCTGGGTGAAATGGCTTCTCAGATGAGAAAATAAGTGACCAAGGCAAAATTTATAAGAACAATATATTTTATAAAGAAATAATTTGTTTTGTGTAAAGTGAATTATATATTTATTTCTTGTTCTTCTCAATTGTTCCACCAGCATGAAAACATCCCTTTTGTAGATGGTGATTCCACTGTGGTGAGTATTTTGAATTACTTGTGTCCTGTACAGTAGAGTTTCCTTTTATTTGAGCAATGATCCTCCACAGTTATTAATTCTTATATAACAACTCAGAATATGTTTACACTTTAGGACTTCCTGTGGTATGCTGAAGTGAACAATTCCTTGAAGGAGCAGTTGATGTTATGGACAGAGGTAAATATTGTTAAATTGTACTGGACAGAAAGCAGGCAAGTTATTAAATCTGGTCTCATCTCTCAATAATTCTAGGGATCTGCTTCCAAACCACATGTCATCATCATTGGGGCTGCCACAGTGAGTTCCTGTTTGCAGTCATAATGCATTCAGGTGCTGTTTTTGAAAATCTTTCTAATGACTGATATTTGTGGTTTCCAACAGTGGTCCATTAAGTTGCACAACGGCAAGAGTGAGGCGCTCTTTCAGTATAAAACGAACCTCACGGCCATATCAGACACACTGGAAAAACTAGCAGAGCACAGTGAAGTCTATTGGGTTCTACAAGGTGAGTTTTGAAATTCTGATCCTCTGGAATGATGGCTTTACATTTTTGGCTCATGTTTTTGCCTTGCCTGTTTGTATAGATCCTGTATACGAGGATGTGCTAAGTGACAGTCGAAAGATGATCACAAATGAGCAGATAAATCTGTACAATGAGGCAGCGGTTAGTACTCTGAATACCAGCAAAAAGAAGGTCAAGTTCTTAGAGGCCTCTCGAAAAGCTGCTTTGGAGACCATTTCCCAGTCGGAGGATGGCTTGCACCTTCCTGAGAGCACAAGAGATGTTGTAAGCCTCTGGTTGAGACCAGTTTTGCAATTAATAAATCTATTTTATTCTTTTTACTTTTATGACTAACATTTACCCACTTCTTAGGGCGCCATGGTTCTGATGAACTCCATGTGCAATAAGATCCTGAAGCCCATCGATGGCTCTTGCTGTCAGAGTGCTCCTCCCATAAGCATCCTTCAGAAGATAGCTGCTGGTCTCTTCCTGCTGTCTATCATCATCGTCCTCATCCTGGGCTATAGTAGACATCATAAGAGCAGACATGTTCCTGATGTGGAGAGCGGAGAGGAGAAGAAACCCCCTTTTGTTTTGGGTCAACTCAATCCAAAGGGACCTTTACTGGCCATCTGCAAAATGAGCCTTATCATGTTGTACTTCTACCTGTGTGACAGGGCAGACATTTTTATGAAGGAACAGAAATTCTATACACATTCTACCTTTTTCATCCCTCTCATCTACATCTTCGTTCTGGGCATCTTCTACAGTGAGAACAGCAAAGAGGTAGCGCAGGCTCTTGGGAAGCTGTTCTAGTCTGAAAGAGTCTAGTCTGTTTAGATGTTCATATTGAAATTCTTGTACAATTTTAATTTCTCTTTCCAGATGAAACTCCTGAACAGAGAGCAAACGGATGAATGGAAGGGCTGGATGCAGCTGGTTATCCTTATTTACCACTTTTCTGGAGCTAGCACTGTACGGTTATTAATAGCTTGGATTTAATAGCATTGGATTACTTTGCTTTACTCTGGTATTTACTAGTGACTGCACTCTCCTTTGTTTTCTCAGTTTATACCTGTGTACATGCATGTCCGTGTCCTGGTAGCTGCGTATCTCTTCCAAACAGGATATGGACACTTCTCTTTCTTCTGGCTGAAGGGAGATTTTGGACTTTACAGAGTGTGTCAGGTACTTGTTGCCAGGCTCTGCTTCTCTTGTGTTTCCATATGCAAGAAGAGACTGACACATGGTCTTCTTCTAAAATGAGAAGGCAAAGTCCTCTGTCAGTTGTTTTTTTGTTGTTACCAATATAAATGTGTTTCTATTTCATTTGACATTTCAAAAGAATGTTATACTTGAATAATTTAAAAGTAAATTACTTATTTTATTCAGCAAATGTGCATAGATTTATTTTTTTATAAATAATACAGCTTTGCTAAGCATAAGAGACTTATAATAAAATATATATAAAAAATATGTTGACCCCGGACTTCCAAACAGTATATTTATTAAAGTCAAAATCACAATTGACATGATTTATTGATATTATACAGTATTATGAATAATGTTATTTATGGTATAATACCATTTAAAAAAATATTAAAATGTTTACATTTATAAAAAAATATATTAACTATAATAAGTTACTTAAGACTTATTTTTAATAAGTGTGAACTGTCTTTTATTGTTTTTAATTGTCACCTTCCATAGGGATTATTGCCAGATCATAGCTTATCAGTAGATAATCATTTTGTTGACTTCTTTTATTGTGCAATGTGGAAAATTGTTGTTACAAAGTACCAAATTGCTTATCAATGTAAATATGATATGTCTGTCTTTTAGGTTCTCTTCAGGCTTAACTTCCTTGTGGTGGTGCTGTGTCTGGTTATGGACAGGCCTTATCAGTTTTATTACTTTGTGCCCCTTGTCACCTTTTGGTTTGCAGTTATTTATGCTACAATGGCATTGTGGCCACAGATTCTTCAGAAGCAAGCCAATGGTAATTGAAGTCATACAACAGTATTTGCTGTTAATCATTTAATAGACATAAAACAATCCTAAAATATATAATAAATCAAGTCTTGAAACATAGTTTTCCATTGTAATTATGTGCAGGTAGTGCATTCTGGAATCTGGCACTATTGTTGAAACTTCTGGGTTTGCTTCTTTTCATCTGCATCTTTGCATACTCACAGGTGAGTTTCTCTCTTACAGTGGGACTGTTAAGACTAGTTTTGATATAAATACGTGCATTTTAATCTTTGGCATTTGTTGCAGGAACTATTTGAGGCTGTTTTTTCTTTGTGGCCCGTTTCAAAGCTCTTTGAGCTGCAAGGTAGCATCCATGAGTGGTGGTTCAGATGGAAACTAGATCGATTTGTATGTAAAACATCCCTTCTTTTGAATTAATAAGAAATAAACATTTGCCAGTTTCACATCTTGAAGTAGGCCTAACAGATTTCTGCTCTTTTGGGTGCTAGGCTGTGATCAATGGGATGCTCTTTGCCATCGTATACCTGCTGCTGCAGAAATGTCAGCTGCTGTCTGAAGGCAAAGGAGAGCCTCTCTTCTCCAGCAACATTTCTAACTGTCTGCTCTTCGTCTCTGTGGTGTCCTTTATGGTAAGACTTTTTCTATTTCTTTCTGAAAATAGCAATCTGACTGCTTTACAATTGATTATTTTGCTCCCAGACATACTCCATTTGGGCCAGCGGGTGCAAAAACAAGTCTGACTGTAATGAGATGCATCCATACATTTCAGTCGTCCAGGCAAGTACCCATTCTACTGTGTGCTCTTTGTAATAATGTTCTCTTCTTGCACACTTTTAACTATGGATGATTTAACAAAAACATGAATAAATTAATAAATATGACTGTTCATAACCACACTAAACTTTATTACAGCTGATTCAGACATTCAGATAGCTTTTGTGGAAACAGAAAGAACATTTGTAACCTAAATAATGGATCCCTTTCAATGGGCTTTTTGTTTTGTTCTGTTGTGTCTATGAAACTGCTGACTTTTCATAACTGTGCTTTTTCTGCCCTCAGATTCTGGCTTTCATTTTGATCCGTAATATTCCTGGTTATGCTCGCTCTTTGTACAGCTCGTTCTTTGCATGGTTTGGAAAGATCTCTCTAGAGGTGAGACAGTACAAGCTTTACTGCAAACAAACTTTTAAAAGCTTCATTGCCAATGTCATGTTTATGGATATTTTTAGTGTACTGTCTATTAGGGTTGACATTTCCCACTCATCCCTGTTTGATCAAGATTAGGGGCATGATTCTCGCTTCGGTTTTGTAAAGTTCTTTTGAAAAGTGAATGAGCAATGCCAATGTTTTAGTGAGCACAATCATTTTACAATACAATTGGGGGAATTTATTTTGCTCTATTTCCCTACCTCCCTATCAAAAAAACAATCAAAGGTTCCAACAAAAAATGGTGTCTCCCTTCCTCTTCAAAATATTATGTACAATTATTTACAACATTGTGCTAACAGGGGCAATCCAGACTCAAAGTCAATAAATGTGCGTTAGTCGGTATTAAAAAGTTGGCTAAGCAAACTAACAAACAAACAGTCTTGGAAATAAACTATTCCACCGTTTTAAAACCATTCTAACATGCTTCCTGTTTTCTCCACCAGCTCTTCATATGCCAGTATCATATTTGGCTGGCAGCGGACACCAAGGGCATCCTGGTCCTCATTCCTGGAAGCCCCACTTTAAACATTATCGTCAGCACATTCATCTTTGTCTGTGTAGCTCATGAGATTTCTCAGATCACCAATGACTTGGCCCTGGTGGCCATTCCTAAAGAGAGCGGGCCTCTACTGAGGAGACTGCTGGGAGCAGGAGTCTTTCTAGTGCTGGTACTGATGCTGTCCCAGAATTAATAATCCAGGGCAATCAGAGACAGTAGCACACCTCGTCCGCTGAGGATCCTAATGGAGCTGTCTGTATAAAATCAAGAAACGTGACCAGACTAGAACATTTTTCCCCAAGGAGTTGATCCAGGGAATTCTTACGGCATGGGCTGTATACAAAACTCAAGCTGGAACTGAGGCCAAGGAGCTTGGAGCAGAAGCAACTCAGAAGATCAAACAAGGATTCTTTAAGCAGGATGTTTGAAATAGACAAACATGTACACCTGTGCTCTGTCCTCTCTCATAGCTCTGAGATGTGTTTTATGGACCGTATTTCATCATTTATGTTTATATTTTATACATGGGATATGTGTTTGTGTGTCCTCATTGTCTCTCAGTTTTTGTACAGGATGCCCATGACTGCAAAATGTGAAGGAGTAACACATTCCTGCCTCTCACCTTGTAAATTTGATAGAACTACATCAGCTTGTGCACCAAATGTTTCCATACAAACCATAATTTACATTCGTATCACACCAGCAGCTTTATCCTGTAGGCGAACAACCTCTTTTGAAATTGAAACCTTTGGATTATCGAAAGGTAAACATCCATTTATGTGCCGTCATAAACTCAATGGCTGTGAATTAGTTCACACTACTAATGGAATCCATAAAAGCATGTGCTGCTTCCATCAGAATGTTTAGCAGAAGTCGATTGTTTGCTCAGTTAATTTTGGGTGGATGCTGGAGGAACAGCTTTTGATGTGAAAGATCAACTCAAATCATCAAGACAAAAGAAGTCATGCGCTTTGATCATAACACGATGCCTTCTTTCGATTGCACTGAGCGGGGCTTCTTCCCTGCAAACTTTGAGTCATTTGAGCCAGTTATCGTTCTGGGTTTACTCCGTTCATAAGAATACAGCTTAAATGTTAGAGCCAGCTTTGTCTATGATCAGTGACCTCATTATTTATTAATGTATATCTTCATATCCTTTCAAACTGCTTGACATGCAATCTGATGTTCATGTTCAACTTGATTTAAAAAAAAAAAAAAAAATGAAATGTGAAAAGTTTAATTATCGGTTTACTGATAATGCTGTAAATAGATCCTTCTTTATGTGCCATTGAGAGACAAAGGCGTAGTGTTTCAAGAGTGGTACTTCATTGTATTTACTGACATTTTGGCTAAACCGTTGCATTTACTGCATTTACTATGAAACTATCACATTTAAAGCACATTAAAAGCTACTTTTAGCAGATCAATATATGTGAATTTAAAAGCAACTGCAAGGTATATTCATACTTTTTTTCCAGAAGTGAAAATGCTTTTCTTTCTTCTTTCAAAGCAAAATGTGTACAGTGTACCATCAACTGGCACATCCATGCAACTAACAGATTTTTTTAGCTCCTTGTCTATGTTCATAAATCATATTATTTGTATAGTTTGCTATAAGTTTTATTTAAAGAAACCCAAAAGGCCTCAAAATAATTATTGCGTATACAGTTATGTGAAAATATTCATTTAATTTGGAAATGCCTTCATCATATTGTACAGTCAATGTTGATGATAAACTGCTTCTCAAAAATGTGATTTTAGTCATCTTCATTTCTGTTTAAATGTCTTCAACTAACATCCCTAGAACAAACCTATGCCAGTGTTATTTAGTGGCAAGTGTATTGATTTATTTATTAAAACACATTTGCTCATATAAGAACAAAACAGACAATATCAACTTGTTCAGATCCCAGTAAATCTGCCTCCATTAGTGGCTCATACTACAAAATGTAACATTTAACAACATATTGTAGATATTATTTAAAGTATTCCTTTAGTATGCCCATCTCAACATTAGTTCTGACACTGGATAATGTTTGGATATTGCACATGTGCATGAGAACACAAAGGCATTGAGCTTGAAGCTACAGCTACACATGCACATTTGGCAAGAGTAATCAGGTACAAAAAAGAAGCCACGTGTGATCACAGGTGATCACAGGTTTAGAGCTTCGGCCACCTTTCTCTCCTTAGGAATACCATTTACCTACAACGAGAGGAACATTTTAGAAATGTGAAATAGTCGTTTTTTTTAAACAATATCGCAGATGCAAAGAGTAATACTTGCCTCTAGCCTCCGAAAAGTTGACATACAATAATTATCTCCTTTGTTAGCATGAATGAATGAACAGCATGTTAGACAGGAAGAGATTTCACAGCCGTCTGATGGCAGTTCATTATGTGTACACTGGGGTTCACCAGAGAGCAATGAAAGAGACTAAAGCACCAAGACAGCAAGTAACATCTCTGTGAGGAAAATGACCACAGCCCTCAGTTTTTATGGATAATTTAGGAAAATGTTTAAATCTATTTCTGTGCTATCTGGTATCAGGTGCTGATCGTATCAATGGGATGAAAAGCTTAGACATCAGTTTTCCATGCTTCACTTACCAGAAGACTGCTGCTGTGGTATTCGGATCTGATTTTGAAGATTTCTGTAAATAAAGACAAAGATTTGGCCAGAATGCTCATAACTAGCACTCTTTTAGGTTAAGGAAAGGAGAACTGAATGAGAACTGATTTTTTTAAAGAAAAAATAGCATAATGAGTGTCGGTTGCATTAAGAGGTCATGTATAAAAAAATAAAAATAAAACAAGTTTTATGTACTTATTCTACAACAGTGAGAAAGAAACATCGGGATCAGTGTTCGACTCCTGAATTAATGGTTCTAATGAGTCAATTCTTATTAGTGAATCAAAAAAATACTCAATATTAGTCAACTCAACCAGTGCAGTTTAATTTCCAAATGAATGAATATTTGTGAATGAGTATGTTTTTTTTAAGTAATCGAACATAACCCCTAAAGAGATCGTTCGCCCAAACGTGAAAGAATTCTGTCATCATTTTCTCACCCTCATGTTGTTTCAAACCTGTATGAGTTTCTTTCTTCTGTTGAACACAAAAGAAGATATTTTGAAGAGTAACCAAACAGTTACTGGTAGCCATTTACTTTTATAGAAAATACTTAATTCATGCAGGTTTGGAACAACATGAGGGTGAGTAAATGATGACCAAATGTATTACTTTAGATTGATGTAGTTACTGACAGAGATATGGATGTACTGTTTATAGTTACTGTATTAAGATACACATGAATGTCTTTTGTCAGTAGAATTTGTAATGTTTTTTCACATTTTTGTTTGATTCTGTTGTTTAATATAAAATTAAAGCCAATTATTGGATTGCATTTGTGCAAACATCTTTTGCGAGAACTGTTTTAAAATTATTATTAATAGAATCGAATAATATAATTATTAAAATGATCTATTACACACTTGTAGGGATGGGTACCGAAACTCGGTATTTAATCGGTCTCGGGGCTAAATTATAAAAGACCGGAGTATCGATAAGCTCTGACGTTAACGGTTCTGCTATCGGTACTGGAGAAATTAAGAAAACACACATACATTTATTATTGCTATATATATACACATTAACTTGCAAATTATATCCCGCCAGAGTCACCAGCTGTTTTTATATGCAATAATATTCAAACTCTTGTCTATGATGCATTTTTGCTATTCCCAAATCAGAAGCGCGATCGCTCACGTGGAGGAGTTCAGCACGCGCAACATAAGCCCTGTTTATGATAGAAGAGAGAACTAACCATTAAAACATGCTTACACTTTAGGCCTGTGGTTGTTATATTAAACTGAGTTTATTTAATGTTTTTTTAGCTTCTAAAGATTATAGCCGTGTTTCTTCTAACACAACTTACTTCTCTTCACAGCGGCGCGCATTCGTTCCTCCTTGACCAAAACTTAACGTCAGAATCAGATCAATCGTCTGTCGATTGTTGTAAAATGCCGTCTTTACAGTTACTAAATTGCTGGACATGTTTGATAATGAAATGTTGGAAGTACAATCCACACGAGAGACGCTGTTCCTCAGGCTGAAGTGTGTGTGCGTGTGTGTGTGTGTTTGCCAGGGGCGCAGGAAGGTGTTTTATGTAGGGGGTGCTGTGGGGGGGGGGGGGTGGTAGTCAATTTCTGCGTATAAATATTACGCCAAATAGAAACAGAAAATCGTGCTATAGCCTACGCACTTTCATGAGATCGTGTTAGACAACAATTAGCTATTTAACAAATGGGAATAGGCTACAATGAATTCATAACAATGTTTTACATTCAAGTTACATTCAAGCTTAAAAAACCCTTAAAATGTATAGTGAAAAGTTTTTTTAAAAGCATCTAGCAATAAAGTAATTTTAAAGCTGTTTTTAAAGCATTTGCTGCATGGATTAAAACGATAGGCCAATAAATAATTCACATCAGTCAGACAAAATTGCATTGCAACAAATCCTTTAAATTTCAAGGACAAAGATTTACATACTTTTTTTTTATTGAATACAATTATAAAATAAAACGCAAATTATAATCGGGCCTGTTTTAGGCTTTCCCTTATTTTTATATTTTAGATGGTGAGGTGACGGGGAAAAATGACTCGCCATCTCCTCATTGGAGAAATATATGCATCTTAACGGATTACATAGGCTAATGAAGAGTTTTTGCTTTGCTTTGAATTATTTCGTTTTAAAGTAGTATTTTAAAGCTTTCTATAGATATATTTATCATATCTCTGAGCCAGTTTCGAGTTGCCGAGTTTCGGTTCATCATTGAAGCCTCTTGTTCAAAACCGGAAGAAAGTGCATTCTCTGTTTTCCTATTTTATAAAAGCACAATGTTGATATTGTGAATGCACACAAATAAAAGTAGACCCTTTACAGTTCAAAATGATATATTACTCTTACCTTTATGAGGAAGAAAAAAAATCACACGGCGTATTTTAAGTTGTTTTTACTGTAATAAAAAAATCCTCCATGTCCTGTAAAGCTCGCTTCAGCTCTCCACACAAACTGTTGGATATTGCACATTTATATTGGTTAAACATTTAAACTAACACTGTGATATGCTTGAACTGTTTATAGGCCTATCTATCGATTTTATTTTAGTCAAGTCGTGATGATTTGATAAGGCTAAATTAATCAAACATAGGCGATCAACTCTGATGCTGGCCGCTTGGTTGTTGCTTAAAAGAAAAAAAACATTTAACGAACAAAAAATGCTCCCAAGGTTTTTCTAAATTAACTTTATGAAGAAAAAAAAAGCGAAACATAGTCTAATCACTTTTCCATTACATACAAAACTGAACTATTTTAGCTATAAGCTGTTTTGGGAGAAGGGAAAGACTCATATCGCTGAGAACAAAAAAAAGAAAAAGTGCAGCACCCTCAGCACCCCCTGTTCCCGCGCGCGCGTGTGTGTGTGTGTGTGTGTGTGTGCGTGTGTGTGTGTGTATGTGTTTGCGCGTGTGTGTGTGTGTGTGTGTGTGCGTGCGCGGCGCGCTCCAAGCTTCGGGCGTTGTCAGTTTGTTTAACTTTGTTTCTTTGTTCATGTTCTTACTCTATCTTATCTTATGTATATAAAACACAAAAAATGCCTGCACACTGCTGCATTTACAAATTTATGTTTTATATTTATTTAATGAAATATTTATTTAACATTTCAGAATATAAAGCCATGTTAATTAAGCTGCTAATCTATCATAGAAATATATATTTCATACATATGTGTATGTATGTATGTATATATATAAATGACAAAAAGTACCGATAAGAATACCGTTAAAGCACCGGATCGATAAGCAGTATCGATAAGAGTAGTAGTACCGTTAAAACCTTAACGATACCCATCCCTACACACTTGGGTAATGGAACTGAAGTTCTTTTTCAAAATATGCATTCTTTAAAAGTACAAAAAAATCATTTATGCATCGATAAGTAACCAAGATTATTAAATTCTTTATGATTTCAAATCCAACTCTTTTTCTTCTCATCACATCATTTTAGGTCAGTCGTACTGATGATAATACACATATGTTGTGATGTTTGATCTGCTTTAATCTCTCCAAGTCATCAGTGATTTAATACCAGGGCACTGGCAGATTCAAGCTTGTTTTTAAAGAACACTGGATTAAAGCAACCTACTTTCTCAACTCGTCTTAAACCAGATCCACCAATTCCAAACTCAAATTATACCTTACTTTCCACCCAGAAACTCTTGATTAAAGCAAAAGTAACAGACTCACGTCTGCGTCTGCATGAGCGGCATGCTGGTGGTCTCGTAACTGTCAGGATGGATGGGCGGCACCACCTCCCCGCTCACAGGATGGAAGACCGGCAGCGTCGAGAGAGGCCACGAAATCTCCCGGTTCTTAGACATGCTGCGAAGCTCCTTAGAAGACTTCTGAATGGAGCTGTGGTGAACCAGCTGCATACTGGGAATGGAAGGAGCAACTAAATGACTTTTTAAAGCAAATACATGCATAAAGTGCATAATATAGAATATCTAAATTTCTAGGCATTACGTTGGGTTATTTGCAAAGAGCTATTTGATGAATATTTGTATTTTGCCACACAACCTTATACAATTATAATAATCATATATCTCTGTCATTGAAGCAGCTACTCATCTATGACACCATGGAGACACAGAGGCAATTGTATGAGTGAGATGGAAATGAAGATGTCACCATAATGAAGGATTTGAGATAACAAAATATAGGGAAGAAAAAAACAAGGGGAACCTATCCAAAGAAATTAAAAAAGGTCTGAAAAGGAGAAAGAAAAAGCCAAGACCACAGGAGAGGGAACACTTACTCTGGTGTTTGCAAGTTTCTTTTTTCCCTAGAAACAAAACAAAATGACTGAATTAAATTATAATATTAATAATGAAAGAAAACCACACAAAAGCCAATGGAGAGCGAGTTGAAAAGGGAATGGAGGGGTGTGAATGGATCAACTGAAGTCTGGTGATGCAGGGGTCTCCTTCAGGCTGTGGTGGTAACTCTAATGGTGGGTGACATCATCAGGAAACACACTGGGATTGGCTGATAATGAAGAGGAAACATCTGCCGGAATGGCTCTAAATACAACAGATGGAACCTTTGGACTGAGTGTGTTTCAGTTAATGATTAAATGGTAAAAAAAACAGATGCTTGATGAAGATGGTAAGCTGCTTTTGGGCAGGAATATGACCCCATCTTTCAGACTTTGACATATTCTAGAAAAGCCCTCAAGATCTTCACTTAACTGGCTTAAAAGAGTCTGTACTGGCACTACATGGTTTATTATGATCAATAAGTAATCTATCGTTTAAATTGTGATCATTAAACAATGCCCATTAATTACAAGTATTTAGTACTTATAAGAGGAGATTTGCGCTTGCTTGTGTTTCACTTTCACCAAGAGTTTAGCACAGCAAACTTACACCCCTTCCCGTCGGCAGTACATGGAGTAGGCGAGGATGATGAAGAGGACTAGGGCGACAGCTGAGGGCACCGCCAGTGTGATCAGGAAGTCAGCGAAATAGTCTCTACTTTTCAGTGACTCAGAAGGCGGGTTGTACTCGCCGATGTCCGGCAGCACACCTGTGCCCGGATATGGATGGTTACTGTGTACAGGAACAACCTTGGTGATGTCCACCTTCAAGAACAAAGACAAACTGGGCTCAGCATAAATAAATGCGTAACATGGAAACTACATTGCATTTTTTGCTAAATTTGAGTGCAAATGTGTTTTTCAAAAAATCGAACAAATATATATACTTTTCTTTTTTTTAGGTACACTACAGTTCAAAAGTTTTGGTAGGTAAGATTTTCTAATGTTTGTAAAGCAGAAATCTTTTATACTCACCACGGCTGCATTTATTTGATCACAAACAGTAATATTGTGACATTTTTACAACTTAAAATAACTGCTTTCAATTTTAATATATTTAATTAGTTATTAAGTTATTAATGAATAATTATTTTATTCATGTGATGCCAAAGCCGAATTTTCAGCAGCCGTTACTTAAGTCTTTAGTGTCACATGATCCTTCACAAATTATTCGAATTATCATTAAGTAAACAGCGGTGTCAGCTAATATTTTTGTAGAAACCATAATATGTTTTTCAGGATTTTTTGATGAGTAGAAAATTCCACAGAACATTTATTTGAAAAAAAAATTCAAATTAGAAATGTCTTTAATGTCTCATTTGACAAATTGTATGTGCTGAAAAAAGTACTAATATTTAGCTTAATAGGGTTTGATGTCTCTGATATTAAGCTTATATTAACTTTATCTCTAGCTTTATCTCAACTTTTATGAAATTATAATTAACATAATTATACCTCTGATTTAAATATTTTGAAAATAATCATATTCAATAATGATGGGGATCATAAAAGTCTGGCTTCTATTAAATGCTAATTTAAACATTTTGATGTTGTTTTTCTCATTAAGTCTACTAACAGTTACTTTTGGCACATATAGCTTAATGTTTCTTAAACCAAAAGATGACTATTGTTGGATTAGGTTGTAAGTAAAGGTGGATTAATATCTGCTTTAAGATTATGGAAAAATGTAATACAATTATAAAAATAAACATGCCAGAGAGATCTTGCACCAGTCGATGTGAAACTGAGCTCTGAACTTCTTATCGCAGCTGATGATGGGCTCCATCTCCTGACTGCAGCGCAGCTGGTTCTGTGGGGTCTCCACCTCTCGAAGGCACGATGAGAACTGCACGTCTGCTCCCACCATTACATACACACTGCAAACATCACAGAAGCTCCAGGTTTTATGCATGATGTTTATAAACGTTTAAGCTGAGTTTGACAGTGAATTAGTGCTCGACATAACCATGCTGTACAGAAATACAGCATAAAGGCTTTGACGACAATAGCACAAGATAGACAATATACATCTTCTCTGCTCTAACTGAGAGCTTCTAAAAATGCTTTATCTGTAACATTTTATCTTCTGAAAGAGGACATGTATATTTGATGAACAACTTATGCCAACGCATGAGGGAATTCCTCTTAAGAAATGTGAACCGCGAAGGGCAGCCTCTTACGTAAATTCACAGGCCAATACGCACTGTTCTTCTGCCTTCGAAATGCTCTCCCTTTTTTCAAGAATGAATTTATTTGAATAATACTGCAATTTATACAATTACTAAACCCCTTGTCAGCATAATTAAGATTAGCCAGAAGATACACTACTGCTACTTCATATTTGTTGATTTATACCACAAGTTCCCTATCAGTCAGTCACGTTCGATGTAACGTCAGTGTGACTGACTAATGGGATCTCGCCCGAGAGCCCAATCACCTTCAAGTGTTAACAAAACAAGTCAATGACAGTTGGTGTGCGTGTTTCGCCACGCGCACTCCGCCCCGCGGTGCGGGAATAAAAGGAGAGCGTGTGCAAACGCACAACAGCTTTTTGCTTAGGAGCCGAGCCTTTCAGCGAATCTCAGAGAGTGTAAGACAGCAAAACGGCATTGGTGTTACTGCGCATCAGCGGAGGTTGCTGTCCAGTGCTGCTTCTGACGGCGTGCTGCAGCTCTTCATTCTGCGGTCGCGCTGCGACCTCCCCTGGGCACTTCAGCGCTTTTAAAAGAATATTTTCTAAAAGAGCAAATCTAAAAGAGCTCCACGAGCGACGGGCGTCTTTTTAAAGATGGCTTCCCACTCGTGTGTTTCTGGATGTGGTCTTTCCTGGCTTCATCTGATGGTCATGATCGCTGTCCCTCGTGCTTGGGCTATCAGCACGCTGAGGCAGCGCTCGTGGATGAGTCATGTTCTCATTGCGGGAACATGACCATCACGATGCTGCGTTCTAGATACCTCCTCACCAAACGAGGGGGTATCCCCCTCGCCCTGCCCCGTTTTAGCTCCTCCGGGTTTCGGAGGGCTACTTCGGCTCATGGTCAGGGTGATTTGAGGATTACAGTGGATTACCGACGAGCTCTCACGTCAGCCCGCCCTTCTGGGAGAATGGCGACTCCACTCTGAGGTAATCCAGCTGATTTGGAGACACTTCGGGGATGCTCAGGTAGACCTGTTTGCCTCCCCGGACACGTCCCACTACCAGCTGTTTTTCTCCCTGTCCGAGGGGACCCTCGGTACAGACGCGCTGGCATACAGCTGGCCTCGGGGCCTACGCAAATATGCGTTTCCCCCAGTGAGCCTTCTCGCACAGACCCTGTGCGTGGTCAGGGAGGACGAGGAGCAAGTCCTTTTGGTGGCGCCTTACTGGCCCAATCGGACTTGGTTCCCAGAACTGATGCTCCTCGCGACAGCCCCTCCTTGGCAAATTCCACTGAGGAGGGAGCTCCTTTCTCAGAGAAGGGGCTCCCTCTGGCACCCGCGTCCAGACTTGTGGAATCTCCATGTATGGTCCCTGGACGGGACGCGGATGTTCTAGGTGGGCTACCTCCAGCGGTAGTAAACACTATCACTTCTGTCAGGGCCCTGTCTACAAGTCTACCCGCTGGGAGGACCCCCGTAGATGCCCGGTCGCAGTCGTGCTCTCTTTCCTGCAAGATGGGTTGGAGCGAAGGCTGTCTCCCTCCACCCTCAAAGTGTATGTCGCCGCTATTGCCGCACATCACGATGCAGTAGACGGTAAGTCTGTGGGGAAACACGACCTGGTCATCAGGTTCCTCAGAGGGGCGAGGAGGTTAAATCCTCCGCGTCCTCATCTGGTACCCTCTTGGGATCTCCCCTCGGTCCTGTCGGCCTTTAGGAGGGACCCCTTTGAGCTTCTGCAGTCAGTAGAGCTTAAGTTCCTGTCACTGAAGACAGTGCTCCTTGCGGCATTGGCCACGGTCAAGAGGGTAGGGGACCTGCAAGCATTTTCGGTCGACGATTCGTGCCTAGAATTCGGACCGGGTTACTCTCACGTTGTCCTGAGACCCCGGCCTGGATATGTGCCCAAAGTTCCCACCACGCCCTTCAGGGATCAGGTGGCTCAGGTGGCTTGCAAGCGCTGCCCCGGGAGGAGGCAGACCCAGCCATTGCTCTGCTCTGTCCCGTCCGCGCCTTGCACATCTACGTGGACTGCACGCAGAGCTTCGTGACCTCAGACCAGCTTTTTGTCTGCTTCGGAGGACAGCAGAAGGGGAAAGTTGTCTCCAAACAAAGACTCACCCACTGAATAGTGGAGGCTATAGTCTTGGCCTATCAGGCCCGGTGCTTACCGTGCCCCCTTGGTGTGAGAGCACACTCTACGAGAGGCGTTGCTTCCTCTTGGGCTTTGGCGCGGGGCGCCTCGATAGCAGACATTTGTAAAGCTGCCGGCTGGGCAACACCTAATACGTTTGCAAGATTTTATAATCTCCGTATAGAGCCAGTGTCCTCCCGTGTACTTGTCTCGGATGGCCAGTAACACTGGAACCTGCTCGGTGTCAATCACGCTTGCTGCACCATTCCCCTCTATGGACCGGATACATGCGCCTTGTTGCTTCTCAGTTCTGTTCCCCACGGCGAACCCTGTTGAAGTTCCTCCCGCACCCTCGGCAGTCAAGGGTGGCAGAGTGCCAGACGGCAGGTCCAGCACTCGTGTGTTGCCCAAGGTCAGCCCTTGTGCTGGGCTAGGTGCCCGTGTGTAGTGATTCCCCTTTGGGTGATCCCACATGTATATTCTTTCACAGTACGGCTCCCCTCACGGTGAGCCCGTGTCTTTCCCTGGCAGAGACCTTCTGCCCTCTCTGCTGTGTAGCTATCTCACCCCAAGCTGGCTGAGTCTACCTCAGAGACTCCCATATGTAGTACTGCCCTTGGCCAGTCCATATGTGTAATCTCCACATGGTACCTCCTTACGCAGGATGTGGCTCCGTAGCGTCCCCCTACTTGGTGTATGCTTTCCCAGTGTTGTCCTACCCACTGTACGGAACAACAGTGGCTGTCATCTCTGCCTAAGCCCTGTCCTATCTTCCATCCCAACTGGTGTGGGGGGAATTGCCGGCTTCTGCAGGGCACTGGAGGGGGTCAGCAATAGTGGCGTTTTCCAAGGGATCCCATTAGTCAGTCACACTGACGTTACGTCGAACGTGACTGACTGATAGGGAACGTCTCGGTTACTTGTGTAACCCTCGTTCCCTGAAGGAGGGAACGGAGACGTAACGTCCCATCGCCATAGTTGCTGTACCACCGCTGTACAGCCGGGGCACACAGTCTCGGCTCCTCAGCGAAAAACTGTTGTGCATTTGCACGCGCTCTCCTTTTATACCCGCACCGCGGGGCGGAGTGCGCGTGGCGAAACACGCACGCCAACTGTCATTGGCTTGTTTTGTTAACACTCGAAGGTGATTGGGCTCTCGGGCGAGATCCCATTAGTCAGTCAAACTGACGTTATGTCTCCGTTTCCTCCTTCAGGGAACGAGGGTTACACAAGTAACCGAGACGTTCTGTGCCACAATTAAAAATTTTTGCAGTGTATATTTAGATATCACCTCTCTTTCAGGTCGTTGATAGGTAATGGCACTCGTCCGCCCCGGTCCAACGCTGAAGTGATGTTGATGGCATTGAGTCTCTCCGGTTGCCACACGTTCTTGACCGCACCGAGAAAATCTCCCAGCACTTCACTGGCCAACATCTCCTCAACGTTCATGTTCTTGATGAAAAACTCAGCCTGATAGGGCAGAGGAAATTCTGCCAGAAAGCAAAAGAGGAAAAACATGAACATATCTTCCTGTATGCAATTAGAAGTAATCCATACAATGTTACATAACAGTTGGATAATAAGGCTGTCATGTTGAAGTGTCTCTTCATGGCAGATGGTGGACAGCGTCACAGTAAGGTCACATCTGCACTGAAACAGTTGCTCAGCTTAAAGTTAAACACAGATCATAGTATTTAATATAAACATAAAATACATCTATTTTTTTATTACATCTATTATAGGTTTAAAATATCCTCAACTAATAACAGTATTACAAAAAAAATTATGTCTGGCTGGTAGATTCATGAATCTTAAAATGACATATTCTCCATATTAAGTCTTTCTTTGAGCGTATGGCTGTATGTTATATTGAGATTTGTGAAATCAAATCTGTTCTTGGCTCTCACCTTCTGTAGACATGATGTTTATGACCAAGTTGTGCCTGGCAGTTTCAAAAGTGCGTTTATTATACGCGGTAATCTGCAACACGCAAGAGGGAAAGTTTAAGCCTGGCTCAGGGTAGCTTTACATTCATGCCATGCAGAGGATGTCAGAACCAGATGCAAACATACAGTTTCTCAAGGGTAAAGAAGAACAACAAAGCCAAATCCTTACATGAATCTAAAGATAAGCATACTTTTGCATACAAATTCAACTTTGTCCAGTTACCTACGACTTTCCTAGCAAATTTGTTTTTGATTTATTTCTACGGGAAAAAAATTATACACTACTATTCAAAAGCTGGGTCAGTATTATTTTTTTAAATGTTTTTGAACAACATTTATTTTTTGCTACATTATAAATGGCTTTACTGTCAATTTAATGTATCCTTGCTGAATAAAAGTATTAATTTCTTTCCAAGAAAATCTTACTGACCCCAAACTTTTACACAGTAGTGTATGAGATCAGATGTGTTTAGACATAATAACACACCTCGATGATGGTCGGCTTGCCCACATGCTCAGCGGTTGGTGAGCCATAGAGGACTCCATCACTATGAGGGGTTCTTTGAATGTAACGCAGCCATCCAGGCCTGTCAGGATAGCCTTTGAGGTTGGTGTTAAATGTGATGGGGTCAATACTTGATTCACCTGAAATGAAGAATAATTTATTTATTTAAGTAATAT
The DNA here is from genome assembly GCA_003573665.1 of Oxygymnocypris stewartii. Classification (NCBI taxonomy): domain Eukaryota; kingdom Metazoa; phylum Chordata; class Actinopteri; order Cypriniformes; family Cyprinidae; genus Oxygymnocypris; species Oxygymnocypris stewartii. The sequence goes on from QVTF01000001.1 coordinate 3,315,701, forward strand.
GGTATGACAGCCTGTGCCAAATTTAAAAAATATTATGTAGAGAAATGTACTTTATATTTATCATGTGCCATGTTTCCTTAGAAAATAGTCATTTAAACTGACATTAATATGTTTGGTGTGCAGTGTTTTAAAAAGTAGCTTCTAAGGTAATCAGGTGTTTCATAAAAATGTTTAAAGCAAAACATTTACTCTGTATAGGCATATTATTAAATAGTAAGTAGTGGAGTAAATATACCTGCTTTTGGATATGGTGGGAACTCTCCTTTAAAGTAATCCCTCTCTAGCACATGAACGAAAAGCACTCCAGCAGAAGGATAAACGTTGCGGTCGGCGTGCGACTTAGAGAGAATGGTGACCACTGGTGTGGATAGAAATTACAAAGTAATTAAATGCAGTGTAATGTGGTAGACAAAATTACCTTACTGCAAACAGAAAAACATCTGCACATACAAAAAAAAAGCTATTAGAAAACAATCAAATATATACACACTAGTGCTGTCAAACAATTAATTGCAATTAAAGGCATAAAAATAAAAGTCTTTGTTTACATAAAATGTGTGTGCACTATATATTTATTATGTATATTAAAAGTACACATACATGCAAGTATATATTTAAGAAGAAAATGTATATGTTAAGTAAATTTATATATAATATAATATAATATTAATATAAATATATGTATATATATTATTAAAATATATACTGTATGTATAACAAAAACTTATTTTGGATGCAATTAATCGAGTTTAATCGTTTGATAACACTAATACACACGACCATTCAGCATGATTTTTTTAAAATAAATTAATACTTCTATTCAGCAAGGATACATTATAATCAAAATTAACAGTAAAGACATTTATAAATATTTTTAGACAACAATTTTAAGCAGCACAATTTTATTGCACCAAATCATCATTAGAATGATTTCTGAAGGATCATGTGAGATTGAAAACTGGAGTAATGGAGTACTGAACATTTTTTGGCATCAGTTTTGCCAACCTTTAAATGATCTGAGATGACCGAACACCTGAGAAGAGATGATGACAACCCTTCAGAGGACCTCAGAGGAAGCCAACCATCAGCGATTATACTGAATTAACCTAATTTTGCCATACGTTAATTATATTGAGTTTCTACAATATACTGTACATCTATTTTAGAAACTTAATTTCCTGTGACTTTGATTTGCAACGATTGTATCGTAAAAAGCGCTATACAAATCATCTTGAATTGAACATGAATAAATTACATTAAAATACAATAATTATTTAAATTAATATTTCCCAATATTACAGCTTTTACTCTATATTAGATTTTAGAATATGCAGACTTGGTGAGCATGAGAGACTTTTATCAAAAACTATTAAATTGTATTGTATATACTTGATATAAAACTAAACATAACATTTTCATAGTAACTTAATTTAAATAAATAAATAAGATTTTGTTGTTTCATAATAGACAGAAATAACAAATAATGTTATAATTTATAGATATAATTTAGAAAAGCTTAACCGTGATTATCTTTGCATTCATAATTTGTCGTTCTTTTTCCTGTACTCTAATGTAAACTCTATTTTTAACTAGTATTTTTTTCTTCTTCTTGTATTTAAGCGTTTATATAAGAGGGTGTGTTTCTTTCGTCTAAAAATCATCTGTGTGGGAGTGTGTGAGAATGTGTTATGTGAGAAATATGGGAAAGTGTTTCTAGTACAGTGAATCACAATCTCAAACGCTCAACGCAACTCTCACACGCCCTCCCCCCATCCCTCGCTCTGCACATTAAACCCCTATCTCTGGTGTAACACATACAAGTATTATTTAAAAGAAAAGCGCTCAGTGGTTCATAATAGATATGCTGGAGAGATGGTTGCCAGCATGCTTTCACGGTCTCTTTCTTTTCTCACTTGAAGTCAGCTGGGAGGAAGCTGGTTTTAAATCTCCACAGGGGAGTGTGCTTCACTGGGAGAAAGCTACTGCAGCGATGCACTACAGAAACACCAGATCTCTTCAAGCTCTCAGATACAAACTGCTGCTAGTACATCACTCAAGGCAGAGCATGTGCTTACATAGAGGCTGAAGGTTTATTAAGCAGGTCAGCAACAGCAAAAAACAATGGATTACACAAAGAAAGCTGACATAAATTTTAAAAGGTTTTAGGCCCCGCCATAGCACAGAAACTGCACTTGTTAAAATTACAAATGACTTGCTTCTTGCGTCAGACCAAGGCTGCATCTCATTGCTAGTTTTACTTGATCTTAGTGCTGCGTTCGACACTATAGATCATGACATACTCATAGATCGATTACAAAACTATACAGGTATTCAAGGGCAGGCTTTAAGATGGTTTAGATCCTACCTGTCCGATCGCTACCACTTTGTTTATTTAAATGGGGAGGCATCTCAATTATCACCAGTAAAGTATGGAGTACCACAAGGATCTGTCCTAGGTCCTCTGCTATTTTCATTATACATGTTGCCCCTTGGTAATTTTATTAGAAAATACGGAATTAGTTTCCATTGTTATGCTGATGACACTCAACTATATATCTCAACAAGACCAGATGAAACTTCTAAACTATCTAAGCTAACGGAGTGTGTTAAAAATATAAAAGCAATAATTTTCTCTTATTAAATTCAGATAAGACCTATTAAAAGATATTACTTATTGGACCTAAAAACAGTACACAGAATATCTTGGATCACAATTTGCAACTAGACGGATGTACTGTTACTTCCTCTACAGTCAAAAATCTGGGTGTTATATTAGACGACTTAAGATAACAACTTATCTTTTGAAAATCATATTTCCCATGTTACAAAAACAGCATTCTTCCATCTTAGAAACATTGCCAAGCTATGGAACATGTTAACTGTTTCTGATGCAGAAAAGTTAGTTCATGCATTCATGACCTCTAGACTGGACTATTGTAATCCACTGCTAGGTGGTTGTCCTGCATCTTCAATAAACAAGCTACAGATAGTACAAAATGCTGCGGCTAGAGTCCTTACCAGGTCAAGAAAATATGATCATATTACTCCAATTTTACAGTCTCTGCACTGGCTACCTATTAAGTTCCATATCAGTTACAAAATATTATTACTTGCCTATAAGGCCCTAAATGATTTAGCTTCTGCGTACCTAACTAATCTTCTATTACGCTACAATCCAACGCGCTCCCTAAGGTCGCAAAACTCTGGACTCTTGGTAGTACCTAGAATAGCAAAGTCCACTAAAGGAGGTAGAACTTTTTCATATTTGGCTCCCAAACTCTGGAATAGCCTTCCTGATAACGTTCAGGGTTCAGACACACTCTCTCTATTTAAATCTAGATTAAAGACACATCTCTTTAGCCAAGCATTCATATAATGCATCTCACAATCTTGTACTGCAGTTATATCTGATCAAATGCACATTATTGTTACAGAACAATACAGAAATCCAATTACAGAAATCCACAATGTTACAGAATTACAGAACTGTTACAGAATTACAGAATAACAATTACAGAAATCCACACTGAAGGCAAACATGCATGCACTGTAGGGGCTTGTTGAACAGCTGTGTCGTTACTAACGGTTTTATCCACGGTGGAGGTATTGATCTGTTTCTGGGTTGTTGATGGCTGTGGTTTTGTGCACATGGGGTCACAGATGCATGCTTTGAATAATTGGAGTGCCAGATGGTTTATTCTGTCACCCTGAGGCGACCTTAGCTCAGAGCCTGATATAAACCCAACAGTGACAAATCCACATCCCAGGGTCTATAAAATGATTTGAATACTGTGTGAACTCAAGGCAAACTAAAGGTGATGCACAACACTATATGCTAATGGCTCAACCATTTATGGTTAATGCCAAACTTGGCGACACTATGTAATGGCAGAGTGAACATGCACATGCGCAAACACGCACAAATTACAGACGGGCCCTGCAGTGGAAATGGTTAATCCTGGTTTATGATTTTATGTGCTGACCTTGGGTGGGCCAAATAAAGATATTCATCATGTGCCACACTTTCTCTTTTGCTCCCTCCCTTTCCATGACACAGCCAGGGATGTCCTAAAGAACCGTCAAATCAGTGCTGTGCTGACTTCTCCTTTCCGGTCAAGGGGGAATTTATGCACTTCACGATTCATTGGGAAGAAAAAAACAGTGGAGACTGATTGGAAGATTGACAAAACGTCAAACTGTTCAAAGTACTGCGCCTGGAAGTCAATGTTATGCACAAAACTGGGTCAGCCTGTCATGAATAAGCTGTAGCCGGGAACACACTCAAGGTGAAGTGAGTGAGTGCTTTTCTCAAGCCATCCTTTTAACAGGTAATACCGATTTTCATTTTAATACATTTGAAGAAGTGGATAACGATTTTAAAATCAATGAATTCATTCATAATGAACATAAAATGCTAAATGTATTATGCACATCAAAATGTTTATGTGAAACTGTAAGCATAAAAAAATACATGTTATATATTAAGAGGTTGAATAACTGTGCTACTGCATGTTATAATACACAACAAGTAATTTTGTTAAAAAAAGTAGCCTAGTTCTTTCTCTTCTACTTCAAAAGAGCCAAGAGAAAGTTGAATTATATAGGTTGGCGATTCAGCAGGTTGGCAGGTGTTAAGCCCAAAAAGCTTTGCACGGCAAAGTGCTGAAGTGGGTTATGATCGCTTCAAACACATCGGCTTTGTCTCAAAATCCAGTGAGCTGCCTACCTAGTCAGCATTTCGAACATCACATGCACTGATTTGGGTATCTGGCTAAACATGTCATAATGCCCAAACCTACTGTACAAGTAGTTTATGAATGAATCAGTGTGCTAAATGAATATTCAGTTAGTTCACATGACTCGTATTTTTCATTCACCTGCTGTACAAACCTTCTTTTTAAAGTGCCTTTGTTGATTATTATTGTTATATATCTTCAGCAATTAACAGTTGTCACAGTTTTTCTGGGGTCTCCCTGTTAATTTGTTACTGTAAACTAAATTGAAAACATTAATTATGTAGCATAACCCGCAGAACCGATTCAAAAGATTGGAGTCACTGGGATGAATCACAATCCCCACCGCTTCTAGGCAGGCAGCACGCTAGTGTTTGAGACAGCCATTCTTTGCAATTACTCACCACCACTCTGAAACACAGATCTCTGTTTGGAGTCAATTAAAGCCCGGGTTTGTCCGTCTATGCCACTGACAGAGCGAACTATTACGGCTTTTACAACGGACAAAACAGGCAAAATAGAGGGAAAAAATGTCATAAAACCATTTACTAAGAAAAACAGCGTCGTCATTTTACAAGACATTCCCGTTGTTAAGGCAAAATAACCAAGTGTATTAATGTTGCTGGCATTTAGCTATAGTATATATACTACTATATTATTAGTGAAATCTCCTATATTAAAGTATTTTTCACGTAGTACGTTACAGTTGATATACAGTCTCTGCAGCTTTGAATAACGATTAACTGCCAGTCAGTTTATCCATATGATGTAATGAGAACGAGTGCTATTCCGTTAGCCAGCAGGCTAACGTTAGCTTTCATCCAACGGAAAATAAGGAGTTTTTCTCCTAGTGTCGTCGTCTCATGTCTTTATACGTACCCACTATGAGCCCCACGAAAACGCCAACCGAGACCATCGTTCATTTGCCGCAGTAGCTCTTAACATCACACATTTGAAGTGTGTGAAGGAATACAATTAAAAACGGCTTGCCATACGCTGGTGGTCCTCGGGATGTGACAGCCATACGCATCATCCCCCGCTGGACCGCTACTCGGGTTCCTCCCACTCACTGAACCTGATGAGCGCTGGTTGGCTGAAACATCTGGCGAAGATGCTAGAAAAAAATCACAAGCTACATTTACAGGAGGGGCCCAGTCAAGACGGAATGGAAAACATATGTACCATATACCATACAATAATTATTTTGTAAAATGCAAACCCAATTGTGGAAGCATTTATTATTATTATATTATGAATTTTGGTTTATGATGTATATGCTAAAAAAGGCCAGTGTCATGGATTCGTCATGATCACAGCCACCTCAGCAAAGAGTATAGAATACCAAGAGGCGAAAATCTGATTTCTGCTTTTGGAGTAACAGCCACTAGGTGGCTCTTCGGTAGCGTGGCCGCCATTTTGGGGTGAAAGTTCCAACTGGAAAATGTTACAGATATACAGAAATAGATAGAATAACAACGAAGGAGAAGTCAAAGTAGAATAAAAAACGCAATGATGGGCAATCCTCTGCAAAAACTATCAGTGTGACAGTGAAAATCTAGCTTTTTATCGTTTCCCCAAAGACCCTGCACAGGTAATTATACACAAAGTGTAAGTTAGGCTATATTGCGTTTTGAAGTGGGAAGTAGCGCTATCTTATGGACATGATAACTTTAACTGTTTTTAGTCTAGTAGTAAACTTAAATATTTTTAGGAACTGCTGGTCCTATAGCCATAGGAACCATAATAATGATTTATTTGGATATGAGACTATAGTTGCGCATGCAACTTCACACATTTACAATTACTTACTAGTCTATATTATTACTATTACTCCAGTAGGTCTGACATATATTGTATGTTTTAACCCCTGGAACACACTGCAAACATGATCTAGATTAGAACATGATGCATCACTGTGTCTGCCATTAAATAATATAACATTTTTGGAGAAAGTGGAGAAAGTGGAAAGTGGCTGGTACTTGTGTTTTGTGTGTTTTTTTACATAAAAACTTTTTTTGTTTTTCGTTTGTTTACCGTCTTCCTTTAATGGACATTAATATAAGACAATCAATACTGCAAAAACAGTTTACTGTCAAGATGTTATTCCTGTAATAGATTTATTATACAACATTCCTAATTTTTCTGTCATTACTTTAATGTCATATTTTGGTATTAATTCAGTGTTTATAATGTTAACACTTATTTTCAACCGAAACTGGTTTCTAGAGAGCAAAAGGTTTTGTAAAAAAAAAAAGACTTTAAAATAAAGTCTGTAAAATAGACTGGTAAAAGGATTTGATGATCACTAGTCTAGGGATTGTACATTATTTTTGTCATCGTTCAGGCTGTATTTCAGCTTTAATATACGTTTTTTTTTTAAAACAAAGCAGCTGATATTTAACAAGGAAAATGTATGATAGAACATAAATATGGGTAGGTAAAGGGTTTACAATAATGTAATATTTTTACTTGGCAAACAATAAGCAGTATGAAACAGTCTAGTCAATTTGTGGAGGGGACCTATCTATAATATTTATATTTAAGTATGTTACAAATATATATATATATATATATATATATATATATAGAGAGAGAGAGACAGATACATATATACTTTAAATGTGTTATTGTAAATTGGTCAAGCGCGACTGGCCCCTATTGTTCTACGGCGTTTTTGTGTAGTTTTCAGTCCAAAATGGCGGCGGCACAGTCATGTCATGGGCGCAACTGTTGCTATGGAGCGTTCTTGGGCTTCTATACTCTTTGACCTCAGTCACTGACCACAACAATCACCAGATCACAATCACCTGAATACTAATCACCCGCACCTGCAGCCATCAATCAGCACTCCTTCAAATACACGCTTAACTCAGACACTCATCGTCTGGTCTACCGTTCACTACCCCGAACAGTTCTCAGTGTGCGCTTACCTGTGTATACTTACCTTTCAGACTCCGATAATCTTCCAGCTATTCTCCAACGAAGTACTCCATTGTTCCTGGTTCCTGCTCTCCTCTGATCCTGCAACGATAAACTCACATCAGTATTCAGACTCTAGATTAATTCTATCATCAAGATTCTCACCTGCCATTTTCTCCTCTCCACCTGCTCATTTTCAGTCAATAAATCATCCTGCTATTCTACTTACCTGCTGTCTCTGACTACGTTTATGACACCTATCATTTTAAGTTATTTCTTTTTTATCCCCTTTCTTTCTTTCTTTCTTTCTTTCTTTCTTTCTTTCTTTCTTTCTTTCTTTCTTTCTTTCTTTCTTTCTTTCTTTCTTTTTCTTTCTCCCTCCCTTTCTTTGGTATTAATTTCTGTCAGTATTTTTTTTTAATTAGCTTCTTTTTTCCTTCTAAATTTTAACACTTTGCTTAGATTTGAAGTTTTTCTTGCTGAGATTTCCCATACTTATCTTACATCATGCGTTGTCCTTTGTTTAGTTGTTTGTATTTCTTCCTATTCATTCATTCATTTGTTAATTAATTCATTTATATTTCAATGTTCATTATTTGTAATTAAAAAGATGCTCCATGAAAAAAATAGATGTTTATAGAATGAAATATAATTATACAATAGTAATAATAATGTGCCAATAGTCAACATACTACCATACATCGTATGGGTCAAAATTATCAATTTTTTTATGCTAAAAATCAATAGGATATTAAATAAAGATCATGTTTCATTAAGGTATTTAGTAAATTTCCTTCCATAAATATATCAAAACTAAATTTTTGATTAGCAAAATGCATTGCTAAGGACTTCATTTGGACAACTTTAAAGACAATTTTCTCAATATTTTCACCAATTTAATTTTACTTTCAATTTTAGAATTGGTGACTTATGTACAAAGCAGCATGACTACTAAAATGTGATGTATTTTAGCATGTAGTGCAAATGCAGTGTTGTAAGACAAACACAACCCCTCTCAAAGGATAATACACAGGAGGCTCCTCCCTCCCCCATCCATCATGCCCCATAAGCTCTAAAGATGACAATGAGATAAGGTCTATTAAAATGCATTCAACCCCCCGTGGAGAGGCTGAGCACGCAGATGGTCATGGCTCTTTTCACTGTGCACAACTGGACAGCCATAGTGAGCATGATTGATACAAACCTTCTGTTGAGTCTTTATCATTTTTTTTACCTCATGAATAAAAGTACCTCATGCATCCTGTGCCATCAATATTTTAGGTTGCTAAGCAATATATCCAGACATCCGCTGACAGGAATACAAGGGGATCAAGTGTTAAGCAATAAGTAGTACTAAAGAGGGTGTAACAGAATATTTTTGTTGTCAATTGTGCTACCCACAACTCAGTTCAGCAGTTTCATTAAATGTCCTTGCCAGTTTTTGGGTTAAAGGCAAAGAAATAGGATTGGGATTCAAAATTGGCTCAATGAAACAAACAAGAAGTAAACCATTTTTTTTTGCCTAGTATGCAGTAAACATCACTAGTCTAAACCTTGTAAAAACTATTTAGAATATTAGAAATCCTGTTTTTCCTCATTCTCAGAATAATTCATTTTTTGTATATTCATACTTGTATGACTTCCTCATGCTGCAAAGGCGACACAGATTCTGTATCTGAATTAAAACGTGCATAATGCATTTATGAAAAAGTTAATGTTGTGAATGTGAATTATTGCTCCCAAATCCCCCAAATTCCATGTAAAAATGTAATGCCAACAGTCTAATTGTTGGCTATTTGTTCAGCTGATCACATTATAGATTATATTATTGAATTATCCTTCTTGTCACCACGTGGCCTCTAATGCAACCACTGTAGTTATTATGCTGCGATTTTAATGATTTACTTTAATTTGCCAGGCTGCATTTACTCGTTCCCTCTATACACAGATTATTGGACCAAACCATTCTTGAAAATTAAGGTAACGCACCTGTCGCGCTGTTGAAGCTCACATAAAAATAGCACACAGTCAAGTAACCCACTTAGTTTCGGTAAATACATTTAGAAATACGGAACTGGCTTGGTTTGAGTGATAGTTTGACTCTGAATGGTGCAATGTATCCCTACTAAAGGAATGGCAGCATCACCCCTCGCCTGCGATGGCATTGTCTAGCTGCGCACTGTGTGTGTGTGTGTGTGTGTGTGTGTGTGTGTGTGTGTGTGTGTGTGTGTGTGTGTGTGTGTGTGTGTGCTTGTAAAGCCCGTCTTGTATGTCATACTGTGTCAATTGTCTGGTGAATTCCAGCATGGCAGCTTGATACTAATAGAGGAGCTGAATGAAATGTTGTTCAATATCATTCCCCTTTGGTTAATGAATTAAATCGAGGACACATTTATTATCGGGGTAACTGGCATTACATTTGAAGGCGTAGGTAAGTGACCGTTTTGGAGCAACAACAAGGGAGTTAAGCAATACTTGTGTCACTTCTGCTTCGTGTTTGTATACGATGTTTCGCTAGCTGTGGCTAAATGCACTCGCAGGAATGAGCTAGGTCTGTATTTTTCGAGTGTTTCTGAATTCTGGGTTTGAAGGATGGAGCTGTCAGTGCAGGCGATGTGATGTGATGCGCGTAAGGGTTGGTTGTTCATCATCTTTGAATAGTGCAATGGTTGCACTTTTGCTAAATGCATTTTTACATTTGCCACACGTGTTTACAATTTATTTATGTTATGCATGTTGTGAGAGTTAAATGTGCGCTGTTATTTAACCAACAACAACTGTTTTACATCATGTAGGTCGTGGGCACAGTTATCGTTTGTCCTTGTGTTGGTCTGAAATGTGCATCTGCCTTTCCGTGTTGTTATTATCGACATCAAATATTAATTCATGAAATGCGGGGCTGATTTTTAAACACGTCCTGGCAGCGTAAAATGCAGCGGCTGTCTGCGGTACACGATGGGTAATGGAAGACGAATCTAATCTATGAGTCATGTTGAGATTTGCGTCGAAAACACATCGGTGCATCAACAACATCGCGCTGAAATCGAGTGCTCCGTCGGTCCTTATGGCAAAGTGATAATCACGCACAATGTTCAAGAACCAGGGCGGTGGACTCTTAAAGCCAGTGCAAAGGCATGCCGAGCCACTTTTTATCTGTTGTTTACAAACTGATGTGCAGCGTTGCTTCAAAGATGTTGTTGTTTTCATCTGTCGTGCTGCTGTTCAGTAGGCTATTGTAACAGCAAATTTGAACTCCACTAAGCCAACCCAAATCTAAGTTTGACACGTTTTTGTGTAGATATGTGATTAGAATTACAGTAAAATGGGAGATTCATGCCTCATCAAAACACTGACGAAATTTAATTGCAAAATAATACAAAGTGGGCTTATAAGGTGCGTACCCACCTGTATACCAAATAAGCCCACTACACATCTCCAGTGCAAATGCTTTACATCATATTAGACCAATCAAACTGGAGTATCTGAGTATCCATTCAACAAAATCCAAACAATCCCAATATGGATACTGCTTGAATTTTACCACACTGTCAGACATTTCTGTAATTTCCACAGTTATTTACTGTATATCACCCAGTATAATACTGTGAATCCACTTTACAGTTAATAACTGTAAAACCCTTTGCATTATGGGAATTTTCTGTGATGTCAGACCCAGGCCCGGTTCTAGGATTGCGTGACTGGGGGGGCGGCATTTCGAAAACTTGGTAGGGCAGCATTATTTTATGGAGGTTGGGGGGTGGCTGTTTTAAAATAAGCTATTTTTAAATAGGCTAATATATTTTTACATACAGACCACAATACTAATTCATAATTCAAATTACACAAAAAAATCGAGTTCAAAAGATGACATCCTTGATTATTAATTCTAAAAACTGATTCTTAATACTGTGAGTTTTCATGATCAAAAACTGCAAACATTCAATGATGCTCAAGGCAACATATTAAGATTTTACTTTAGAACAGTGGGCAGAACAGGACCGCACAGGACAAACATAGGATTTATAAAAACAAATCATAAAAACAGTCTGGATCATCAGGTAATGAAAATCAAGCGCAAGTAAACTTTTAAACTGCTTAATTTGTGTAAATGCATATATCAACTATTTGTAAATGCCTGTTATGTGAAAAAGCTTATTCAGGGCAGTACTAAATAAAAAAACAACAACATGTAATTTAAAATATATTTTTTCCCCTTATTTTTTAGGCTATTAATATATTGCAGATTCTGCAAGGTGTATGTAAACTTATGACTTAAACATATAAAAATATGCATAGCGTGTGTCGCTAATAAAGTGAAAATGAAATGAAAAGTGTCTATTGCGGCATTAAATTTAGATCTGCAAATAGGGCATCATACTTCTTTTTATGAGTTTTTACAGCATTTTGCATTTTAACTAATCACACAAGATTCTCTTGATTTTATGAACTCAATGGCCAGTCATGCAAGAGTTCAAATGAGACATGCTGAAACGCTGGTGTTTTGGTCGGTGACTGAATTCTGCACTCTGGCAAAATCAGAAACTACAAAATGCAGGTGTACGTGCCATGTACAGGTGCATCTCAATACATTAGAATGTTGTGGAAAAGTTCCTTTATTTCAGCAATTCAACTCAAATTGTGAAACTCGTGTATTAAATAAATTAAATGCAGACAGACTGAAGTAGTTTAAGTCTTTGGTTCATTTACTTGTGATGATTTTGGCTCACATTTAACAAAAACCCACCAATTCACTATCTCAACAAATTAGAATATGTCATAAGACCAATAAAACTATTTTTTGAGTGAATTGTTGGTTTTCTGGAAAGTATGTTCATTTACTGTATATGTACTCAATACTCGGTAGGGGCTCCTTTTGCTTTAATTACTGCCTCAATTCAGCGTGGCATGGAGGTGATCAGATTGTGGCACTGCTGAGGTGGTATGGAAGCCCAGGTTTCTTTGACAGTGGCCTTCAGCTCATCTGCATCTTTTGGTGTCTTGGTTCTCATTTTCCTCTTGACAATACCCCATAGATTCTCTATGGGGTTCAGGTCTGGTGAGTTTGCTGGCCAGTCAAGCACACCAACACCATGATCATTTAACCAACTTTTGGTGCTTTTGGCAGTGTGGGCAGATGCCAAATCCTGCTGGAAAATGAAATCAGCATCTTTAAAAAGCTGGTCAGCAGAAGGAAGCATGAAGTTCTCCAAAATGTCTTGGTAAACGGGTGCAGTGACGTTGGTTTTCAAAAAACACAATGGACCAACATCAGCAGATGACATTTCACCCCAAATCATAACAGACTGTGGAAACTTAACCCTGGACTTCAACCCTGGTCGGCAACTTTTTCGGCATGACGTGCCCCCCCAACGTTCAAACATTTCTTGAACAACAGCTATACAGTGTGACCATACTGAACACCACTGTGTGTGTGAGAGACAAGGCCAATATATTAAAACCGTTTAGTTTAATCACCGTTCTATCTTAATTCACACACACCACTCACACACAGAGATCGGATATCACATTCAGAAGCTCATAAACTTCTTGTCAATTCTTATTAATCGATACTGAATCACTACTTTATATTTCTCAGCAATGAGGGGGGTAAAATTGCTGTATTTTAAGTAACTAAACTCAGCTTCATTGTTTGTAGAGAGAGACGGACGCTTACAAATCTCTCTCTCTCTCTCTCTCTCTCAAAATGGCCATATTTGAGAAAAAAAATTCAAGTAGTTTGCATCACTGGATATACTGTGCATCTGTGAATGGTAAACCCCGCCTACTTTGATTTGATCGGCTATCTCAGTCATTTTGACTTTGAAGAGCGCTTGCTGAGGCTTTGATGTGAAGCACTTATGTGCAGCGATCACGCACATCTCTGTAGACTAGCGCAAGTGAATTCTAACACTTTAATAGTATTTATATTTCCTAACAGGCTGTGTGACTATGAGACGTTATTACATCACAATGTACGTCAGCATGCAGTTTTCCCTATTGCTCACATGCCAGCGATTAGGTATCCGACCCCTGCTCTAGGACCTTGATTTCCAAATGAAATACAAAACTTGCTCTCATCTGAAAAGAGGACTTTGGACCGCTGGGCAACAGTCCAGTTCTTCTCTTTAGCCCAGGTAAGACCCTCTGACGACAACTGTAGCCAAATTCCTTGACACGTCTGTGTGTAGTGGCTCTTGATGCCTTGACCCCAGCCTCAGTCCATTCCTTGTGAAGTTCACCCAAATTCTTGAATCGATTTTGCTTGACAATCCTCATAAGGCTGCGGTTCTCTCGGTTGGTTGTGCATCTTTTTCTGCCACACTTTTTCCTTCCCCTCAACTTTCTGTTAACATGCTTGGATACAGCACTCTGTGAACAGCCAGCTTCTTTGGCAATGAATGTTTGTGGCTTACCCTCCTTGTGAAGGGTGTCAATAATTGTCTTCTGGACAACTGTCAGATCAGCAGTCTTCCACATGATTGTGTAGCCTAGTGAACCAAACTGAGAGACCATTTTGAAGGCTCAGGAAACCTTTGCAGTTGTTTTGAGTTGATTAGCTGATTGGCATGTCACCATATTCTAATTTGTTGAGATAGTGAATTGGTGGGTTTTTGTTAAATGTGAGCCAAAATCATCACAATTAAAAGAACCAAAGACTTAAACTAGTTCAGTCTGTGTGCATTGCATTTATTTAATACTCTAGTTTCACAATTTGAGTTGAATTACTTAAATGAACTTTTCCAAGACATTCTAATTTATTGAGATGCACCTGTAAATAAGAGAATCATTCATCATACACGGCAGACAGCATCACTGATATAAGTGGAGCTATTTCTTTTTGTAAAACTGAAGTGATAATGTTCTTTGATAATGTAAATGTTCTTTGCTCATTGTATTTGTTTGTTGTTTGAATAACTGGACATGCGGAGTTATAATTATAAATGTAAAAATGTGTTTTTATTAAACCTGTGATCAGGCTAAATACAAATTCAGACTTATTGAAATATTTTGTGACATAGGATGGTACTTGTCTAAAAAGGGGTTTATGATTTGTGTAGCTAAGAGATTACAGTGCTACAGTGGTTTGAGCACGTTTGACTAGAGCGCGATTTAAAGAGCTGTTGTGTTTATGTGATTGTCAGTGGCCATCTTGAGAAGCGAGAAAGCTTTGGAAAACGGCTCCTAAAAAGGATGAGAACATTAATTGTTTTTACAAGTCGGAATGTAAAATTACGGTAATATGGCTTGAACATTTCACATTAAATTCTGTCAGTGTGGGGGAGCTGTAGAACATGCGCCGTGAGGTGCGCAAGAAAAAGCGTCACAGATTTTGCCCGGGGATGAACTCGCGAGAGTGGGAGAGTTCCGGAGAACATCTGCGCTGTGTGTCGATACACCTTACGAGAGAATAAGACCTGCAAGCAAGGTAAAAACATATGTACGTTTGTCTGTATGTTTGTGTCAGATTTTTGCACACCAGTTTAACCCATAGTAACATTTACTCGTCAACACGGTGGCTACAGAACTTTACCACGGTAAACTGCGCTGTCATTTCAAACGACTTTTCTCAGCTTATTGAATTAAGTTATCGAATTAAGGAATTAAAATAATTTTTAACGAGCAGCGCTCATCTTATATTAACATTAGGTTAACTAATTTGAGATTTAGTTCAGGTGTTAGTTTTATGGCTAGCTGCCTTTCTAGTTTTATAATTAGTTTGCTATCATTTTTAATGGAATATAAGATTTACTGAATTTTATTTGTATTTGTGTTTTAATGGCAACTGCAATGAAGCATCAATAAAGACATGAGCATGCCCGCCACCCTGAGACTGATAATTCATGGTAAGAGAACAATTATGGTTTTAAGAGATTTGTGTATTCTATACAAGGTTTGCCTTTCAAAACTGTGTTATTTCTACTTCTTGTTTTACAGAGAAGACATTTCTGTCACCTTACAAAGTGGTTGGTGAGCAAAGGTGGTGGCCACGTTTTGGAGCAGCACCTGGATTTATCTTATGGCTATGTATTCTTTGGCTGTTTGTATTTTTTCCCCATTATGTTTGTGTTGCTTAAAGATTGTTTTTGAGGATAAGTCCAGAGGATACAACATAATGTACTGAAAAACGTCCTAAGACAGGAGAAATGGTGAAGATGCACTATTCCAGTATTGGAAGTTTGTATTTTAAGTGTTATACATGCAATGTTTTAAATAAAGAATTTGATATTTTGCAATTATTGTGTCTGCTTTAATTGAATGCCAGTTGTACCTATGTAGAATAAAAATAAAATGAATTATATATAAAAAATCTAATGAAATCTATATTAAAATGAATGAATTACAGTAGTATACTGATTAATTAGATTTTATTTACAGTAATTTACTTTAAAACAGTACAGTTTGCAGCTGTAAATCAAATAGTTTGCTACTGTAAATCTGAATTATAGTAACTTACTGGCAACAGTGTTGCCAGTAAGTTACTGTAAAAACCCTTTGAAATGTCTAACAGTGCATGGTACCTCAAACCAGTTATTCTGTATCTTATCTTAAAGTCAGTAAATTTCTCTGACACTTTTCATTGGCTGAACATCTATTTGGACTCTTGAGCTTTCTGTCACAGGTCATTCTATCAACTTCATATTTCTTTGCCAAGGCTGCAACATGTTGCAAGACTTATTTTTAGTCTATAGGCCTAGACCTTAATTGATTTTCTCAGTGTGTCTCCACAATAGAATATAAGTGGGTAATGTTCCTGAAATGTGTTTTGAGCACAGTGAATTCAGCTTTTTATAAGAAGTCCTGTACTGTTCTGTACTCGCAGACAGATCATTAGATATTTGATTAGCTTAAGAAGCTCCTATAAACAGTTTTATGTATATTCTTAAAGGATGGTGTGACACTGAAGAATGGAGTAATGACTGCTAAAAATTCAGCGTTGCCATCACAGGAATAAATTGCATTTGAAAATATACTGTATTAAAATAGTAAACTTTTTTTTAATTATAATAATATTTCACAGTATTACTGCTTTTTACAGCATTTTTGATCAAATAAATGCAGACTTGGTGAACAGGAAACTACTTTCAAAAATGTATTGCCTAATTTTATTTACTATATAGGGTCACAATGACAAGTTTCCACTTTTTACAGTGTGCAATTGTGTTCTGTGCACAAATAATTGCATAACTTGCAACCAAACTTGCTACTTATAACATTTTTGTAAATGTTTTCAGGAATCCCCAACAAAATGTGATTGCACCCAACAAACAACCTGAAGGAATGTTACTGTATATTTGAGAAGTCCTCCATTGTCGAGGCTAAGATGTTGAAGACAGAGGCCTCGGCAGAGAGGAATACCCTGAGGAGCGCTTCTCCGCACCGGAATGCCTACAAGACAGAGTTCCAGGCTCTAAAGAAGACATTTGACCAACCAAGACAAGATAGAGACCTCAAACTCAAGGACCAGGAGGGGGTCAGGCAGCCTCGAGGGCGGCAATACGGCGGCCATGTCAGTCGCATGAAGAACATGTTCATGCAAATGGGTACTGAGAGCACTGGGTCAAACAGACGATCAAGGGAAGAAACCTCCCCACAGAAACTCAACAAGCCAACAAACTTCATCAATAGGACAGATGGGTCAGTGGTCAAGTTCCAGCATGGGACTGGGGAGCGGACAGCCGGTGGCCCACATAACTCAAGGTTCTCAGAAACGAGGAAACTCTTTGAGCAGAGCTCCAGAGATACTTCACAGTCGCCTGTGTATTCTTACGGCCGGGACAAGAGGGGTTCTCACGAGCATTTGGATGACTGGCGGGGGGTGCGTTCAAACCGAGGCAGTACAGACTCTTTGGATAGTCTTTGCTCCAGGACAGAGGCCTCATCTCCCACTGTGAGTCAGCTCAGTGCTGTGTTCGAAAATGTAGACCAACAGGGCTCCGGTGCTAATGTCAGAAGAGGCCACGGAGGCGGAAGAGGGCTGTACTCCCCAGATGGCTTACAGAGACATGGAGAGGCCAGCGAGGACGATACCAGTGCACGACAGTCACCGTCATGTGGTTTTTACACTACACGAGTGGGTAGCAAGCACAATCTGCCGGTTTCTTCATCTTCAGAAGATCTACCCAGTCCTAGTCCTCTGTCGGAGGCTGTGGACCAGGTGAAACCTGATAAGAAGAAGGCCCAGGAAACCCCTGAGTTAGTTGATGGATCCAATGAACCCAAACCAAAAGATGAGGTCAACTCAACCAAGGCCATAGACGGTTCTTCAGCAGAGGCTCAAGTCAATGACGCTGCAGGAAATTTACATGAGTCTACAGCTACCAAGGTCCACGAGGACACAGACGGTCATGTGAAAGAGAAGTCTAGCTGGATTACAAAGGATCAAATTGAAGAACCCAATGAGGAATACTGTGGCAATGAGAGAGTTATTTTCAATGCCGATGGAGATGCTTGTTACCAGGGCTGGGGGGAGAGCTGCACTGACCCTGATGATGACCTATATGATGATGATCTTTCCTATGACCCAGGATCAGAGATTACAGAGATTACCGGTCTTCCAGAGGAGGAAAAGGAGGATATTCCACAAAAAAGGAAAATTCGATTCAGCTCTGCTTCCATAAAAGTAAGTTGATTGCTGGTCTTTAACCGTATTAGTGGGTCAATGATGTGACATTTAAAGTCAGCATGAAATGAAAATTCACCCTAACTATACAACTTCTTGTAATTCTTTTAATTCTGTTTAAACTAAATTGAAAATGTCAGTTTATTTCCAAGGCAATATTTCTAATTTCTGTTCAAGTTTTTGAGTTTTTCATCTCATATTGAAACATTATTTTATTTAAGCTTTATTTTAATTATACAAATATTTGTATGTATATACACAAACGTATATTTACTTATATACTTTATACTGTATTCTTTAATAATACATTTCATACATACACTTTATTTGTTCTTACATCAAAAACTTGATGTTTTTTTTTAAATGACAAATGATACATCATGATCATGATACATTTTCATTTTCATTCCTTTACCTTGAAAAAAATATATTAAGAACTAGAAAATGAGTAAGGTATACTCAATAGCATAAACATTTTTCAATAGCATAAACAATATAAAACCAACATGAATACAAGAAATGCATTTGTGTTCTATATTTTTCCTTCTTTTTAAAAGATGTATCTTTTCTTCTCATGAACACTCTTAAAATGTTCTTAAACAGACTTGTTTAAAGATCCCCTGCATCTTGTTATTGAGTTCCTGTTGTTCATCTTGTCTCAAAGCATCATCATAATTGAATCTATAGAGGTCATTGATAATTCAGATTTACAGTAGCAAACTGTATTACTGATTTTCTCCAAATCTAGCGAGAGCAATTCTCTGTTTTACCTTCCTATGTTAGTGTTATTAGTATTTAGATAATGAGCAAATAGAACCATAAACTGACATGCAGAGACCCACTCATGCCTCCAGGGAGACGAACACATATAGCTTCTGTCCTCTCATGCCTCGCTGGCTCTTTTTGCTGTAACTTTTCACACCACCACTGTCTGTCCCCACGCTTGTCAATCCCCGCTCCTCTAGACTATGATCAAGTCACGCTCCCATGAGAACATGGATAACTGCTGTTTTTGCAACTTTTTCCAAGGTGAAGCATGAAGGTAATTTCAGTCTGTCTATCGGTTGTGTTTGGAAGGAAGCTACAGAATCACATTGTTTGAGGGGATTTTTACGATGTTAACTTCTCAGAAATGCATTTTACAGCCAATTAGAGTTCAGATAAATTAACTTAGCCAGCATTTAAATCAATTATCTTTGATTTGGCCATATAATAGCACAGCTGTGGACTAGGGCTGTTGTCATTGATTAGTTGCGATATCATGAAAATCACTGCTTAATGTTTGAGCTGCTGAAAATGTGTTTACAGCTCTGGCTATTAACTCTGATCGGGAGCTGGATGGAGATGCTTGAAAACAAACATTCCCCTGGTTGGATCAGTCCCATTAATACTCTTACGCAATGCTGGACCGGTTCCCTTCCTTCTCTCAATGGGTAAATGTGATGTTTGCTTGCTAATCTCCTTCACGCGAGCTGAATTTCATTGAGCGGTCGTGTGCTGGGATTAACTGAGTTAAAAGGTCCATTACACCCAGTTTGTACACCTTTTTGTGCTATTCTTAGAGTCCCTTAATCAGATCACATCCCAATGCTACTCTCCATTTCAAATCTTGGATCCGGCTGCTAATTATAAACGTGAAATATAGGTCTTCACAGCTGCCAAATGACAAATGTGTGACGATACATTTGAATATAGTTCGAAACTGGTATTTAGATCAATCTGGTAAAAACAAAAGTGTCCTTTAGCTGTGTTCTTTCATAAATAGTCATTAACTAAATATTAATAAATAAAGCATGGTACTGTAACACGTGGAGCGTCCAGAAAATTCCAGGCTTTTGTAAAATGGTATTGTGCCGGCTGGGTTAACCGTTAACTCGACTGAACTGCCCTGGTTGTTAGCTTGACAAAGAAAGACTTTTTCACGAGTCAGGGAATTCTGAACCCTGGCCACATGGTTTTTCTGCAGACATGGAGGAAATAACAGTCTGTGGTCTGTGTTCAGACTTGAGAAAGGGACTGATTTGGTAAAACATTGTCCATTCACCAGACTAGACTAGCTTGTCAATGAATAGAATTGTCAGTCATTAATCACACTGAATATTTTCTCTCTTGCTCATAATATTTCTTAATTGCTCATTAAGTGGATAGTTTCCATATTAAAGCATTTCAAAGCGTAATTAATGTAGAGTTGCTGTAAGAGGCTCTTGTGCGAGCAGCTCTAGTGGCTGTGTGGAATAACAGCACTCTCAAAGACTTCCCTCCATTTACTTGTACGATTACTGGTTCATCAATTTCAAAATAATCATCTGATTCATCTTTTTCAATTTCATGCAATAAATTAGGCTTGTATTATTTATCCTTCTCCATCTGCATGTTTTTTTTTTTTTATTAATGACTTAGCATTGTGCTTGTCAAACTTGTCTCTTTAGATGGGGTTCACTAACTAAATTCAGGTAATAAATGCAAAAATAATGGTTATTTATCATAACAAAATTAATAGGCTTGAATTTTTTACTTTTAAAAGGACGGTCAGTCGGCACCAATAGCCTCATGTGCTGCAAGCCGGCATATAGATCCATGTCCCGAGTTCGAATCCCGACTCGAGAAATTTTCCTCTGTCCCACTTAACTTCCTGTCATGTCTACACTTTCCTTTCATAATTATTATTATTATTATTTTTTTTTTTAAGGATGGCCAAACATTTTTGGTAATTCGAGATTATTTGTATAGCGCTTTTTACGATACAATCGTTGCAAAGCAAAGGCACAGGAAATTACGTTTCTACAATAGATTTATATTGTAGAAACTCAAAATAATTAACTTATGGCAAAATTAGGTTAATTCAGTATAATCGCTGATGGTTGGCTTCCTCTGAGGGGTTGTCATCATCTCTTCTCAGGTGTTCGGTCATCTCGGATCATTTAAGGGTTGGAACCAGACTGAAGCTTGTGTAATTCCTAATAGAAACAGAGAAACAAATAAAAACAATTAGCGTAGCAGTTGTTCCATCCAGGAAGAAACCTTGGATGAAATTATCTGTTCAGCCCAAGCTAAAGCATAATAATGTGCGTTTGATCAGATATAACTGCAGTACAAGATTATGAGATGCATTATATGAATGCTTGGCTAAAGAGATGTGTCTTTAATCTAGATTTAAATAGAGAGAGTGTGTCTGAACCCCGAACATTATCAGGAAGGCTATTCCAGAGTTTGGGAGCCAAATATGAAAAAGTTCTACCTCCTTTAGTGGACTTTGCTATCCTAGGTACTACCAAGAGTCCAGAGTTTTGCGACCTTAGGGAGCGCGTTGGATTGTAGCGTAATAGAAGATTAGTTAGGTATGCAGAAGCTAAATCATTTAGGGCCTTATAGGCAAGTAATAATATTTTGTAACTGATACAGAACTTAATAGGTAGCCAGTGCAGAGACTGTAAAATTGGAGTAATATGATCATATTTTCTTGATCTGGTAAGGACTCTAGCCGCAGCATTTTGGACGATCTGTAGCTTGTTTATTGAAGATGCAGGACAACCACCTAGCAGTGCCTTACAATAGTCCAGTCTAGAGGTCATGAATGCATGAACTAATTTTTCTGCATCAGAAACAGTTAACATGTTCCGTAGCTTGGCAATGTTTCTAAGATGGAAGAATGCTGTTTTTGTAACATGGAAAATATTATTTTCAAAAGATAGGTTGCTGTCTAATATAACACCCAGATTTTTGATTACTGTAGAGGAAGTAACAGTACATCCGTCTAGTTGCAGATTGTAATCCAAGAGATTCTGTGTACTGTTTTTAGGTCCAATAAGTAATAGCTCTGTCTCATCTGAATTTAATAAGAGACAATTATTGGTCATCCAATCTTTTATTTATTATTTATTTTAGCTTAGATAGTTTAGAAGTTTCATCTGGTCTTGTTGCGATATATAGTTGAGTGTCATCAGCATAACAATGGAAATTAATCCCGTATTTTCTAATAAAATTACCAAGGGGCAAAATGTATAATGAAAATAGCAGAGGACCTAGGACAGATCCTTGTGGTACTCCATACTTTACTGGTGATAATTG
The DNA here is from genome assembly GCA_003573665.1 of Oxygymnocypris stewartii. Lineage (NCBI taxonomy): Eukaryota > Metazoa > Chordata > Actinopteri > Cypriniformes > Cyprinidae > Oxygymnocypris > Oxygymnocypris stewartii. The sequence goes on from QVTF01000001.1 coordinate 3,338,042, forward strand.
AGATGCATCCCCGTTTATATAAACAAAGTGGTAACGATCGGACTGGTAGGATCTAAACCATCTTAAAGCCTGCCCTTGAATACCTGTATAGTTTTGTAATCGATCTATGAGTGTGTCATGATCTATAGTGTTGAACAAAGCACTAAGATCAAGTAAAACTAGCAACGAGATGCAGCCTTTGTCTGGCACAAGAAGCAAGTAATTTGTAATTTTAACAAGTGCAGTTTCTGTGCCATGGCGGGGCCTAAACCCTGACTGAAATTATTCATAGATATAATTGTTTTTGCAAGAAGGAGCACAATTGAGCAGACACAACTTTTTCAATTTTTTTTTGCCATAAACGGAAGATTTGAGATGGGCCTGTAATTTGCCAGTTCACAAGGATCTAGTTTTGGTTTCATAATAAGAGGCTTAATAACCGCCAGATTGAATGGTTTTGGGACGTGACCTAAAGATAACGAGGAGTTAATAATATTGAGAAGCGGTTCATCTGCTACAGGAAACAACTCTTTTAATAATTTAGTGGGTATAGGATCTAATAAACATGTTTGTTTAGATGCAGTTATAAGTTTATTTAGCTCATCCTGTCCTATAGTTATAAAGCAATACAGTTTTTCTTTGGGTGCGATGAATGAAGCTGAAGTACTAGACGCTGTAGAATCTATATTTGTTATTGTATTTCTGATGTCATCTATTTTTTCAGTAAAGAAATTAATAAAGTCATTACTATTAAACTGTGAGGGAATATTTAGATCTGGTGACATCTGTTTATTTGTTAATCTAGCCACTGTGCTAAATAAAAACCTTGGATTGTTTTGGTTATTATCTATGAGTTTGTGGATATGCTCGGTCCTGGCAGCTTAGAGCCTGTCTATAGCTGGACATACTGTTTTTCCACGCAACTCTAAAGACTTCCAAGTTAGTTTTTCTCCATTTGCGCTCAAGTTTACGAGTTTCTTGCTTGAGAGAATGGGTATAACTTTTGTACCATGGCGCAGCACGTTTTTATCTAACCTTTTTTAACTTGATGGGGGCAACAGTTTCTAACGTATTAGAAAAGATAGTTCCCATGTTGCTAGTAATTTTGTCTAGTTCATCTGTAGTTATGGGTACATAGAGCAGTTGAGATAAATCAGGCAGGTATTGGTGAATCTGTCTTTAGTGGCTGGAACAATACTTCTGCCTGGATGATAATGCGGAGCCATATAGTTAAAATCATTAATATGCAGCATGCACGATACAAGGAAATGGCCAGTAACATCATCACTGTGAGGTACGAATATATATCAGTAAGATCAATTCCATGCGATATAATATAAATCTAGTGTATGATTAAAATGATGTGTCGGCCCGGTGACATTTTGCTTGACACCAAAAGAGTTTATTAGGTCAGTAAATGCAAGTCCTATATTCAAATTATTAACAAAGAGCAGTTTCTGATCTTTATAGCATGACAACAACCATTCATTAAAGCAAACAGTCTACTGAACCTTTCGTGTCCTTGTCGATACGTGGGAAGAGGTCCTGACACGATGATTGTCGTTGCGGGCGATGTTCTGCGTACCGTTACGATCAGGCTCCTGAAGTCCCTCTTTAGTGTCTCCGTCTGCCGCAGCCGGATTTCGTTTAACCCCCACGTGAATCAATAGCTGCAACACTCTCGTCGCCCTTCAGGATCGCGTGTATCTGCAGAAACATCAAGAACACGAGCACCAGGGAAACAGTGAGTGTGCACTTTACCTTCAGCTAATGCAACACGAACGTGCTGGACGATTGAGTCTCCGATGATCACAGCGGCACGTTCCGTCTGGAGGAGCGAAGTGGTTACAGGTGGAGATCTCGAAGACCGGAGGGGGAGAAGTCGTCAATGGGGCCTGGATCACATCTTCTGCTTCTGCACCCAGGGTCCTGGGTTTCTCGGCGCCGGAGTGAAGGACATCTGGGAAGATCGCGTCCCGGGTGCATGGGGCCTGTGCAGAGAAACACACGGAGTAGAGGTGGTGGGAGTGTTAGCAGGATGCTGCATACTTACCCCGGACTTGTGAGCGTCAGCTGTTTCCAGCGTTGCTTTCCGTTTCCTCAGCTGGGCCTGCTTCCCAAGCAGCTTGTGCATCCATCTCTCCACGGCCTCCAGCTCCAGCTGCACCGAATGCAGCTCGAACGTGTCCTCACCTGCACACAAAGGTAGACACAAATCCGCCATTAAAGCAAGTAACAGTGAAACAATGGTAAATATGTGTGTGTGTGTGTGTGTGTGTGTGTGTGTGTCTGTGTGTGTGTGTGTGTGAATAGGGTATTAGCTGTGTTAGCGGCACCCGCGTTGGCTATGTTAACGGGCTATAAGTTAATAGCGGACTCGGGAAATCAAAAGAAAACTTGCGATAACAAGGCGCTCTGATTGTTTTCGTTGCAGAATGTGATCGGGGATATATTCACACGTTATAGAAACAAAAATGATGGTGTATAAAATTGGATTTTAAGATAGAAAATAGATGATAAATGATTGATTTGACGGAGCTCAAACTCAAAACATGCGTCAGCAACAAACATGTTCAAGTCTGTAAGTTGCATAACATCCCCACCTTCTATTGTCCTTATTCAGTGGCATATATTTGACAGAAATTAAAATGAGACTTTTTAAAAGATATAAGTACAGTGTATCTGAAGTATGTTTCTGTGTTTATTAACATATTGATTGTTCGGCTGATGAAACATATTTCTGACAAAAACCTTCAGAAGACTAAAACCCCATACTGTTTTATGTGCTGTGAAATGATCTACCTTTACAATGCATGCCATTGTAAAGACTGCAAGTCTATCCCTCACAGCCTCGTTTTTATCTGTGCTAAATTCAGTATGGTCTCTAACCTGAATTAGGTCTATTGGTGGTGGTTGTGTGCAGTGTCTGGTAATTTAAAGTTACCATTTTTTAATGGTTGATGAAAAGGATATTTTACTGAAAAATGTAATGTTTTCACCCTCATGTTGTTTCAAACCTGTATGATTTTTCCTCCCGTGAAACACTAAAGGGGAATTCAAGTATGATAACTTTCTTGTCATTACACAAAATGTGGATTTGAAGCTTTCAAACTTCAAAAGGGATGTGAAAGCACCACAAAAATAGCATAAAAGAAGTACATTGTGGGATTTTCTGAAGTCATATCAGCTTTGGGTGTGAAATTTGAGAATTTAACTTGAAATTTCCCCTTTTGTGTTCCAAAGAGTGTCATACAGGTTTGAAATAACACAAGGTGGAGTAAATGATTACATAATTTCCATTTTGGGGTATTCTTCACATAATAAAAAAATAATAATACTGTGATGGGTCACCACATGATGTCCAATATAAAAATTAGGATCTTAAAGCAAACAAATCTCACTGACCTTGCTGACTTTAATGGATTTATTCCACAAGGGTTGTTTTGTAACCACTGAAGGCAGCGAAGGGCACTTCAAGTCAGTTGCATTGACCTGATTCAATGTCCACATCCTGTTAGTCTAGCTCTGATAATGAGGACATGGCATCCAGTAGCCAAGTCCTCTGCCTGTCCTTTTTTCAATGGGGTCTGGCTGCAGACTTGCACTTGCACTCTCAGACTTGCACTCTCAGACACTTGCGCTTCCGCGAGTGACGTCACTTGCAGTCTTTTTTATTTTGTTGTATTTATTGATTATGTTTTGTTTGAATCTCTCAACATTTTACAACAGTAGCCAGGTAGTGATGACAAGAAAAAAGAAACTAAAATACAATGTCACTTGCAATCGCTGCTTGCACTTTCCGCTACCTGCGACGTCACTTGCATTTGACAGGAATTGTGTGCGTTGCCAATGGAGACGAGACGCTGTGGTGGTTAAACGATTAAAACTAATTTAGTACAATAACGAACAGGGTCCTGCAAGTCATCTGTAGTAGAAAAAGACAAGACCTGCAAATCCATGGCTACAGAACAGCAGAATATGAACACAATGCGCAGTTTCTCATTAAGTGTTTTCCTCCCGTAGAAAACCATAAACACTTAATATGGCTTAATGTATTAAGATCAAATTCAATATACAGTTTATTAATATAATGTATGTACAGCTGCATCTCAATAAATTAGAATGTCGTGGAAAATTTAATTTATTTCAGTAATTCAAATCAAATTGTGAAACTCGTGAATTAAATAAATTCAATGCACACAGACTGAAGTACTTTAAGTCTTTGGTTCTTTTAGTTGTGATGATTTTGGCTCACATTTAACAAAAAACACCAATTCACTCAACAAATTAAAATATGGTGACATGGCAATCAGCTAATCAACTCAAAACACCTGTAAAGGTTTCCTGAGCCTTCAAAATAGTCTCTCAGTTTGGTTCACTAAGCTACACAATCATGGGGAATACTGCTGATCTGACAGTTGTCCAGAAGACAATCATTGACACCCTTCACAAGGAGGGTAAGCCACAAACATTCATTGTCAAAGAAGCTGACCTTTTCACAGAGTGCTGTATCCAAGCATGTTAACAGAAAGTTGAGTGGAAGGAAAAAGTGTAGAAGAAAAAATGCACAACCAACCGAGAGAACCGCAGCCTTATGAGGATTGTCAAGCAAAATCGATTCAAGAATTTGGGTGAACTTCACAAGGAATGGACTGAGGCTGAGGTCATGGCATCAAGAGCCACCACACACAGACGTGTCAAGGAATTTCGCTACAGTTGTCGTATTCCTCTAGTTGAGCCAATCCTGAACCACAGACAACGAGGCGTCTTACCTGGGCTAAGGAGAAGAAGAACCGGACTGTTGCCCTGTGGTCCAAAGTCCTCTTTTCAGATGAGAGCAAGTTTTGGATTTAATTTGGAAACCAAGGTCCTAGAGTCTGGAGGAAGGGTGGAGAAGCTCATAGCCCAAGTTGCTTGAAGTCCAGTGTTAAGTTTCCACAGTCTGTGATGATTTGGGGTGCAATGTCATCTGCTGGTGTTGGTCCATTGTGTTTTTTGAAAACCAACGTCACTGCACCCGTTTACCAAGACATTTTGGAGCACTTCATGCTTCCTTCTGCAGACCAGCTTTTTAAAGATGCTGATTTGATTTTCCAGCGGAATTTGGCACCTGCCCACACTGCCAAAAGCACCAAAAGTTGGTTAAATGATCATGGTGTTGGTGTGCTTGACTGGCCAGCAAACTCACCAGACCTGAACCCCATAGAGAATCTACGGGGTATTGTCAAGAGGAAAATGAGAAACAAGAGACCACAAAATGCAGATGAGCTGAAGGCCACTGTCAAAGAAATGTCGAATGCAAGTGACGTCGCAAGCGGCGATTGCAAGTGACATTGTATTTTAGTTTATTTTTCTCGTCTTCACCACCTGGCTACTGTTGTAAAATGTTGAGAGATTAAAAGAAAAAATAATCAATAAAAAGTATCAAAATAAAAAAGACTGCAAGTGACGTCAAGTGTTTGAGAGTGCAAGTCTGAGAGTACAAGTGCAAGTCTGCAGCCAGACCCTTATCCCTTTTTTGTACAGTTGCACAAATAAGTTTGACTTTTGTAGCTTTTCATCCATTATATTACGAAAGAATGTGCCTTACCACTGCAGAACAAGAAACAAAACGAGATTTTTTTTTGGCATTTTCATGAGAAAGTGTGACACCAAAGTCTAATGTAATCTCAGGCATGTTTATATTCACTGGTTTTGTTGTCACAACATTCAGCAACTGTAGACATTGAACATTATATTATTGCTTGGTTGTGTAGTTGAGTAATATATGTTTAGAAGATCCTTTTATGCTTATTTTATACTTCTAGATTTAATTGAGAGCAAAGTAATCAGATCTCATAGAACGAAGCATCAACCATGTGCCTGATGCAGTAGTGACTGTCTGTTTTACAGTCAATTCTAGTGTTTGTTTAGCTTTGCCCTTTGTTACATCCATCCTGTCATCATCCACCTACATAAACTGCACTTACAGGCTGAATGAAATATGACATTAGCTCTGCTACACTCTTAAAAATAAAGATGCTTCACGATGCCATAGAAGAACCTTTTTGTCTAAATGGTTCCAAAAATAACCTTTAACATCCAAAGAACCTTTCTGTTTCACAAAAGGTTTTTTTGTGGTGAAAGAAGGTTCTTCAGAATATAAAAAGGTAAGGAGGAGATGGTTCTTTTTAAAAACCTTTGGCTGAATGGTTCTTTGTGGAACTAAAAATGGTTCTTCTATGCCATCGCTTGAAGAACCCTTTGAAGCACCTTTATTTTTAAGAGTGTAATCTCAACCTGTTATGGCATATTTATTCCTTCTTTATTCACTAATGGATTTAAAAGACTTGACAGCAATTGAATGCCAGCTGAAATGATTCAGTGATTATTCACTCCATTCTGTGCTTAGATGCTGTATATAGAGACCACATGGCTCTCCCTGAATCAATCTAGCCTTTTTCTTGATCAGCTCAGTCCTGTTAAAAGGGTGGATGGCCATATTTATTAGCTATATTTTAGGGTTATATTTAATATATACATAAACATGCTAACAGGAAAGTAGATAAGAACAATCTTTTAGGTGAGTGAGTTGAGCAGAGGATGTATTATTCGTTTTCATTTTACTTTGAAGAATCTCCAGTAGATCATGGTATTTTTAAAGGCGCCCTATTATGCTTTTTTCACTTTTTGAATTTTAGTCAGTGTGTAGTATGTATGTTTGGGCATAAAACGATCTACAAAGTTACAAATCTCAAAGTCCACTCCAAAGGGAGATATTTCATTTTAAAAAAAACAATCCCTTTTCAAGAACTACAATGAACGGCTCGTTTGGACTACAAAGTTGTTTTCCTGTATTTGTGACATCACAAATTTTAAATCCCACCTACGGAAATTCAACTGGTTGGTTGGTGGGGAGAACACTCGATTGAGCTCTGCACGTTTCAAAATCAAAACCCGGTGCGGGTGGGTTTATATCACTGTATTTCTGATGGAAACCAACTGTTTTCCGAAAATTTTTGGATATCAATTTCGTTTAATCTTGCATGTAATGTCTAATAAAGCTGCGTTTGTGGGCGGAGCTCTGTTTTGTTTACTGCATTACCGGGGAAACCTTGCTCTCTCCCGCTCCAACAGTGCCTCCCGTTGGCAGATAATTAATTTGTATATATATATATGTAGCCACAAATAGTGTAAGTCTGTGGGACTATGGTATAAATAAATTCAACTGTATAACAGTTTCATTCCAATTCATGCTATAATGTTAGAATTAAAGAACAATAAACATAATACATATTACCGTTGCACTTATCTGTACATAGTCAATGCAGTTATTTTTAAGCTGTTAAAAAACAACAACAATAACATTAACACTTTAATATGTCTTGCAATATCCAAGCGTGCAAAGGTTCTGCGTGATCATCTTGTTCAATATTCTCGTGGTCTGAGGGCAATATTGATGAACTTGCTTTTTTGGCAAGGGGCAGGGCAATACTGAAACGCCATGTAAGCTGTTCTCCAATCACAATGCACTGGGACAGCTAACCAATCACAATACATTTTGTTTTTTGGAAGGCGGGCTTTCGTCAAACCCGGAACTAATCGAGCCGTTTGTGTCAGGCTTGGGAGAAACCTATTGTAATAATGTAAATTATGTGAAAAATAATACGATTGTCGAACCACCAAACATGAGAGCATGTTCAAGTACACCCCCAAAACAAAATCAAGACTTTGTAAAAGAGAAAAATAGGACCCCTTTAAAGTAGTAGCTCTGACTGGAGTAGATTAAAGAGGCTTTATTTAATTGGAAAAAGGCTATTTCAACCTTATACTGTGGATAAAGATTTCTCATTATGATAACTTTGATGGTTGCTTATCATCCAACAACCACAGTTTTCCAATTAGTTGATTTTATATTTAAATAGGAAGATTTGATGTAACGTTTTGAAGAGCCAATCCATAGAAAAAAAAAAAAAAAAAAAAAAAAGGCCAGGGTTTAGTTTATGATTTGCTAATTTCTGTTTAGCTGCAGTGGGTGTTAGGGGCAGGAAATTGTGATTGTAGAGAGCATCTGTTTGGACAAAAATTTGTGCAGGATTAGTCATCAATATTTGTGTCCCTTTTTCAAGACAATGTATTTTAAATGAGACATGTCTACATTTTGGTATGTTTACAGAAGTTATGTAGTCAGTGGGAAACCCATTTGTTGAATTTGTTACGCAGAACAAACTTGCTGTCATGAGATATCTTTGTGCACTTTGGGTTCAGGAAAAAATAGGCAATTAAGCAATTGTCTTGTTCTCATGACAGCGATTTTGAAGCTGTATCATTGGCAAAGATCTGCCTCACAATGCATTATGAATGCTGTGGTATTATTATTTATTTTTGTGCTTGCTTCTCTGACAAATGAACCCTTCTGGAGATGAATTTTTAATGACTGTGGAAACAGAAGACAAGCCTGTGGTTCTGACGCTGCGCCGTTCCAGCTGTCCGTGTCAGGCGCTTATTCTCCACAGCTCTCCCTCCGCCTCCCGTCACAGGCCGTCACTTAATCTATCAGAGAGTGTAGTTCTTGCTTTTTCCATGCTGGAAACAAGGAGGTGTTCAATGCTGACACAGTGTCCTGTATTGTAGTGAAACTCGCTGTGTGTTCACCCAGATGTGTAGAGTGCCATATCCCCTAAATGTATTCAGGAATATCAACAACAATAATAATAATTTAGAAAATAATTTTGAAAAAATAAGATAATTTAGAAAAAATATATACTACGTGCATATACCTTATCTCTCTCTCTCTCTCTCTCTCTCTCTCTCTCTCTCTCTCTCTCTCTGCAAGTGCATGCTGGGAGTTAGTGCGGATGGAGCCGTTTGGCGTGTGTGAGAGTATCTCTCTGTTGAGTGAGATTTCCTGTTTCCTTGAATTTGTACTTTCTGTCAAGTATAGGGTTTGTTAAAGGTTTATTTATCCCTGACTTCAGTCAGTGAGTGGGGATAATGGGGTCGGAAGTGGGAGATTTCTCATGGTTAACACTCAGGCATGGATGTTAATGCATGCATCTGATGCCCAGGTGTCAGGCCTTGTCCCAAATGGCACCCTAAACCCTCCCGGTCTTCCGCTGAGTCCGCACTTTCGTGACGTAATGCCGCTTTGACTGTCGGGTAGAAGTCTGCAGGCTCGGCAGAAGTGTGGATCGAGGGCGCATAACGGGAATATACATATTATGTACCATACATTTACAAGATTGGATGTTTGTCAGTGGTGCTCAGTATCCGCAAATAATTCCCCAATTGTCCTATCAGTCACGTTTCCTTACTCTATGTAGTAAGTGAACTTTCATGTAGGTTACTGTAACAGGCTGCTAGCAAGCAGCATATGTCCCTTTTATTGCAGCGGTTCTCAATTCCAGTCCTCGCATACCCCCACTCTCTCTGCACATTTTGTAAGTTTCTCTTATCGCTTCAGACGTTTGTACTATTTGACTGTAAGTGCCCTGCGAAGTGGACATCACATCACAGGATATTCCGCCATGATTCCCGTTTGAAGCGAATCAAGGTTTTCAGAGTTACTAGACAGTATCAGGCAGTTGAGTTTTTATTAGGGTTGGAGCTAAATTCTGCAGGACAACGGCCCTCCAGTGCTGGATTTGAGGAAACATGCCATGTGTCCCAATGTGCATACTATCCACCCTATCTGCCCTAAATAGTATTAAAAATGATTAATATCACATATAATTTAGCATGGACAGTGTTCACATTGGGATGCAAGCATGTTCTTTGCAATCGTCATTGAAACTCTATAAACGTTATTTTTGTCCTTCTGTGTTTTCAATGCATTAATTTGTTGGATCTTTTGCACAGCGCCACTGGTGCACACTACTGTATGTCCCGAATGTACACAATAAGAAGAAACAATCTAAAATGATTTAAAACCTCATACTACTCAAAAATGAATGCGAAATTGTGATTTAAATGATGTTTGCACTTTACTTTGACGAGCTGTTCCAGCGCGTACGCGCTTCAGATGAAGCCCGGGCCCTTTTACACAAAACGGCAAGCGGTAAAAACACAGCGTGGCTATCGCTTTCTCTCATTTTGGATGCGTTTTATATAGTCAAGGCTGTGCTCATGTCATGGACTCGAGGCAGACGTTACCATAGTAATCGCAAATCGTGACAAAATGACCATTCACTAAAGTCAACTCATCCAAAAAAATGTATAATGTGTCTGTTAACTCACTCTCATGTTGTTCTCGTACGTCAAGCAGACTTTTATGTCATATTTTATAGTTATTTCCCATTTCATAGCCCGTGTCTTGTTTTTTAAATGCAAAAATGTATTCTCTCTGTGAATAGCCGCTTAGGACGCAGCTCACGTGCATGAAGCGCTCTATTTCCCTAAACAACCACAGGTCCGATTTTCTGACTCAGAATGAGAGCTTATTAAATCACGAACACGATTATTTATTTTTGCTAATTATTATTTTATTTTAGTTAGTTTTTAAATTACTTTTGTTAGTTTCGTTTAGTTTTAGTTTTTCATTTATATAGAAATGTTTATTTTATTTCAGTTTTTGAAAATGTTTTTTGACCAATAGTTTTAGTCTTAGTTTCAGTTTTCGTTTACGAAAATAACCTTGATCCTCAGAGTAGTGCTAAAAACATTAGTGCTTATGTTAACGTGTATAAAAACTGTCTGTTATGGAGATTGTCTGTGTTTTAGGCTGTAAGGACATTTGAAATAACGCCAATCATTTGGAGAAGTGATATGGGCATGTAATGCAGAGGCGGCGCGAGCAGAGCAGAAGCAGCAGTGCCGCGATCGTTTCAGCGCCGAGTCTATTTTTGCTGCACCACTTATGCTGAATTAAAGTCACAGTGCATTGTTCTTGATCAAAATTGACCCGATTAACATTAAAAATAACATAATTCACCATAAAATCATATACGTGATGTGTTCCGTGTTTCACAACTACCATATGAAAAAAATAAAATGCACAAAAACACATCACTTCTACGAGTTTTTGCCCAAACTTCAAAGATATGTTAAATTAATAAAACTAGAGACATTTGTAGCTTTAATATTACTTTTTTTTATTCAATTATTCAATTCAAATACACTTTATTGTTGGAATTCTTTACAAAAATTGTCTTGGATCTTACAGCGCGCATCTCACATCAATTCACATCGATAATTACTAAACAAGCAATAGCCTACAATAGATGCACTTTAATACAAAAAAACAACAGTACATGCATAAATACACGGATACAGTGCATTCCAGAGGCCTATTTGAACCCCATATTCTGATTTATTAATTCTACAGACTGATACACAAAAGATTTACGCAACATAGCCAATTCCATCTAGCATGCGGCAAACATGAATATTCCTCTTACAAAATGTGAAACGGGTCAGACATAATTTTTCCTGACAGGGTTGGCAATATTTTCATATACACAACTTGAAAACTTGGCTCAAGTTTATCCTGTAAACCTATATATAATATAATATGTTATTTACATGTGTGGGACAGAGGGGAGGGGGACACGGTCGCATCACAGAGTTGTCTGGCCATATCATACATCGCACATGGCACACAGTATTCAGAGAAGAACGCTCGAAAATATGACAGAAAGGACGATACTCGTCTTTAAATTGCAGCAGTACAAGCCGCGGTTCAGCTGCGCGTGACAAACGCTGCCAGTATGAAAACACAATGGCCGCGCGCTGCTCCTGCTTCGCTGCTACGCACTGCTTCTGCGCCGCTCACGTTTGCGGTGTGAAACAGGCGTAAGAACGTTCGTCAGCCAATCAGATTCAAGCATTCAAGTAGTATATTATATTATATTGGATTATTACAATCAGCCAAAATTGGTTACTGCTACTTTTCTACCCGTGCTTGACTATGGTGATGTAGTGTATCAGCTCGCACCATCATATCTTCAATCCTCTTTAGATGCCGTTTATCATGGTGCTTTAAGATTTATATCAGATTGTAAACCCTCAACTCATCACTGTATATTGTATAACAGAGTAGGTTGGTCTTCTTTGCTTATCAGAAGAAAAATGCACTGGTGTTTAATTATTTATAAAGCCATTCTGGGGATGTTGCCCTCATATCTTTGCTGTCTTTGAGCCATATGTTCCTGTGGCTCAGTGGTTGAGCATTGCGTTAGCAGCGCGAAGGTTGTGGGTTCGATTCCCAGGGAACACATGTACTGACAAAAATTGTATAGCCTGAATGCTCTGTAAGTCGCTTTGGATAAAAGCGTCTGCGAAATGCATAAATGTAAATGTCTTATAAAACAGAAAATTGTCGAGAAATGCTCACAATACTATCTCTGTTCTTTTTGTTCGATCTGAATGAGGTAAAAATACTTTTATGTACGCAGCTCCGACAGACTGGATCTTTTGCAATCGAATCTGAAATGACAAAATTCGCTGTCTTTAGATCATTTTAAACAGTCATTTGGCAAATGGAAGTTGACTCAATGATATGTAACTGTTTTTAAATGTCTTTAGTTTGTGTTGTAATATTTTGTGATGTAACTGATGTATTGCTGTCCATTTTGGCCAGGACACTCCTGCAAAATTGATTTTTAATCTCAGAGAGTCTCGTTAAATAAAGGTTAAATAAATAAAATGTAACATATCTTACTAATATAAAAAAATATGTTTACAAATATATTATATTCTTGATTTATTTTTATGTATCTATAGTGTTAACACAATCTGATTATTAATATTTTTATTAGACCTATATGACATTTTTTCTCCATAGTTTAATTGTTTAATAACGGATTATTTGGAGCTATGGTTGGCAAATCTTATAATAGAATCTTTGATAAAAAAAAAATATTTCTAAGAAGTAAGGGCGAATACAAAGTTTAAAGCATTATTATATATGTATAATGCGTGTTTAGTTTAGGCTAATAGCTGGAACTAGCTTGCACGAACAAGTTGCCTGTAAAATTTTGTAACATTTTCACCCACTCATGTGGTCACTGGTCAGTTGATGAATTATGTATTCATCAGACCGTGTTACTGATCATGTGAGAAGACTCAGCCAACACATGAGAATGAAGCATAAAGTAAGCAATTGTTTGTGTCTTGTTTATCCCCTTATGCTAGTAGCTCCCCCTCATTGCGCTAGTGTGTTACGTGTTGGTGGGGCCTCCAGAGGTATTTTCACAAACACAGGATTAAAAAGAGGGCGAAATGACATTCCAGGCCAGATAAACTGAAAAAAAAGAGTCAAGAGGATGACCATGACCATGCGTTTTGAAGGAGCTGTGGTCTTGACATAGAGCAAAAGGCTAGTTGCTGGAGAGTTTCATATCACCTGACTCATCAGTTCAAGGCCAAAGGTTTTTTAAATAGTTGAAATATAAAAAGGCATTTAAATTAATCCTGGGACTCACAGAATGCTTTCTCTGAAAAGGCTTTTAATAACTTTCAGCATTAGCAAACATTCAAATAGTTGTCATGAAATTGGTAATTCATATATTCTATGTTTTGTCCACTACAGGCACTTTTATGTCAATTTTTAATTCAATAGAAGTTTCTTCAATTCTTCAACATTTAATTAAATTCAATATTATTTGTATAGCAAAAGTCTGCAATATTGGAATGTTTTATAGATTTAGATTGTATTGGTTTAATCTTTTGGCAGACCCAGATTTCCGTTATAAAACTCCATTATGAGTTATAAGTAAACCTTTTACTGCATGCTCACCGAGACCTGAATTTATTTGATCAAAAATGATTATTAAATAAGAAAGTACAATTTGAAATGACTTGTGAATATATTTTAAAATGCAATTTATTCCTGTGATGATAAAGCTAAATTTTCAGCAGCCATTTCTAATAGTTCTTAGTTATTATTATCAATGTTGAAAACAGTTTGCTTTGCAGTGCTGCTTAATATTTTATTGTAGAAACCATGATATGGTGTTTTCTCTCTTCATGTTTGATCAACTGAATGCATCCTTTTTTAATAAAAGCATTAATTTCTTAATAAAATAAGAATATTTATTTATTTAGCAAAATGATTGACGAAAAGTTTCTAAATATTTGTTATTGTGTGAATGCAGGGGTAAGGTGCTAGCTATGAAATGCACATTGGCAAAACAAATATTTTAAAGTTGTTTAATCGACCACAGAATGTATTTTGTTAATTCAATTTCTTTGATTTAGAAATAGGGCTGCAAATGATTAATCGTGATTAATCACATTCAAAATAAAAGTTTGTATTTGTACTGTGTATATTTATTTATGTAAATATAAATACACACATACATGTATATGTTAAGGAAATTATGTTAGATTTATACATAAGCTATTTATATATAATATAATTATAAACTTATATGCAGATATGTGTGTATGTGTATATATATACATAATAAATATACACAGTACATACACATAGTATGTAAACATAAACTTTTATTTTGAATGTGATTAATCGTGATTAATCATTTTGCAGCCCTATTTAGGAAATATGACAGAATTCTCTTGATTTCTTGATAGTAGATACATTAAACTAGTGAGAGTGTGAAAAGGGAATTTTTTACACAGGCTTACAAATGCCTGTAGTTGTAGAATCATCCATATTTTCATATTTAAAGGTATTCCTTACCAATATGGTAGAATGATAATTAATTTGACTTGGCTAAACACCTCATTTTGGAGCAGCTTCCTGTTTTCAGACAATAGTACAGGAATGTCTGTCTACAGTCTGTAGCATGGTTAATCCACTCAGCATCAGCCTCGGCGTTCCTCTGGTAGAGCGCTGTGTATGAATGTGTGTGTGTGTGTGTGTGTGTGTGTGTGGTGACACTGGGAGTGCTGGCACCACTGCTTGACTGTAGGGACATTTAATGCGATCAGTTGTAGTCAGCCCGACTCTATAGGCCCCTCAGCACCATTGCCAGTCTGTGATACAAATGGCGACAAACATTTTCAGTCGATTGTTCTTCTACATCCCTAGCTCCCTGTTTCCCCTCGGCCTGCCCCTCAGGTAATCCTCGGACTGTTTCCCACAAGGATTACAGTCACCCTCAATGCAGCTGGATGCGTGCTGGTGTAATATGCTGCATTAGAGGCACACCGATGAGCCATGGCTGCTCTGCTAGAAGTGCAGCTATACAAAGAAGGATGAGAGACGAAGAGGGATAATGAAGTAATGAGCAAAGAGGGACGAGGAAGAGAGTGGGAGGAGAGGGATTGATGATGGGCCTGGCTCAGTTTCACTCACCCCTGCAGTTCTGTAAAAATTCACCGCTCTCAGAAAAATTAGATGCTCGCAGAACCTTTGGTGGGATCTCACAATATGCAATAAAAACTTAAAGTGCTCTCTGAACAGCAAAACGCTTATACAAGCTTACATTTCTTGCAGCCATTATGCAAGGTAGCAGTTGGAGCCAAAGACCTCGCAGGCTGCTGGGTTTTAAATATAAGACTGCAGTATGCCAGAGTGTATGAGCAATAGATAGAGGATAAAGGATCGAGTGAGAGCTGGTCTACTGTATGATGAGAAGACAAAAGAGATGCACTGCGTTTGTTTGAAGGCAGCTAACAGGTGTATTGATCTAAATGGTAAAATGACAGGAGATGGGTGGATAGAGTTGAGGCTGATGATAGAGAGGTGAGTTGAGTGGGCTGAATCAATGTTACTAGATGAGTGAAGATGCACAAAGATGCTCACAAAATGTAGCGCTGTTAGTCGGACCAAAGCCAAGAAAAGATTCAGCAAGAACTGGGTACCTACTGAAGTAAACTGAAGATTGTTGGTATTTCTTTTCTGTGGAGGGTTTTTATTATTATTATTATTATTCAGTATAATTAGCAGGCAGACTGATAATTAAAACCACTGATGCATTTCATACAGGGCCCAAAATTGCCTCAAACTAAAAAAATAAAACAATATTATATATATTTATCAGATTGCACTGAGAGTGATACCCACCCCTGTCTAGTTGGTGGCTAGTGTGCTCCAGTGAGGCAGCAGAGCATGGGATCATCAGCGCCAGAACACAAATGAAAGTGTTAAGAGTCTTTTGCTATGTGTTTACGGAGAATACCCAGTTTAAGCTACAGCGATCTATCAGACCACATTAAAGAGGGCCAAAACGGTATTTATTGCTTGAATTTCCTAATAAAATTGACAAAATTTGAAATCTGAGACTTGTTTTCATATCAAGAGTAACAAGGCGATTTATTGGATGGAAGGTGCACTATTCTGTTCATTCATCCAACTGAAAACAGCATCGATTGGGATTTTTATTATCGATATTGGTTCATAAAAATGAGAATCTATTAAAATCGAGAAATCTTTTTTATTTAATTTTTTTACCCAGCCCTAGCAAATTTTGTTTATAGTGGCCTCCGCTGTCACTGTGGTGTTGAACGTGAAAAATTATGCACAGTCTGTTCAATTCGTTCTCATCTTAAATAATAAATCCATAAACTTATATACTTGTCCTGTAGGTTCATTATTAAAAATGAGTTATGTGTTATTATAACTAAAATATTTAAATTAAAATGGCCCTTTCCGTCAAAATGACAGAACATTTTAAAGTCTAATGCAACCTCTGATATATATATATATATATATATATATGATTTTTGCACAGGTGTGCCTTAGGCTGGCCACAATAAAAGGTCACTCTAAAATGTGCAGTTTTATCACACAGTTGTTTTCGGACCCCCCCCCCCCCCCCAATACAGTAATACTGCACATTTTAGAGTGTTCTTTTATTGTGGCCAGCCTAAGTCACATCTGTGCAATAATCATGCTGTCTAATCAGCATCTTGATATGCCACACCTGTGAGGTGGAAGGATTAAATCGGCAAAGGAGAAGTGCTCACTAACACAGATTTAGACAGATTTGTGAACAATACTTGAGAGAAATAGGCCTTTTCTGTACATAGAAAAAATCTTAGATCTTTGAGTTCAGCTCATGAAAAATGGGGGCAAAACAAAAGTGTTGCGTTTATAATTTTGTTCAGTGTATATATATATATATATATATATATATATATATAAAAATTAGTGATATGCGGATGAGATAAAACATCACAGAATCCGCAGCTTCAAATATATTATCCACTCACCAACCACCTGCACTTATATTATTGTCTGATTTAGATAACCGAACCCGATCCGCACCCGATCGTCACATTCAGGGTTCATGCGGTCATAATTCCAAGCCTGGAAAGTTTTAGAAAAATAAATAAACCTAGATAGTTTTGAAAAAGTCTTATTTCAAAATTCTTTGTAGAATTATGCTTAATCAGGTCCTGAATTTCAGTGAGGGATTGCGCATATATTCCCGCAGTTTTCGACTTTAAAATGAAAGAAATTACTGCAAAACATTTATTCAATATAGCGTGTAGGTTAGATTAGTAAATCCATTCACACAAACCATCAGATCAAATCAGTCATTGAAAACAGCGTGAGTGATTCAGCACCGCGTCCTCTCACTTTGACCTTCTCTTCACATCGGCGCATCTAGAGCTGAACGCTGCGATACAAGACTTTAGCTGGCGTTTCGGTTCAGTTGACAGAATTATCAATTGCCTTATCGGTCATTGTTGCATCGTCGCAAAAATTGCAGTGGCCAAATACACACAAAATAACATAAAAATTGTCATCTGGCGAGTATCCTCATAAGCACGGTCAGTTTTGTCTTAAGTTAATGTAAACATTTATGAAAGAAAAGCGCCTCTGTGTCAGTATTGGATCTGTGAAATAGGTCTTGTGACAGCAGCCTAATAAAGTTGTGCCATCTGTCATTAATGTTAATCAAACAACAAAAGATAGAGAAAATCCCTCACTGCTCTTGACTAAATAAAGTTTTGCTGAATAACTTTAATATGTTAATTTACAGTTTATTCAATTTCTGCAGCCTATTTAAAACATGTTCATATTTTAGAAAATGCAGTTAATATTTGCATCATTAATGATTTATCTTATCCACTAAATAACCCACCCGCAAATAATCAGAATGCAATTTTTTATTACCCGACCCACCCGACCCGTGGATAATCCGCAGCGCCCGCAGATATAACCGTTATCCGCACATCACTAATATATATACATACATATAAAGCTTTTAGACTATTTTTTATTTGTAATTCTTCTGTATATAACGTTCTGTTCCAAAGTTACAGTTGCCATTTTAAATAATAGTTTTTTAAACATTTCAAATAGTAATTTATTCTTGTGATGGCAAATATGAATTTTGAGGAGCAATTACTCTAATATTTTTATTATTATAAATGATGAAAACATGCACTGCTTAATATTTTTGTGGAATCCCACAAAAATGTTGACACCAGTGTGTTTGTCACTATGTCTGATATGGTTTAATAGAACCATAATTCTGAGTCACAAATATGATTTTTTTCAGTCATTTTGTTATTTACATTTTTTTTTTTACTTCTTTCAATTGAATCACTCCATCGTGTTTTATTATGTCACTCTTCCTAAAAATCTAAAATGGTAAATTTCTGTATTGATTTATGCTACAAAGCCTACGCTTATTTAGATTTGGGTGCCTGAAGGCGACTAATCTTTTTGGTGTCTTCATATTATCATATGTATGACCATTAAAATTTAAAATGAAACCATGTCATTATTTTAAAACAAAACACAAAGTGTCCTAGACCTAGACAGCTCTTTTTATAATGACAGATGTCTATAATGAATACAAAAGAAGATGTGAATTTTTATATTCTCCCATGGCATGTGGCATATCAGACCTGACAATAGCCTTCAGCGCACTACCCACACTTTGTCTATTACGTAGAGCCCTCATTTTTGTCATGTCTAGCAGATTCACAAAAAAAAGACAGTCAGCTGCTGAGCCTTTTTTAGCCAGCTATGGAGTGTGGACTGTCAACATTAGACATGGGCCATTATGAGAGTCTCACGGTATGATAACCTTAGATAAATATACCACAGTTTCACGGTATTACGGTATTGCCATTACAGGTCTAAAATATGTTATTTTTAAATGTCTGGGTAGAAAGCAACAACTTTTTTTCCCACTGAACACAATATATTTTATTTTTAAGAAACATATAGAACATTTTGGAACCTAAAACATGTCAAGCTAAATAATTAAAATAAACAATTTAATTATTCTTAATTAAATTAAGTGCAGTCACTTAAGTAAGCCTAAAACCTGCAGCACAACAATAATCAGAAAATAAATAAAATATTTTCTGTAAAAAAGAAAAGAAAAATCCTTATAAATGAAAAAAAGGCAGTAACTTAAAGTGAGCCTAAACCTGCAGCTCAATAATCAAAAACATAATCAAAACAATGTCTGTAAAAAATAAACCTTAAAGTCATTAAACCTTCAGCTCAACAAGGTTTTGGAGACATGCTCACTTTCTACACATTCATCTTTAAGTTTGTTTGTACACATACACATACGCTCTCTCTCGAGTGTGTTACACACACACAAACACACATGCACGGTCTCTCTCCGTACAATAGGGATGCAACGATTATTGATTTTGTTGGTACGATTTTGAAAAAGAAGTAACACAGTAACCAATAGTACAGCACAAAATAATAATACTAAATAAAGAAAAAGTCCATCTCTCCTATTGGAATTAAAAAAGGTGACATCTGCTCAGTAAACATCAGTCAGTATTTCCCTTTTGAAAATAAATGGAAATAGATCACAAATGTATTTGGTGTTTTCATTTTGTATATTCTTTTTACATTTCTTTTTGGATTTGAGCTACAGAACTTAGAAAGATGGTGATTTTATTTATATGTTTTTACTTATGAATAATACTATAACATGGATGATAAATCACAATGTTAATTAAGTATTATTAATATAAGAATAATATTAACTTTATTTATCCCACAGAGGACACTGTTACTAATGAGGGGAATAAACTAAAGTGTAATCAACTGTCATCCATACTTGTTCATTTTAATAATCTTTATTCATCTGATTTTACATATGGCCTGAGAAAAATCATATCTGTTATTATTTTGGTTTGTGAGATCGAGGAGGACAGAAACTTGTTGTCAATGCTGCCCAGACTTTCATTAATAAAATAGCTTAGATACTGGATCACTACATTATATTAATCAGCAAAGAGGGGGTCAAATTACTGTTTAAATAATTAAACTAAAATCTTCATTGATTGTAGTGACGCACAGATGCAGGTAGGTTAATTCACACACGCAAATGTTACCTCTCTCTCTCTCTCTCTCTCTCTCTCTCTCTATTTCATCTCTCAAGCGGGAAGAATGCTAGAGCTAACGAACTTCACATCAGGTGGGCCCTGCCTTCACGTCGTGCATTAAAATTGTTTATTTCACAACAAGAACAGGTTGGCTAGCCATGCGTTATCCCTTATGTATAGGCTACTCTTTAGCTCTTTTACTCTTTAACATTTTTAAGGCAATATTTAAATGACGCCCTGGTCATTCTTAGTGTATCCAAAATGATCCCACACTATCGACTTCAGACATTCTCTGGTGGAAATAAAGTTTGTTATTTGGTTCCTCTGTAATAGTTAATCTAGTGTGTGTAGTAGCCTCCGTGTCTCTGATAAGCACGTCATTTTAAGATGGTGCACCGCTAGTGTAACTTTGTTTTCGTTTTTCCCAAGCTGCAACATTTCCGTTCCATGCAACAGAAACACTCAGCGGAACCTTTACGATTAATTAACCGTGACGTTTTAAAGCGCGGTTAATAGTAAAACCGGTTAATCGCTGCATCCCTACCGTACAACACTCTAGGATTCAATGTTTTATTCGTCACATACTCAGTTATACAGAATATAATTAGTAGTGAAATGTAAGTCAGATCAGGTCCGCTCAATGGACAGTGCAAAATATTGTAACACAACACAAGAGAATATACATAAATATAGGTACAAAAATAAAAATAAAATAATAATAAATAATAATAAGATGTGCAATAAAATAACATGTGCAGGATAGTATACTTTGGACTTAATAAATAATAATATAAGCAGGGATGTGCAAGAGGAATGTGCAAACAGGTTGTACAGGGTATATATATATATATAGAAGCAATACGGATGATGGAGAATAGTGAATATCTTACTGTTTATTAAATTGAGTCATGTTGATGTTATTAGACCGAGTTTGAGTTTAAGAGCCTGATGGCCTGAGGGAAGAAGCTCCTCCTAAGTCTCTCAGTTTTTGCCATCATGCTCCGGAACACTTTCTATGGCCCCTGAATAGAAAGTTTTCAGGATAGCTGGTGAGACCCTGAATTGTCTCAGCTGTCGCAGATGGTACAGTCTTTGCCTGGCTTTCTTGACCTGTGTTTGAATGTGTGCAATCCAAGTCAGAGATTTTTACACCGAGGTACTTGAAGCTGCTCACCCTCTCCACAGGGGTCCCACTGATCATAAGATGGGTGTAGGGTCGCTGCTGTCTCTTCCTGAAGTCCACGGTCAGCTCTTTAGTTTTTCTAACGTTCAGAGAGAGACAGTTGTCCTGGCACCATGATGTAAATCTTTCTACCTCATCCAAGTATGCGGTCTCATCATTGTTGGAAATGAGGCCCAGAACCACAGTATCATCAGCTAATTTGACAATAGAAGTGGAGCTATGAGAGGACACGCAGTCATGTGTGTAGAGAGTAGAGCAGGGGACTCAGGACACAACCCTGTGGGGCTCCTATGTTCAGGGTGATGGAGTTGGAGGTTAACTGGCCTACTTTCACCACTTGAGGTCTGCCGGTGAGGAAATCTAGAATCCAGTCACAGAGTTTAGCCCGAGGTCTGTGAATTTAACAGCTAGCTTGATGGGGACTATTGTATTGAAAGCTGAGCTATAGTCAATGAATAGCAGCCTATCATGATTGCCATTTTTGCTGTCAATGTGAGTGAGGGAAGAGTGCAGGACCTGAGAGATGGCATCGTCAGTAGACCTATTTGGGCGGTAGGCAAACTGAAGAGGGTCCAAAGTAACAGGCCTGGAGGAGCAAATGTGGTTCTTTAAAAGTCTCTCAAAAACCTTCATGACTGTTGATGTGAGGGCAACTGGACGATAGTCATTCAGGCAAGAGGGTTTACTGTTCTTAGGCACAGGGATGATGATAGATTTTTTTAAAGGAGGTGGGAACCACAGAGGTAGCAAGGGACTCATTAAAGATGGATGTAAACAAACCAGCAAGCTGATCAGTGCAGGACCTCAGAACACGGCCAGTAGTCCCATCAGGCCCGGCTGCTTTCCTGGCGTTCACTCTCTTTAGTTCCCTCCAAACCTCATCCTCCGACACAGTGATTACATGATCATTGCTGCTCTGTCTGCTGCTTCCTGACGCGCAGCGGCCGCAGAAGGTGTTTAACTCTTCAGCCAGCAACGGACCAATCCTCTCACCTCTGCAGAGGATTTATTTCCAAAGGAACAGATGATCCTCAGTCCCTGCCACATGCGTCGAGAGTCATTGAGCTGAAAATGAGACTCAATTCTCTCCCTGTATAGTTTAGCGGCTCTTACTGCACGTCAGAAAGCATAGCACGATGCTTTGTACTCGCTCATGTTTCCCGACAGAAGACCGGTGTTGTATGCGGCAGTGCGTTGGTTAACCGCATCACGGATTGTTTAGTCCACCCACGGTTTTTGATTTGAGAATGTCCTTATAGTTACCGTTTCAGTGGCCTGCTTGGTTAGCATGTTTACATAGCTTATTGCTACATCCGTGAACTCGCTGACGTCAGATGAAATCGCCCGGAACATGTCCCAGTCGACGTCATGCCTGTAGCATACTGTTGCTTCTGAGTGGGAAGTGGGAGGACCAGCGTGTCACTTCTCTCTCCACCGGGGGTTCCTGAACGAGCCTTTGTTTATATTCCGGTGTGAGGACAATGGCGGCATGGTCCGATTTGCAAAAATCCGGAAGTAAGCGGGCATTGTAGGCATTTTTAAACTGAGTGTAGCAATGATCCAGTGTATTCGGTACTCTAGTTGGACAGGATACATGTTGATGAAAGTTTGGCATGACCTGCCTGAGGTTGGCTTTGTTAAAGTCCCCCGCGATGATGAAGGCAGTGTCAGGGGTGTTTGTTAATGTAGCCGTTGAGCACATTGTGAAGCTTGGACAAAGCCAATCTAGTGTCTGCCTGTGGTGGAATGTAAACAGCAGTAACAATGATCAATGAAATCTCGCGGGGCAGATAGAATGGGCGACAGATAATGGATAGATGTTCCAGATGAGGCAAGCAGGAGCGCTACAGAATGGAGATATTCCTGGGGTTACACCATTTCTTGTTGATCATGAAACACACTCCACCACCTTTGGTTTTACCGGCCTTGATTGTTCTGTCCATCCGTAAAACAGAAAAGTTATCAGACGGCGTTACAGCAGTGTCCGGTACCGAGGGTGTGAGCCATGTTTCAGTCAAACAAAGGATGTTACAGTCCCTTATGTACCGTTGGAAACTTATTCTGGCTTTAAAATCATCCATCTTATTCTCCAAGGATTGGACATTAGTGAGCAGAATACTTGGTAAGAGGAGGACTGTGAGCCCTTTCCCTTAGTCTGTTGCGGTTTCCAGGGCGTTTCCCGCGGTGCTTCTTGAATTTACGCCTCCTGGGATTATAGGCCACATTGGATTCGAACAGATGTAAACACTGATAGCAGGAGGCTTACATGTATAGAAGTGATACCAGCTAAATGTAATTATTGTACTAAATTGCAGAAACGTAGTACTTCAGTCAGCTTGAGGGAGGAAACTAGTTGACGTTAGCTAGTTAATTAGCCATATTATCTGCCTCGGTAGCAAGCCAAATAGTATTTACTTCAACACTGAAACAAAGGCGGGTGGGTGAGTCTCTGTCTTGATTGAGGGTGAAAGAGGGAGAAATGAAGATGACACATATAGTTTATGTACAACCTGGAAGTATTTATTTAGCGATCGGCGCTAAAATGTCATCTGTACGGAACATCGTTGTTTACAGAACATGATTAGACTACGTTACCTGAAAAATTCCATACGGCAGACTTGGTGTTTTCGACAGGGTAAAAAGTTGCAGGGATCCATCTCCTTCGGCCATCATCATACACACAGCTGACTCTCACTGACTGACTGCTTGCAGCCTTGCTCCAACCTGAGGGGGAGGGGCCGTGTAACTCGTGCGCTTTTCACTGCACACAGCAGAGGGAGTCCTGCACTTTCCGTCTTTGACGACACGGAAAAAAACTGTGCATACCGCAGGAACGGTATAACTAAAAATGTTAGTGGTATTGAAACCGTGACTTTTCCAAACCGCAGTATACCTTGAAACCAGTGGCGGCTGCTGGTCTTTCAAAGAGGGGAAGCTCATTTTTGGCCAACATCATAAAAATTTACCATTTATTTATACCTAAATTCTGCCCAACATTCCTTTTCAAGAAAATTTTCTAGCCTACTGTATGTATGAATGAATGAATGAATGAACAAACGATCTAAAAAAAGATATTAAACTCGAAATATGGGAATTAGGTTGAACTGAAACAAGGAATCTGGGTGAAATGTATGATGAAAATTGGCTAGCAATTTCACCAAGCAAATACCAAGAAATAGGTTGCAGCAGTTTGTCTTTCGACTACACTTCCGCGATGGGACTGAGCTCGAATAGCTTCAGTGTCAGTGACTTTTATAGTACAAAATCGCTGTCAATCAAAAGGAGATGCAGTCTTTCGACAGACCCTCCAATCATCACGCAGACGCTCGGAGTCCGGGCCAGCCCACTCCTCCATTCATCCCAGAGACGCTGAGCGTCCGTGGGCGGGACATAATCGCAGCATTATCCAATGACCGTCTTGTTTCTAAGCACTCAAAAAAACTGTTTAAAGCAGCCCCATTGAAGTCAATGGACGCTGGGCTTCAACAGAGTAATGCACTGTACGCTACGGGAATGAATGAGAAGGAAATCGAGTCAGCCGACCTAAGTAGCTGATTCTGAACGAAATTGTTTTCGTTCGAGATGAACGTGTTTAACGCATTTTTAGTCAATAAAATGTTAACATAATAGTACATATATTTGACCATTCATTTTTTGACAATTATAGGGGAAGCTGAGCTTCCCTTGCAGTCTTAAAGAAATCGCGTCTGCTTGAAACCCGTTTTCGTCCCATGCCTAATCAACATAGGGATAGTTGGTTGAGCTCAGGAGAAAACTGGAGAATAGTGTGTGAAGAAAGCTCTGGAACAGATCCACTGAATGTAGAAATGGGTGTTTCTAAAAATGTCTTCAGTTAGACCTCTGCTCAAGGGAATGTTTCTGGATATGGCCCTCCTGGCATCTTTGTATGGGAGCTTCAGGGAAGCTTTGAGGTTAAACATGCTAGCAGCTTAACTGTCCAGCCCTTTCTACCAATATTGTTTTCAACAAATCCTTTGAAAGACTGTAGACGAAGAGCCCATTATACTTCAGCCAATCATTTGGTCGCCAATGTGTCTGCTCAATAACACATAGCTGTTTATCAGTTTATTTTATTGATGCTGTAAAATGCACTAGAGATTATGCTCTGGTTTCGGAGTGCTTTTCTACCACGTACAATTTTGATTAATTGGTTTAGTCTTGCGATAAGCAAAAAATGCCAGATTTGAGTCTAATTGGTTTTCTTCACAGATGAGATAGCGTTGATTCTGCTATGATCAGTCATGGTTTAATTGAAGCTCATGATTCTCATGGTGGCAGCTGGACACACTGACTGTGAACACTGAAAATGAGATTTTTTTCATATTTTTATTTAACAATGAAATATTTAGAATTTTTTTATTATTTTAGAACATGTTGTTTATCAAATATTTTATGCATATATTTCTGTTCAGTTGTTCGGGGTCAGTTAGATAATTTAATGGATTATTAAAATTATCAGAGTTGATCATGAAAACAAGTTCTTTCTTTCATTTATTTGTATAGTGCTTTTCAAAATACTTTTCAAAGAAATAAAAATGAATGTTTCTACATTACAACTAAGAGTGATCTGTAGTCAGAATAATGTCAAAATAATGTCTATATGGCATAAACAGTTCTTACAGTTCTAAGATTATGCAAATCATGCAGGTAATGTGATGATACATTTAAGCAGAAACATGTATGCTGTTATAATTTCTGTTTCAATGATGTTATTTGGAACTTTATTTTCATCAAAGAACCTTGAAAAAATTTATCAAGGTTTCCTCAAAAATATTAAGGCGCTTTCAGCATTTATAATATAATATATTTTTGAGCATTGTATCTGCCAATTAGGGTGAATCCCAATTCTCTGTCTTACCCCTTCCCCTTTCCCCTTAGTTTTGCGCTTTCACGTGAGAGTAAGGGCTGTCCCAATTCTCGTTTTGATCGAGGGGTAGGGCTAAGGGGAATGGGTAGATACCCCTTAAAACCAAGCATTTTCGCGAGCTTACTTGAAACCAAGGGGTACCCAGAACACACTGCAGCCAGATCATCCAGAGAGTCCCATAAATGTAATATTTTCAGCTTAAATCATTTATTTAAAAATTACGACTGTCTTGTTTTGTGCTCTACACAGTCCTGTACATACATATTTACAACCATGTTCTTAATTGAAACGTTTTTAAAAATCGATATTTTTCCACGCTAACGTCACATTGCTGATTTGCACAACAGTCCCGCATTCCTCTGACTAGATAAAAACATCACTAAAACCCACGCAATCGACATACATACATTTGCAGACGGCAAGTTTGTGATCAACGCTTGTCGCCTCTGGTGACGTAGCAGCCAGCTAGCGACAATGTATGATGACGTAACAATAACCAAGTGGCGTCTCATTTCATAGGGTTATGTTTTCACCCCTAGCGCTTACCACTCGGTTTCGAGGGACAAGGGCTAGGGGTAAGACGAAGGGGTAGGGGAAGGGGAAGGGGTAAGACAGAGAAATGGGAGTCACCCTTAGAATGAATCTCTTTCTAAAATCTTTTAGAATTTCTAAAGAATCATGTGACACCTGAGACTGGAGTAATGAAGCTGAAAATTTAGCTTTGCTCTCACAGGAATAAATCACATTTAAAATATGAATATTTGAAAGTCTTAGTATTATTATTTCTATACTAACCCTGGTACTTACCTTAGGAATTTTGTTCTTTTAAAATTAAATTCTGTAAACTCTGTAAAATGTTTGTCCGAGAACCAGAGACATTGACTCACTGTCTCACTATATAAATATATGTGTATGTGTGTGTGTGTATATATATATATATATATATATATATATATATATAGAGAGAGAGAGAGAGAGTGTATGTGATAAATGGAGTCATATGTTTGAGCTCAATACTTCCAATGGACTAATATTTTGTCTGTTTTTGAAAAAACATACTCTCTAGCATTGTGTGGTTTACATACTCCATCTTTTTTAAATGTGGAAAAAAGTGCTTTACACAGCTATTTTAGTCATGTAACCTATTGTGGCACTGGCCTTGACTTGTTTTGGCTACCAGGTGTTCAAAACCTACTGCAATGAAGATTACGACCGGAGGAATGAAGAAGTGGACCCAGTGGCATCCTCAGCTGAGTATGAGCTGGAGAAACGGGTGGAGAAGCTGGAACTTCTCCCTGTGGAATTGGAAAAAGGTGAATAGCAGGATGACAGTGTTACCAAAGAGACTTCTATGTTTTTTTTAAGTAACACTAGGTCTATTCTTCTCACTTTTTACTTTTTCAGTCAGTTTTGACTCAGAACCTTATAGTTTTTTAGATACAGTATAGCCTCTCTGACAAATAATTTCACCATATTATTTATCTGAGAGCTAGCCCCTGTCTTGCCTATAAGTTTTCTTTTCTAAAATAAATAGATACAAATATGTTTTCAGGGAAATGTTCTGCATGTATCTGCATATTTTGAGCACTGTGAGTAAATCAATGGTAAGCTTTGAATATTGATCAGTTACAATAAACATGCATCCATCCATCAAACATCCAACGATTCATTGAATTTGAAATTGAAATTGTCATTCTTTTTATTTGCTCAGCACTAAAATTTTTCCTTTCATTGATTTGTGTTTTTTCATCTGTGTATGTCAGATGAGGACGGCCTGGGCATCAGTATTATAGGAATGGGGGTTGGCGCTGACGCAGGCCTGGAGAAGCTGGGCATTTTTGTCAAGACTGTCATAGAGGGTGGAGCAGCAGAGAGAGATGGAAGGTAAACTAAACTGCACATACTAATTTAGTATTTACACACTACTTTAGTGAAAGACATGTATATTGGTATTATATCACCCTACTTTCTGGATATCAATATGAGTATTTTCCATGTAGAAAAACAACCCTGTTGGTCAAACAGTAGCAGACAATCATGTATTTCTTGTCCTTGCTCTTTTTAGCTCCACCCAGAGTGAGTGAATCCCTGAGAGTCCCTCATGAGATTTGCACATTGCCTAAAATGAAAGCAAACCTTGAGGCTTTATCACTGAATTTAGCTTAGGGTGCTAAAGAAAGGGTAGGGATGGGAATGAAAGCAGCTCGATTCACTTCTGGCCAAACATTCTAGTAAATTTAGTAGACTGTTTTTGCTTTACTAAAACTGAGACCACTAGTGCAATAGTGGTGATGAGATTTAGCATTATATAAATTGTATTTATTAAATTAGAACATAATTAATCAAATTATATTAGCAGCATAACATTTTGAGTAAAATTTATTTAACGTCTTTGTATTTGGTTTGTCTCGCTTTAATGGCAGCAGCAAGCAACAGATTTGACAAGACTCTACACGTTGTACATGTACATGTAAAACCTGTTGATAATGTTTTCCAGCATGATTTGAAATTATTCAAAGAGTATCCTGAGCTACAATTGAATAACCTTTGATCATCTGTATAAGGAGTCACATGATCAGTGTCACAAATTTATTTTAGTGTTAATTAGGGATCTAGAAATAATGCATTCTGAAGTACTGTATTTTTTAATCATTTTACAATTATAATGTTTCTTTAAAGATTTTCTTGAAGTCCTAAATCTCGCTGTTTATTTCCAAGTTTAAGATTTTGAATGTCAGTTTTTATAATATGATCTCATCTTTTTACTGAGTGGCATCAAACCCTACTGAAATCTTAAGAAATGATTACATGTTTCAAGATTACCAAGTAACTGCAAGCTTTGCAATCAGGTTTCAAACGGACTATTCAATAGCCAGAATGTAATTTCCTCCACCATTAACTCTGAGAAAAGTGTGACAATGTAGGATTCAAAGTGACATTGAAATATTTTCACTGGAGTCCTTATTTTTTGCATGTTGGAACTCTATTTTCCTGCTTTAGTATTAGTACATTGGTGACATTGAAAAATGCATGTGAAGGTTGAGCTGTGCTTATGCCACACTCTTTAGGTGCATATTATGATTCAGTCTTGCAAGCATCCCTCCGTCTGCCTTGCCTGTATAACAGACGGGATTTGCCAGGGGCTCGATATCCAGACTGGAATCATGGGTCAAGGCAATTTGATCAAACTCACAAAGTTCATTACAGATATCACACAGTTGGAGCTCTTCATGCAAACACTGTAGCATTCTGAAAATCTATTATCACATGTTGTTAAGAAGCTTACTGGTCCTTATAATCATATATAATTGCAATTCCTTCTGTCTTGTGAACATTACTCTTTAGCGGCTAAAATTAAAGAATGTGACCACCCAAGACCAACTGAAAACATAAAAATATTGTTCTCAACCTTTTTTGTCCTTTTAAAATCCTATGACCTAAATTATTTAATTGAAGTATTCACTAAGATTTTAAGTAGTATTTATGTGATAAAAAAAATAATATTTATCATTCATGTATTATAAAGGATATATTTGCAGAAAAAATATATATATGCTAGCAGTAATTAAATTAAATTAAATTTAATTTAATTATTAACAACAAAAAACTTTATGAATGTATTTTACTTATATATGTACTGTTTTCACTCATGTGGTAGTATAAAGAATATATCTGTAGAAAATACTTTTTAATTTATTAATTAGATTTTATTATAAAAAAATGCAAAAACAAACAACTACTATATTATTATTATTATTTAATTATTCTATATTATGAAAAAATGATTTATTAGTATATAGTTGTCAGAGAGTCACAGCAGTCTCCATTAACGACACTCATTAGATTTCTAATCACCGCCACCTGTCAGCACTCATCAACAGCACTATATTCCTGCACTCCTCCCGTTCACTCATTGTCTGGTCTCAAACATTCCATGTTGACTTACCTGACCCATTTACCTTTTTTCTACTTACTGGTTGCTCCAGTTTTCCTGTCCCCGTTCTCCACCGCTCCTGTGCTCCACCGTCTCCACGCTCCGCTGTTCCCTTTGGATCCCCTGGACAAGGAAAAGGACATTATCACTCAGATAAGCCCCTAGAGACTTTCCCATTCCCCGCCTGCTTACCTGGACATTCTGCTCATCTCATTCCCCTCTGCTGCTACTCAATAAACCTGTTGTTTGTATTGCACTTACCTCTGTGTCATGTGTCCGGAGATGGAGTTCTCGAACCTCGCCGCTTTGGATCCCCTCGAAGAGCTGGTCAGCACTCTTCAAACAGCTTTCTCTCTGGTCACACACCCTCAGTCTGCCTCTGTCAGTCCTCTGGACATCCCTGTAAACTATTTGGGTGAGGCTGTTGCTCGTCATTTAACTGACGCTGGAGGAATGGAGGCACTGGCTGGAGGGAGCTCAAATCCCCTTTACAGTCATCACCGACCACAAAAACCTGTAATATCTCCGAAGTGCCAAGAGGTTAAACCCCTGACAAGCTCGCTGGGCCCTCTTCTTCACCCGGTTCCAGTTTTCCATCATGTATCGACCCAGAGATAAGATTTGTCAAGGCGGATTCCCTCTTGTGTATTCATGCCCCTGACGAACCCTCCTCACCTGAACCCATACTCCCTCTAGCCGTCCTTGTGAGCCTCATTCGGTGGGCCCTGGATGAACAGATACGCATTGCCTCCATCACCGAACCCGCTCCGCTGGGAGGCCCAGAGGGCAAAACCTACGTGCCCACCTCCTTTAGGACTACCCTTCTGGGCTCCCTGCATGCTTCCCTGGGCTCTGGACACCCAGGAAGCTAGCGTACTCTCTTGCTCCTTCAAGCTCCGTACTGGTAGCCCAGTATGGCCCAGGATGTCTCCTAATACATTCGTGGATGCTCAGTTTGCGCCATCGCCAAAACTCCACAACATTTAGCCTCTGGAAAATTAGTCCCATTACCCATTCCACGTTGCCCCTTGGTCCCACGTCAGAGTCGACTTCATCACAGATCTCCCCAAGTCAGAAGGTTATACCTGCATACTCGTTGCAGTGGACAGATTCTCCAAAGCCTGCAAGTTAATTCCCCCCCGTTGTTTACCCACATCCCTCAAAACAACAGAGGCCCTCTTCCATAATCTCTTCAGCACCTTCAGCATCCTGGAAGATGTCGTCTCTGACTGTGGGCCACAGTTTATCTCCCGTGTCTGGAAGGCTTTCTTTAAGCTCCTTGACGTCTCCGTCAGCCTCTCCTCAGGGTATCACCCCCAGACTAAGCCAGACTGAGCAGAATATTCAGGAGATTGGGAGATATCTCCGGGCCTACTCTACGACAACCAGCACATCTGGAACCGCTTCCTCCCATTGGCCGAGTATGCACAAAATTCCCTCAAGCAAACCATCACCGGCCTTATTCCTTTCCAGTGCATACGCTGCTACCAACCCCCAGCAGGCAGTGCGGAGACACAAGACCTTTGAAGATGCCCGCCGGTCTTCCACCCCCGTCTATCATCCTGGAGATAAGGTCTGGCTCTTCACCCGGGATCTGCATCTCCACCTGCCCTGTCGGAAGCTGAGTCCCCACTATATCGGTCCCTATAACATCAAGAGGCAGATAAATGAGGTTACCTTCCGTCTCCAACTCCCTGCACAGTATCGTATCCATCCATCATTCCATGTCTCACTCCTCAAGCCTTTCTCTCCCTCTGTCACAGAACCCGACGAGTCCGTAGTACCTCTTCCTCCCGAAATCATCGAGGAGCCCCTAGTCTACAGGGTGCAAGATATCTTGGACTCTTGGCGACGGGGTGGTCGCCTGGAATATCTGATTGACTGGGAGGGATACGGGTTGAAGGAAAGTTCCTGGGTGGACCGGGACGATGTGCTGGATCCCGCACCCAGAGGCCGTGGCCGACCCCGTAATAGGGTGTCTGGAGCCGCCTCTGGAGGAGGGGGTACTATCAGAGAGTCACCGCAGTCTTCACTAATAAAACTCACCAGATCCCCTTCACTCACTGTCTGGTCTCAAACATTCCATGTTGACTTACCTGACTCACTTACCTTTTGTCTATTTACCAGTTGCTCCAGTGTTCCTATCCCCGTACTCCACCGCTCCATTGCTCCACCATCTTCACGCTTTGCTGTTCCCTTTGGACCCCTGGACAAGGAAAAGGACATTATCAATCAGATAAGCCCCTAGAGACTTTTCCATACTCCGCCTGCTTTCTGCTCATCTCATTCCCCTCTGCTGCTACTCAATAAACCTGTTGTTTGTATTGCACTTACCTCTGTGTCCAGTATCTATCTGCTGACAACAGTATATATATTTATGGAAAATGTGTATTTTTATTATTATTATTACATATTATTAATAGTTTAAATTCACTCTTTATAATGTTGTCTTTTCATTGAAAATTTGAAACGGAAGTCATCTGTTGTAATTATGCAGAAATAAATCTTTGCTGTCTTTACAAACTTTAATTTGTCCATACTTTTACTTTTACTCTTACTGTCATTACAAAGACTAATCGCAATTACACTAGAGTTCTGTGTCAAACTCTAGGGGTTCACAAAATCCGGGAAACCTTGTCCCAGGATGTACTGTCCTTCATACATCAGCATATTTTAAGCACTGAAAAAATTAATCATAGCAGAGTGATGAGAAGGCCTCAGGCAGAACATAATTTAGCTTTTATTACAAAAGTAATCTCAGAATAACCGAGAAATCGCTGTTTAGTATTTACACAGACAATATTATACAAACCTGTTTTAGAATTTGCACAATGTCCTAATAGTGTCACTGTAACAAGCATTACAACATAACCACCTTCATTTTCCACAGAATTAAAGTGAACGATCAAATCGTGGAGGTTGACCGCACCAGTTTGGTTGGAGTAACACAGAGCTTCGCTGCTTCTGTCCTGAGAAACACACAGGGAGTGGTTAGGTAAGATGCTAGATGTCTACAACTGTTTTTGCTTGTTTATTATGTCTCATTAATCCTAGGTTTGCCCCTAAATGGTGGCCACAAGATCCTCACATCCCGACATCCTCACCGTAGCTTTCAAGCTGCTAGAGTCACCAGTGTTATTATTAGCATATGAAATAGCATGACATGCTATCGTCTTTGCCTCCCAATCAGCGTTCTTGTGAGAAAAACATATACTTTTTATTAGTGTATCTAAATTCTCTTTAGACATGACAGCAGAGAGCATGTCTTTGAAATGCATATAGGCCGGCAGGAGTACTTCACACTGTGAGAAATCAAGAAACCATTTTTGTGGGGAGCAACCATTCCAATTCTCAAATACTCAGAGAGTTCTTTGCCATGAGGTGCCATGTTGAACATCCAGTGGTCAGTATGAGATAATTTTACTCAAAGAACAAAATTTCAACTGCTCTAAAACATGATACACAAATTTGTATAGTCCTGTCAAGCAGACAAAACATGAACATAATGAATGGGACATGTGGCTTTGCATGGTTAAACGATGTGTAGCTGTTATCACTTAGGGTGTTCTCAGTTTTGTTGCCAGCTTTTTTGATTGTCAGAGGACAGTAA
This sequence comes from Oxygymnocypris stewartii, assembly GCA_003573665.1. Lineage (NCBI taxonomy): Eukaryota > Metazoa > Chordata > Actinopteri > Cypriniformes > Cyprinidae > Oxygymnocypris > Oxygymnocypris stewartii. The sequence continues at coordinate 3,371,835 of QVTF01000001.1, forward strand.
ATATTAACTGCTATACAAGTTGCACATTGACTACTCTAAAATATATCCAAGTTTCATTTCTATAGTATTGTCCCTTAAAAAGATATACTCAATTGATTGCCGAAATGTGAGGAGTGTACTCACTTTTGTGAGATACTGTGTGTATATATATATTGTAATGATAACATATAATATATATATTGTTATAAGGGAAACAGGTCAATTTAGCTCAAAGGGAATCATTAATGATTTTATAGGGAATTTGAACAGACTCACTGTTTCACGGCGATTCACCGAACAAGCCGTATAACAAACTCTGCACTGGATATTAAAATCCCAAAATATAGTGAAAACACTATTCAATAGCACGGTAACAAAATCGACAGATTAAGGCATTAACTTATGAGCACAAAACACAAGATATTTCTCTTTTCAATATAAACAAGACTTTATTTATATAACTCTAAGACATGTAAACTAATCTACACATGAACACAAGCATTCACACATTCACGCGTTGCAGAAAGAGAGAAAGTGAGGAAAGGATTAGATTAAAAGAATGAGAAGTTGATATCCCACGTTTACAGCAAGATGTGCAATTGCATAAACCTGAACAACCATCAATCACATTTTTAATACTCGCATTGAGTTTTCAATGAGGCTAAAATCTATTTTCAATATTACACCAGCTACAGCAAGAATCTGGGGTTTGTACTTGCGTTGCTTTTGTGTTTAAAGATTTCCCTTTGTCCTCCGTCTTTGCGGGAAAGGGTTTCTCCGAAGTCGCTGATTGGCTTAAAGTTCAGGAGTCGTTGAAGTGGGCGTTGGCTCGTGGCTGGCCCTGCAGAGTTTTGGGCTGGTTTCCGCTGGCAAACGTAACTTAGCACACGGACTCAACGGAAAGAAGATAAAAGTAAATGAATAAACGGATGTAAGATGGCTTTTCTTCTCATCATGGTCGCAACTGGCTAGGTGTGGTCCAGAGCTGAAGAGAGAGAGAGAGGTCCAAGAGGACGGGGCATTCAAGCGCGCGAGGAGAAGTTAAGAGAGTTAAGAAGAGTGTCCTGGGTATTTATTCTCGGCCTTTTAGGGACCTCCCAATGGTTGTCTTGACCAATTAGATCCCATGCTGGCTCTTTGTTTCTTCACCCAATCAATAAATCACATGTCATGGTCAGTCACATTGGCCGAATTTTACATTCTCTTGCAAAATATCCTTTTGAATGTGATTTCTATAACCAGAATATGATGCATTTGATAGGAAATCCATCAAAAGAAATGATTAAAGCTATACTTATGACACTCATACATACCAAACATGACATTAACCCTTAAGGCTTAGCTAGTCAATACTAACTAAAAGCACGATAAACACAATGATTAAAACAAGGATATTCAAATTTGTGGGTCACATACATAATATGCAGTTATGCATATAAATTATTATTTTCATTAACAATGAGAATGAAAGTCCTTTAAGATGATTTTACAGGTTTTGTGAACCCAGGAATTTTAGCCTTTGTCCTCGACGCCTGGTCGGGGTGTATTCAGGCGGGCTGGGGGTCTGATTTATGACTTTCTGCTGTTGTCTTGTGGAATTCGGCTTCTCATGTTTCAACCATGCTTGGATCGAATCTTGATTTGTCTGATATTCTATCTGATATTCGGCCTTGATATTCTACACACCCCCCTTCGTTCGGCGAGGTGTTTAGCAGAAGACATCGTCGAGCGCTGGAAAAACAAGGGCAGAAGAAGCAGACAAAACACAGCAAACAACAAGACAACACCTCCATGACAGTTACTGTACTGGTGCCGGGCATTAGGTTATTCAATTTTGGAAATTATTGTTTTAATTCTTCGATCAACTTTTGCGACTAGATTTGTGTGTTTCTTCTAAGTTGTCTTAACTTAAGAATGTTCACATTTAGTTTCTAGTGAACTAATTTGTGGTAAAATGAATCGACCTATCGTGCATGGAGCTCTCTGGCTTTCCTTCAGTCTAGAGTGGCTTGCGGATATTAGGTGTAGCGAGTCAATCCTAATATCAGACCTTTGACCCTTGCAGGGTGTCTAGGTGTTTCACCTACTAAAGAAAGAGGGGAAGGAAAAGGATAGGTAAAAGAAGAACAAAACAAAACAAAGCTGCTGTGGGTTTTCCTAGCATGATTTGCAACTACTGTTGAGCTAGGATGTCATGTGCAGCTAGGGGGCCATGCACCTTAACTTCGTGTCAGGTGTTCTAACTCTTGTGAGGATAGCTATATGTTTCTTCATGGTGGTGTATGTAACTGTGTTGCGCTAAATTTGGATCTTCTACTTGTGGGAAGAATATGTTTGTTGAATGTGTTATCAGTAGATGTGGTTACCTCTGGGTGTAGGTAATGTTGTGTGTGTTAATGGTGTAGTGTATGTGTGGTCAGATCTGTTCCAGTCTGTGTCGTCTCCCCCCTTTTCAGGTATGTTACATAAGACTGGCTCTCTTCATCCTTGGCTTGGATGTGGGCATGTCCATGATCTAATGGGGGTCAGTCCAGAAAGGCAGGAAGTTCTTTAGCAGACAGTCGGAGGTAGTTTGGCATGGCTGTGTGAAGCTGGGCTGCAAACTTTGTCTCCTTTGTTGCATTCCTCTTGTGCTACCTTCTGGATGTGGCAGACTTTCTGACCTTCTGTGCTTTGGTGGTTGCTGTTGCACAGACAGGAATGTGGTTCTAGGAGTTGGAGTTAATATAGCAGTTTGCTAGTGAGTGATGGGTGAGTGAGGTGATGTTCTCTGGTACCTCAGTTTTCATCAACGGTTGGCCATGAGAGACTTGCTCGTCCTGTGTGGTTGTTGAACAGGTGCTTGTCATCTCGGATATGGTGGTGTACCATGCGATCATCGGCCTTCCGTTCTGTCGCTGGTCACAGCGAGCATGACTCAATTTCGTAGTCATCCGTGTTCAGCTTATCTTGAAGGAACTCGTTCAGTTGGCTCATGACTTGTTCCATGTCTTCTGACGGTAAGCTGTATGGTTCTGGAGCATACTCAGCACTGTGCATGTCTGAGTAATGCTGAGGTGGGTTTCGTTGTCGCTTAACCCTACGAGATGCTCTTGGATGAGTCAGGCGATTACCTTTGGATGTCTGGTTAGGTTTCCAGTTGTTGCTATCTTTTGCGTTTCTTGAGAAGCGTGGCTGGTCCCATGGATTTTTCCAGAAGTTGGGCTGATAGCTTTCGTGGACATGGGGATCACGTTCTCTGTGCTCTTGATGGAGGACTCTGGTTTTGTGATGCATCTGGGTGTCGTCCAGTGCAAGGCTTGAGTCTTTGTTGACAGAGTTCAAGAGTGTGGATGTTTTGTCACCTTTCTTTGAGGCCATCTTCTGCTTGTTGTAGGCCTTCTGTGTTAGGTCACGCAACTGTTGGATGGTCATGGAGCGTGGACAGGCCATGACGCCTAGATGGTGGCTGACTCCAGGGTGCAGATTTCTTAGGAAGAGGCTTTTGAAGTTCACATCCTCTTCAAGGTCAGGTTCGTTGTGTGCACCAAAGTAGGCTTGTCGGAGTCGGTTGTAGTAAGCTTGTGGAGCCTCTTGTCGACCTTGTTTGGTTTCTAAGGCAGTTAACAGTCCATGTTCGGAGTCAGGGTCGGTAAACTCTTTAATCAGGACCTCACGAAGTAGCTGGTAGTCTGACTTCGTTCGACTGGGCTGTCGATCTAGGAAGTTTCGTACCTCGGAACTGGACGTGGCTCTAAGGAGGTATAACCTGTCTCTGTCAGTCACATGAGGTCTCATTTCTAGATAGAAGTCGATATCTTGAAGGTGGGCCTGGATGGTGTGGCCCCCTGTGGAGTTCGGGTTGAACTTGCTGACGTTTTTAGACAGCTTGTCGAGGTCTTTGATGGTCATCCCAGGTGCAGCTCCAAGGTCTGCTTGGATGGGGGGTTTTCTTTCGTTGACAGGAAAGAGTTCTGTGGCGAAGGCAGGTGAGGTTTTGGGTTGTGGCCCTTCGCTTCTTTCGCTGTATACGAGTTCTTGGACATGGGACTCTGCTCTGCTCAGCAGTGGTGAGGCTGAGTGTGGTTTCTCTCGCTTTGGCTCTTGCTTCTGCGCATAAGCATGTTTGAGTCCTCTTCTGACCATGTAGAGCTGATCATTGGTATCGTCTAGTTGTGGGGTCAGATTGTCCATTTCAATTCTGTACCTTTCAAGGTGGTCCTTCAGGGCACTCATTTCAGCATTCTTGTTGCTGATGTCATGCTTGGCTTCCTCTAGTAGCTGGTTGGCATACTGAAGTCTGTTTTCCAGGTCTTTCTGGGCAGCCTTTGCATGTTGTTGATCAAGTTGAGCTGCTGTCAGGGCTGCTTGGAGCTCCTTAACTTGTTCCGTTGTTTCCTGCTCGCTCTCGTTGGGTGCTTTGAGTTGATCTTGAACTTTCACTTCCAGCTTGTCTATGCGACGTTGAGCACATGTCAGTTCCTCTTGAAGGTGGGTGATGTGCTTGTCGCTCAGTTTCAGCTGGGTCGTGAAGGCATAGCTTAGGGAGCTGGCAATTTTGACTAGCTCCTCATGGTTGTTATTCTGGCTTGGATCTTGTGTCAGGAATCTTCTCAGACCTAGGATTATTATTAAAAATAATAACAGTTCAAACGTCTTGGGGGTGAGGCTGTCTGTCGTACCTCTCAGCCAAGTGTTCACATCTTCCCCTTTGGCCAGGGGGTCTGCAGTCTGCGGCATGTTGGCACGCTGGGGAGAAGAGAGACTGACACAGATCTGTGTGGAGTGGACGCTTATGTGTGGTGCGACAACTAAGTGTTATGTCAGTGATTTGAACCACTGGTGAAGTGTGGTGATCACTGTGTTGGTCTCAGAGTATCTAGGTAGACTAGCGATGTGAAGACTTCGTCACTCTAATGAGGAAGAGGGAAAAGAGAAAAAGGTGAAAAACAAATTTAATTAAAATAAACAATTCCTTTTCTATTTTTTTTTCAAATGAAGAAAATTATTTTTTTATTATTAAATGTTGTTATCAAGGAGGCAAACAATATTATCAAATCTTCGTCTTGGACAAACTAATATAATAATACTTCTGATATCTCTTTTCTTAGTCTGACAGAATTGACAACGCAACACCTTCCAGTTGGACCGCTCACAGGGAGGCTGCGAAGGCGCCAGTTGCTCAACACTTATCTCTATTAAAATTGATCTCAGCGTTGCATGAGTTGTTCAAATTTGGATTGCGTTTTAAATATAGAGAGGTTAAGAAGAACAAAAGTAGGTTTGATTGCAATCAAATTCGTTAGGATGATTCGCCTCTTGACAGGATTGTATATCTCATACACTTAGAATTGATTGATGGTTCTTACAGGTCCCTACAAATGTGAAAAGTGAAGAGGAAAGAAAATGGTAAGACAAAGTAAAATTGTAAAGTAATAAACAGGCAAAATAAGCAAATATGAAATTAAGTAAATGAGGAAATAAGTAAATAAAATAGTGGTTATGTTTATAACCAAAACAGGAAGAATTAGGGGTAAAACGCAATAAAGTAATGAGTGAGTATAAGTCTGAATAGAATCTACTTATATGGGTAATAAATCAATTAGGTGGAATAAGTTTACTTAAACTTTCAAAGTTCAATACTTATTTGTACCTAAAATGATTATGTCCAAAAGGGAATACTAGAAGGAAGGATCATATTAAACATATGAGGGGGAAAATTAGAATGATTCCAAATAAATTTAATGTTTTAATTAAATTTGAATTTGGCACAATTAATAATTCTGGACTAGTATTTTCCTTTCTAGTAGAACTACAAATAAGTGGTAAAAAGGGAGAAATAAGGAAGAGAAAGACCAACAAGTATATTAGTTTAAATGTTTAAAGGGTTAAACCACTTTAGCTTTTCCAAACACACACTTTATTCAACCATTGGATGTTTAATGCTAACTTCTAACCTTTGAGGCTAATGGCTTTAGCATAGACTTCAATGTAAACACAACCGTGCCGTCAGCAACAGCATCGATGTACTGCGCGTGCGCAGTTCAAAGTTGCTCCGGAAGTATGTTAAGACTTTCGTGTCACAATCGTATCTGTGGCAACCAAAACAAACTAGTGGCTAGCATATTAATTGTTGCATTACAAATACAGTTAAGCATGTTACATTAAATGTTGGTGCATCTCAACACTGTACAAATAACAACACCGCTTGTTCTGCGATGTGGCGCTTAAACTTTCAGTTCGTTCAGAGTTAAACTTAAACCTTATTCAAATAATAGCTTCATGCTGCGGTTGAGGAAACAGTGATCACAAGCCCGTGTCCGTTTATATGGACATAAACACAACAGGGTTTCTTCGCTGTTGGTTCAAAGGTAAACTTTACTTGATAAAGCTTTTAAAACTCCCATTCAAATCGCTCTCGGACACGCGCAGTGTTTCGCGAGATTTAATTCACTTTGTGAGCAGTGTACACAAACAGGCAAGCATTATTCTCTAATGTTTAACCCGGGGAGTCATAGCATATATGATCGGACAATGGAACACGCACTGACGATCAAACTATGCATAATAAGGCTTTGATAAATAGAATTGAGGAACACGCTCAAAACTATTCTTTATCCACTGATTTATTTCCCTTTTAATTACTGCAGTTTAGCTTCGTGCGGCTAACAGTTACTGAGATTATGGAGTAAGTTATAGCTATTAGATGACCTGGAACACGCAGGACATTAATTCAGCTATAAAACAAGGCATTACAAGAAGAGAGGAACACGCTCAAATCCGACCTTATTCGTACGATCTCAAATGTTAACTTTGAGTTCCCTTACTGCAGTTGAACAAAGGAGAGACTGACTCGAGTTACAGCCTTCTCTGTGCTCATTCATTCACGGAGGCGCGCGCTGCTGACGTCACTCACACATACGCACACACACACCAGTCTCGATCTCAGATCTCATCCGTAAGAATATAAAAGATTAAATAACTTGGTTTATGCTCATAATTTAGATCAATCTGCCCGCTTTTCCTCCACCAATATGTAATGATAACATATAATATATATATTGTTATAAGGGAAACAGGTCAATTTAGCTCAAAGGGAATCATTAATGATTTTATAGGGAATTTGAACAGACTCACTGTTTCACGGCGATTCACCGAACAAGCCGTATAACAAACTCTGCACTGGATATTAAAATCCCAAAATATAGTGAAAACACTATTCAATAGCACGGTAACAAAATCGACAGATTAAGGCATTAACTTATGAGCACAAAACACAAGATATTTCTCTTTTCAATATAAACAAGACTTTATTTATATAACTCTAAGACATGTAAACTAATCTACACATGAACACAAGCATTCACACATTCACGCGTTGCAGAAAGAGAGAAAGTGAGGAAAGGATTAGATTAAAAGAATGAGAAGTTGATATCCCACGTTTACAGCAAGATGTGCAATTGCATAAACCTGAACAACCATCAATCACATTTTTAATACTCGCATTGAGTTTTCAATGAGGCTAAAATCTATTTTCAATATTACACCAGCTACAGCAAGAATCTGGGGTTTGTACTTGCGTTGCTTTTGTGTTTAAAGATTTCCCTTTGTCCTCCGTCTTTGCGGGAAAGGGTTTCTCCGAAGTCGCTGATTGGCTTAAAGTTCAGGAGTCGTTGAAGTGGGCGTTGGCTCGTGGCTGGCCCTGCAGAGTTTTGGGCTGGTTTCCGCTGGCAAACGTAACTTAGCACACGGACTCAACGGAAAGAAGATAAACAAAAGTAAATGAATAAAAGGATGTAAGATGGCTTTTCTTCTCATCATGGTCGCAACTGGCTAGGTGTGGTCCAGAGCTGAAGAGAGAGAGAGAGGTCCAAGAGGACGGGGCATTCAAGCGCGCGAGGAGAAGTTAAGAGAGTTAAGAAGAGTGTCCTGGGTATTTATTCTCGGCCTTTTAGGGACCTCCCAATGGTTGTCTTGACCAATTAGATCCCATGCTGGCTCTTTGTTTCTTCACCCAATCAATAAATCACATGTCATGGTCAGTCACATTGGCCGAATTTTACATTCTCTTGCAAAATATCCTTTTGAATGTGATTTCTATAACCAGAATATGATGCATTTGATAGGAAATCCATCAAAAGAAATGATTAAAGCTATACTTATGACACTCATACATACCAAACATGACATTAACCCTTAAGGCTTAGCTAGTCAATACTAACTAAAAGCACGATAAACACAATGATTAAAACAAGGATATTCAAATTTGTGGGTCACATACATAATATGCAGTTATGCATATAAATTATTATTTTCATTAACAATGAGAATGAAAGTCCTTTAAGATGATTTTACAGGTTTTGTGAACCCAGGAATTTTAGCCTTTGTCCTCGACGCCTGGTCGGGGTGTATTCAGGCGGGCTGGGGGTCTGATTTATGACTTTCTGCTGTTGTCTTGTGGAATTCGGCTTCTCATGTTTCAACCATGCTTGGATCGAATCTTGATTTGTCTGATATTCTATCTGATATTCGGCCTTGATATTCTACAATATATATATATATATATATATATATATACTGAACAAAATTATAAATGCAACACTTTTGTTTTTACCCCCATTTTTCTTTAGTTGAACTCAAAGATCTAAGATTTTTTCTATGTACACAAAAGGCCTATTTCTCGGAGAGGAGAATTTTGAAATAAGACTTTTCCAAAACTATCTAGGTTTAGTTATTTTTCTAAAACTTTCCAGGCTTGGAATTATGACCGCATGAACCCTGAATGTGACGATCGGGTGCGGATCGGGTTCGGTTATCTAAATCAGACAATAATATAAGTGCAGGCGGTTGGTGAGTGGATAATATATTTGAAGCTGCGGATTCTGTGATGTTTTATCTCATCCGCATATCACTAATTTTTATATATATATATATATATATATATATATATATATATATAATTTATATATATATATAAGATTTTTTCTATGTACAGAAAAGGCCTATTTCTCTCAAGTATTGTTCACAAATCTGTCTAAATCTGTGTTAGTGAGCACTTCTCCATTGCCGAGATAATCCATCCACCTCACAGGTTTGGCATATCAAGATGCTGATTAGAAAGCATGATTATTGCACAGGAGGGCCTTAGGCTGTCCACAATAAAAGACCACTCTTAAATGTGCAGTTTTATCACACAGATAGCCACAGATGTTGCAAGTTTCAAGGGAGCATGCAATTGGCATGCTGACTGTAGGAATGTCCACCAGAGCTGTTGCCCGTGAATTGAATGTTCGTTTCTCTACCATAAGCCATCTCCAAAGGCGTTTCAGAGAATTTGGCAGTACATCCAACCGGCCTCACAACCGCAGACCACGTGTAACCACACCAGCCCAGGACCTCCACATCCAGCACCTTCACCTCCAAGATCGTCTGAGACCAGCCACCCGGACAGCTGCTGCATTAGTTTGCATAAATTATTTCTGCACAAGCTGTCAGAAATCGTCTCAGGGAAGCTCATCTGCATGGTCGTCATCGGGGTCTTGACCTGACTGCAGTTTGTCGTTGTAACCGTCACATTCAATGGCGTCTGGCACTTTGGAGAGATGTTCTCTTCACGGACGAATCCCGGTTTTCACTGTACAGGGCAGATGGCAGACAGCGTACATGGCGTCGTGTGGATGAGCTGTTTGCTGATGTCAACATTGTGGATCGAATGGCCCATGGTGGTGGTGGGGTTATGGTATGGGCAGGCATATGTTATGGACAACGAACACAGGTGAATTTTATTGATGGCGTTTTGAATGCACAGAGATCCTGAGGCCCATTGTTGTGCCATTCATCCACGACCATCACCTCATGTTACAGCATGATAATACATGGCCCCATGTTGCAAGGATCTGTACACAATTCCTGGAAGCTGAAAGCATCCCAGTTCTTGCATGACCAACCTACTCACCAGACATGTCACCAATTGAGCATGTTTGGGATGCTCTGGATCGGCGTATACGACAGCATGTTCCAGTCCCTGTCAATATCCAGCAACTTTGCACAGCCATTTAAGAGGAGTGGACCAACATTCTCCAGGCCACAATTAACAACCTGATAAATTCTATGCAAAGGAGATGCGTTTGCACTGCGTGAGGCAAATGGTGTCACGCCAGATACTGACTGGTTTTCGGACCACCAATACAGTAAAACTGTACATTTTAGAGTGTTCTTTTATTGTGGCCAGCCTAAGGCACACCTGTGCAATAATCATAGTGTCTAATCAGCATCTTGATATGCCACACCTGTGAGGTGGATGGATTATCTCGGCAAAGGAGAAGTGCTCACTAACACAGATTTAGACAGATTTGTGAACAATATTTTAGATAAATATGCCTTTTGTGTACATAGAAAAAGTCTTAGATCTTTGAGTTCAGCTCATAAAAAATGAGGGCAAAGACAAAAGTGTTGCATTTATAATTTTGTTCAGTGTATGTATGTGTATATATATATATGTGCTGGTCATATAATTAGAATATCATCAAAAAGTTGATTTATTTCACTAACTCCATTCAAAAAGTGAAACTTGTATAATGTATACATTCATTCCACACAGACTGATATATTTCAAGTGTTTATTTCTTTTAATTTTGATGATTAAAAGTGACAACTAATGAAAACCCCAAATTCTCAGAAAATTAGAATATTGTGAAAAGGTTCAATATTGAAGACACCTGGTGCCACACTCAGCAGGACCTGGCACCTGCACACACTGCCAAAGGTACAAAAAGCTAGTTCAATGACCATGGTGTTACTGTGCTTGATTGGCCAGAAAACTTGCCTGACATGTACCCCATTGAGAATCTATGTTGTCAAGAGGAAGGGGAAGATGAGAGACACCGGACCCAACATGCAGTAATTCATGCAAAAGGAGGCCCATAGACCCATGTGCATAGAAATTAACATACTTTTCAGAAGCCTGACATTTCTGTTTAAAATGTTTTTAGTGAACTTATGTAATATTCAAATTTTCTGAGACACTGAATTTTGGGTTTTCATTATCTGTAAGCCATAATCATCAAAATTCCAAGAAATAAAGGCTTGAAATATTTCACTCTGTGTAATGAATCTATATAATACTGTATATGAGTTTCACTCTCTGAAATGAGTGACAAAAATATTTACCTTTTTCATGATATTCAATTTTTTTTGATCTACCTGTATGATGATTCACAAACTAAATATTACTCCGGAGGCTACTACTCACATTAGATTAACTATGACAGAGGAACCAAACAGCGATCGTTTATTTCCACCAGAGGATGTCTGAAGTCAAAAGTATGGGACCATTTTGGGTACACCAAGAATGATCAGGGCATCATTTAAATATTGCCGTAAAAATTGCTGTTAAAGATTATACATAAGGGATAATGCACGGCTAGCCAACCTGTTCTCGTTGTGAAATAAACTATTTTAATGCACCACGTGAAGGCAGGGTCCACCTGATGCGAAGTTCGTTAGCTCTAGCATTCTGCCTGCTTCAGACAGAGATGAAATAGTGCGGAAGAGCGAGAAAGAGAGAGCGAGAGCTGACAGTTGCATGTGTGAATTAGCCTACCTGCGTCTGCGCATCACCACAAAGCGCATCACCACAAAGATTTTAGTTTTGTTATTTAAACAGTAATTTTACCCCTTCTTTGCTGATTAATATAATGTAGCGATCCAGTATCAAAGCTATTTTATTAATGAAAGTCTGGGCAGCGTTGACAACAAGTTTCTGTCCTTCTTGATCTCACAAACCAAAATAATAGACATGATTTTTCTCAGGCCATATGTAAAATCAGATGAATAAAGATTATTAAAATGAACAAGTATGGATGACAGTTGATTATAATACTAGTTTAGTTTATTCCCCTCATTAGTAACAATGTCCTCTGTGGGATAAATAAAGTTAATATAAATCTTATATTAATAATACTTAATTAACATTGTGATTTATCATCCCTGTTATAGTATTATTCATAAGTCATTATTCTTTACAGCGAGGTGGTCTTTCTGCTGGACCTTAGGCCTGTCGCACCTCCTACGGTGCCTGTGATGGACTGTGCATGGCAGGGGCGTCCTCTTCCCTGAGGCAGGCCTAGGCCCGACAGCATACCACGTGGTTTTGCTGCAGAGTCTTCAGCTGGGGACCACCATTCATTGACTTTCGCCCCTTAACCCAGAACGTCTCCTGGTGGCAGGGCAGTGAACAGGGACGTCTCTGACACCCCCTGCAGCAAAACCTAATTAGATGTTACTCCCCAAGCCTTATCTCGTCGTTTCAGCCAGAGCCAGTGGCTTCCTTTTTCCGCTTCCTCAGAGAGCTCTTTGGTGGATCTGCTCAGTGTGGCTCCCCGTAGTCCCAGGTCTTTGAGCAGGCATGATGTTGATCTGCCCACAAAGCTTCTGGCTCCCACCTCAACCGGGTACAGTCTCACACTCCATCCACTTTCTCTGCACTCTGAAACCAGGTCTGCATACTTCGCCTTCTTTCTCTCATAGACAGCTTCTAGTCCCTCCTCCCATGGCACTGTCAGCTCGATCAGTACCACTGACTTCACGGCTGCAGACCACAGCACCACATCTGGTCTTAAGGTGGTGCTGCATATCTCCTGTGGGAACTGGAGCTGCCTTCCCAGGTTCTACTTCCATCTTCCACACCACCCCTGATGTTAAAAGCTTGGCGGGTGGTCTCTTGCTGATATGCATCATGGGTTCCCCCTGCCTGAGGAAGTGGAGCCTGCATCGACTCTCTATTGGACTCTGGTTGTTTGCCTCCTGTTGACTTTTTTAAAGCACCTCTGCCAGTTTCCTGAACATTTGGTCATGCCGCCATCTGAGCCGACCCTGTGTCAGTGCTGTTTTGCAGCCCGACAGAACATGCTGGAGTGAGGCATTGATGGTCCCACAGAGGTCGCAGGATTGCTCTGTCCCAAGCCATTGATGGAGGTTTTTTAGGGCTCGGGAGAGTGTCGTATGTTGCCCTAATGAGGAAACTGAGCCGAGCCTGTGGCAGTTTCCAGAACTCTGCCCAGCTGATTGCTCGGTTCGCGACACCCTCCCAAGTTGTCCACTTGCTGCCCCTGTGCCACAGACCTCACTCTGAGCTCTTCCTGCTCAATCCTGGTGACCTCTTCAACAACAAGGTCCTTCCTCTCCTTCTTGCTTGCCTTGGACCATAGGATGGGTGGCTCGCTCCATCCGAGGCCTGCCCGCCCTGTCTGGACCATGCCCATGATTTGTTTGTGTTGCAGTCTTCCCATCACCTTCTGCACCTCCTCCTTAAGGGGGTCGCACACCGGATGCGAAGTGCACCGCCGCATCGCGCCATGTCTTTCAAATTCGAACACATTGTTTTCTATGTGTGTACACACACCGGCGGCGTCATTCGGCGTCTGTCCGCAGCGCCCAGCAACGACTCAGAACGCTGTTCAAATTTGAAAGACATGGCGCGACGCGACGCGGCGCTGCGCTTCGCATCCGGTGTGCGACCCCGTTTAGCCCTCCATTTCCTTTGGCTTCTTCTGCCTGTAGCCCAAGGCGATGGATTTCAGGGATTTCAAAACATTTTTCACTATCTTTCCAAGTTCTGTACCTCAGCTCCAAAAGAAATGTAAAAAGAATATACAAAATGAAAACACCTAATACATTTGGGATCTATTTCCATTTATTTTCAAAAGGGAAATACTGACATGGATGTTTACAGAGCAGAGGTCACTTTTTAATAGGAGAGATGGACTTTGATGGACTCAATTCACTTCTAATAGGAGAGATGGACTTTCTATTTGTGTGCTGTACTATTGTTTTCTGTGTTATTTCTGTTTCAAAAGGCAGCAATAAATAACACTTTAATATCTAAAGAGTGTTTATGTGATTTTATGTTGTGAAATGAATAAATGCATAATAATCATGAAACCGTGATTATTCCTCAGACTATAATCGTATCAACAAAATCTATAATCGTTGCATCCCTAGTGCCAGCACAAAAACACATTCAGCAAAATATTGTTTAATTATCAATATTGACAACATTTTCACAATTTCAGGCCCTAGAAGGGGAAAAAAACCTTATAAACAATAGTTCATTTAATAAGGATCATTTTTAATTAAATAAAAAACATTAAAAAAAAATTAGACCAATTTTGTAATCGTTGTGTAAAATTATCCACAGGACCAACAAACTCCACCCAATCCCTCCACCCCCGACCACACCATCCCCCCTGATTTTTTTTTTTACAATTTGACCACTGTGTATACATATGTATTATGTATATATATATATATATATATATATATATATATATGTATATGTGTATATATATGTATATGTATATACAGTTTAAGTCAAAAGTTTACTTAAACCTTGAAGAATCTGCAAAATTTTGATTATTTTACCAAGAGGGATCATACAAAATGCATGCTATTGTTTTAGTATTGACCTGAATAAGATATTTCACATAAAAGATGTTTACATGTAGTCCACAAGAGAAAATAATAGTTAAGAAAAAATGTTCAAAAGTTAACATACGTTAAATTCTTAATAGAATTTTAGAATTCACTAGATTCTAAAATCTAGAAGCTAGAAGCTTCGCTTCCGGCTTCGCTACTGTTCGGACGCTCTCGCTTATTGCTCTGCGCTTTGCTCCCAATTGATATACTTTTCTCAGATTTCTCTAAGATTTTAACTTCAGCAGATCAGCACAGTGCTCAAACAACACATTTTTGGGAAAAAGAAGACTCTTTGCCCCCCACTGCCAGCAGCTTACATTCCGGAGATGCGAAAACACAGCTGCCGACATTCGAACGGAAACGGGAAAGAAAATGCCTCATGTGGAATCTACATGCTGCATGAACCGCCACAGACTTCTACAAAGGATTGTGGTTCTTGAAACAGTTACTTGCTGGACTTCCAAAACAGGTGGAACACACAGAAGATCGTCATCACAGACCCCCTTAGCATGCAGCCGGTGAGTCCTGTGTTTATACCAGTTTATACCAAGCGTAGAGTAACAAGCCGAAACTGATGCAAGAGTGTTAAAGGACAATATCTACTTCCTCCGTCATCCTCCAATGATGTTTGCCAATCCACTCTGCCTGAATGGCACACACACACCTATACAGAGTATATGTGACCACAGGACTTCATTTCAGCTTCAGTGTCATCATGTGGTTCACACATCCCACAAGGACACTGATAACACCATGCAGCCAAAACAACCACTGCTCATGAACATCCCGGCTGAGCCCTGCCCACAGAGCTCATCACATGCAGACTGTGACGTATTACTACAGCTTTAAGACTCAGCACCCAAAGACGACTTTCCGGAAAACAGCCTGGGAAGCCAGGACAACATTTCACAGCCACAGAAAACACCAGAGACTCTCTCCAACATCTCCACTTCTAAGCTTCTCAAAGAACTGGTGTATGCTTGGACCAAACTCTCCCACTCCTCCGCTGCAAGCCCTAAGATATCAACTAAAAAACGGCAGGCCCCCCAACCACCAAAAACTGCTCCATCTGTGGAGAGCTCCATCTGTGAGAGCTCTCCTACTGCTGCCACAACACCAGGGCCCAAACCCTCCTCGGTGATATGTGTCAGGTCCCCGCTATATTGGCAGCAACATTCACAAATATTTAAAAAGGAAGCGGAAACCCAGCGTGCCTGTAGCCTCCTCTATTTCTGTTTTATCACGTGATAGAAAGTCTAAGGCCTTCTTAAGCCGTACGGCTGACCCATCAAATCTGTGGCCTGTCAGTCTAAGATTGCTGTGGAGACAAAATGTAATTCCATCAAGTTAGCATTTTTAAACATCCGCTCACTAAAAAATAAATCATTTCTGATCAATGATTTAATAACCACAAACTGGATTTTATGGATTTTATGTTTCTTAATGAAACATGGCTGTAGAAGACAGCTGCAGTGCAACAGTCTTAAATGAAACAGCCTCTCCTAACTTCAATTTTACAAGTGTTTACAGGACTGTTAGGAGAGGTGGAGGTGTAGCTGCTCTATTTAAGGATGTTTATCAATGCAAGCAAATATAATTTGGTCAGTACTTGTCTTTTGAATACCTACGTATTGGGCTAAAAGGTGCTCCACGCATTCTGTTTATCATTATTTACAGGCCTCCAAAATACTCTCCAGCCTTTGTTGATGAGTTCACAGAACTGTTATCAATAATTTCCTCAGAGTTTGACTGTTTTACTATTGCAGGAGATTTTAACATTCACATAGATAATGCAGAAATCAAAACTACAAAATAATTTATAACTGTTTTAAACACTTTTGAACTGATTCAGCATGTGCATGGACCAACACACAATCGTGGACACACTCTAGATTTACTCAACAGTAGTGGTCTAAACATTTCATCCATTGTTATTAAGGATGTAGCATTATCTGATCACTTCTATGTTTTCTTTGATATATTGATCTCTGTAACCACTGAATCTAGATCTGTCTCTGTCAGAAAGAGACGCATTAACGAGAACACTAGTGTGCTATTTATGAAGGCTATTTCTTTAACACCAAGTATTTCTGCAGACACTGTTGATCTTCTCCTGGATTAATTTAACTCAAAAGTTGAGAATGTTATTGATGATATTTCCCCCGTGAAAGTCTACAAGAAGAATGGCAGACAGAAATCATCATGGAGAAAATCAACAGCAGTTCAGAGTATGAAAGACAATGTAGAAAGGCTGAGCGAATGTGGTGGAAGACGAAACTTGAAATTCACTATAGCATCTATAAAGACAGCCTTCATGCTTTGAATGTAGAACAAGCCACAGCTAGACAGACCTTCTTGTGTATATTATGTGTATATTTGTCTTGATTTGCCTAAATATCTTTTTTTTTCATTTAGTACAGCCCTTCAGAAGCTACAGAAGATACTTACATGTTTTCCAGAAGGCAAATTAAGTTAAATTTACCCTGATCTTCAAATTCAAAAAGTTTTCACGCCCCGGCTCTTAATGCATGGTTTTTCCTTCTGCAGCATCAGTGAGCCTTTGAATTTTCTGTAATAGTTGTATATGAGTCCCTCGGTTGTCCTCGGTGTGAAAAGATGGATCTCAAAATCATACAGCTGCTGGAAAAGGGTTCAAATACACAAAAATGCGGGAAAGCCAAAGAAATTGTGGGACCTGAAGGATTTTTCTGAAGAACAGCAGACAGTTTAACTGTTCAGGACAAACAAGGGACTCATGAACAACTATCACTAAACAAACAAACACAGCTGTGGATCATCCAGGGAACAGCACAGTATTAAGAATTAAGCATATGCGTATTATTTTCTCTTGTGAACTATATGTAAACATCTTTTATGTGAAAAATTGTATTCAGGTCAGTCCTAATTAAACAATAGCATGCATTTTGTATGATCCCTCTTACTTGGTAAAATAATCAACATTTTGCCGATACTGCAAGGTTTATCTAAACTTTTGACTTCAACTGTATATATAAATTTACATTTACATTTATTCATTTAACAGCTGCTTTTATCCAAAGCGACTTACAATTGAGGAATACAATTGCGATACATTATAAAGAGGCAAACAGTCACAGGAAGTGCTTGTAATACAACGTTTCAGGCATTGTTCAGAGCAAAAACTAACTAGACAGGGAGAGGTTAAGGAAAGAGCATAGGTGTTGTGTTTTTTTACGAAGAAGAAGCAGCAGAAGTTAAGTGAAGACGGAAGAGATGAGTTTTAAGGTGTCGCTTGAAAATTGCCAGGGAGTCAGCATTCTGGATAGGGGTGGGAAGTTCATTCCACCAGCTAGGAACAATCAGACTCCGCTGAGTCTGGACTCTCTGGGCTCCCAGACTGGATCGGCCTCTGTAGCGGACTTTCTGGGCTCCCGGACTGCAGTGAGTCAGCCAGGGCACACCAACAGGACCGTGACAAGGGGTTAGCATCATCTCTTCTCAGGTGTTCGGTCATCTCAGATCATTTAAGGGTTGGATCCAGACTGAAGCTTGTGTAATTCCTAGTTACCATGGGATGTTAATCTCGTGGCAGAAACAGAGAAACAAATAGAGACATAATTAGCATAGCTTTTGTTCCATCCAAGCAAAAATTATTTGGTAAACCCAAGCTAAAAGCATAATAATGTGCGTTTGATCAGACATACCTGCAGTACAAGATTGTGAGATGCATTATATGAATGCTTGGCTAAAGAGATGTGTCTTTAATCTAGATTTAAATAGAGAGAGAGAGTGTCTGAACCCTGAACGTTATCAGGAAGGCTATTCCAGAGTTTGGGAGACAAATATGAAAAAGTTCTACCTCCTTTAGTGGACTTTGCTATCCTAGGTACTACCAAGAGTCCAGAGTTTTGCGACCTTAGGGAGCGCGTTGGATTGTAGCGTGATAGAAGACTAGTTAGGTATGCAGAAGCTAAATCATTTAGGGCCTAATAGGCAAGTAATAATATTTTGTAACTGATACAGAACTTAATAGGTAGCCAGTGCAGAGACTGTAAAATTGGAATAATATGATCATATTTTCTTGACCTGGTAAGGACTCTAGCCGCAGGATTTTGTACTATCTGTAGCTTGTTTATTGAAGATGCAGGACAACCACCTAGCAGTGCCTTACAATAGTCCAGTCTAGAGGTCATGAATGCATCAACTAACTTTTCTGCATCAGAAACACATAACATGTTCTGTAGCTTGGCAATGTTTCTAAGATGGAAGAATGCTGTTTTTGTAACAAGGGAAATATGATTTTCAAAAGATAAGTTGCTGTCTAATATAACACCCAGATTTTTGATTACTGTAGAGGAAGTAACAGTACATCCGTCTAGTTGCAAATTGTGATCCAAGAGATTGAACCTACTGTAGGAATTAAGGCAAGTCTTAAACTATCTGCACCAGTGACCACCAATAAATATATGAAGATTTTCACTATATTAAGAGCGATTCATTGCTGTGATGATTCAGTGTCAGAGTCTAGGGATTTTTATAGCAAGTTGACAGGAACGGCTCCTCACTGGGTGAGGTGATGCATATATCCCGAAATGCATTCTGTCACTCCAGATTTATGTGAATAATACTGGTGGAATAATACTCTGTCCCAGAGCAGTTGGGATCCCTGCATGTGGTATCGAGATGGAAGAGAAGACTGTTTCCAGGTCAGTTGCGCTTTAGAAGCAGCAGAGATGCTTGGCATAAGATGGTATTGGCCCAGTTGTTGTTTCAGATGTAGATCAAATTAGGGCCCCTTGCATGGTGATTAGGACTCCATGCTGAGCGCTTCCCTGCTGGTTCTCCAAAACATGGATTGTGCAGTACAGAGGATGCGTTGAATATTATTGAAGGGAATTGTCTTTATTATCTCCAAATATTAGACATTTCCACTCCTTTCCTGTTATAGCTTATAATTGATAAATGGCATATATTAAAATTCCATACTATTGTCAAACAACTTAAAGGGATAATTCACCCAAAAATGAAAATTACCCCATGATTTACTCCCCCTTAAGCCATCCTAGGTGTATATGACTTTCATCTTTCAGACGAATGCAATCGGAGTTAAATAAAAAAATGTCCTGGCTCTTCTAATGTTTAAAATGGCAATGATTGGGGGCCGAGATTTTGAAACCCAAAAAAGTGCATCCATCCATCATAAAAAGTGCTCCATGCAGCCCCGTGGGGTTAATAAAAGCCTTCTGAAGCAAAGCGATGATTTGTGTAAGAAAATTATCTTTAATTAAAACCGTAATATCTAGTTTCCACTAACTAACTTCCACTAATTTCATATGCAAAGACAACTATATTTACGTTTAGTCATTTAGCAGACACTTTTATCCAAAGCGACAATAGAAGAAATCAAAATCAAAAAAAGAGCAATGATATCTAAATGCTATTACAAGTCTCAGTTTGCTTAACGCAGTACATGTAGCAAGTTGTTTTTTATTATATAATAAATTAAAAGAAAACAGATGGAATAGAAAAATAATAGAGAAAGCTAGTGTTAGAGGCCTTTTTTGCTTTTGTTAATTGTATAATAAATAAAAAGAAAACAAATAGATATAATACAAAAGTATTAGAAAAGCTAGTGTTAGTATTTCTTTTTCTTTAAGAGTAGATTAGAATAGAGAGTGCTAGAGTTAGAGGGTCAAATAAAGATGGAAGAAATGTGTTTTAGTCGATTCTTGAAGATGGCTAAGGACTGCTGCTGGGATTGAGTTGGGCAGATCATTCCACCAGGAGGGGACATTTCATTTAAAAGTCTATGAAAGGGACTATATGTAACTATATGAAACTATATGTAAGCCAGTTGTATGCTGATGTCTTAAGCAGAAAATATGTTCAGTTTTTTTCGACTTCGTTAGTGCTTAAATATCAGGTTCACAGATCAATTACGCTACTTGATTGGTCTTTAAGAATAGCACCCAGTACACCACAGGAAACCGGTATTTTTAACAGGTAAAGTAACTTTAACATTTTAATGTGTTGCTTGCTTAAAATATTTGACTTTGAAGTTATTATTTATGTATTAAATTATTTGAATTAATTATTACTCAGTATTGTAAGGCAGGTCATTCACCTTCAGAGATTACTGATTGATGTTTAACAAATTGCAGTTCTGTTTGGTGCCACTAATGGTGCAGAAATGACAAACGTTACCTTTTATGATAAACTTTCTTTTTCAAGTTCCAATGTTTCAGCTGTAATTTTTTTTCCTGACTTTCTCAAGAATAATTGTTAACATTTTTAAACAGTTATGTTCACTTTGTCACAGTCATTTATCACACTGACCTCGCAAGAATTACCTCCTGTCATGGTCATTGATTTATAGGGTATATTATAAAAGATACAATCCATCAATGAATTGAGAACAGAAACACTTGTTGAAGCCAGACACTGCATGAAAAGAGCTTGACATATTTCACTTAATTGAAACGGAAAAGAAGAGTTTTATACCTTTCTCTATTCTACTGAATGACATGCAATTTCACCTTCCACATTTTTATACCCACCTCGTGTATATAAAATCTATTATGTTCTTTGTCTCCTTTTGAAAATCAATAGCCATAATCTTGTATAGCCTCTGCCAACTGCATTTGTTCACAAAGCCACCCTTCTCATTGGCAGTTGGTGTGTCTTTGCAGGTTTGTGATTGGCCGAGAGCGTCCAGGACAGCAAAGCGAGGTGGCTCAACTCATCAGTCAGACTCTGGAGCAAGAGAGACGTCAGAGAGAAATGATGGAGCAACAGTACGCCCAGTATGATGCTGATGATGACGAGGTGAGCACACAGCACAAAACAGGTCTCACGTCACAGTTTGTCTGAGCATGTCAGCGACTGTCTGAACAGGTTAATCAACCATCATGAGCCAGTTGGAGCAGGTTCAAATCTATTATCCATGATTCGTCCATGCTACAAGCCTCAGCCTGTTACAATTTGTCACATCAAAGTGCAACAGGATGAAGCAGTTCTGCTAGTGTAAAATCTATAGAACCTGTTAGGTCATATTAAAAATAATGGTAACACTTTAGTATAAGAACCAATTCTTCTTATTAACTAGTTATTAACCTGCCTACTATTAACATATTAGTTATTTATTAGTACTTATAAAGCATACATTCTGAATGACCATATTCTACGTCCCTAATCCTAACCAATACCAAAACTTAACAACAAGTTTACTAACTATTAATAAGCAGCAAATTAAAAGTTTACTGAGGCAGAAGTCATAGTTAATCGGTTATTAATGATTTGGAGCTTTAAAAAAAAAAGTGTAACCAAAATAATACTATGAACCGTAGGCTTGCATATTTCTGGTTATTGTATAATTTCTCACAGTGTCCTACATTTGATCATATTTTCTAAATTTGCTGCTGGAAAGGTAGGATAGTACCTCTAGGGCCACAAAAAAAACACTTGTTTCTCCATCTAAGTCTTCCTGTTGAAAGGAAAAATCTTAACATTTTAATATAAATAATATATAAATCTGAAAATCTAAAATATAAATGTCAGTTGTTTCCCCTTGATGTTTTCAAAAAGTGAAGTAGGACTAATCACGTGGAACATTAATATATGTATTTCCTTGCTGTATGTTATTATTAGTGTGTGTGTACAGTATATATATAAAGAATAAAAATGTATAACAAAATATTTTTTTTACACATTTGCCAAATATGTTGCTGTTTCATTCAGCTTTTAACATGAAATCAATGTTTACTCAAGTTTATTATTATTATTATCTTTATTAAATGTGCATCTCTTCTCGGAGTAAAACATATTTAATAATTTTAAGACATGAAGACTGAAGACTTCAGTTCAACAAAAAATTAAATGTAAAGTATAAAATTTATTATATCCCACTTGATATTTAGTTTTTTTTTCACACTAAAAATCAGTCTTACTAAATAATAATATATTGTTGGCATGATATTATCCTGTGTTACAAATGAGATTTCAGCACTGTTACAATGTGTACTAAGGTTGTTGAGAGCTTCTCATGGAAAAACACCCACAGTGGCAGCTTTCTGCTCCATGGTGAGTTGATGGGGTTTGTTATATTACTAGTCACTGAGCAGTTATTGCTCAGTTCTCATTAGCGGATCGGAGGGCGGCCTGGCATTCCAAACAAGAGGGCCACAAGTCTGTTGTCACGTCTGTGACTATGCTTCATTTTCAATGGATTCAGAGCGGGGCATTACCATAATGCATGCAGCTGTCACAGCGGTGGGATTCTATACAAAAGCTATGGTGGCTGACTGAAGAAAGCTTTGAATTAATTGCCTACTACGATTCAGAGATAATTATATCAGTAGACAAGGCAATTTCTACCTTGTGATTTGGAGGACATGGACAATTTAGCATTATAGTCTCTCGTGCAGCGCAGAATGATGCAAGACTCACACATACTAATACAATACATGTTTAATGCCTATCTTTATTTGTCAGTGAGAATCTAAATTAGCATTTCGACTGGATGTGTGTGTTGATTTAAAAATGTTATCAAAATCTCACATTATACATTTAGCGTATGTCATTCTAATGTACCCGCATGGTTTTATTTGTTGTTCCTCTGCGGTAATGTCTGGATATTGTGCAGAGGTTGGCTCGGATGCAGACTGCACTCTTGAAATGAATGTGCGATCAGCACTGTTTTATAATTCTGGCACAGGCGGCTTCTCCCAGCAGACAGGCTGCCCGTAAGGAATTGTAATGAATGTAGCAGTCCCTGCTAAAAGATTAGCATGTTTGCTAGTGGGTGGGTGTGTGTTTGCGAGTGCTAATGTGCCGCGTGTGTGTGTGTGTGTGTGTGTGTGTGTGTGCTTGAGTATCAGCACATGTGAATGTCTGTTTAAATGTGTCATATCAGTGTCATGCGAGAGAGGTCTCACAAAATGCAGGTTTAGGGGCTGGTGTGTTCACTGAGGCAGGATGGTGTGAACCTGCCTAAAATCTTGCTGTGCTGTGGATTAGCAGCTGCCAAAACCGTTCACAAACTGCCTGCCAGCAGTAAATGGCCTTAAAACAGCAGGGTCCTGCAGGGTATGGTGATTATAAGGACATCCAAGAAAGGTTCTGAAAGGTTAGTGGGGATGGAATGGGCTTACAGTAGCCTCAGCCACACTTATAAATAGGCCTATATGATTTTAAAACTAAAAAAAACTATAAACGGTTTCATAACCTAATTTTAAAGCCATTTTTACAGTTACTTGTAACCAACCTTGACAGTAACTATGGACATCATGAATTTTTCATCAGTATATAGATCGTTTTTCTAGGGATGCATAAATAAGTAGTATATTGGTTATGAGCTGATGTTTGACATTTTTAATTGATCATATCTTAATTTTTTTTATTAGTCGATTTTGGATATAAATGACAAAAAAAATATCAAGCAATTATATAATAATTATGTCTCTCTCTCTCTCTCTCTCTCTCTCTCTCTCTCACACACACACACACACACACACACACAAACACACATGTGTGTTTGTGTGTGTGTGTGTGTGTGTGTGTGTGTGTGTGTGTGTGTGTGTGTGATGAGGGGCCGTTCAAGCCATAATTCATTCTGGCACTCTCACACACATACATTCTCCATTCACATACATATATTTTTGCACTCACACACACATACATTCTCCTTACACATACATACATTCTCCTTTCACACACACATACTTTCTCCTTACACACACATATATGAGGGGCCGTTCAAGCCATAATTCATTCTATGAGGGGCCGTTCAAGCCTTAATTCATTCTGGCACTCTCACACACATACATTCTCCATTCACATACATATATTTTTGCACTCACACACACATACATTCTCCTTACACACACATACATTCTCCATTCACATACATATATTTTTTCACTCACACACACATACATTCTCCTTACACACACATACATTCTCCTTGCACACACATACATTCTCCTTTCACACACATACATTCTCCTTACACACACATACATTCTCCTTGCACACACATACATTCTCCTTTCACACACATACATTCTCCTTGCACACACATACATTCTCCTTTCACACACATACATTCTCCTTGCACACACATACATTCTCCTTGCACACACATACATTCTCCTTTCACACATATACATTCTCCTTGCACACACATACATTCTCCTTGCACACACATACATTCTCCTTTCACACACATACATTCTCCTTACACACACATACATTCTCCTTACACACACATACATTCTCCTTACACACACATACATTCTCCTTACACACACATACATATATATAGAATGTATATATATTCTTAATGTTCTTAACATTTTCTTAATGTTCTTAAGAAAATATATGTATGTAAGAGAAGAATGTATGTATGTGTGAGAGAGAGTATAGTGGAAACGGAAGGCAGGTCAGGCGCGATCAGGGTTACCGGGACAGATCCTGATCAGCATGGCTGAGGCAGATAAGGTGGCCGCTGGAGCACTTCAGCAAGCTATTGGGGTTTTAAGAAATATTTTTTAATCTCCTGAAACGGTTAAATCTTTGGCCTCGTCCCTTGAGCGACCTACAGGCTCATCTGACCGCGGTCAAGCCAGCCGCAGTTCAGAAAAACACGGTCAAGCCAGCCGCGATTGAAATTTAGTGCGCGCGTATTACTATGGTTACGGTAATCACCGGAACAACACAGAGGGAACGCGCTTTTAGAGCGCTTTTCATTCTAGACGCCCAGAACTGAGATATAATTAAATTTGTCGTTATTTTTGTTTTGTTTGTTATTCGTGTTATTTATTGGTGTCTGACGTTTCTGTATTAGGCCTACTATTTTCTTCTACCTCCATTTCATTGCAAGATTTGTAGAAAAGGAGATATGGGACATTATTCGATTTATAGGGGTATAAAGACACCATTTCTAATAAGTACAAGAAATTATTTTTCAGTTCTTATAGACCCCTTCAATGTTTGTAAACATCGAACGCCTAGGTTGGGTGCGCGCGCAGCTTGGGGTCAGAAAAATGGCGCGGCTAATAGACCGGCATATTGTGTCAAGGAGAAACAGACAAGCCTTATAGATAGATAAGATGCTTTTTTATTATTATTTGTACCTTTCCATTTTTGTCTTAGGTGTCTGGCTTTGTTTTGTGTACACAAACAAGGAGGGCACAAATTCAGGACTACTGGAGTCAAGTTATGCCTCTCCTACAAAAAATAATTGCACACATTGATTACAACACGATCTACTGTTGTCATAGTGAAAACGCTAATGTAAAGCTAGTCTGCGATCTGCTAAGTCTGTAGCATGCCACAGGTCACAATTTATGCCAGATATCAAACTTCACCTAACTATTAAATCAGTCAACAGTTTACAGAAAACATTTGTTTACTTATCATGGCTTAACTCTACCGTTGGCGCTAGCCTGCGGCTAACTACTAGCAGCTGGCTACGTCTGTAGCATGACACAGGTCCATGACATTTACAACACTATTAACTTGCATAGCTTAACGTACAGAAAACTGTTCATGTAATCCAGGCTTTCGAGTTTAAGCAAACAGAAAGGGATGATAAAGGATGACTTTAACGTTTCCTGATATGAAGTGAGCGCTACCAACACGAGCCTCTTTGATCGTAGTATTGTCCCAGTCTGCCCGTTTAATAGCTTGCAGTCACAGATGTCGTCTATTTTTTGAAACGGATGAGATCCTGCAGGAATCCTGAAAAACTTGACTCCAGAACTGGTGCGATTTTCACAGTCCACGACGCAACAAGTAGGCATTTTGTCTAGGGCTGTAATGGTGGCCGTGACAACCGCATCACCGGCGGTAGTGCACGTGACGTCACACACCGGGTGTATTTAACTTTCTCATTTACGGCTACTTTCCTATTTAACTGTATTATTTATTTTATATTTATTTTAGTGTTTTGCAGGCTGAGTGTTGACTGACGTAAATGCTAAAATAAACACGTATGTTTGTTAATAGATGATTGAGCCTCATTTATTTATTTTTGCGTTTCAGAATTATATATATATATATATATATCTCACAACACCGCCCACCTGTAGTAGTTGGTCCATTACCACCGCGGTGGTAAAAATCTGCCACCGTCACAGCCCTAAGTTTTGTCTTGACGAGAAATTCTATGGTTAACACAATGGGATGGAATGCACGTTCTGACCCCGACATGCGCACTGCGAACTTCTGTGACGTATACCGTGAAGGGGTCTATATGGGACGTCTCATACTATATGCACACCTCATATAAGACCATTTTACTGCAGAATTTTTGAGATATGGGACACTAATACACTTTAGAGAGCTATAAAGACCTCATTCCCAATAAGTACACAAAATGAATGGCCAGTTCTTATTTTGGACACCCCATACTATAAGCACACCTCATATAAAACCATTTTACTGCAGCATTTTTGAGATATGGGACATTATTCAATTTTTAGGACTATAAAGACCCCATTTCTAATAAATACAAGAAATGAATTGTCATTTACTATATGGGATGTCCCATACTATATGCACACCTCATATGAAACCATTTTACTGCAGCATTTTTGAGATATGGGACATTAATACATTTTGAGGACTTTAAAGACCCCATTTTTAATAAGTACAAGAAATTAATGGTCAGTTCTTATATGGTACGTCCAGTGGTGTAGTGGTCCCTGGAGAAGTGGGTATACTCTTAATTTATACCCCCAATTTTTTTTTAAAGCGGTCCAGCAAAGGATGAACACCATGGTTATAAACAGTGACAAATAAGACTAATTGTGCATATTTAGTTAACCCCAAAATGAGTAGTATTTCCACATTGTCACTTAACTTCTGCTGCCTGACTTCACAGAATGAGGATCATTATGAAATTAATATTAGCCACAGAAGACATGTAGATTTTGGAATCAATACTGGCCCACAGACTACAGGAAGAGACAACTACATACAGTAATGATTCATTTTGAGGTGAACTATTCCTTATTCCTTAGTCCATCCACACCACACATGAAAATTGGACAACTATTTGCTCACCTTGCAAGTAGTCTGCACCAGTAGGCTACTTAAAAGGGGCATTTTGCAAATATTACTGGTCCTACACAGGTCTAATGCATGAATATAAGATATATTCAAGATAACGCAAACGTGGTGTTTCAGCCAGAGATTAGTTTATTTCGAACATACATTAAAATATCATCATCATCATTCAAAGAATTCAACAGTATTTTTTAAAACAATGTTAAAAAAACAATATTTGGTTTAAAATATCCTCATCGTTCAAAGAATTCAAAAATATATGTAAAACAATATTCTAAAAATAACAATATTTAGTTCAATATAATGAACAAAAATACAATATAATGGACAATATTGTTGTTTCATTTAACAATCATTGTTTAACATGTTCAGACTGAGCCAACAGACCATTTTAACAGGATAAATTGAATATTAACAAAATGTATGGGTCTAGGTAAAAAAATGTCATTTTCATGAAAACTATTAAAATGGATTTATAGCGTTTTGGAAAAGAGCTCTTCATATACTCTTTTATCCAATGCAGGTGTGTTAACATAATTTACAAGGTCATGTTGTTAAAAAGTGCTCACCTTGGTTAACCTCTTCAGCTGAAGAGGCAGAATCTCTGTTGTTGGCACCCTCTCTCAGAGTGGACGAAGCGAGCGTGGGTGCGGGCACGGTCGCTTGACTCACGTTAGCCGCGGTACTGTCTAACAGCACCGTTGCAGCATCGTTATCGTTAGCTGAGCTGCTGGCTAACAGCACCAATGTAGCATTGCAAGGTCGTTTGTAATTCTGAAAACAAATTTTTGCTTGTAGTTCTCTTCATCTTTCTTATTAATTTCATTAATTGAAATGGCGTTGAACATTGCTAAAATGACAGGCAGCGAATCAAGTAATGATTGACAGTGCTCTGATCCAATGGCGTTGGAGATTGGTAGATTATCGTGGGGTGGGGCGGTTGCTATCATATTTCAAGGGAAGCCGGCTCCTCGGGGGTGTTTTTAGGGAATATTTGCATTTATTCACAATTTGATTGGGTTAGCTACTCGTGCTGATCTTTCATGATTTTCGCTAATGCAGGACACTACTGAGTAATGCGCATCAGACGGGATTTAGAAGTGGGTATACGGAATGCCGACTGATAAAGAAGTGGGTATACGCCGTATACCTGCGTATACCCTCCACTACACCACTGGGTACGTCCCATACTACATGCACTCCTCATATAAAACCATTTTACTGCAGAGTTTTTGAGATATGGAACATTATTCGATTTAGAGGGGTATAAAGACACCATTTCTAATAAGTACAAGAAATTATTGGTCAGTTCTTATATGGGACGTCCCATATAAATGGTGTCTTTATACCCCTCTAAATCGAATAATGTTCCATATCTCAAAAACTCTGCAGTAAAATGGTTTCATATGAGGTGTGCATATAGTATGGGACGTCCTATATAAGAACTGACCATTCATTTTGTGTACTTATTGTGTGTGCAAGGAAAATGTATGTGTGTGTAAGGAGAATGTATGTGTGTGTAAGGAGAATGTATGTGTGTGTAAGGAGAATGTATGTGTGTGTAAGGAGAATGTATGTGTGTGTGAGGAGAATGTATGTGTGTGTGAGGAGAATGTATGTGTGTGTAAGGAGAATGTATGTGTGTGTAAGGAGAATGTATGTGTGTGTAAGGAGAATGTATGTGTGTGTAAGGAGAATGTATGTGTGTGTGAGGAGAATGTATGTGTGTGTAAGGAGAATGTATGTGTGTGTGAGGAGAATGTAGGGTGCGGAGAGGTAGTGTGTGTCCGGAGACGTATGTGTGCGGAATGTGTGTGTGTGGAGAATGTATGTGTGGTGGAGAATGTATGTGTGTGCAGGAGATGTTGGTGTGTAAGAGAATGTGTGTGTGTTGTGAAGCTTGTGTGATGGAGAATGTATGTGTGTGTAAGGAGAATGTATGTGTGTTGAGTGCAAAAAATATGTATGTGAATGGAGAATGTATGTGTGTGAGAGTGCCAGAATGAATTAAGGCTTGAACGGCCCCTCATAGAATGAATTATGGCTTGAACGGCCCCTCATAGAATGAATTATGGCTTGAACGGCCCCTCATAAGATACTGTATATATATATATATATATATATACAAACTCATATACATAATATTATATATAATATAGCATTTTTATTATATGAAATATATGATATAAAATGGTTGATTTCCAATATTTTTACATTTAGTTACTTTACATTTACTGTTCAGATAAAGTTAATCTTTAAAAGTACATAACAGTTAAATGTATCCATAGAAATCTTTAGAAAATATCAGTGTATTAATTTTCTTACTCTACATTATTATGTTCCCAAATTCACATGTAGCATTTGGAACAATGTATTAAAATTTGTAGTGTTTTATTTTTTTGTTTAGACAAAATAGTATTGAATTTTACTATAATATGAAATGTAGTAAATATAACTTATCTTGTTATCTAATACAGTGACATTCATACATTTTTAGTGTGGCTTAAGTATTCTCTGTGCCTCTGTATATGACCTTCTTGCAATTCGTTTCCACAAACGTGCAGTTCGGCAACCAGTGTGTTAAAAGGATGGTGACACATATGCTAATTGAATGTGACAGTCCAAAATGAGCTAATATGCCCCTTGAGAGTATCTGAGAGGTAATATCATGCTGATGATATGGAGTCTGTGTGCTACACCCTGTGTCCTCCCATTTAACATGTGTGTGAGGGGATGAGTGAGAGAGATGAGGAAACACAAATGAGACACAATTGAGAACACTCAGGTTAAAGCAGTACAGTAGTACAGGGTTAAATATGGCCTCCTGCCAGGCAGAATAATTTGATCTGGAAAGAAGGCCTCCCAGGGAACAGTTCTGCTCTGCAACCAGATACGAGCCATAGCCAAGCAGAACCAACCTGTCTGTGTGTCTGCACATCCATCCGCCTAAAATAACTTTGGCAGATCCACACGCAAGCAGGAGAAATAGATGCTGCATGAATCGTTTTTATTTTGAAAAGACCAAAACTGAAAAACTGAAAATTCAGCTTTGCTATCACTGAAATAAATTACATTTTACAATACATTAAAATAGAAAACTTGTATTTTAAATGTCTAATATTTCACAATATTGATATTTTTACAGTATTTTTCAGCAAATAAATGCATGCTTGGTAAGCATTAGAGACAGTTTAAAAAACAGACCAAAATTGTCGAACAGTGGTGTATTTCATACATAAATACCACATTAAGAAACAGACTCAATTTTTCAATTTTATGCGTGTATTGCTACGCAATCATTAAGATGTTCAGAGTGCTTGCTAGAGCATTGCTACATGATAGCTAGAGTATTCTATGGGTTGTTAGGTTGTTGTCTACTAGTTCAAATAAAAAAGCGTGTGGTCCTTAGATTTTGTTTGGCATATGGGATTTTTTGTATTTATTTATTTATTTGTACTTTTTTGTGGTTTGCCAAGTTTAACCATTTAAAATGTAATAGTACATCTCAGTTAGCTGTGCAAATCAAGGTAAAGTTTACATTTCAATTGGGTAAGCATACCAGTTAATATAAAATATAAAAATATATTTTTTAGGATATTAAATGGTCTAGTATCTGTATTGTTCTTAAGAAAATACAGCATCCTGGACACACAATGTAAAGTTGTTCAGCCTATTAAAGATAGAAACCCTTCACATTGATTGCTCCAGTAAATGCAGTGTGGATGTTTATTCCCATGTGCCCGTGCCAGACAGGAGAGTACGCCACGGATGAGGAGGAGGAAGCGGGCCAGACGGAAACAGACAGAGATGTGGCCATTGAGGTTTTCGAGTTACCTGAAAACGAGGACATCATCTCACCATCAGAACTGGATGCCACCAAACTTTATCAGAAGTTTCGAGAGGTAAACCACGATTGCATGCATTTAAAAAAATAAATAGCAATGAAAGGAAGTGCTTAATCTTTAGAAATCCTGAAAAAGTCAAACTAAATATTAAGTGAGCTGTTAGCTTTATTTTCTGTTTAAATACAGATATAAATGTAATTTTGTTGTTTTGGCAATAAATTTGGGTATTTTATGTTAAATAATAGTTTTATCTTTTAAAATGTATAATCATCAAAGAATCATGTTTTCACAAAATATTAAGTGACTGTTTTCAACATTGATGATAAAGTTTCTTGAGCAACAAATCAACATATTGCATTTGTTTCTAAGTAATGGCTGCTAAATATGAATACATTAAAAATGTATTACAATGCTTATTTGAAATTGTAATAAACTGTAAATTGTAATACATTCTTTTATCTTCACTCAATTGCTGCTGATTAGAATCCGTATTCTTTTTCGAGAAATGGTGTCACTCATTCCTCAGTAGTCTATTTCCTGCTGGCTCTCTGCTGTTCTTTCTCTTGAGTCTTGCAGAGAGAGAGAGTGTTGTCACGCAGAGAGAGCCTCTCTGGTCAGTTTCCTTTGAGACAAGGACTGTCCTTGATCCTCCACTCATCTCTCTTCTACTCTCTCTTATCCCTTTGTGTCTACAGCTGCAGATTAAACACACTGTCACTGAAGCTGAGATCCAGAAACTCAAGAACAAGGTAAGAGGCTACTGTATACTAATATTATTTTCCCTCAAAGAAAGCTACTTGGATGTTGCATAATTGGATGTTTTTTTGCCCAACTGGAATGTGCTGTATGGTGTAGGAAAAGAACAACTGGTTTTATTGCAAGTTCCCTTTATACGTCATATACTTTATCATTTTTATTTGATATCATTAATAAAGTAAGCAAGAGGAAAGTGCACCCACATGACCTCAGAAAGGCAGCAAAAAAATAACAAATCAGTGTTATTTTAGTATTATTTACTTTTATACACTTATAATAGTTATCTTATTTATTAATATTTTTAATTAGTTTTATATTTATATTGTCATTTTTTATATTTATACATTTTTAAAAAATGTTTAAACGTAGCTTGAATTATTGTTTTAGTTATTTCAGTTAGAATGCTAAGGCATAGTGTTTAATTTGTAATAAATTGTTATTTTTAAGTTAATTTTTGTTGTTGAATATGAATATTTTTTCTTAGCTTTATTTACTCAAAACTAATTTTATTAAAAAATCTGATGTTTTTGTTGCAACCGACTCAAATCTGTTTTGTATCTTGTAGTCTGAACAGCTAGTGGCATTCACTACGTAGTGAATAGTGAATGTGTGAATGAGTCAGCGGTTTTGGACAGTATATGCATGAATGCTTAAAGCACCTTCTCTTAAGCACCTTGTGAATTCAGTGGCAAATGTCATGTTAGACTTGTGCAGAATCACAATCTTAGCTTTCCACACTGACGGCTACTCTCAGTTGTTGTCTGAGAAAATCTCTTGGCTTAGTTTACATCATTATTATATTAACCCATATAGATGTGCCGGATATTGTCTGCCTGAACAAATGTCAGATTTAATCACTTGTAAAATGACAATGTAGATAGTCACGGCTAAATTGTGTGAACAAATCTTTTTATATTCCTCCAGCTCATATGAAGACATGTTGACTTGAACAGTATATTTTATTCTATCGTTCAATGTATTGTTCCTGTAAAATAAAAGTTGTATGCACGTGAACATTTCTTAAGTTAGTAAATTGGGTAAGTTTTGTTTTCATGCTGTCTTTAATGTCCATTTAAACAATTCACTATATGCTCTATTGACTTTATGGGATTTTTACCTTCATTTCCTCTCTGTGTCTCCATCCTGGTTTCTCTTTTTAGCTGGCTGCAGTGGAAAAAGAGAAGGCACGATGGGAGAGAGAGAAGACACAGCTCAAGCAAAGCATTGAGGATAATAAGGAGAGGATGCTAAAACTGGAGAGCTATTGGATCGAGGCTCAGACGCTGTGCCATACGGTCAACGAGCATCTGAAGGAGGCCCAAAGTCAGCATCAGGCCCTGGAAAAGAAATACAACAAGGCCAAGAAGCTCATTAAGGACTTCCAGCTGAGGTGCAGATTCTGAGATGATCGAAGTGTACCTTAACTATGTCCTTTAAATATAAGAGAATTCATAGAATACTAATTACATTTAAGGTAATTATAATACCAGAGCAGTGCTGAAGAGAAAGATCTTGATTATATGATTACTGTTCTATCACAAAATACCACAAATGAGTCTGCCTACATAGGGAGCTGCCATGTAGCATATTAACCATCATGGAGCCTTCTAGGCAACCCAATTGGAAACATTTATAGGTATATAAACACTCTTCGGAAAGATTTGGCTTCGCTTAGATGTTTAATATTCAACAAAGCTACATTTACAGGTACATCTAAAAAAACTAATATGGTGAAATTTTTCTTGTAACTTATTTCCAAAAGTAAAACTTTCATATATTTTAGATTTATTACATGTAAAGTAAAACACTTCAAAATTAGTTTTGTTTTAATTTTGACTATTAGAGCTTACAGCTCATGAAAGTAAAAAATCATTATCTCAAAATATTAGAATATTTACAGTTTCAATAAATGACCATCCATACAGTATAAATTCTGGGTATCTCTTGTTCTTTGAAACCACAATAATGGGGAACACTGCTGACTTGGCAATGGTCCAGAAGACGATCATTGACACCCTCCACAAAGAGGGTAAGTCACAGAGGGTCATTACTGAAAGAAGTGGCTGTTCAAAGAGTGCTGTATCAAAGCATATTAAATGCAAAGTTGACTGGAAGGAAGAAATTGGGTAGGGAAATGTGCACAAGCAACAAGGATGACCGCAAGCTTGAGAACACTGTCAAGCAAAGCTGATTCAAACACTGGGGAGAGCTTCACAAGGAGTGAACTGAAGCTGGAGTCAGTGCATCAAAAGTCACCACGCTCCGACGTCTTCAGGAAAAGGGCATGGAACAGAAACATCGTCAGAAGCATCTTACCCATAAGGAGAAAAATAACTGGACTTTTGCTCAGTGGTCAGTGGTCAGTGCTCTTTTCAGATGAAAGTAAATTTTGCATTTAATTTGGAAATCAAGGTCCCAGAGTCTGGAGGAAGAGTGGAGAGGCACAGAATCCATGTTTCTTGAAGTCCAGTGTGAAGTTTCCTCAGTCAGTGATGATTTGGGCTGCCATGTCATCTCCTGGTGTTGATCCACTGTGTTTTCTGAAGTCCACAGTCAACTGGCAGGAACCAGGAAATTTTAGAGCATTTCATGCTTCCTTCTGCTGACAAGCTTTATGGAGATGCTGATATAATTTTCCAGCAGGACTTGGCACCTGCCCACACTGCCAAACGTACCAAAAGCTGGGTCAATGACCATGGTGTTACTGTGCTTGATTGGCCAGCAAACTCGCCGGACCTGAACCCCATACAGAATCTATGGAGTATTGTCAAGAGGAAGAGGAAGATGAGAGACACCGGACCCAACAATGCAGTAATTCGTGCAAAAGGAGGCCCAACCATGTATTGAGTGCATAGAAATGAACATACTTTTCAGAAGTCTGACATTTCTGTTTAAAAAAAAATAAAATTCAAGAAATAAAGGCTTGAAATATTTCACTCTATGTGTAATGAATCTATATAATACATGGGTTTCACTTTGTGAAATGAGGGACAAAACATATTGACCTTTTTCATGAGATTATAATTCTTTTAGATGTACCTGTATTTAATTAAAGGGTTAGTTCACCCAAAAATGAAAATTAGCCCATGTTTTATTCACCCTCAATGCATCCTAGGTTTATATAACTTTGTTCTTTCAGACAAATCCAATTGGGGTTCTGTAAAAAATGTTCCTTGCTCTTCCAAGTATTTGAATGGAAGTAGGCGGGTGTTTTTGTTCAACAGTCCAAAAGTAGTCAAATAAATCGTGCGCATCCATAATAAAACATGCATCACACGGGTCCGGGGGTGAATAAAGGCCTCCTGTAGCTAATCAATGCGTTTTTAAATATCAATATTTAAAATGTTATAAATACCTTTTTCTCACTTCTGCTGACTGTCATGCGTGCGAGCCAAGAAGAAAGTCATATGCACCTAGGATGCTTTGAGAGTGACTAAAACATGGGCTAATTTAAATTTTTGGGTGAACTAACCCTTTAATTTAAACCAGTAATATTTTGAAATATTATTACAATTTAAAATAGCTGTTTTCTATTTTAATATCTTTTAAAATGTAGTTTATTCCGGTGATGCAAAGCTGAATTTTTGGCAGCTGTTACTCGTCTTCTGTGTCACATGATCGATCGTTCAGAAATGATTCTAATATGCTGATTTGGTGCTCAATATTTATTTTAAATTAGTGTTAAAAAATATTTTGCTGCTTAATATTTTGGTGAAAACTGTGATATTTTTTTTCTTTGAATAGAATGTTATTTATATAAAATATAAATCGTTTTTAACATTACATATGTATTTTGATTGATTTAATGCATCCTTGATAAAAAGTAAAAACTTAAAGGTTAAATTTCTAAAAAAATACAGATAAATGATACTGTAAACAGGATGAAATTACTAAAACTGATGTCAGTGGAGCTCGACATTAGCATGTCCCTAAGCTAACAGCACAATGACTTGTTTTAAAAATAAACAGCACACACAAGTAGTATGTATAGTGCTATTTCTTATTTAATTAAATTGAAGTATTTTTATATAATTTTAAATGAATTAATTGTATTTATAATTAACATTCATAACATCACTTTGCCCACAATCTAGGATGGATTTTGAGCATGTTGCAGTGTATTATGGAATTGGCTTCTCCACAAATGACACATGTCATGTTGGATTTGAACAAAATTTTGTCAACAAAATTCTTTGTCAAGAATGTGTTTGTGATGCAGCCCTCTAGTTTTTTTTTTGTGTCAGAGCCCTGGTAACAAGAAATGGCTTGTAGCCATTTTCATACAAAGTCTGTTCTACTGTAAATCAGCTGTCATGCTGGACCAGGTATATGCTGACGTAGCTGGTCGATTAGCATGGTGACGCTAGAAGATCCAAATCACAGATATGAGTGACTAGCCTTTTCAACAGGGTAGATTTTGTACTTTAAAGCAGCTTAAGTTATAAAATGAAAAGATACGTTGTGATTATATAACTGAACTGTGAGTTATTATTATTAACAGAGTTATATTAACTCTGTGGTCATTTCTATCGTGGCTCCTCTCCTCTGGAGCCTGACTGCCTTTAATTATGGTTTCCCTTCAGGCATTATTGCCATAGTTAACTACAGTGTCGCTGTCTATCCATGCCAACAAGCCTGAGTAAGCAGTCATGGCACTTCATTATACGATAAGTCTCCCAGTTGGCAGTAGTTTGATGGATTAGGTTTTTT
This sequence comes from Oxygymnocypris stewartii, assembly GCA_003573665.1. Classification (NCBI taxonomy): domain Eukaryota; kingdom Metazoa; phylum Chordata; class Actinopteri; order Cypriniformes; family Cyprinidae; genus Oxygymnocypris; species Oxygymnocypris stewartii. The sequence goes on from QVTF01000001.1 coordinate 3,408,626, forward strand.
TATTTTCTTGATAATGAGGTTCTCTGCTGTCGAAACCATTCGAAATAGACTAATAGGTCCACGAAACCCATCTCATCCCATATATGAGCTCAAACATTATTGTCCTTTTGCCAAATCTCTGTCTATACTTGCTTTCAGAGAGATGGAGTTTGCTCAGAGGGACGATGCAGAGAAGAAGAGGCTGGGGGAGGCTGAAAAAGCTCATTTGGCTGAAATCCAGAGTCTGCAAGTTAGGGTAATTATCTGCATACACACACACATATGCATTTCATGGCAACTGTCTTGTATTGTGAAATCAACCAAGTCTGTTTGTTTAAGTCAGTTTTTGAGTCTGCATGGAAAAGGTATGTCGCAATTGATCAAGATTCTTAAAGAGGGATCTATCTCCCTTTTACAAGATGTAAAATAAGTCTCTGATGTCTCCAGAGTGTGTATGTGAAGTTTTAGCTCAAAATACCTGACAGATAATTTTTTATAGCTTGTTAAAATAGCCACTTTTAGGGTATGAGCCAAAATGCGTTGATTTTGAGTATGTTGCTTTAATACAAATGAGCTAGTGCTCCCAGAGAAGAGGGCGGAGCTTCAATAGCTCAAGCTCCCGAATTAGCAGTGCTAGCCTTTGCAAATAAACACTCCACGATTAGTACAAGCCTGTTTTCTTTACAGAAAACGAACTCGGTTTCAAAGTCAGTCATCTGATTATGCTGTGCATAATAAATTCGTGTTTATGAATTACACAGACAGGGAGCCCAGGGCAATAAAAATATCAACATAGCTGGTCTCATGGTGCATGGCATGCTATCACAAACTCGTGTCCCACTCGTGATTATGAGCTCAACAAACTCAAGCGATCGACACACATTGCTTTCATATATGCAACTTTTAACCACCACATTCCTATTCACGATCATTCATGAAGACAGCATCAGTAAAAACAGACAGAGACGATGGTAGCTTTAGCATCAGTAGCCTTACAGAATGCCAAGAAGCTCTTTCAGAAAGACAATTTGGAAAAAAAAACGCATAATACTTACTTTGTCTGGAGCTGACATTTGCGCACAAAGCGTTGGTATTGATCCCTAAACGTATTGGGGACTTTACCGTTTTTTTTCCGGGACATTTCTTTAGACAATGAAACTTAACCACAGTGTCCTCAACGGCTCAAAAGGAGGGAGTCTATGGAGACTCCTATGTTCGTTATTGCATCCCAAAACACAATACCTGAAAAGCCTCTTTGGTGGCTCCAGCAGCTACAGCATGTAATCAATAATGGTGGAGGCGGACCACAGCTTCTCACTCAGGGCTGTGTCTATACTGATAGGGCAGGGTCACAAATGGGCGGGACATTTTCCCCTCTGTGACGTGAACAGAGGGAGAATCTGAAACAGCTCATTCTGAGAGACTGTTTATGATTTTTTTTAGATTAAAAAAAATGAGAGGATGGAGTTTTACCATTATAGGCTGGTTGTTTTCACACACTGCGGCCACACAACTGTGTTCAAACACCTTATAAAAGTGATTTTTTGCATAATAGGTCCCCTTTAAATGTTTTGCTGGAAATGTGGATGAGACAGCATAGGAACGATATTAAAACATTACAAACCTTATCAGTTTGACTTAATATTAATTAGATAACACCCGGTAGTGATCTCCTGAAGGTCAGGTGAATGAGTGTATCAATAAATGGTGTACTATTAGTATGCACAATTAATTGGGAGTGGATTCCACCTTTGGACAACCAGTAACATAATGTTTCTGTAAATCTATTTAAAATATCACAATACATAGTTTTATTGTAGTTAGATAATTCATACAGGCCTGTAGGGGAGTCATGCACTCATTATTTTTGAGGGGGCACGAGTGTGGGGGGGGGGGGGTCGTCATGTGACACAGCTGAACATTCCCAAACGCATTAAATATATCATAAAATATCTCGATTCTCACCTTTATAGATTATTTTAGTTGATCTAGTGGGCGATGGTCAAAGTAACCTAATAATGTAATCTATTAACTATGCATAAAAACCTGTCTGTTTACTTAAGTAACAGATATGGGCATCATCAGGGCCATAGCTTGGGTTTGCGGTGCCCCGATGCAGGATTTATTTATTTGTGCTATTTACAGTAGGATTTTTTTTTAAAGAAATTAATATTTTTATTCAGCAAGGACACAATAACATCAAAAATGCCCAGAAAGATATTTAAAATATAATATAATAATGTTACAAAAGCTTTCTATTTAAAAATAAATTACGTTCTGCCGAACTGTCTATTAATCAAAGAATCCCAAAGAAAGTGTGTATCAATTTCTACATAAATATTAAGCAGCTCAACTTTTTTCAACATTAATGAAAGAAGAAATATAACAAGTATAAAGCACAAATCAGCATATTAGATTAATTTCTGAAGGATCATGTGGATTAATAGCAGCTGAAAATTCAGTTTAGCCATCACAGGAATAAATTTAATAAAAAATATATATATATATGTGAAAATAAAAATAACTTTATTTTAAATTATAATAATATTTTACAATATTACAGTATTTTTCATCAAATAAATGTAGCCTTGGTCACCATAAGACACTTCTATACTCTATAGTCCATATGTGTATTGTATAAAAAACTATAGCACCTGTGGTTTTGTATAGATTGCTACACTGGAGTCAGAGCTGATGCAGCTGATGAAGCAAAATGGCATCCAGGTAAACAATAACAACAACAGTGCTGAGAGCCAAGTCCAGCTGACTGAGAGACTGACAGCCTTACAGTGTCCTAGGAGAAGTGTTGCTGGAGGAGGTGAGTCACAAAAATACACACAGAGCTGGGTTGTAACGGGATTACGTAATCGGATTCCAAAATTCAAGTAGTAAATTCCATTTTAAAATACTCGTAATCAGACTACAGTTACTTTTTTATGGATTACATGATTACATATTGTTCACACAATATCCATAAATTATTCATAATTTATCGATTCTCCCTAATTTCTCTTTTTGATCTTTTAAATTATTCTTTCTAAAATAGCCTACCGATTATATACATTCAGAAATTCCAGTTTTGTGGACATTCACACAGTCATTAGTCAGGTGGCAGTACAGCATTTGACCACTAGATTTATGAAAATTATTTCAGGTTTATGTTATTCTTTGGAAGGCTTTTGTCTTTCAAATTAGTTAAAATGCATATATTCACATTATTTCTTATTGATATGTAATGCAGGCATTCCAAAACTTTTTTTCATCTAAACCTTATTTACCAAATATACTTTAAGTATTTACTTTAAGAACCCCTGAGATTTTAAAATAAGTATTTCAATAATTAAGTATCACTTTTCATTAAACTCACAAGCCCAGTGCAGTTACTTTACGAACCCTAGTTTGGGAAACCTTGATGTAATATAATGTTTAATGCACTTCATGTTGTAAATTACAATGAATGGAACACATTTTCTTACTCTTTGTGTCAGTCCTCTGTCGTGTGTGTCATGTGTTCCCCCGTCTACTCTTTTCTCTATCTAATCGTTACTCCCCGGTGTTCCTGTCTGTGTCTACCTTGCCTTGTCCTGCCCTACCTTATTTGGAGTCATTAAAGACTGTTTATTTGAGTTACATCTGTGTCTGCGTGCTCCTCGATGCTCCCTCGTGTGTGTGTAACCCCCCCGGGTCCGCACCATCACACCGAGCGGGTCTCGAACCTGGGATTCCGGCGCGGGAGGCGGGCGCTCTACCAAGGAGTGTTTACACACCGCCCTTTCTGGCATACACATCTGTTACATGTGCACTGTGACAGAAGACCAGACCGTAACTGTAAGCGGCGCCCCTTCACCTCGGTTTGTTTTTTGGTTTTTGAAAGTCTTTTGTTTTGTTCCTGTTTGTCTGTTCCGCGGCTCACCCAGGCCTGCCGTTTGTGGGAGATCGACGCCGCCGTTCTTGGCTCACCCAAGCCAGCCGTTCGCGGGAGATCGACGCCGCCATCCGCGGCTCACTCAAGCCCACCGTTCATGGGAGATCAACGCTGCCGTCCGCAGCTCACCCAAGCCCGCCGTTCGCAGGAGATCGATGCCTTCGTCCGCCGCTCACCCAAGCCCGCCGCTGGTTCAGGCCCACCGCCATGGATCTAGTTCCCTAATCACGGCCAGGAGTGCCGTTCCCAGGTCCCGTGGATCCAGTTCCTTAATCACGACCAGGAGTGCAGTTCTCAGGTCTCATGGATCCAGTTTCCCTAATCACGGCCAGGAGTGCCATTCCCAGGTCCCGTGGATCTAGTTCTCTAATCACGGCCAGGAGTGCCGTTTCCAAGGTCCCATGGATCCAGTTCCCTAATTTCGGCCAGGAGTGCCGTTCTCAAATCCTGTGGATCCAATCCACATGTCATGGCCAGGAGTGCCGTTTTTAAGTCTTGTCTTGCCCTCAGGAACAGTTTTAATTTATCTTGTTCGGTCATGTCCACGGAGACTCATCTGGGGAAGGTGGCTCCTCTTGTTGTGCCTTGTCGCAGAAGAGGAAGCCTTTGCTGAGGGACCCTGCGAGGGCCCCTGACTCCTCGTCATGCCCAGAAGAAGCCTCAGCTTCCAAGCTTAGCCCAGGAGGGCTTCCTCTTCCTGTGGGCTGTCCTGTCCTGTCCTGTCCTGTCCGGTTTGTCTAGCCCTTTGGGCTGTCCTGTCCTGTCTTGTGTGTTTAGCCCCGGAGGGCTCCTGATTCCCCCTACCTGCCCCATATATTTTTTTTTTGGGGGGGGGGGGATAGTAGAACTCTGGCTGTGGTGGCCGAGGTGACCGAGGCCAAGGCCACGAAAGACCATCTACCATGGCCTCCGACCTGTCTGTTCCGCTCTGGAGGCCCCCGTCCTTTATCCTGTCCATGTGTGTCTCCCAGGTGGAACTGTTACTGCGCGGGTCACGCCTTATTATTATTATATTATATGAATTATATTAATATTATTATATTATTATATTAATATTATTATTATCATCATGCATAATACAATAATTCTAAATGATAATATATATATATATATATATATATATATATTGAGAGAGAGAGAGAGAGTAATACAAATAACAATAATTATTATATTCTAAATAATATATATTTTTTATTATGGTTTTCATATTAAAAAATGTATTGTATTATGCATGTTGATGAGCTATAACAACAATTAATATATATATACATATACACATATACATATATATATATATATATATATATATATAACAACTAGTAGTAGTAATAATAATCATAATGATAATCGTTTGAATAAAAATTATTAGATAATAATAATAAAGTAAAAAATCATTTATACTATATTTTCAATACATTGACAGCTGAACAAACAATGCCCTGGGACACAACAGTGCAACATATTAAAAAAAGATTTCTGTTCTTCATAGCCTCACTTCAAATTAAATATGGCGAGCATTTTCTGCTTATGTAACAGTATCTCTCTGTAATAAACTCCCTTCTGCACCAATGCCCCCACAACTTCTCTCATTTTGAACTCTGATCTTGCAGCTACACACAACTGATTTGTTAATGAAATTAAAGCAGCATCATTCTTCTCAGGCGCTTGATACTTCACACCTCACACACTCAATAGAAATGGGTGCATTGTCCCTTCAAATCTGCCTATTCTGAATCCGCTATGATCACTGTGATAAGAGTGGACAGCACTGGAAAGCTGATTGGATGCATTGTGACTGAATGAGGCAGATTATGAGGAAGTGCTGCCACAGGGACGGCCTCAGTTCACTGAAAGCCTCTTCTGCAGGAAACCTCTCTGCCCTGTTTCCAACAAGAGCCCATTTAATTTCAAATGTCTGTTAATAGCATATGACACTACGGGACATTGTATCATATAAACAAACTAGCCAGAAGTCAGTTTTAGGTCTATACGTTTTCATCAGACAAAAGTACCTGATATTTGATAGTGGATTACTGTCGTTTTTTAGCTTAAAGCTATTTTTTTCCATGTTAAAATACATTATCCTATCCTAGTTAAATGACCAGTAAGAAATATATGTTGCAGGAAAATGTGTAGTATGTGAATTTGGTCATAAATGGGATGTCTGGTGTGCAGCGCTCTCTTGAGGTTGTCTCAGTTGGGTTGTGGTCAGAGCTCTGACTGGGCCAGAAGGTATATTTTCTTATGTGAAATCCGTTATGTGAGTGTTTTTCATTGTTTTGGCTCCAGGTTTGCTAGAGATCGACCTCGCAGGTGTGGCATATCAAGATGCTGATTAGACAGCATGATTATTGCACATTGTGGCCAGCCTAAGGCACACCTGTGAGATGGATGGATTATCTCGGCAAAGGAGAAGTGTTCACTAACACAGATTTAAACTGATTAGTGAACAATATTTGAGAGAAATAGGCCTTTTGTGTACATAGAAAAAGTCTTAGATCTTTGAGTTCAGCTCATGAAAAATGGGGGCAAAAGTAAAAGTGTTGCATTTATCATTTTGTTCAGTGTATATAAATGTTGCTGTTTTGCTGTCTGTTTATATTATGTAAATGTATGGATCTGTTTTGTATGCTAGAACTGGACGAGCTGACAGGAACCAGAGGAACTCACCCTGAGAGAAACGAGAGGGTAAGACTCACTTTCACACACACCAAACACCTCTCAGACACAGGACATTTAAGCCAGATGCACTGATAAAGAATGAAAGTCCATTCTAATCTCATGCTTAATTCATGAGTATGTGTAGAATATGTCAGCTTTCTATGGTTACAAAATTCTCCATTAACATTAAATGTATTTATGATGTATGAATGGTCACAGCTTTATTTAGAAACTTTATTTTATTTACTCTGAATTAGTTTTTTTCCCCATCACTGGTTCTTGGGTGGGATAGGATCACAAAACAGGAGAAAAGCTAGAACATGTTATTGTACATATTGTTCTTGTATGGTAGGATTAAGTTACAAATTGTTGGTGCCCAAGGGTCTGTTTTTATTTTTTATTTTAGGTATCCCTGAGAAAACATCATTTACATTGTTTCCTCTCTCAAATCCTAAGCCACACTGTGTCTAAAAGTGTCTGTAATAACCACAATATGTACGTATCTGCAATGAAAAAGAAGGAAGTACTGTTGGGTCAATAAAAACAGACCGGAAACCACTTATTGTTGCAAAGAGCATTCTTTTTGGATGTTTAACCCCTCTCTTTCTTTCTGTTGCTGTCTGTAGGGCTCCACAGAGGCCAGGCTCAGGCACCCGCAGCCTCAGCAGGGACCTGATAATGAGGGTAGATGCACCAAACCATTAATACCTGATTAGCTCTCAATTACAGGCTAATCAATTATGCTTAAAGCCTGAGAGACACAATGAGGAAAAGTCTCTAAACAAACGATAACATAACATAAGAGGAACACCTGAAGTAATAAATATGGCCTCTATACAGTAAATGTTGCCATTTGTCTCTGCCTGATTTTTCTACAGGCTCTTCAGCAAGTCACAATGAGAAATCTAGCAAAAATGTACTAGATTTGGGGTAAGATGGTGCCAATTCTACATTTACAGGACATTTACAGTGTGCTTATGATGTGTAAACGTACATTATAGCTTTATGTAGTTGTCAGAATGAATGCAAAAGACACAAACCTTCTGTCTGTTGATGTAAACTGCTGTTCAAAAGTAATGTTAGTAATGTTTTTGAATTAAGTCACCTATGCTCAACAAGACTGCATCTATTTGATCAAAAATACAGTAAAAACAGTAACATATGTTTACAATTTTTTTAAAAATCCTGTGGTGGCAAAGCTGTATATTCAGAAGGCATTAATTCAGTCTTCAGTTTCACATGATCCTTCAAAAATCATTCTAATATGCTAATTTGGTCCAAAACAAATCAATAAAATCTTGAAAACAGCTGTGCTGTTTAATATATTTGCTTAATATTCTGCTGTTTCAAGATTCTTTGATGAATAGAAACTGTTAAAGAACAGCATTTATTTGAAATGGAAATATTTGGTAACGTTGTAAATGTCACTAATATTTTTAGATCAATTTAATGCATCCTTGCTGAACAAAAGTATTAAAAAAATAAAATGAAAATAATGGCACCAAACTTTTGAATGGTAGTGTAGATTTAATAAAAGAAACTGTATATTACTGATGGGAATTGTAACAAGCTTCTGCTAATATTTTCAGATCTTCTCCGAGGAAGAGTAAAGGGAAAGAGCAGGATCCAAAAGGATCTCCTGGTAAAAGGTAAATAAAGAGCCACATATCTAATATAGTGTAAGTGCTAACATTCAGCCTACCTACAAATGAAATAGCAGGATTTTTGAGATCCTTTTCATAGCAATGTCAGGATAAATGCATTATAACCTAAGTCTCGTGAATTGTATAGTACGTGCCCAGCTGTGCCAGGACTGCAAGAGGAATAAAAGTGCAAAAGAGCTTCCACATAAATAAAATATATTTTCAGCTTGGATTTGGTACGATTTTGTCCTTGGATTTAATGTACAAAGCTTTTTTCTCATCTTAACCTCCTAATTAATATGGACTGGGCTGGGCATTTCCGATGTGCCAGACTGCAGGACATACACACACGTTTTGCATTCGAATGACTCTTCAGTGATTCAAAGAATTGCTTAATCGATGGTTAAAGAGAATTGCTCAGCAGATGCAAGGCTAAATGAAGGTTTTATTTCCTCTGGGAATAAACGGATGACCGGTTATATCCCACAGTGTCACAGTCCCTGGATTCAAACCGCAAATTACAATTGACTTTTAACAATGCAAATAAAAAAATTATTTTACGGCTGAACCTCAAGTCTGTAAAGCAGTGAAATAAATGTATCTCTCACCTGTGAGTATGTTCTGTCTCAGCTCTTGTCAGCGTCTGTGTCATGTACCAGTCATTCAGTTCTTATGTATGTTTGAATAACCGGTCTCCTCTCTTTAGCTCCACAGGGCCTTCAGCAGAGAACAGTCCTGAAAGATGCAAGAGCAAGGTGAGAGATCTAACACAGCTGTATGTATAAACATATACATAAGTATATATTTAGATAGTATAAAAGAAATTGCAGTCAGTTGTTTTACATATAAATGCCTGCTGCCTGTTTAGTGATAATATCCTCCCTCTGCTGTGGTGCATTTCCATTGAACATAAATCTTTTTCCTGGCCACGCTTCTTCTCCTATGCATTTTATGTGGTACTCTATCAAGTCATTTTTGTTCAGATCCAAGGCTAATCAGATGTTTCTCTGATTTTAGCTGTAGAAATACAGTAGTTGCGCATTACTGTTTTATTGTTGCTGAATTATTATAACGTTTTGGGAAATTTCCTTCAGCTGCATGCATTTCTGACTCTCATACTCTTTAATGTTTTCATCTTCTTATAACACACGAATATAATACACAATGAAATCTTGTATTAAGTTTGAAGGACAAAAACTGTGGCCTGCTACCCATGCTGAGTCAAGGCATTCATTTTTTTTGTGCCAGCAAACAGCCCAACATATTTTTATGAGTATTTTTATATTTGGTTCAGAATCTCTCTCACGGACTTTGAGGTGTTGGAGACAACCAGACTGGTAAACATTTCCATCTCATCTGTGTGTATAGACTCTACAGGGATGAGATTGTGTCTCTCAGCTTTTCAGCAATATTTTACAAAGAAAAACGTCCAGTGAACATAATGCCATTTGATTCTTGTGTGTTCAGAACATCTGACCAGAATCATATTCAAATGCATAATGTTAGTTGATTAGGCATCATGTCGAAAGACTTTCCCTAAATGCGTTCATTTAAAAATGCAAATGAATTTACTCAGTGACAAATTATCATATGAGTGACAGCATCAGTGTGCACAAAGCATTTTGCCTGGGTATGCATGTCTCCTTTTGTCTTGTTAATCTTAAGAGACTTAATTAACTAAAGTGTCAATCAACAGTAATTACACTGATAATTATTTGCCATAGTCAATAAAACAATCAGAATCAAGGAACAAATGATTACCTCTCAAGTAATGGAGAAACCATTTAAGCGAATAAAAATGATACACGGGTAAATGTGTCAATCAGATAACAGTTGTGTTTCTCTTCCAGGGTCCTGGTGTCACTGATGACCTCAGCCTCAGCAGCACCAGCTCCACAGAGATCAGTGGCCTCCTGACCGACGCAAAGATGTCCGGGCGATCGCAAACACTAATGCTATGCTCAGATGAGGTATTGTTGATTTCTCTCTTCAGATCGAAAAATGAAATTTCTGTCAAGATTTACTTAACCTCATGTCATTCCAAACCTGTATTACTATCTAAAGCATCACTTGTTCTGCCTGGAAAGATCTACTTTTTCTGATTTAGTGAACTTTTCTTGACCATTACCGCTGCGTTTATTAGAGTGTGGATATGATTGAAGATGAGGTGAGACTTTGTTTTAATGAGTTTGAGTCCCAGAATGACTCTTCTTACCACTTAAAATACTTATGTTTAGTTTAGTTTTCAAATTTCTTGCATGTTCTTTGTGACCCAACAACACTGATTAGTTCTGGAAAGGCATGTACAATTCATAGAAGCCCGTCAACATAAATTATTAATTAGTGCTAATGACTATGTGCTGTAAGTTTGCGTGTGTGTGTGTCAGATTTTAGATGACGGTCCTCCTTCGAAGCCATACCAGTGGCAGAACCGCAGTGTGACTGAATGGACATGTCAACAGGTGTCATGCTGGCTCATGGGTCTGAACCTGGAACAGTATGTCTGTCTTTTTACTGCCAAGAATGTGGATGGAGAGCAGCTACTCAAGCTGGACAGCACAGCACTCAAGGTGAGGAACAGATTTGTTGGGATAATTTAGCCTGTTAACCCTCCATTTTTTTCTATTGTGTATGGTGAAAACCACACATTTACACACACACAACCATACATTACATTTAAAACAACAACATTTTTACATTTAGCTGACGCTTTTATCCAAAGCGACTTACAGTGCATGCAGGCTATACATTTTTTCATCAGTATGTGTGTTCCCTGGGAATTGAACCCACAACCTTTTGCGTTGCTAACGCAATGCTCTACCACGGAGCCACAGGAACACCTTCAGATGGGTTTTAATCAACTGTAATACATTTATTTATTTTATTTATTTATTTTTTGTTCAAATATGTTTCAATTTCTATAGTGAAGTCCATATTATACAAGAAAATTAAATCAAACATTTTTTAAACATTAAATTTGTGTGATAGATGGTTAGGTGTTGTTTTATCCATCAAAATGACTGCTTCCCCTGCCATATGCTAAAATTGCTAGAATAATTCGTGTCCCATCGGCTTTCCCTGCAATGATAAAGTTGTCTTTAGAGATTAGCATAGTTTCTTGGGACCCATCTGAACATCCTGTAAGTGTGTCCGTGTGTGTTTTTGGCAGGCTCTGGGTGTAGAGTCCTCTCAGGATCGGGCTCTGATTAAGAAAAAGCTGAAGGATCTGAAGGTGTTGATGGAAAAAGCTCAAAGAAAACGAGAGAAAATGGAGAAACATCGCAAGAAAGAACTGGAGAAGGTTCAGAAACAGGTCCGGAAAAATAGCAACTCCTCGGGACCAGGAGAGGGCGCTACTAAATGACACCACTCACCTCACTACCATCTCACCAATATAAGAATATGAGTTCAACATTTCACAGGACTGAAAGTTCATTGCAAAAGGGGCTTATTGCTATTGAGCTGCCATTGGATAAATTGAAACCGAAATGTACAAATTCAGTTTTTTTTGCTCGTTTTAGCAGAATGATCACTGCTTTTTTTGGTTTCCTGTGTTTTATGTCTGATTAATATCTATTTATTTGCATATGGAGAATATGTACATATTAAACCAGAGCATATCAGCTCATAACTCATCCACGACAGTTAAAAACTCTTCATTACAAGCTCCTCTAGAAGTTGAGACATTGTACATATGCAGAAAGCATATATATGAATATGTCTAACGTGCCATTTTTCTATCGAAAGCATAATAGCTTGTTCAAGGAACGCGGAGAGATTTTAATACGAAGGCTTTGACAAAGTACAAGTCAGAGAGATGGACAGTGTTGCTGTCGAGTGTCTCTTCACCTCAAAGAGTTTGAGTGCTGCTCACAAGAACCACTAATCACTGGCAAACACAAACCTTACTGTGAGAAGAAAGCCATTCCGGGTAATGAGATATCACGGGTCCTCATTGTGGATATTTCCCTGTAAACTTTGAACCTCCTGTTTGGATCTCCTTCATCGACCTGCCAGTCAGTATGAATACAACTGATGTGTATGTTCTTCTCCGAGCTTGAATCCTCCAAATGCTCTTTAGGAGAAAAAGGTAGCAATGGGATACTAAATGATTTCAGGAGTCTGCCATTTTAAACTCTTCTCCAAAGATGCAAGACTTGTACTCTAAAAAAAAAAAAAAACACTGCTGCTTCTATTTCACAGCTACCTGCTTCTAGCCCTCTCCACCCCCCTGAGCTAGATTCTCAGTTAGACCCAAGTGCTGCCTTTTGGAGTGCTGTTTAGATTATTTTATTTTTACGGTTTGAGGTTATAGTCTGGATCACACTGATTGGGTGAATGCACCTCTGTATTACCAGCACCCAAATGTTGTAGAGCAGATGAAAAATGTGCACTTAAAACGGGCCTATCTGTACAGTACACTAATATTCCAAAGTTTGGGGTCAGTAGGATTTTTGAAAAAAAAAAATTAAAGCATTTATTCAGTAAGGATGCATTAAACTGATCAAACTGATCAGCTTTGCCATCACATAAATGAATCATATTTTAGAATATATTAAAAACGAAAAAAAAAATTGTGTCAAATTGTATTTAACATTACTGTATTGTGTTAAATAATATTTCACACAAGGATTGTTTTTACTAAATTTTTAGTCCAATAAATGCAGTCTTGGTGAGCATAAGAGGCTTTAAAAAAAATAAAGTCTCACTGATCCCAAACTTTTAAACAGTAGTGTAAGTAATTTCATCAGGCTAGGTATTATTCAGTTTGATCCCAGTATTTATTTTTTCTTCAGTTATTTGTCAGATTCACAAAGAGAGCACGTAGTCTTTTCTAATGTAATTTACTGCATAGACTAATCAGTATCGCCTCTATCAATTTATCCTGGGTTGTATTTTTTAATTTATGCAACACATTTCCCATATTTTGTAAATGTAAGTATACAAAACACAGTAGCCTACATACATTTTGCATTTTTCCACTTTGATGAGTCATATTAACCCCGTTTAACCCACATTCTATTCACTGCTTAATTTTATCAGTCCGTATCATATTTTTCTTAATTCTGCATTCCTGTAAACATGCTTTTTTTCCTCATACATGATGATACATATCGTTCATGTTTACTTTTGAATTACTGATTATTTCCATAGCGACACAAAGGCAGCTTCAGTGGCACTTGGGCACTGTACAGAGGACATTAGGTAGTGCCTCGTGACCGTGTGGATTTATTACAAGCACTCAAATGTGATTCCATTTAAGATTAGATTATTGTTAATTACTGAATTATTTATCTCTAATAATTTTAAGCCTGTCACAGTCTATGTATTGTTTTCCCAATCAAAGAAATGTTTGTAAATCAGTTCACATTATTTATTTATGAAGCAAAGCAAAATACTACCAAAAACATAATTGTAATCAAAAAGTAGAAGATTAGGAGATTGTATATTTGTTCATTAACTCACCATGCACTTGTGAACTTATCTTTATTATTATAATTGCAAAAAGACGCTTGTCTTAACATTATAAAAACCTTTCTAGCCCTCTGCTATGAATCACCTGAAAACATATCCTGCTGTAGATCCAAATCTAACCTGCCTACCCATTTATGATATACTGACTTTTGTATGTGAAAGTTAAGCAATAGCTTTTAATCCCGGCGCTTTTTTTATCGATTTCATGAGGAGACTGAAGACCGGGTCTGTCTGTTTGAATGTGTCTGCGTGCAGGGATAATCACGTATGGATCTGAGGGCAGAAATGTGCTTCTCTTTCATGGGTTATTTGTTGTATTCACTGTATGGCAGTCAGTCAGGGTATATAGAAGAACTGCACGCAACGCTTGAGAAAAGAACATTAACCTGTCTATTTTTGTTTGTTATACCTGCATGAGGGACCTCAATGTGCCATACCCATTCTTTCCAAAAATACTAAATTCTGTCCTTTATTTTTGTTCATGAAAAATTAAAAGCCTTGTGAAAGTTTTTCATGTTGGACTGTAAATAGAAATGAGAAATAGAAATACAAAAAAGCTCCTTCCAAATCTGTCTCGGGTTGTTTGTGTGCAAGCAATTTGTGGATTCAAATGTGCATGTTTTGAACATTTGAGACTTTTTTACGTTTTACAATTTGTATCGGAAAAGTAAAAAAACTAAATATCCCTAAACCCAACCCTCAGTAGGCCGTAAGCACATCATACAAAAACTTAAAAAGAAGACTGTACAAAATCAGCAAAACATCAAACTAAATTGCCATGAAGTGTGTTGAACATCATGTAGGCTAATATGTTTAATTAGTCAAAAATATTGCAAATTGGGCCTAATATTGTTTGAAATAACCATTTATAAGTTCAAATTTTACTTGTGATGCTCCATTAACTCCAGTGCGTGCATTTTCTTTTAGTTTGCAAGTGTTCTTATTACCCAATCCTGAGAAACTTGTATTAGCACATCTGACATTGGTTGTGCTACTGAATGACCTGTGGAAACAATACTGAATGTTTTAGTTCAGCTTTATTTGTGTTCTTTATGGCTTTATTTCACCTGTTTGTAATGCTATGTCTTGTTATGTCTTTGTCACATTCTTTTACAAGATTGCCTCTAAAAAAGCAGATAAGTCCAATACCCAGGTGTAGCCTTGCTGCTCTTTTGCACCGTTTGCCATTGGTAATGGGTTCACCCAAAATAATATAAGATCATAATACATTATGGCGTCTTTAAATTAAAGTCTTTTATAATATTTCTTAAATGCAGTCTTTGTTTTAATGTAGTAATAATAGTATTTTGGTATTTTGGTGGATATTGTAATTACTGTTGTAGCCCATTTTTGGTGAACGTTTAACGCTTGTTTGGTCCAGAGGCTATGCTTTGACCTCTTCCCCTCACAGTCTATTAATAGTCCGACTGATGTGACTGACTCGACACCGATTGTGTTTCACACACGCTCCTGGTCACTGGAATTCATAAAGCTTTCTGGAATTACTTAAACCTACTTAAAGGGAGTTTCTTGAGGATTAATCGGCGTATGTGTGAGATATGAGCAGGCCTCGAGCAGTTCTTGTTTTAGCGGAGGAAGATAACCGGAGTTTGTCGCGGCGGGAAGATAACCTTCTAAAGCCACGCTTTCTTGAAGCGCTCACGCGTAACGACGCAGTCGAGGTTGCAAAAATCCTTCGCACCACCAGCATTGACATAGACACTGTGTTAGACGTGGAGGACCGCGATATGATCCTTGCCTCGTATAAGCAAGGTAATTCATGTTGACGACACAACAGTCGCTCTTTTACCAGAGATCATGATAATGTATGACTGCAGTTAGTAATCCAGCCACAGAGTGGAGCTAGACTGCCAATAACAGAGATTAAACGTCTATGAATCACTTTCACTGAAGAACGCACAGTAAGGGCACTTACTATCACTACCATTTACACTATAATTTCCGATTAATTTTTTTGTTCAGTTGCATATCTATACAAGTAATTTTTATGACCTCAAATGAAACTTTTTGTGCTGTGAATAAATTTGTCACTAGACCTCTGAAATAAAAATTCAGGAGTTTTGTGGCTTTCAGGCCATGTGTTACTCATCCTGTACTACACAGATGTTATTCAGATGCTCTATTGAATGAGAATTCCCTGCCCCCAATACCACCAGCAACCAATTAGCAAGTTGCTTTTTAAGGATATTAATTGCTCCAAATGTCCTACTTTTATAATATGTGAACAACGTATGCAAACAATATTTATCAACTGAGATAGGTGCTTAAAAAAATCTATATGGAGATTGTAAAATACATGGGCGCAGTCATGTAATTTTAGTGTTATTTATATATACTATTGTTGTATTATGTAGACTACAATATATTTACAGTGTTTTAACACTGTCAATTAGCTTTTATATATTGTGTAATATTTTCAGTCTTCATTGTAATTTTAGTCGAAGTTTTAGTGATTTAATGTGATTTTGAAATTATTATTATTTAATATTTCTGTGTAGCTTTAATTTTATTTCAGTTTTACTTATAATTGTAGTACTTCAGTTTACTTACTTCATTCAGTTAGTTTCCAAGGCAACATTTCAAAATTTATTTTCAAAAAAGTTTTTCATCTAATATTTATATTGTATATTTTAGCTTTGTTTCAATTGCCAATTTTTTTTTTTTACGTTTTAGTTAACAATAACACTACAACCAGTTACACCATATATATATATATATATATATATATATATATACACAACATAAATAAATGTGTGTGTGTGTGTATATATATTTTATTTATTATTATTTCCTACCAGGTTACTGGCTACCAAGTTATAAGTTGGAGACATCCTGGGCGATGGGTCTTCACGTGTGTATGATGTACAACGCATTGGAGAGTGCCATAGTCCTTCTGCAGAATGGGGCAGCGGTCAACAAGAAACCTAATGGGAAAACCCCTTTACATGTGGCCTGTACAGTGTCTAATGCTGACTGTGTGGGACTTCTGCTGGAATGGGGTGCACGGATCAACAGTATGTCCTTGAGTGGGCATACTCCTTTACACTACTGCATTACACGAGAGTCTTTGGACTGTGCCAACCATCTTATTCTCAAAGGTCTGTAGATTTAAATCTAAAATCTTCTTAGTTGACCTAAAAATGCATTTCTGTCAACATTTACGCACCCTTGTGTCATTCCAAACCTGTATGAATTTCTTTCTTGTGTGGATTGAAATACAAGCAATTGTAACTGTGTTTGTCCAAATAATGGACATCAGTGGGGTTCAAAACAACACTGGACTTTTACTGGACAACAAATACAAACAACTCATAATCTTCTAATCTTACTGTAGGAGCAAATGTCAACATGCCCAGTGAGGAGAACCAGGACACCCCTCTGCACACTGCAGCCCGTTATGGCATCCCAGAGCTGGTGGCTTACTATATTGCCCATGGAGCTAATATCAATGCAGTCAATGGCTACAAGGAGACGCCTCTGGTCACTGCTGCATTCTGGGCCATGGACATTCGCGAGCGGACCTACAGCTCAGACCACCATCTTATCTGCAGAATCCTGTTGGACCACAACGCTAACCTACATTTATACGAGGAAGACAAAAAGACGGCACTGCACAAAGCTTGCTGGAACTGTGACCATGTGCTTATCCAGATGTTACTGGAAGCCGGTGCCAAGACTAATGCTATGGATATCAATGGATGCGCAGCAATACAGTATCTGCTGAAGGTGACACAGATCAGGCCGTGGGCCATTCCTGAACGCTGCTATCAGCTGCTTCTGAACTATGGAGCAGCACGAATCTATCCACCACAGTTTCACAAGGTACAACACTCACCCACCCAAACTGCTTTATTATCATATTTGAAGAGTGAAGCTGTCAGTGGAAATGTTTCTGGTCAACTAGATGGTTTTTGCACTTAAGATGAATCTTAAAATATGAATGTTGCTCTTTTTGGTTGTCTTTCTATTAAGTAGGTGTTGCAGGTAACTCATGAATACCCCAGGGCAGTGGAAGTTATGGTCAATTCTTATGAACATATCAAGTACACTAAAACATGGAGGGATGCTATTTCTGAAGCTGTATATGAGGTCAGAAACAAACTTTGTTTATACGACACAAATAATGAACAAAATGAGAAGATATAATGCAATAAGATAAAACACATTAAAAACACATTGTTTTTTAAATACTTTAAAATGTATATAGGGTCTGTGCTTAAAATAAGTGCAAAAATAAGGAAAAATATTGCATTTATTTTTTTTATTTTAACTTGCTTTAAAAAAAATTGGAAATGTTTCTTGAGCGCCAAAATCAGCATATTCCAATGATTTCTGAAGAATCATATGACATTAAAGACTGTAATAGTAATAATGCTGGAAGTTCAGCTTTGTCATCACAGGAATACATTACATTTTAAAACAAAATACAAAACCATTCTTTTAAATTGTAATAATATTTTCTGTATTTCTGGTAAAAGAAATGCTCCTTTAGTGAGAAAAGGGACATATTTCAAAAACATAAAGAAATATAACAAAATACCAGCCCCAAACTTATGAATGGTACTGCATTTCCAAAATGCTAATTAAGTAAATAAATAAAAATTACTTTTTATTTATTGTTATTAAATAAATACAACTGTTTTAAGCAGTTTCTTGTTTCAAAATGACACTAATTTTTTTTACTTAAAAGCAGGACAGATTCTGATTGAAAATATGATTGCAGTGTATCTTGCCGTTTTAACAAAACATTCTGACTTGACACGATGCAAAAGAGCTAAGAATCATTTCTCTTTTGTATTCTGTTGCCCTGCAAGTCTTGAATGTAGGATACAGTGATGTTTTATTGAATGGGTAAGCTATATATTCATTAAGTGTTGCTTTTTCAACTTAGTTTCTTTTTCTTAATTTAGAGGTACAGGAATTTCTATGATTCTTTGTTTGCCATCTGTACCAACAATCCACGTACTCTACAGCATCTGGCCAGATGTGCAATACGAGCTGCAATGTCGAATCGCTGTGAACTTGGTGTCCAGCATCTACTTCTTCCTTCATCAGTGAAGAAATACTTACTTCTGGAGCCTGTAGGAATCATATACTGACATTGTTTTTGCATTATACCTTCATGACTATTTCTTCAAATTCAAGTTGTAAACAATGCTCCAAAGCTTGTATACTTTTTGTTTTCAAAATAGTTTTTCTTTATTTGATCCTTTACCAGGGAACAATAATAATGCTGATGTATTTCATTTTAATATATATTATTTAAAACAAATATTTAATATATTAATAATGAATAATTTGATTTAAATGCTAATAATGTTTAATACATTTCAAATAGTACTTCTATTGCCCTCCTTGCATATAAAAAGCCTCAGGTTTTAATGAAATATAATCAAACTCCGGTCTTAAGCTTGTCGGCTAAGACTGTAGATCATTTTTTTAGGGGGAAATGAACAACGGAAAGCCATATTTAGCGTAAGAGGATAATATATGGGAGTACGCCAACAGCACATTACAGATAACAGCTGAATAGGATGAGATTGTCTAAGCCATTAGTCCTTTTGTCAGATGAAAAACTGAAGTGCTTATCAGGGTTTAACCCTGAATAATGAGAGCAGACACAATACTCATGGATCCTCTTTAGATGGGCCTGTAAGCTATAAAGGAGGGTTTAAAGGTCATTTTTGACAAGTTACATCACTTTGAGGAATTTAAGGATGCAAGATTTTGAATAAAGGAAATATGAATGATCTTTATGAATGTTTGTAATTCTGTCTGGACTACAGTTTAATGTTCAAGATCTAATAGTGATTATTATACCTTACCCCAATAAGTACACATTCTCGTTTTGAGCAAATCAAATAAAAACAAAACAATCCGTTTTAGGTGAATGAGTCAACATTTTTTCTGAATGAATTCAACAGAACCGAGTCACTAAAATTAACCTAATTTCCCACTATACAGTGTATGTTTACTGGACAAGTATGTGTTTCAGACACTGACCATGTTTTAGGTAGCTACTATAATATGTAATAAACAAGCACACAGGAGACATGGATATGTACAATAAAAATGTGCTTATACAGTATGGGCTTTTTGTCTGTGATATTAGAGGTTCTGTGACTAAATTTATGTTTATCTTTTCAACCTATGATATACAGTATCACTGTTTGAAAATCATTGCCCTCTGTGCTTGGTAAACTATTTTTGAAGAGTGGAGGGGCTCTTTTCATTCTAATCGGCACTAATTTAAGGTTGCCATCTCTTTTAATGATGAGTTCTGTGATTACTGAATCGTGTCCTATCTCTTTCTGTACCCCACACAATTTCACTTGGAAGCAATGATTCTTCTTCCCAGAAAACAGCCTGTTTCCACTTATACTCCACAGAAGAGATACAACAGAGAAACAGCCACCAACAAATCAAGCTCTGACCCTGTAATGCTACAGACCAACTTTTATTTTGCGTTGTATGATATTAAATTATATTTTATATTTGAAGCACATTAAAGTGATAATCTAATGATCAAGTCCTAGATGTAGAGGAAAATCACTGTTTATGTTAGTCCTTATGGAAATTAGGGACTAGCAGCAGTTGTGCGGTTTTAAAAACGGTACATTGTGTGAATGACTGGCAGGTCAGGCTGTGTGGTTATGGTTCTTAAAATAGCACTATTTTCCAAGGGAGGCAGGGCTACCAGTCACAGCTACCAGATCAAGTGCTGTTAGGAGACACGTGCAAAAAAAAAGACAGATCATTTTGTTCTGTGCTTATAGCTACAGGTCAGAAATAAACAGAGGAAATGTGCCAAGATCCTGTCCTTAAGTAAGAGAGTAGCTCCACTTCACCAGGCTACACAACTAAGACTATGACAAACTACACAAAACACCAACTCAAAATAATACAACCGACTGGATTGTGACACACATTTAACCACTTTCGAAATGGTTTACACTACCATTCAAACGCTTGGGATGAAGACACCTTCAACATTTCTCACATTATCATCATTTATGGTAATACAATATGACAAGAACTCAGAGTTAGACTCTGATTGTGTCAGAACAAATTCATCTTGATAATGTCAGATAACTTTGATCGAAAGGTATGTAATGATTACAATCAACCAAAAATGTGTCAGATGTTAAATCTAAGTACACAATTAGATAATACCAATTTAGATCAACCAGTTACCAAGCATTGCGTAATCTTGTTCAGTCTCTGGTGTAAAAAGGTCGCATTAGCAATTAAAGGCAAAACATGGTCAGGAAAAAGTGTCTGAATCATTTTTGGTCCAAAATTTGTATGTTTTAGTTCACTCTATGAAGAATATTGGGTATAATATGAATGAATGAATGATGCATTTATATAGCGCTTTATTGTGTATTGCTGTACACCCAAAGCACTTCACAATCATGTGTGTGGGGGGGGGGGGTCTCTCCTGATTCTTTGACCAGCTCAACCCTGCTTAGCTTCAGTGGGCAACCGGTCTTGGGCTGCAGGGTAATATGGCTGCCGTTTGACTGTATATCATGTTTACATTTTTATGTTCAATAAAAGCCAAAAGTTCCCATTCAAAAGTTTGGGGTCAGTATTTTTTTTCTTTATATATAGCCTACATATATATAAAGGATGCATTAAATTGATCAAAAGTGATTTATAATGTTACAAATGATTTCTACTTCCAATATGTGCTGGTCTGTTGAACTTTCTACTCATCAAAACAATGATCATGGTTTTCAGAAAAATATCAAGCTGTTTTCAACATTTATAATCATGTGACTGAAGACTGGAGTAACGGCTGCTGGAAATTCAGCTTGACCATCTCGGGAATACAATACATTTGGAAATATTTAATAATAGAAAGCAGTTGTAATTATAATATCTCACTACTATCCTTTTACACAAATAAACGAAGCCTTATTGAACATGAGACTTTCAAAAACATAAATAAATAAAACACCAACCCCAGAACTTTTGTATAGTGTAAAAAAAATAAAAACAATGTAACATAAATTAAGAATATAAAACAATGTAATTTAAACAATTACAATGTAAAACAAATAAACAATATTTTGTGGTGTTTGAAAGAACACTTTTTAAAAGAATTGATCCAAAAATGAAAATTCTGTCATTATTTTCTCACCATCATGTTGTTTTAAACCCGTGTTGACTGATTTTCTTGTGTACAACACAAAAGGAGAATTTAGAAGAATATCCAAGCTGGAACGTTCCATTGAATGATATTTTAGTTTTTTTAAAAGACACGAAAGAAAAGGAAACCAATTTTTTTCTTGATTCATTGTTTTAATAATACAGAAAATGGCACTCTCTCACCGCATGAGTGAGTTTCATGAATAGTACTGTGCATCCATTAACACAGTTACTTCTTTGTGAATACAGGATTGTTTATCTAGAACACGTCAAGAAGCAGGTGTGATTTCATGAGGACGGGTATGTCAAGCTCTCCATGACTGCAATTGAAGCGTATGAGGTATGAATGAATAACATCAACATGTCAGTTCTTGATTATAGCTTGAAATGTGCAAATTAACTATTGAGGTTGTCTAAATACTTCATCTCTGAACGAGGCAAATACATGTTAGCAGAGCAAACTGAATCCCACCCAGAGTTTGATGAGTGTCACTTAAAACAGAGCATCTGCTGCCACTTGAGTTCCCTTAAAATTCATACAGGTCCTTCACATTGCTTTTAAAAAGCCAACTTTGCAAATATTACAGTAAGACTAAAACAAACAACAATAAAAACTAAATTAAATGACTAAAAAAACGAAACTAGAAAGGCAAATCAGCCCAATCCTGAGATATATATTTAAAACAAGCCATTGAATTTTTCTTTCATTTATACGCAAATGAAAATAACGAAAATATTGCCTCTTCAGTGTTTTCATGCTAAAAAAATGATCAAATAGAGCTACATGTCATTTTTGTTCATACAGAATACCTGAAACGTTCAGCCAGAAGCTGTTGTCACAAATATCATACATTTTTGTGGTCAAAAAGCTTCACACATAGCAAAAAGCAACACAGTCTAATCCATCTAGCCAGTTTTAAATAAATGAATAACATAGCAACGAACCTGGGCCCACACTTACTTTGTTGGTTTCTTCTAACACAACTGAATCTATAATTATTACATATTAGATAGTGTCAAATGAAATTCATTGTTTTTAATGAGTACGTAACTTGGATGTCATTGCGACAACTCTTGCATGTTTATGAAATGATTTGGCCTTTTTGATAGCATTACATTTTTACACTCAAAACTAAATGGAGTGTTAGACAGTAGGTCCAAACTGTTAGAGGAACATTTCAATATCACAATCAAGCAACACACAACTATGGTCATTCTAATATTTGCATTGTGAATGCATTTTTAACCAAGGAATATATAAAGCCTTGCTTACTTTCAGGTGCTTGTGTGTTCTCCCAAATATTTGTTAGAGATAAACGCTATAACTCACACAAAGCTGGTAACTTGGCCCCAATGACTAAAACACAAGTCCACATACTCTAAAACACACTTACAGAATCTGTGGTAATGTGTAGGAATCAACAAGTGCTCAAACAACCTGTCAGCTTCAGTACATTCGACTGAAGTCTCAGACATCACAGAAGACGAATGTCCTGTGAAACTCTGAATGAAAGAGTTAGCACCGCAAATTGAGTGAATGGTGTATTATAAGCAATGTGAGATGTGGAAGACAAAAATGACCTTGTTATTCAGACTGTAACATATTCAGATTGTAATAATAGATGGTTACGTAAATGAACTCCACTACAGTTTGTCCTGTTCGGTCCTTATGTTTATCGCATGAGCTTCTCATTCCTCTCAAACACTGTACTCGTATTTTCCTAGTTTCTTGGGCTCGCTGCTTGGGATGCACCAGTCGTCTGCCTCCATGCTCGTTTGATAATGCCTTAAGGCTGACTTGTTGAAGACAGGAAGTCTTTCTATTGATTCAGTGGATAAGGCCTGTTAAAAAGTGGAGGAAAAAAATGAGAAAGACTTATTTGTGAAACATATTTATGATTTGGTGAAGATTTTCATCCAAGTTCTAAAAATGCAGTAATATTTACATTAGGGCTGGGCGATATGGCAAAAATATTTTTCTGAATGTTTAACAGATTCTTGATTTTTAATTAGTCAACTTGAAAATGTAACTACAAAATTATCCAAATCACTTTTTCTTTATTAACCCTCTAGTTAAAGAAAATTCCTTGTACCTTCAGTCATTCTGAATGACCTTGACAATTATTAACTATAAATGTGCTGTAAAAACAATGAGCAGCAGCTTTCAGACTGTCACTATGATGCAAACATGACATTTCAGACATAGTAGTTCTTTACATGTTTTTTTATTCGATTGCACTGCTTTCCATTATTTTTCTAAGTAAACATGGACATGTTTGACTTTTGCGCCCGCGTCTCTTGCAGGGTCTTATGCATGAAACCGCATTCTAAAAATGAGGTGCTCAAGTTAAAAGAAGTTCAACTCCTATGTTTTTGCATTTTTTTCTATTCCACTACCCGCATCGCACCTTTGTCAACACAAAAGCGCATTCTGTGTGAACGGCACCCAGCTATATACTACTTCACAGAGCGTGTCACACCTGAGCAGTTAATCATGTGGTTGGGTCATTCTTTTCTCTTTACTGTTATCATTGGAATATTGTCAAAGTGTCTAATTCTAGCATTTCTATTCAAAATCGATATTCCTCAATTGATAAAAATAAAATCATATCAAAACTTTACATTCAAATTAATCAATAAAATCTGAAAATTTTTTTTACTTCAAGTTGGTCATTCAAATTCACCAACAGACCTGGTTAAATTTGAGACTGCACCATAAATGGATGGTCCACACAAAAATAACAATTCTGTCATCATTTACTCACTCTCATGTCGACCAAAACCTGTAAGACTTCCTTTCTTCACTGGAAACTAAAAATAAGGTATTCTGAAGAATGTTGGTAACCAAACAATTTTGGTTTCAATTGACTTTCATTGATTGGACAAAAAAATACAATAAACGTCAATGTAAACCCAAACCGTTTGGTTACCAACATTCTTCAAAATTATACTCTTTTGTGGTAGAAGAAAGTTATACAGGTTTAGATGTACAAAGAAATAATACAACCGAGTTGTAGAGCGCTTATGAGGACACTTCCTACTTAAGTAGTTAACAGTGAGGCAGTTCACTAGGTAGTGCTAGAGTGTACCTTTAGGTATATGACTGCCGACGTGCCGTATCCCTCCATAGAGTAGAGCTGCAGATCTCCCTGAAAGTACTTGGCATAAAGGCGGGAAATAGGAAGACCATAGCCAAAACCAGCCTGCAAAGAAACAAAGCCATAGTAAGTGTGTGAGAGAAAGAGAAAACATTACAACTGCATTACAATACTAATCTGGTGTAAACAATAAACTGAACTGTTGGTCACTGTTGCTAATTTGTAAGCTCACAGTTTACTTGAAAACATGATTGGATCAAAGATTTACTATGTGGTATCATTGCACAAAAATCTGCATGCTGTATATTTAATAAGAGAGCCAAGGTTCTTACCAGGGGAGCATTACGGCTGTTTTCAACCACAGGACTCGGTGCAGTTGAATACATGTAGCTGAAAAGCCTTTCGATTTTCCTCAAAGGAACCCCACCTCCTCTGTCAGACATCTAATATACCACAAGAGTCATCAGGGTTCTTACATCTTTTCCAAATTCAAATTCAAGCACTTTTCAAGCACTTTCAAAGTGCATTTTCAAGCTTTTCCAGCACTTTAAACTGTGGTAAATTACAACACAAACACACACTTGAGTTTTTCACTTTAAATCAGATGTTATTGTGCTATTAGAAACCACTGGTCTGAATAACATATAGCATTGCATAATATAAATAGCCAACATACAGTAAAATATAAATTACAAATTAAAAAATAAAACAGGAACGAGGTTATCTGCAGGATTTTTAAATAAAATGTAAGGCTTTTTAACCTAAAAGTATGTTGCAATTTAAAACAGAGATAAAATATTCAACTTTTGCCGACCCGTTAAATCTGAGGTGTTGGGAAAAAAAGCTCACCTTGATGGTCAGATCTTCACTTCCCAGAGAAACTCTCACTTTGATTGGTGGGAGATGTAGGCTGGTCTCATGGGTTTCCACAGTTGCTCTCATTGCATTCTGTTACAGAGAAGAAGAAAAAACACATTATCATTAAATGCTTGATGGTCAAGTCAATTCAGACCCATTTGACTTTCTTACTTCTGTGGAACACAAAAGTTTAACTGAATTTAGTCCATATAATGAAAAAGCCCAAGATGCACCATTGAATGGTCCATACAACTTGTTCACTATATTTCAAGTCTTCTGAATCCATACAATAGCTTTGGATAAGGACTAGACAAAGTTTTAGTCATTATTCACTGAAAATCTAGCTCTTAAATCTCGTTTACACTTGCACATATTCTTGTTTTGCAACCAATTGTTATGTATCAACATTCTGTAAAAACTCAGTGTTGGTTTGAAACGAAAAGAGGGTGAAGTCATAATGATGCATTTGCCTCTTTTTGTACCTTGTTTATATTAGACTATCATTGTGTTGGCTATACTATAAAGTGATTCAAGTACCTTGAAGAGCTCAAAGAGCATGTGGTACAGATGAGAAGGCACATAAACTATATGTATAGGGTCACTGGATCCTTTAACTGTAAAAACAACAGATATATCAATTAAGTAACAGTTGAGTAAGCCAAAAAAAAAACACACGGCCATAACATGCAGGCCCACATAATTTTTTTATTCTAAGAATGCAAAGAAATCAACACTGGCATGCTGCCCAAACTAGTCAGGTATGAAGCACATGATAGAAGTTATGCTGGCTAATTTGTTACTATGTGTTGGTAAAAAGAACCCGCTGCAACACTGGTCTCTCAACCTTGTAGGTTCTCTTTGCTTGACATAATAGTACACAGCCATTTACATGTCTAAGATATAAAACAAGAGATCATGCCAACATTTTTCCATTATGTAACCAAGTACACACAGTGCTGTTCTTATCATCCATTTCTCCATAGACACACAATGATAAGATCACAATTTCTGTTTATACCAATAAGTGATTTAAGAACTTACTACATGTGATTGCATAAAGGTTTTGAAAACAAATTCAAATACTCTATGCTATTATTTATTACGATCAATCCACATTATGCATCTTACTGTACTTATACTGTAAATGTACATTACAGTTACACTGGTGTTCAAATGTTTGGGGGTCTGTAACATTTTTGTAATGCTTTTGAAAGAAGTCCCTCATGCTCACCAAGGCTGCATTTATTTGACCAAAAATACAGTAAAAACTGTAAAATTATGAAATATTATTCAAATTTAAAATAAGTTTTCTATTTAAAAATATTTAAAAATGTATTTTTTTCCAGTGAAGGCAAAGCTGAATTTACACAAGCCATAACTTTTCAGTTTTCATAAGTTTTCAATATTACACGATCCTTCATAATTCATTCTGATATGCTGATTTGCTGCTCAAGAAACATTTCTTATTATTTTCAATGTTGAAAACAGTTGAGCTGCTTGATATTTTTGTGAGAACCATAGAATGTCTTCTTTTAGGATTCTTTGAAAATATTACGTTCACAAGAACAGCATTTATTTAGGTTTTATAACATTATAAATGTGTTTATTGTCACTTCTGATCACATTTAATGCACCCTTGCTGGACAAAAACAAAACAAATTAATGGCAGTGAATTCTTAGGGGCAAAGTTTAATTTCAGGTCATGCTTGGCTGATAAGATATGTAAACTAAAAGCATAATAACATACTAAAGAGTCTGGGCAAGTTTTACTGCATGCAGGACAAGAATGTTGTATTTCATAGCATACCTATAATCCCCACCCAACACATTTTGTTGGCACCATCCCATACTGTCAAACAACTACACGCTAACATGGAATCAATAAGACTGTAAATAAGCAAATAAGTGTAAATAAGACGGTAGAGAGATCCACTGCAGAGTTCAGGTTTTCTGACAGTTCATGACTCACCATGCACAGGACACACAAAGACTGAACATTTATGAGAAAAACATTCTCGCTCACAGTTCACTTGTTTGATTTCCACTTCAGGAGAGGTCAAGTAGTACTGATCACACAGCATCTTGGAACTCTCATAGGCATCTAGAGAGAGAAAGTGTGAGAACGTGTGAGTCTGCCCATGTAGGGCCTACAATGTCCATTACACCCACAGTTTATTGGCTTTCTTCGACAGAGTAAAAGTGTTACATGGGCAAGAAACATGGTAAATTACCTTTTACAACCTCCACAACATCACAGTTTGGGTCGATACTGCCAATGTGTTTGGGGTGGGCTGGATTGGTGCTGCCATCAAAGATTAACGCTAAAATGAACACACATTTTAAATACATTTTATTTATAGGAATGCGTGATATATGTTTACTACATTGGTTATTTAGATACTGTAATGATTGTTAATTATCTGTATTGAATAACATTGGATCTACACTTCTGTTCAAATGTTTTGGGTAACTTTTTAAAATAAATCTAAACTTTTATTAAGCAAGGACACATTAAATTAATCAAAAGTGACCGTAAATACATTTATGTTACAAAAGACTTCAAATTAAATAACACGGCTCTTTTGAATAGTAGTGTATATAAGTCAATATTAGATATTTAAGTACATTTGCTTATTTCCTCTATTTTTATTTTTTATTTGTCATCATCTAAGGCTCAAAATGAATCTACAAAAATACAGATAATTTCATAACACTTGTTAAAATCTTTAGTAAATCTCAAAATTAATATCCATTTCTCATCGTGCAATATGATAATTTTTTTGTGAGTTTCAATTTTTATTTATTTAGACAAAATAGTTTTAAACTATTTTTTATTAATTGGTTATGAAGCTATGGTACATTACATTATCAGCAGATGGTTAATCTATTGTTTCAGCTGAGACAGAAATACCCATCCTGCTTGGCCAGGGCTTCAGTACATGTCCTGAACACTTACTGTGCTGATTCATCAGCATGCGTGTGGAGATTCGGCTCATGTAGAAGCGGTCCAAAAAATACTGGACATTCTGATTGGTCACGGGATCCACGCCAAAGGCCTCCTTGTACTCCAACACTCCCTGTGCCATGGTGGGCACCACATTGTTGTGCCTGTTCCTGACATTGATCAGCGTTTCTGTGAATCTAAGAGACACGCCATCCAGTTATACACACTATTAGAGGTCACTTAAAATAGGCTGCAGCCAAGTTAAACATGAGTAAGAGTAATGACTTTGGATTTCCCAGAATGCCCCTGAATACTTACTTAGTTAGGATTTTTTTATCATCAGGGTCTTTCTCCAAAAAGTCAACAAGCTCCATCAAACTCTGCGCATACCTGTTTTTGAGAGCAAACAAACATTCAGGGTTTATTTTTACACATATATCCTTTCCACCTGTGGCTGGTGTGTGGTGAGAGCACTGGCGCCGTTGTCCTGTGGCAGCCGTTGCATCATCCAAGTGGACACACACACACACACATGAGTGTAAAGCGCTTTGGGTGTACAGCAATACACAATAAAGCGCTATATAAATGCATCATCATTATTCATATTTAAATACAACTCAACTTTATTTTATGTGATTTAATATTTGATTAATAAATGAACTTTATTTTCTGTTTCGTTTTTTTCGACTAAAATGAAAACTTGAATTTCAGTTTCAGAGTTTTGATTAAATTATCTAGGTGCACCACTATTTTCAAACGAAACAACACTGAATTAAATCGATTGCAATTGAATCAATTGAATTGTACCAATACCCAGCCCTACTTGAAATACAGCCATAATGTACCACACATTATGTAATATTTGAACAACAAAGCCAATGTAGTTGTTTATCTGAATGGCTATCAGAGGTGCAAAGCACTGACAGGTGTTTCCTCTAACCACTGATCCAATTCTTATCACTGCTTTCCCAAAGCTGAATGGTGATTATACAGCTTTGCATTGATAATGGTTAGAGTAAATCAAGCCCCCCATGTGACTTTTGGCAAGAAAGATGTGCTTCACAGAGAACAATGGTCTTACACGTGACACAATGAACGCAGTGTACTAGCAACAATCCACCTGAATGACAGTGTTCTGTGTCAGTGTGCACCATTATTAAGGAGGACTTGTTTACATTGAGACATCTGGGAAGGTTGCAGTGCACACTCATTTGTGTTCAGTGTCTCATACTACCAGACACTGCAACACATTTCGATTAACACATTTGAAAGTTACATTTAGTTCACATTGTGATCTCAGCTTGATTCTAGAGATTCTAGAGTTTTGAGGACAAAGAACCCTGAAACAAACGGACTATCACATATGAAGACTTAAAACTCGAGTTATAAAAATATTAGCAAAAAAGTAACAAATTTGTTTCATATAGGGAAAACCAAGGGCAATTGTAGCATTTTGTACATTGTCCTTCATAACTCAAACTATTACAAATCTACCTGTTATTTATTTGGAATAATATAATGCAATATAACAGAAATACATAATATTTTATTTAAAATAAATAAAACGTACTAAAAAGAAAACTAACAAAGAATATGTATAGCACAATTTAAAAAATAAATAGATAGTTTCATAACATTTGCTTGTTTGTGATTGAATAAATGTGTGTTATTTGTTGTATCAGTAATACCAGCATCATGTATAGTTTTCATAAAAGCCTTTGAATCCAGCTTAGTCAGCGGAAAAAAGTCAGTTTACATAACTTTGTGCTCACAATTGCATAACTTTCAAAGCATTCCAGTTGACTTGTTGAACACAAAGCCTCTGCTAAACTTTGTAAGACAAAGGTCAATAACTACAACAGCTCATTATGAACTTCTAAATCATTCTGTCCTTCAAATCCGGTCCATTCAGAAGTCTATTCTTAAACCGAAAACTTTCCAGGAAGAACAAGCTACTTAAATCGCTCGCGCGGTCATGGCATTTGAAAACCAGCACTCTGTATTCATAATTTTCTCATTTAATTTTGCTTTAAACCTTTTTCTTTCAATAGAGAAGACAGCTGAGAGTGACAGGGACAGGAAAAGAATCAGGACGTGACAAAGGTCAGGCTCTGACGCACATCATCATGAGAACTCTTACATGTTTCAAACATGTTCTACTTGCTAAAATTAAAATAACATACCTACAAACCCTTATTTTTGATATTCTAGTTGATTTATGTTTTAGTTTGAACAAACTAGCTAAGAAACATGGTTATGTATCTGATCTGTTGGCTTTAGATTCCTTAATGACTTCTTTATGGTGTAAAAAATATCAAAGGTCAGCTGTCTATCCATCATCTTTCTTTGTTTTCATGACGTAAACTGCACTAATGAATTTGACATCAGGTTCAAATTTCAGAACACTATTGATGTTATATATCCATATGTATTTTAGCCTAAAGATGAACAGAAATGTTATCTAAAAACACATTACTATTCAACTGGACTAGCTAGAATGGTGGCTAAATAATTCTCAAAAATGCTGATGAAGTTTGTTGATATTTTAAGTTTTTGCTAAGAGGTTGTTACAATGTGCTGAGACAACATTTCACACCAACACACTTGCTGTATGTCTAACAGTAACAAACGTTATAGAAACATATCTGCTCTCCAACTTACAAAGCCCTTATGGTGACCTTTAATTTGAATTCATGTGCTGCACACTATAGGTCAAATATGTCATATGAGTTGTAGGCAGAAATTCATCTAGAACAGCATGTCAGCTGTGGATCTCACCAGCTTTGAAGCAGCTTCAGTGAAGGAGTGCTGAGCAGTTTGTCCGGGAGGAAGTCGATCTCCTTCATGATGTTCGCTAAACGGACCGGAAGCTCTTGCCTTAAAAACATGAAGGAGGTCTTTTCACAGGCATTGGCTGATCCTGCAAGTAAGACAGGACTTCATTAGTAAGAATTTCACTCTTGAACTTGACATGTCTGGCATACCTGAAAATCCCTTTTGAGTTAAAACCAATATTTTGGTGTAATCCCAAACAAGACATCAGTTTGAACAGACTCATTTTTTTTAGGATTTTAGAATTTAGATTTGTAATATGAGATGTTCTATAAAATGTCACTTCAGATTATAAATGTGAATATTTTAAATATTTAGTACTTGTGTTTTAAAAGCAAACTATTTCAGTGTGTTTTTAATGTCTTAAAGAACCTGTAACAATGCTGAAAAGTTCATAATAAAAAAATATTGTTCAGTTTTTAAGATGACATCTTACCTCACTGTGTAGATGTACTTAAGGTTAAAGTATACTAAATATATGTGTACAGCTATTAAAAAAACATCATCAATGGTATAATTTATTTTACAATTCAAACAACTACATTAAAGTCATTTGAGAGTCATGTTTATGCAATCTCTTCTACCAAATAACAGTATGAGGAAGGTTGTGTCTCAAAACCTAGAGAGCTGCCTATATAGACATGTTGTGCATTACAGCTGCATACAGTTACTCTATGCAGAAGCCCACAAAACTACATAAGTAGTAATAACATTTAATCGTTTTTTTTAACGAAAAATACAATGTTATACATGGTAAAATAATGGTAATACTGTGGTATTTTGATATCACGATACAAAAAAAACTACATAAAATTGCCACAATACCATGATAAAATGCCCGTGTTACTACAAAAGTGCTTTTATACTTTATTAATGAGCTCACTAGTAGGTTTTCAGACACAACCTCAATGAGTTGGCTTCATCAGATCCTTTTCAAACAGGTAAACAACTTACCAAAGTCGAGGAACTGCTTCATTGAGAGAGGGGACGGAGAGTACTTTGAAAATCTGTCCACTTGTTTAGGTATGTTCAGCTTTGAGCTGTTCTTCAGCATGATCTGAGCGAACTTCATGTTGATCTTCGAGTGAAATCCACAGATCTTGAAACGTTCTCAGCGAGTTATTGTCTTCGTCTCATCAGATGCAGCTCGCAAAGTTTGGCATTCTCGCACAGCCTGTTACTTCATCACATAAATGAAGATCTCCGCAGAAGTCCTACAAGTGTGATCGGACCGTCCGGTGGAAGAGTCCTCCTGAATCGCTCCAATTCGGTTTAATTGGTCATTGCACCAAAATAGCTAACCAGCGCAAGGTACAAAACAGAGTACAAACAAGGGAGGGAGGGTGAAGGGAGACTGTTACTCCACTCTGCATAGATGTAGTACAATAGAGATCAACCCACCAATCAAGTTCTTTCTTTCTATTCTTATCGACAGGTAAAACGCTATCATTGCATTGTATAGTTAAAATAAAGTGACTGATTACATTATTTCTTCCTACGCTCTTTCTCGTGCAGCCATTAGAAACGGGCTTCGCTATCTACATGCTGTACATCTATATCGCCCTGCCATTGACGCATGCGCACAGCTAATGTAGAGCAAAGGTCTTTGGGAGAGGGGCTGAGAGACACATATTTTTTAAAGTCATCTTTAGTGGTGTATTGTACAGCGTGTTCCGCATCCTCTAAATGACTGAGGGGACAAATAATTTATAATAATCTCAATTAGTTCCTTTAATGCGACAATATAATAGGCTACAATTCATTGAGAAAACATTTTTTTAAAGGATTAAAAATGATTAAATACAAATTTGTAATTCGTATAGGCCTATTTAGTTTCAGGGTTATCAATACTAAAGGAAAAATATATTAACAAAATAATTCCAAAACAGAGGCTTTACAAAAATCATATTACCAGAGCTGGGTAGTAATTGATTAATCTGGATTACGTAATCAGATTACAAAAATTAAGTACTTGTAATTAGAGTAAATTACATTTTAAAATACTCATAATCAGACCTACTTTTTATGGATTACATGATTACATAACTTATTTATTATCCCTAATTTCTCTTTTTCATCTTTTAAAATGTCCTTTCTAAAATAGCCTACTGATTGTGAGTGGGGTTCAGGAACCCCTGGGGGTTCGGGAGGAAATTGCAGGGGGTTCGTGAGTTGGTACAGGGTATGCCCATACTAGTGTATATACCATTCGCGAATTAATAATACACATTTGTTTTACAGGTTTATACAATTGTCATGTAAATCTAAAATCTTAAATGTAGAAAAATAATTAAATTTTGGGAAAAAACTGTATATAAAAAAAATATATAAACAAATAAAAGTAATATGATTATTTATATTTTTCTGAGTGTAATAATAACAATAGCTAGGCTATATACATTTTACTGACATTTAAAACTGATAAAAATAAATGTTTTTAAAGTTAAACATGCAAATGTACCATTTAATTTTTGAAACATTTACTTAAAATATCAGGGGGTACTTTAAATAAATAATTTATGTCAAAGTTCTTTAAGTTCAGAATTTATGTTCTGCTGACAAAAAACTTTGAAAACCCCTGGATTATATACATATTATAATCCAGGGTATATAAATGTATACCCTTACAGTAATGCAGATACATTAAATATTGTTGTTCAGCATGAGAAAAAAGATACAATATTAATGTGCGCATGCGCAGTAACCCGAGGTAGGACAATCTGACGGGTAGAATTAAATGTCAGGACAACTCTTTCTATTTTAAAATAAGTGCAATAATTTTTGTATTATTCATTTATTTAATTTACAGTAAAATGTTATTGTACATTTTAGGCTCATTTCGGCTGGTCAGGCTGAGAGAACTGCAGCCCAGTTTAAACCCTTCAAACAATCTTTAGGCTGGTTTCTATAATTTCTTTGTAGTACTGAATGACAAAAGGCTAAACTGCCTTGCTCTTTTGGACTATGGCTCCATCTAGTGATGTATAACAATTCAAACCTAATGTTTACGTCTGTACATTAATGCAAAAAAAATATATATATATATAAAAAAAAAAATTATATATATATATATAAAAGTATGTATGTATCCGCTAGGGGGCACTGTTGTTGTGGATTAATTTATTTCTAGATTATTACAGCATTTTGGAAAGGGAGAGGTGGGATCTTTATCTCGATAGGTTCGATAGGTAGCAAGGCGGTTTATGAGCATCTTGCCACCTCAGAAAAGTGTAGGCCATTAGCCTTACATTTTGCCAATTGCTTCGGTGAATTTCGAAATGATCGTATCGTATAATCTCAAACATGTTTTAATGATATTAAAGCGGATTGCAGACTGTGTGCATCAGCAGTGATAACGCATATTTACAGTGGACAGCATCCACACTGGGAACAGGTAGGAAGTGTCACACACACCGGGTGCATGATTCTGACGCTCACATAACTGTGGTTTCATATGTGGATTTTGTTGTGTTTCATGCTTTATGTTCGATGACTTCATAATCGCATATGGTTTATGACGTCATTGGGCTTCTCTTGGTACCCACTGTTAGCAATAGCAACGCTGACATCATTTGTATATCTAATGAACCATTGTGACATCTGTGTAAAATAACTGGATTTTCAATAATTGTTTATTTTATAACTCTGTAATCGAATTTGGATTCTGTTATGACAACAAAACCAGCATTATGAGACATGACAGTCCACCTAATATAGCATCTTCCTCATAAATAGCTATCTCTGGACCTTTTGAAACTATCCACATCGTAAATGTGAAGTTTGCATGATAATTTGCAATCAAAATGTATGTTTTTATTTATTGATTTGTGTTTTTTTATTTTAATGGATTTGCATTGTGTTTTATAATTCGTTACATTTATATAGCGCTTTTCTAGGCACTCAAAGTGCTTTACATAGAAGGGGGGAATACCCTCATCCACCTCCAGTGTCCAGCATCCACCTGGATGATGCAACGGCAGCCATATTGTGCCAGGTAAATGGCACAATAATGGTTCTATAGTAAATGTTAATATAGTTTAGCGTGTTTCAAACAAGTGATTCTCTATAAAGTTACATGCGGTGGTCGTGTTGGAGCGTTTCCTGAGCTTCAACCGCTGAGTGAACCGTGCCCACTGCTTCAAGTGTGTGTGCACTTGGATGGGTCAAACACAGAGAACATTCCACTGCTAGTTATACTCTGTATAATTGTGTGTGAAAATGTAAAAAAAATTAAAAAATAATGTGTTTTTTTTTTCAAAACCGATAATGGTAAAATGCTTAAATATTGGGAAAATTATCAGGAAACCGATATATCGGTCGATCTCTAATATCGATGGTATCATGATACAGTGATTCTGAAATAGCCTACTCTATTCATGGCCAGACAACTTGATCTACCATATATCTTGATGTAGACCTATGTGTAACAGAAGAGGCAAAAAAGTGTTTGTTCACAGTATTTGTATTTATTCAAGACATTGTGATGTCTGTTTCAAAAACTGACCACTGAGATGAACCTGTCTTGCAAAAGTGCACAGTACTTGAAAATATAACATTTAATTACATAAATAAACAAATAATCTGGCACAGTGCCAGAAAACATGACATTTCTGGACTTCTGGTAATAATAGAAATACATAAATACATTTCACAGCGACATAGTGTGCAAAATCCATGTAAAGCATCTCTTCTGCTTTTTGATATAGATTCGTGCTCTTTTGTCCATTTCGGATTAAACGAGGTCTGACGTTTCGGCATGTTAATTTTATGATATGACGTAGCCAGCACATGGAGGCTTGTTTACACTATTAACCAATGATATATCAGATATTTGTTTGACATCGCTTTTAGCCAATCATTTGTTTGACCAGAGATCTTACGGCATTAGACACTATGCTGAGTACCCCCTGCTGGTCTCACTAACACCTCTTCCAACAGCAACCTTGTTCTCCCAGGAGGTCTCCCATCCAGGTACTGACCAGCTCAACCCCGCTTAGCTTCAGAAACCGGTCTTGGGCTGCAGGGTGATATGACTGCTGACATGTTTTAATTAAGCTTTAATAAAGCTTTCCCCCACAGTCTGATATTGTTTTGTTATTATTACCACTCCATTTCATCACATTTATTTTTTATCATATGATAAAGCCTAGGATTATAAGTATTATTATTCGATCATACAGATAGTCATCTGCCACACCCTTAAAACAGAAACAGTTGCATTTACTTACCTCATAAATAGTTTTTTTTAATATATATATATATATATATATATATATATATGCATTTCTGTTGAAAAATCAAATGGTCCTTCAACTTGTATATGCAGTAGTGAGTGTTTATCCACTGCTTTTAATGAACAAAGTCTTTAAATATAGTGTAGTCTCCATACGGACCTGCTTACACTGGATGTGAAAACTTTGGGTCTGTGGTGTAATTGTTTTGTTGCAGGACAAAATGGCTGATAAAAGTGACCTAAAAGCCGAACTTGAGCGCAAGAAACAGCGCCTTGCTCAAATCAGAGAGGAAAAAAAGAGAAAAGAGGAAGAAAAAAAGAAGATAGAGGTGAGATAATATTTGAATGAGACTTATTACGAATGTGGTAAGAACGTCTTGTGAATATCTGAGTATGTGTGCTTGTGTGTGCATTTGTAAACGTAAACAGTCAGAGACACAACAGAAAGCGGAAGCTGCTCCTGAGGATTCAGATTTGGACCGCAAGCGCAGGGAGACCGAGGCCCTCCTCCAGAGCATTGGAATCTCACCCGAACCTCCATTAGGTACAGTACACACACCACTGGACTGCACTGAAATATCCATCTGCACCGCAGCCACCTCACTCAACAATGCCTCCCTCCAAAACACATCAGAACATTGCCTTTTTACCTTTGCCAAGATCAGGCTGTGTAATATTCTGGGTTCGCTTCATGTCTCCGAATGGGACTCCATCCAAACCTCTTTTTAGACGGGCTTTTCCAGTCTTTTTTTCTGTCTTTTGGATTTTGCGTTTTAGTCTTTTTACTACACTGTACGTCCCGAATTACTATAATCCTGTCAAAGTTGATTTGTAATTGCTAATGTAATTTCTAAGGTTTATCCAACAGAATATATCTTTTCAACTGCCCAGCAAGTCACACAAATCTCTAGACTTTAGCTGATTTTGTGACAGTCATGCAATCCCTTTCTCTGCTACTATCGCCATCTAGTGCAGAGCGGTGTACATTACAAAGATTGGCTCCAGTCCATACTCATAACTTTGCCTTTTAAATGAAATCTAATTGTGCATAGTATAAATTAGTGCAGTATAAATGTTATAACTTTGTTTATAAAGTAGCTGGTTAAAATGTATTTAACATTTAACAACATTTTATATCTGACTGTCTTTTTGTGTTTTCATAGTCCTGACAACAATGTCCCCATCAAAGTCAATGAGCACACCCAGCGAGACAGGCAGCCAGGACTCCGTTGATGGAGCAGCTGCTGGAAGGTATTTTAACACCCCCAAATCTTCATAAATGACCATGTAACTTCAGTAGACATAAATCATTAATGTTTTTAGAATTTGAGAGAAAAACAGATGATTCTGACAATAATAAAGTAGGGTAAAGAATATAAGGTAAAGTTAAGCCATACAATGCAAGTTAATAACATTTAATTTTTTTTATTGTAAATCATCTATATACACTACAGTTCAAATGTTTGGGTTTCTAAAAATTTCTGATTTTTGAAAGAAGTCTTTTATGCTCACCAGTTGTAGCATTTAAATGTTAATATTGAATACATTTAAATGTTTAATCTATTTTCAAATGTAATTTATTCTGGAAAATCTGAATTTTCAGCATCAGTACTCCAGTCTTCAGTGTCTGAAGATATATGCTGATTGGTGCTCAAGAAATATTTCCTAATGTTACAGATTTAAAACTGTAATGCTGTGTGTTGAAAACAGCTGTGCTGCTTGATAATTGTGTGGAATTGATGTTTTTATCAATTTAATGTTTTATTGATTATTATTTAACTAATTAATAATTTCTTTTAAAAAAACTTACTCCAGCCATGCTGAACATTTTGTGTGCATGTATATACATATATATATATATATATATATATATATATATATATATATATATTAGCTTTATAATGTTGTATAATACTTTTAATTTGAAAAATAATGTCATTATTGTATAATAATTTTGAGTCTTAAAGAACATCTGGGAACATTAAATAAGAATTTAAATGTCAGTTCAGAAATAAAATATTCTATTCTTATCTTTGTTTTTCAAAGACTAAAAGTGTTTCTATGTTAAAAGGATAATTCACAAAAAAATGAAAGTTCTGTCATTAATTACTCACCCCCATGTCGTTCCAAACCTGTAAGACCTTCGTTCATCTTCAAAACCCATATTAAGATATCTTTAAGCTCTCAGACCCTCAATAGACAGTAGAACCGATCCTCCCTATACGCAGAATACGCAAGCTGCTTAGGGCTCCCGAAACGCCCTTGCTCTCAAAGATGTTTTAATTTTAGTTTCGTTTTTGAATGTGGCTAGCGATTATGAAAACATGAATGGCAATTTCTTTTAATGCGGTGCGCTGTCACGCTCTCTACGTAAAAATCTGTCAAATCATGTAACGTGAATGTCGTACAGTCTCTTGCTCGAGACAAAAAAAAAAGAGTTGAAAGCGTACCGAGCCGTGGAAGAGACACTGTTTCTCGAGCGCTTTCCGTGAGCACGATTCGAGACGGAGTGAAACATGGACAAATGCATTTCATCCATTCTTTCATCCCAACAACCCCCCCCAACACAGTTTTGCGTAGTGCCCCCAGAAGTATAGGATCGGCACTGATAGACAGCAATACAACTGAAATGTTCCCAGGTCCAGAAACGTAGCAAGGACATCTGTAAAATAGTCCATGAGGCATCAGGTTCAAGGTTCAAGGTTTGTTTATTTGTCACATACTAAATTATACAGGGTATAATCAGGAGTGAAATGTAAATCAAGTCAGGTCCGCTCAGTGGACAGTGCAAAAAAAATTTAAGTTAAATAAAAGTAACACAACACAGGAGCATTTATATAAATATAAGTAAAAAAGAGAAATAGAGTAAAATGTGCAATAGAATAAAAAAGTGCAAAACAAATAAGATGTGCAAAAAACAGTATACTGGGGCTTAACCGTAATTTTACAAAGCTACGAGAATACTTTTTGTGCGCAAAAGAAAACTAATTTGCAGACTATTTTAAGGATGTCCCAAAATGTTGGGTGAACTACCCCTTTAATAGCTTTTGTTTAAGCAGGAACAAATTGTTTTGTAACACAAGTGTGACTGATACCATGTTTCTCTGTTTTTTTTATATGGGATCAACAGATATAGGTAAGAATCATTATGTGGTTCCTGTAGTGTGCTCATTTTTGATTTTCCACTTCACCTGTCAGCCTGAGACAATATAAAAAACCAAAGCAGCCTATCTCAAGGTATACAATCTAACTCCACTGATACTGAAATGAGAGTTTAAGAGACTGTCTGCCTAATCAATTTAGTGGGCATCTAGAAATTGATAACCAACCAGAGAACTTCCTGTAAGAGAAATATTTGTAAGATGAGACGATCTATTTTTTTACATAAACTATCAAAAATAACAACCAAGAGTGTATCAGTGCCGCTAGCAGTGAGGGTTGTTAACAGGCTCATTTTTCTTTCTCTGAAATATAGACAGATAGCTGCAGTCATGTGGAAAGGGGAAGGCTGATGGGACTGCTGCTTTGGCCTATAATTAAGTCTGCAGACATGCAGCACGTTTGACACATGATGTGCGCATTTGTCCCTGTCAACGCTCCCTGCAGGGGGCTCAGCTGACAGCCACCGGACTGAAGTGATATTTCTAGGACATATTAATGACTTCATCTTTAGCTATACACTACCATTGCCTCATGGTAGCATGATAGTCACATAGGATTATGTGAGCTGTTTTTACTCCAAGGTCGGTTGTAACAGTGTCCCGCTCTAAAGGGCCTTTCACACTGCGCATAACCCGGGTTATCGTCGTTCTAAAGACCGCTTTTAACCCTGGGTAAAGACACGTTTCACACCCGTAGTTTGAAAGTGGTGTTAGCACCGTATTTTACCCGGGTTATGAAACCCTGCTCCAGAGCAGGGCTAGCACTGCATTTGTGGTGTAAACCCCGCATTGTGGTGCTAAGTTTGTTCAATGTGAAACGGAGCAGTGTTTACTTGCTTCTGCTGGACGCTTGACAACAGACAGCCAATCAGAAATTGTGCAGCGAGGCTCATGTCACGTCAGTAACAGGAAGTGCACGTCGTGTAAACTGCAGCCGGTGAGAAGAAATATCAAAAGATGGAAAGCGTGTGAACTGGAGTGAATAGGAGACGAGATGGCATTATTCTTATGCTACTGTACAAGTAAACACTAACGTTAGTCTCTCCACACTTAAAATAAATTCAAAGAAATATTCACATACTTTGCTCCTTGATTTCTTTCTTTTGTAGTTTTGTCTTTGTTTTCTTGCCTTTGTCACGCCTAAAACGTGTTTAAAACGCTAAGCACACCGTTTTCTCTGTCTTTCCAAAGCGCTCTGTAGCTTGCGCTCCCATGGCATCTGTCTTTGCTAAGCAACCATGACCTGCGCTCTTCATGAAGAAGCAGAAGTTTCAGCAAAGGATAAATGGATTTCCAGCCCTAATGTACAGTGTAAGGCGTCTGTTAATGAATACCCAGGGTTAACTGTACTTAACCCCAGGTATAATATGAGCAGTGTGTAACGTGATTACAGATAACCCAGGATTATGCTTATCCGGGGTTTAGGATGACCCAGGGTTAACAATTTCAAGTGTGAAAAGCCCTTAAGTGTCTGCATCTATAACTCGTCCTCTCCCAGGTCAGGGGTCAGTGGCATTAGTAAGCACAAAACAGACACAGACAATGAAAGGTATGTATCCCCACAAAAACCTAACCCAGAATCCCAAGCAGCCCCTTTGAAGGGAACGTGTTCGCTCTGCTATAAAAGTCAGCGCACACTCTTATCTCATTGCCAGTTGAAAAAAGCTGAGCAGTTTAGTTTGCTCCCCCCGGTGTGACTGCTTGATGGCTGCTGTTACCTTGAGCCTTGACTTCAACAATTCCTCTTGCATGGTTAAATTGGAGCCATTTGCAACCTCGTGAATGACAATACGTTTTTTTAAATGTCATCACTGGTAAAACAGAGTGTCAGTTTGACAAGCAACCGCTCTGGATGTGTAAGTTTGGTGAAAAAAAATTAATAGCATGTTTGCGTCTTGTACTGAAGGTTGAGGAAAAAAGTTTGCAAGGTCAACACCGTTTTGACTTGTTTCTATTGGATAAAATATGCACATCCCAGCAAAGCTTTGTCTACAGGTTTTATGGGTTGTATAAGAATAGAATATATAATAATAATTTGTTACATTTAAATAGCGCTTTTCTGGGTACTCAAATTGGTTTACATTGTGAGGGGATATCTCCTCAACCACCACCAGTGTCCAGCATCCACCTGGATGATGAGACGGCAGCCATATTGCACCAGAACACCCACCAGCTTACTGGTGGAGAAGAGACAGAGGGATGAAGCCAATCAGTGGATGGGGATGATTAGGAGGCCGGGATAGTTAGAGGCCAATGGGCAAATTTGGCCAGGATGCTGGGGTTACACCCCTACTCTTTTTCAAAGACATACTGGGATTTTTAATGAACACAGAGAGTCAGGACCTTGGTTTAACGTCTCATCTGAAGGATGGTGCTTGTTGACAGTATAGTGTCCCCATCACTTTACTGGGGCGTTAGGACCCGGTTGGGAAACCGGTCTTGGGCTGCAGGGTGATATGACTTCTGGCCAATATATAGTTACAGAATATCTATGTGCTGTATTCTGGCTACCAATCAAAACACGTCATGTATGAAATGCTTTGTTCATAAATGTCTGTCTTAATGTACAATATCTCACTCTATGTAACACACTGTTTACATGTTTGTATCTTTCTAATCAGCTTAATAGTTGAGCTTATGAAAGATGACTGGTTTTGTGTATCCATAACAAAAA
The DNA here is from genome assembly GCA_003573665.1 of Oxygymnocypris stewartii. Taxonomy (NCBI): domain Eukaryota; kingdom Metazoa; phylum Chordata; class Actinopteri; order Cypriniformes; family Cyprinidae; genus Oxygymnocypris; species Oxygymnocypris stewartii. The sequence continues at coordinate 3,451,284 of QVTF01000001.1, forward strand.
AGTCTGTGGCATTACCATGGTACAGTAATGATATCAGATGGTACAAAGAATTAGGCCTGCAATATACGTCTTATTTTTAATGTAAGAGTGGGTGCGTCCATTTGTAGTTTGAATGTGTGAAACTTCCATTTTCATCCACTTCCATTTATTTTTAGCTGTACAAAACCAGTCTGTTATGGTGTTTGATATTGCAAACTGATAATATCTTATTATTTAAATTTATCGTAAACACACTGGTTTATAGCACAATTAGTTTTACTGTTTACTGAACTTTGTTACTCTTCTAGTTATTTACCTACAGCGGCTAATGAATCAGAAATCTTCTGCATTGTAAAATAAGGTGGATACAGGGTTTTTCTCACTGCGTTTAAACCCCAGGTTATCACGTTTTTAAATCCCATTTTCAGCTTCAGGATAAAACAATGTTTCATACTTTTTAAATGTTAGAATGTGGTTAGCATTGGATTAAATTGCAGTGCTAAAGGTAGTGTGTAAAATAACACACTGTCATGGCAGTTTGTAACTATTTTACATTTTTGCGAATTAGTGACTAATTAATGAATTTGTACATCTCATTTGTACATTTTTGTACAATCTGCTTACATCTCACGTTAAGGGCTGGCCCCATGTGTTGTTAATTATTATTTTTGTTATTTTCTACTCTCTAAAAATCTTAAATTTCTATACGAATCACATTGTATGAATTTAAAAGAAATTGCCACTCCGTAAAATATTTATGTCAATCACATGAGATTGGGTTGGTGTAAAACGTATCATGCATCACACAGTCATGGAGATTCAGAACTCCTATACACAGTGGAGTTGCAAATGCTAGTGAAGCGATGCAACTAAGGACGCCATAGGACATATAACAAAGCCAACATGGCGGTTGATGCACGTCCGGATTTCATTCATACTACACACATTAATGATATAGAGAAGATACTTTTTAAACAGACACAAAGTAAGTAATTCACTAAATGGCAGACCTACTCACACTGTAAAACCCGACAAGTTACGGTAACTAAAACCATTTGAGGAAACCGATTGCCTTAAACCATTTAAGTTTTAAAACTAATAAATATGAGTACTATAACAAATTTACATAGAGTTAAAGTAACTTGTTTTTTACTGTTGGCTTAGTTAAGTATTAGAGTAAACTGAACTTAACCTTTTTAAGTTTATTCCACTTAGTCAGTTTGAATTCAGGTAACTAATTATAACTAAGTCTTGACAACTTAAATTAACAACTTGGCTACTTAAATGGTTTGAGGAAACCGATTGCCTTAAATGGTTTAAGTTCATCAAACTCAAAGCAATAAAGTTACATAAGACTAAGCAAACGCAGGTACAAAGATACCATGACAGAACAGGAGTGTTTTCTCAAGTATTTATTGAAATACAACATAAATGTTTTCAAGCACAAAACAAAATCAGTGGGCTGTATATTCAAAAATATAACATTTAAGCTATTTTACCAGAATTTTCACCAAATAAGTAAGACCAAACAAACAAGGAATTTTTTTAACAAAATCCATTTTAAATATTAAATATAATTATTAATAATAAATAACTGCTAAATAATATGAAACACAGAGAATATTTTTCCTGTATATAAAAAAACTGCACTTTCCTCAAGATTAACAGCACATATATACAAACTTGAATAGTTTGTATACTGTAACTACGGGAATGGTCAATAGTTCCAAAAAAAGCACTATACATTGACCAAACTTGGCAGTCATCATCTTCAAATACAAACAAAACAATGTTCCCTCTTCCTCCTTAACAGCAAAGATGGTGACAGCTGCCTTCTGTACCTGATCAGGCTCCCTTTTTCTAAATGCAGTAAAAAGTGTTGTTAGGTGTATGTCACCAAATAGCATCATATTTAAACAAAGCGGACATCATATTTAAATTTTCATAAATGACAATAAAGTTGGGAAAGTTCGGGGAAGTGTTTATTCAATAAAGTATGTGCCCATTTAAAATACTTGTAATACTGTAATACTTTATTTTCACATCATAACTTCGAGTTGTTTATCAGCAGGATTTTCAGGGCTGAATATAAGCTGAATGTTTTACAGCTTGAATTTAATTTGTTCATTTACATTCATATTTAAGTTGACAACCTAAGGTTCTTTATTACAAAACAGAAAGAAAAACGATGCTTAAATTGATAGTTCACCCAAACATGAAAATTCTGTCATTAATTACTCACCCTTGATTTCAGATGTAGTGAAATTGTCAAAACAGTGAAAATTTAAATTTTCGTAAAAATTGCGAAAAGAAGTTTATTCTTAAAGTTATGGACTGAAACGTCTATCAAGGACAAACTGTAACGTCATGAACTTACAGTATACATGCTGGAATGTTAGCCTGGGGTTTAGGAATGTGTGGGGGCCACATCCAGAAACCATGGTAATACTATGTAACTTTTTGTAAGGGTTTATTCAGTTTATTTATTTTCACAACTCAGTTCACATTTCTCATATGTCCATCCCACAATTTAATATTATAACCTAAGAAAGATTTGGTGACTTGTCATGTTCCCCATACGATTCTCACATAATTTTATTATGATACACATTCTTCTACAGTGACATATATGCTATCCTTTGAAAAGTGCATAAACATGATGCATGAACCTCCTTAGCATTATATCAAACTGCATCCCCATGTGTGCTGATTTGATTGGTCCTTGCTCACTGTTCTCCTGGCTTGCATGAGGTGTGATGTTTGATGCTGTGTGTGCTATGATATTTATGTTTGTGTGTATGATGGTTTTGCTTCTGCTGAGGTTAATCTTGCATGTTCTCTCCCTCCTGTCCCCTGCGTGACACCCCCTGCCGCCCCCTCCAGGACCTTGCAGTGGGACACTGACCCCTCTGTTCTTCGGCTGCAGGCTGACTCTGAGCTCGGGTATCTCCTCTGTCTCTTTCTTTCTTTCTTTTTACTCAGATCTGCCAAACTTTTAAATGCATACACATACACATTTACATCTACAATTATTTTTCAGCAGATATGTACATGCATTTCTTTGGACAGCTATTGGCTACATTCAGTGTGAATTCATTCTTAAATTCTTGAATTTGAATTAAGTAAATAGAATGTAAAATTGAAATTTAAAAAAAGTAATAGATGGATAGACAGACAGATTAGATAGATAGATAGATAGATCGATAGATAGAGTTATACGTTATCGTTTAGAAAATAAGATTTATTTTATTTTAAAAACCAGAAACTAGTCCATAGGCAAAGTATATTTAATTGTAGATTAATAAAATAAGAATAATTATTATAATATTGCAGAGTTTGTCTTGTTTCTATGCTGATTGTGTTCTAGGTTTCCTTCTAATTTACTTTTCTTTTCTTTTTTTTACATTGATAATCAACATGTATATATTTGTGAGTGATGTGTGTGTGTGTATTGCACTGCTTTTGTAATGTAGTGTACCAAAGTGTAAGCAACTTTTCCTTTGTTCCTCTCATTTCTCTTTCTGGCTTGCTCCCTCTATCTCATTCCTCTTTCCTTTTAAGTTTGTCAGGTTCAAGAGTTTTCAGCTGGTCACTCTCCAGCTGTTTGTGCCCAGGGCTGTATGTGACAGTGATTGATGCACCATGCCATGTACTGAGAATGCTTTAAACATTAGTTCTAGCAGTCAAATGAGGGTCATCCAAACTTACAATATGTACATGGACCTGAATAATAAACCCTACAGCATTTTAGATGTAAGATTGTATTTTGTCACCGTGATGCAGTCAATTTGTTATTGCTGTATAATGCACATGCATGTGTGTGCACGTGTGTGTCAGGTTGCATGACATTCATTGGCTGTTATTTATCTCTCCCCAGACGTCGAACGCACAGATTGGGACCTTCTAAGATAACTCAGGTGGATTTCCTGCCCAGAGAGGTGGTGTCCTACTGTAAAGAGACTCAGACACCGCTAGCAGCTCATCAATCTGAAGGTAGATACTTACAGTTATTTTCTGTTTTATGTACAGAATATATATGTAATATAATATAGAGCAGTGGTTCCCAACCTAGGGGCCTACGGGGGGTGCGGGAGCAGATATACTTTGAGATAGGGCTGGGCGATAAAACGATAACTATAATTATAGTGATGTAATTTTCCTCGATAAAACAAGTTCAATAAATATTAAATTTTCTTTTTATGTGGCAAAAGCAGAACAAAACGTCTTGGGTTACCTGGTAACCCTTGTTCTCTGAATAGGGAATGAGACGCTGCGTGAGCTTCACGCTTCGGGAACGCCTCCTGCGTGACCGATGTCCAAAGCCCCTATAGAATCACGCAAATTAATTGGCTGATGGCGCGACGTCATCTCTGACGCAATCACGTCGTCAGCTTATACTGGCGAACGCGCCATCCACTCCTCAGATTTCTCTGCCGAAAAGAACCCTGTCGGCAGCGTGAGGAGCTTGGCAGCATACGCAGCATCTCGTTCCCTATTCAGAGAACAAGGGTTACGCGAGTAACCCGAGACGTTCTCTATCATAGGTAACTCAACGCTGCGTGAACTTCACGCTTCGGGAACGATATACCAAACACGCCAAGCTGGCGCTGTTCGTGAAAGAAATGCAATAGAGGAAGCAGAGTGTCGTGCAAGGGAAGACATACCTGAGATGGCGTTGTCGAGAAGGCCTGGAAGCAGCGGCACCCTCCACCGTAAAGGAGAGCCCTCGGTGTCCTTGTTCAGGATGATGGAGAGAGAAGTGCTGGACTGACGGGTGGCTGGCACGGGGTCCGTACACTGCAGGAGAGAAACAGCTGTGTCTCCTAACACGCGGCCCGCTGGTGGCGAACGGACGGGCTGTAGAGGGGGAAAGACGGACGCGTCCCCCAACTGCCAGCCCGAGTAAAAATGAGGGTGAACTAGATCTGCACACCAAGCCTCGATGGGTGGCTGTGACAGATTTAAGTAAGGAGAGCGCGTTCGGGGCGGGCCGAAACGATTCAGCGGTCTGACCTCGCCCCATAACGGTGAAATGGCTCTCCTCATTCCGACCCGAAGGTCAGGAATGACCCAGATTAGCCGAAGCGGCAGGCCAATAGGCTTCGTTAGGGATAAGTCCCTTAGCGATACTTATCCACTGGGCCACCGAAGGGGTTATGTCTGTTATCCATTGCAACAAAATACACTTACGAGCACAATGTAGCAATATTTGCAAGAGCTGAGTACCTTTAAATCCATAAGGGAGTTCCTGTGTAAGGCCCAGTAGGCAGATCTTGGGTCTTAACTGCAGAGGGCAGGAGAACATTTTCTTCAGTTCTAAGAAAACACCTGACCAGAAATATTGGATCTTAAAAGACTCCCAAAAGCAGTGTATGACAGTTCCCTCGGAAGTCTTGCATTTATTGCAGAAGCTGGATAAATTGGGGTTAATTTTGTGCCTGCGTACTGGAGTAATATGTAACCTGTGCAACCTGCATTTCCCAGGATGTATATTATCTGCTAGACAAGAGGGTATTTCACATGCTGCTCTCCAATCTGCTTCAGACTTTATCCGAATTGTCCTTGTTTGAATTTATGAGTATATTGTAAAAATGACTAAGTGCTGACCGGGAAGACAGCAGTTATTTTCAACTGTACCTCCAATGTAGACAGACCAACACTTGGGTGATCCTTTAGTTTTTTTGACACAAAACGTCTAGGTTACGTACGTAACCCCCGTTCCCTGATGGAGGGAACGGAGACGTTATGTCGTGACGACATAGGGGATTTACTTGGAAGCCCCGAACATCTCTGACTAAGAGAAAACGCCAATGAAATTGGCTAGTGGATTTTGCATACCTGAGCCACTCCCCGTGCATACGGGTATAAAAGGGCGACAGGTGCATCCACTCATTAGGTTTTACGCTGAGGAGCCGAGACGAGTCCCTGGCAACCAGCGATGGTTCAAGATTGTGGCATGGGGACATAACGTCTCCGTTCCCTCCATCAGGGAACAGGGGTTACGTACGTAACCTAGACGTTCCCTATCTGTCGGTCACTACGAGTTATGTCGTGACGACATAGGGGTCCTATGGAAAGCTCCACAAGCTGAACCCCGTCACAACCTTGTGGCATGCAGATGTTGACAAGCGAGTGCATGACAGACAAATGCCATGCAAGAGGTTGCAACCTTCCTACCGCTCCAGTGCAAATTCGCTAACCTTGGTGCCCACCGGGACCACTGAGTACATCGCTGCTGGAGATAGCCAAGCCGCTGTTCCTTTCTCCACGGAATCGGAAGGGATTTCGACCTTCAGTGAAAGACAGCTTCAGGTCTTTCCTATTTGTTGTTTACAGCTTGTCGTAACGGCAGGGAAGCGAGCCTTCCAGAGAAGGGCGCTACGGAGGCCACATCCTGCCCAAAGGGAGGTAACATGTGGAGACACTGATATGGACTGGCCCAGGCTTGGGGCAGTACTACATACGACTGGACTCTGGGGCAGATCCTACCTAGGAGTAGGGAGGAGGGCTGCCAGCAGAACCTGACAGAAGCTCTGTCACAGGGAAGACACGGGTTTACCGTGAGGGAAACCTTACCGTGGAAGAATACACATATGGGATTACCTGAAGGGGAATCAGGCCATACGGCCACCTAGCCCAGTACAGGGGCTGACCGGAGACCCGGGCGAGCTAACACCAGTACTGGGCCTGGCGTCAGACTGCTCCGCCCAGTCTGACTGCCGGGGGTGCTTGGAGGATTCCACCAGGGTTCACCGTCCGGGGAACTGAACTGGGGGAGAAAAAGGCGCTCGTATCCCCGGGTGAGGGGGAATGGCGCAGCAAGTGTGACACCGGCCAGTTCTTCCCGCCCATTACTTACCCAACACACGGGAAGAAACTGGCTCAACGCGGAGATTGTAGAATCTTGCGAAGGTGTTCGGTGTCGCCCAGCCCGCAGCTCTGCAGATGTCTGCCAAAGAGGCGCCGTGCGCCAACGCATGGGAGGAGGCAACACTCCTGGTGGAGTGAGCCCTCACCCCCAGGGGGCACGGCTCGCCTTGCGACTGGTACGCCAAGGCGACGGCCTCCACTATCCAGTGGGCCAACCTCTGTTTGGAGACAGCCTTCCCTTTCTGCTGCCCTCCGTGGCAGACAAAGAGCTGCTCGGAGCTTCTGATGCTCCGGGTGCGGGTCACGTATATGCGCAATGCTCTTACGGGACACAGCAACGCTAAGGCTGGATCTGCCTCCTCCGAGGGCAGTGCTTGCAGGTTCACCACCTGATCGCGGAAGGGCGTGGTGGGAACCTTGGGCACGTATCCAGGCCGGGGTCTCAAGACAACGTGAGAGTAGACCGGCCCGAACACAAGGCACTCTTCGCTTACCGAAAACGCCTGGAGGTCCCCGACCCGTTTGATGGAAGTGAGCGCGGTCAGGAGCGCTGTCTTAAGAGACAGGAACTTCAGCTCGACTGAGTCCAGCGGCTCAAAGGGGCCCCTCTGAAGTCCAGCCAGGACGATAGAGAGGTCCCAAGAGGGCACAAGGGGAGGCCTGGAGGGATTCATCCTCCTGGCCCCCTTCAGGAACCTCACGATGAGATCATGCTTTCCCAGGGACCGGCCGTCCACTGCATCGTGGTGAGCCGCAATAGCGGCTACATACACTTTCAAGGTGGAGGGTGACAGCCTACGCTCCAACCTTTCTTGCAGGAAAGAAAGCACTACTCCAATCGTGCATCTTCGGGGGTCTTCTCGGCGAGAAGAACACCAGGTCGCGAACAGACTCCATTTCAGTGCGTAGGTTTGCCTTGTTGAAGGAGCTCTAGCCTGAATGATGGTCTCTACCACCGCCGGTGGTAGACCAGTCAAGTCTGCCGCGTCCCGTCCAGGAGCCACACATGGAGGTTCCATAGATCTGGACGCGGGTGCCATATGGTGCCGAGCCCCTGAGAAAGGAGGTCCTTCCTCAGAGGAATGCGCCAGGGAGGTGCTGTCGCGAGGGAAATGAGTTCGGGAAACCAGGTCCGGGTGGGCCAATGGGGCGCAACCAGCAGGACCTGCTCCTCGTCCTCCCTGAGCTTGCACAATGTCTGTGCGAGTAGGCTCACTGGGGGAAACGCATACTTGCGTAAGGCCCGAGGCCAGCTGTGTGCCAGTGCGTCTGTGCCGAGGGGGCCCTCGGTCAGGGAAAAGTACAGCTGGCAGTGGGAGGACTCGGGGGAGGCAAACAGGTCTACCTGAGCTTCCCCGAATCGACTCCAGATCAGCCGGATCGTCTCGGGATGGAGTCGCCACTCTCCGGGGAACGTGAGCTGTCGTGAGAGCGCGTCAGCCGCACGATTGAGCTGCCCCGGGATGTGAACAGCACGCAGTGACTTGAAGGAGATGGCGGGCGAGCTGTGACATGCGGTGTGATCGTATACCCCCCAGCCGGTTGATATACGAGACCGCCGCAGTGTTGTCCATGCGGACTAGCACGTGCTTGCCCAACAGCAGTGGCCGGAACTGCCGCAAGGCTAAATGCACTGCCCACAGCTCCAGGCAGTTGATGTGCCAAAGCAGTCGGGGCCCTGTCCAGAGCCCCGAGGCTGCCTGCCCGTTGCATATAGCGCCCCAGCCCGTGCTGGAGGCATCTGTTGTGACAACAGTATGCCAGGACACTTGTTCTAGGGGCACCCCGGCCCGTAGAAAGGCAAGGTCTGTCCAGGGGCTGAGGGAGCGGCGACACTGCTGGGAGATACCTACTCGCAGTGTACCGCGGCGCCATGCCCACCTCGGGACCCGGGAGTGTAGCCAGTGCTGAAGTGGTCTCATATGAAGCAATCCGAGCGGCGTGACTGCAGCTGCGGATGCCATATGCCCCAGGAGCCTCTGAAACTGTTTCAGTGGTACCACATTCCTGCCTCTGAAGGAACTCAGGCAGTTCAGCACTGCTTGGGCACGTTCCTCCGTGAGGCATGCCGTCATACTCACCGAGTCTAACTCCACACCGAGAAAAGAGATTCTCTGCACAGGGGAGAGCTTGCTCTTTTCCCAGTTGACCCGAAGCCCCAACTGGCTGAGGTGCCGGAGCACCAAGTCCCTGTGATCGCCCAACTGCTCTCTGGATTGGGCTAGGATAAGCCAATCGTCGAGGTAGTTGAGGATCCTGACGCCCACTTCCCGTAACGGGGTAAGGGCGCCCTCTACAACCTTCGTGAACACACGGGGAGACAGGGAGAGCCCGAAGGGGAGGACCCTGTACTGCCATGCCCGACCTTCGAACGCAAACCGTAGAAACGGTCTGTGTCGCGGAAGGATCGAAACGTGAAAGTAAGCGTCCTTCAGATCGATCGCTGCAAACCAATCCTGGGGCTGAATGCATTTGATCATGCGCCTGTGCATCAGCATCTTGAACGGGAGCTTGTGCAAAGCCCGGTTCAAGACTCGCAGATCCAGGATTGGCCGAAGGCCACCACCTTTCTTGGGTACGATGAAGTAAGGGCTGTAAAACCCCTGCCTCATCTCGGCTGGAGGGACCGGCTCGATTGCATCCTTTGCCAGGAGGACAGCAATCTCCTCGCGCAAGACAGGGGCGTTCCGGACTGCCACCGACGTCTCGAGAACGCCGTTGAACTTGGGAGGTCGCCTGGCGAACTGAATCGCGTAGCCGAGTCGAATTGTGCGCGTGAGCCAGCGAGACAGGCTGGGCAGCGTGAGCCACGCCTCCAGTCGCTGTGCAAGCGGCTCCAACGGCACAATCGACGTACCTGTGGTGGTGCAGCGAAAGGGAGTAGGGGTGGATGGCACAGAAGGCGGTGCGTTCTGAGGCATCCTCACCGAACTCCCTGGGTCCCGAACGGGACTGGCCAGAGGTGCGTGGGGAGGAATGTCGTCCCCGAACCGTACTCTCTTGGCTACTGGCAAAATGGGTCGTGGGCGAGAGTGAGGAGGCAGGGCGTCGCACACTGTCGTCCCATGGACCTGAGAACCCGGAGGAAATGGAAATTGCTCTTTCTTTGAGAAGGTGAAGGTTGAGAACAGAAACAAAACGAAACAGAAGATTCTCCTCCCGGCCCTCCACCGGGGGAAAGAGCGGCGCTGTTCTCGCCGTCTCCTGAGAAAGAGCAAACTCCAACATCTCCGGGTTGCCCGCGTCAGGGCCGCTTCGTCGATTTCCTGGACGACTTGGGGCAGGCTGGGACGCGGGGGGCGCCGCTCTCCTGCGAGAGGCTCGACGCACCAGCCTATGTGTCGATTCGGCCTGGGGCGGAGCAGCTCTGGAGGACGCAGGAGGGCGCCCACGGCGACGGGCAGACTGAGGCCTGGCCCCGGGGGCAGCGGTGGATGGTGCCTCACGCCGGGGCAGGATGTGCTGGATCGCCTCGGTCTGCTGCTGTACCGCCGAGAACTGCTGGGCGAAGCCCTCGATGGTGTCGCCGAACAGCCCTTCCTGGGAGATGGGGGCGTCGAGAAAGTGTGCTTTGTCGACGTCCTTCATCTCTACCAGGTTGAGCCAGAGATGGCGCTCCTGGACCACCATGGTGGACATCGCCTTCCCGAGGGACCGCGCCGTGACTTTCGTCGCTCGTAGAGCGAGGTCAGTCGCCGTGCGCAGCTCCTGCATCAACCCCGGGTCGGTACTACCCTCGTGCACCTGTTTGAGCGCCTTGGCTTGGTGAACCTGCAGGATAGCCATGGCGTGCAGGGCGGAGGCTGCCTGGCCCGCAGCACTGTAAGCTTTGGCCGCGAGAGCGGCTGTCAGTTTACAGGCCTTGGATGGGAGACGCGGACGGTTCCTCCAAGTGGCGGCGTTTCGTGGGCACAAGTGCACCGCGACCGCTCTCTCCACCTGGGGAATGCCCGCGTACCCCCTGGCCACTCCGCCGTCGAGGGTAGTGAGGACGGAGGAGGCGGACGAGCGGCTTCTGGCCGTGAAAGGGGCCATCCACGAACTCGTCAGCTCCTCATGCACCTCCGGGAAGAAAGGCACCGGGGCAGGGCGCGGTTGTGAGCCGCGCCCCGCTCCGAGAAACCAATCGTTCAGCCGTGAGGGCTCGGGACTGGGCGGTCTGTTGACCTCCATCCCGATGCTCACGGCTGCCCGGGCAAGCATGGCCGTCAGCTCTGGGTCCGGTGCGGCGGTGGCGACAACACCCGAGGGGGGCAGCCCCACCGCACCTTCATCCTCAGAGGACGTGAACCCATCCCCCGATGCTGCGATCGACATCCTATCTACAGATGGCGCACCGAATTAAATGCTGGGCGCCCCGTGGGACAGACCAGCGAAATCACCCGGGAACCGGACGGGATGTTCGCTGCGTGAGGAGTAAGAGGTCCGTGGGGGCGTGCCCGGCGGAGAGGCTCTTACTGTAACCCTCAGATCTCCCAGAGCGTCAGCCGGCGATCCTCTGCTCGAGCCAGAGAGATCAGCACGGGTGGCGGCAGAGGGTGCCAATCCTTTCATAAAGGAAAGGCGAGATCGCAGCGAAATCATGCTCATACGCCCACAACAGACGCATGAGTCATCCACGAACGCAGCTTCAGCGTGTCGGCGGCTCAGACACTGAAGACAACGATCGTGTCCATCATCCGCAGACAGAAAACGACCGCAACCAGAAGGACACGGACGAAACGGCATCTTGAAAAAGACGCGATCGTCCGTGATTTGCTCTTTTAGAATTTGCTCTCTCAGTTGAAGTGTCCAGGGGAATCGCTGATGAGAGGGACTCCGCTGATCGCACCGTTACGCCAACTGGGAACAAAACAAAGATGAACGGCTTTGTGGAGATCAGCACTCTTCTCATCCACTCGGCTCCGAAGCAAAAATCTAATGAGTGGATGCACCTGTCGCCCTTTTATACCCGTATGCACGGGGAGTGGCTCAGGTATGCAAAATCCACTAGCCAATTTCATTGGCGTTTTCTCTTAGTCAGAGATGTTCGGGGCTTCCAAGTAAATCCCCTATGTCGTCACGACATAACTCGTAGTGACCGACAGATAGGGAACTATGTATTTGGTGATAAGTAAAAAAGTGTTGCTTATAAATATTATACTTTGCAATAATCTGGTCAAAGGTCAAATCTTGTCAAATCCCTTGTTTCTTCCAGATTGATAGTCCCTGATTCAGTCCAGGGGGGAAATCTACATGTGTTAATGTTGAAGGATGTGCAGAATAACCCTCTATTTTGCGTGCTAGCTTTCAAACTTTAACCATATTATTAACTCCTTGTGCATCAATAAAAAAAGTTACACTTATGTCCATAGTGGACAAAAATGTCCATGTAAAAAAAACGGTCATAAAAATTGGAAGCTTGGGAGCACAGACTTAAGTTTGGTCTCATTTTAAAGAAGTGAAACCAAAAAAAAAGTTATACAGGTTTAAGTTTATGAAAATGATTTATGAACAATATTGTATATTTTATTTTATGAATATTATATATATATGAAACACGTTGAACTCTAAACATGCTAGAAAATCAAAACCATAAATATAAACAAGTTGTGTTCCAAATTTGAGGTTGATAACTCAAAGAATGAGCTTTCAGTAAGATTTTGTTTGGATGCAGTACCACATTTTCCCCATGATGCCAGCAAAATGTGGTTCACATAGTGGTTGGATTTGTGATTTACAGTAGAGTTTCTCTCTCTCAATTTTTACAATTTTACAATTTGTGTAATGTATGACACACATAAAAACCACACTCTGGCATCCATACCAACACACCAAAACAAAGAAGCTGCATTATTTGCCAATTGGCTCTATAATACGTAGAAGCAGAAAACAGGAATAAAGTGAGTATTTGCTTTATAGACCAAACCTGGAAAAAATAGCACCATCTGGTAAATCTTTTTAATTTTGAAGCCTTGCCAACAGAATGAAAGCCTATTAACAAAAATTGCATAATTTTACAGTTAAACGGCACTGCGATGAAAAATAGCGTTTTAGCTAATTTTTGTCCAAACGGTGCTGAGTGTTTCACTTTGTTGTACCTAGTGTAAAATATATTTATTAAAGGAAATGAGGGTGGGATATTAAAATTCCAATAAAAATACACAACTGAGCCAAAATGTATGCAGTTAGCATTAACACAGGCAAAATTATCAACAAAAACATAAAAAACTAAAATGGACCTAAATGTCCATAAGGGACAAGGGTTAAGATTTATATTGCCTTTGACCAAATCTGATAATTTTGTGGATGAAATGTATAATAGATTCCAAAGGGGGACAGACCTGATACCTGCTGCTTCTGCACTAATCCAGGTTGAATTAGGATCGTCTAAATGCCATTCAAAATAATTTAACCCAATTAACAAAAGTATTGCCCAAACTGAATCTGTTTAATACTGAAAATAAATACAGCCACTCAATCCTATCAAACGCCTTCTCAGCATCTAATGAAATGACTATACCCCCTTTTGTGTAAAGACATGAGTGATTAAAAATATTAAGTAACTGCTAAATATTGTGGGATAAAGATCTCCCCTTAATAAAGCCAGTTTGATCTATATAGATAATAGTAGGAAGCACCAACTCAACTCGAGTGGCTAGAATCTTTGCTAGTATTTTGAAATCTACATTACGCAGAGAGATAGGACGGTAAGATCCACATTCCTCATGAATTCCTAAACCCTTCTTTAGATGTTAGCTTCCAGCAAAGAACTAGGTAGATTGACAGAATCGTAATAATACAGCATCATATCATGCATAGAGGCAACCAAAGAGTTTTTACATTTCTTGAATTTCTTGAAATTCTGCTGTGAAGCCATCCAGTCCTGGTGCCTTTTCATTAGCCAGTCCCCTTATACAGTTAAATATTTAACTGATTTCATTTGGCCTATTAAGAGCTTGTCTTTGCTCTTCAGACAATATTGGAATAAATAGATTCCTAGCCTGAGCCTGAGAATGTCGGCATAGATTGGCAAGATACTTATTTTGTTTATTCGCAAATTCATACATTCGTTGTTTTGCTATAAAGCTGCATGTACAATATAATGTGACGTACATTAAAATCAGAACTTTGTCATGCTACATCGCTGCTCATTTGAAAGTAGATTGTAACTGGAAAAACTAGCATTGCTTCCAGTTAGTTGTTCGCAAACTCTGAACTCTAACTCTAAAATAATGCTATTAATCAATTTTAAGTTTTCCGGCCAACTACGATGTGAGGTCATAACCTATGCTTAATTCAGTTTAAAATAAATGCTATTTAAATATATTTTCCTGGTGTTTTACACTGTAGGCTAGTAATTGCCTGAAGTGATATTTATGTAGCGCAAAATCAGACATGATTTACAATACAAATGTGAATGTATTCACCTTGTCAACTACTTTTAAAGGGTTCATACAGGTTTAGAACTAATTGAGGATGAGTAAATGATGACAGATTGTTTTTTTTGTGTGAACTATCCCTTTTATATCTACAATACCTTATTTATGTAGTTTTATCTGTAATCAATCAAAATAGGCAATTTGGGATTTCATGGTAAAACAGCATAGGGCAAGCTCTGAAATTGAAACGGCTGCTCGGTGAAGAACTTTGATTTCCATCGCTTTCAGGTGGGCTGTCATCCTGACCGTCTGGCTCCGTTGAAGAGCTCCAAACCTGTGCAGATTAAGATTCATTTGACCAGCCATTTGCTGAGAGGGGAGCAGGGGGGATGGAAAGAGAAAAGGGATGCCTGCCCATCAGTGGCTCTGCTTGAAATGGCAGAACAGTAACGGCATTGAGTCAGACTTTAAGTGGATGCAGACGGGTAATACAAGATGGCTTCTATCATCAGAGCATCACTTGGAGTTGTGCCTGCATTTCTGTGGAGGGCTACCAGTTTACTTTCGATTTTCTGTTGAGATTGTTGGGTCCACTATCGAGACACATCATATCTCGCGAGATCTCGTGCCACGGGATCTCGTCACATCCTACTAACAAACCATACATCAATGGGCAGCTTATTTATTTAGCTTTCAGATGATGTATAAATCTCAAATTAAGAAAAATGACCCTTATGTCTGGTTTTGTGGTCCAGGGTCACAAATGGTTAAATAGTAAATCTGTACCTCATGTAGCACGATACAGCATTAATAAAACTGCTCGAGCTGATTGATTTATGAAATGTGAAAGTGCTTAATCAAAGCCACTTCTGCTTGTTTGTAAAATAATAATGTCAGGATATTTCTACTTATTAGTTTAAGTGTGGTTCCTACCACAAAGACTTCTTGGCTTCTCCATTCGTTAACTCGACACAGCAGTCAGCGCTGAGCTGCCCTCTTCCACAAGTGTGCTCTAATGTACTCCATTTGCTTCAATCATATATCTGAAGCCAATCATATTTAAAGTGTCATATTTCAATTACATTTTTATATTTATAGCCTTGTTAAAATGAAGCTCACATAGAGCTCGGCTAATTTGATTGCATCCCCCAGACTCGTGAGCCAGGCCTGGTATAAACAGCAGATGGTTTGAAAAGCACCCTAAACATCTCCATATGGATGGGACCCCCTAACAAGCAGCTTTTGGTATATTTGCATAACATCGCTGGTAGTTGTGATGTGAAGCTGTGTTTTTTTTTCAAACCTGCAAGCGGTGCACTAAAAATTAGTGTTTTGTGAAACGCAGGCTTTACCTCGCTGCTCTTGTTCCCCTCCATCTCATCTTCTTCTTTCCATCTGTATTTCACACCAGAATCCCTCCATCCTCTCATGGCTCCTTGATCCCTAAGCTGGCAACAGCTGCTTGCCATGTGATTGGAGACTTCCTGTCATTATACATGATGTGTTTTTATTCTTTCCACTTCCTTGAAGCCTGATCAGAATTAAAATTGCTGGTGGAATTTCCTGTCAAGACAGGTCATTTATTCAGCAAGTGCAACCGCTGTCAAGCCTTTGATTGGCCGTTGCCCTTAGCAATCGCACTCTGTACAGTTTATTTGTTTTTTCCTCTCGGCCTGCAGATGCTGGTTGAGCCCACAGCTGTCTGTAGGTACAGGTTGTCTGTCCAGGGGAGACCCTGCCCCTGCGAGACCTCTCACATGAGAAAGAGAGGACGTTTTAATAGGTCTTTCCACCACCTGCTACAGCTTGCGTTCTGTGTTTGTTCAGGCCGGTGCAGAGGTTTCGTCCATTGATTGGTGAAACTAAACAGATGCCTTTTTTCTTTTCTTTCTTTTTCGTCTCTGACCCCCTCTCTCTCTCTCTTGTTCTCTGAGTTGGGGGATGCAAGAACTGCCCAGGTGTTTGCCCCCCTGAGACTGCACTATAACACTGTCACGAAGGCCAGCAGTGCCTGCAGAGACTCTTGTACCAGCAGCTGCCAGCATGTAGTTTGATGAAGGTCAAATTAACCTGAGTAGGTTCCAATATGCCCTCTGCAATGGTTAAAGATGTGCATGGTTAAATGTTTAATAAAATGGTAATACTTTACAGTATGGTTTCTTTTGTAAGCATTAGTTAACATGAACTAACAATTAACAATACTTATACAGGATGTATTAATCTGAATGTTAATCTAAACATTTTAAATTGTGGTTCCCACAGGTACGTAAAACGTTTTTTTCAAATTTAAGGCCATGAAAGTCTTAAAATGGCTTAATGTGACGAATAAACTTCAAAAGACTATGATTTCATTAAATAAACATGAGTGCTGCACTGCTTTGTGTATAGCCATACCGGGGAAACAGTTAGTTTTCTGCCGTTTCGCAAGCGCCACCTGCTGGCAGAGAATGCATGTGCATTTTCCTGTTGTTTTGTTCAGACCAATGCAAAAATCGACCCATGTTTTTACCCTGCACACATGCAGAGCTTTAAATGTGAACTAGTGGATCGGTAAGAAGATAATGCATTATAAAAATCTAAACAGTAAAATGTATTTATGTTATTTAATTAATATGATCATTTAATGAAAATAATTGTTTCAATTAATATAATAATACTTTTTGACTGATTTAAATTTTCTTAAAAATGGTTTCAGGCTGAAATGTGGTGTATAATTTTATATATAAAAAGATGTTTTTGTGAAAACTTGTATCTAAACTGTAAATCATGCTTTTTATAGTAATTTCACAGTTTATTATGTTGTTATAGGCATTGCCCTAACCCCGCTCATATGTATTCATTTTATTTTTGCAGGTCTTAAAAAAGGTCTTCTGCAGAAACCCTGTTAATACATTTTTATAGATCAAAAGTTCTGTATCTGTAAACAATGGATAATGCACTGTGTTAATAAACAAATGAGAACTTATTGTAAAGTTTTTACACAACTATTTCCCTATTCCTTTTGTAGAAAATAGTAGTTCATCTCATTTGAGCATACTCTTAAAATAAACCATAAAATTATAGGTGAAATTTTAGTACAGGGTGCCAGTTCTCACTATTAACTATATTGATGCATCTGCCCTTTTTGGGGAGCATGAGAACACACAGTAATCTTAGACAACTTAATCCAGATATTTTAATCTAATATGCAAATTCGTTTGAAGAATCAAATTAGCCAAAGATCAGTTATCATGATTAGAAGATCTGGCGTCTCTCAATTCATCTCAGATGTATTAAGCGAGGTACGAAGAACGGACCCCATGTGTAAACGTTTTCGAGACGCTTTTAAATCCGATTGCTCAAACCACTTCAGGAGGTAAAGCAACATTCCAGACGAAACTGGACAAGTGTAAATGCATCTGGTTGTTGAAACCACATATGCTAATTTCACTCCTCCCAAAATATTAAAATAATAAACGTGATAGCGTTTTATAAGCCATATGACATGTTATAGTAAGATATGACAGCGCTAATGCAATAAGCGTCACCGCAGATGAGTAACTGTATCTCTTCAGCAAGCCGACATGCAAACTGCCACAAATTAAACTGAAATTAAATCACAGACGCTCAACACACAATCATCTTCATTACAAGTAGTTCGACTAACTCATCTTTCCATTGCTGGTTCCGCACTCTCTCCTGTTGCCATCTCTGATATTGAAATTAGCTGATAATGAATAAAATGCAGCGCCTATGTATTGCTTTCATTGATGTGAACTCTGTCAAATTTGCATACAGTGTGGGAATTAAAGAACAGATTTATATCCGTTTTCCGAAGACACATTTTGTGGTCAATGAAAGCGTTTTAACAAATCCGATCAGAGAAAACGCATGAAGTGACCAGGTGTAAATAGGCCCTAATTGTCAATGTATTTAAGGTCTTGTCCATTTCGTTCGTGTTTGTCTGGTCTCTAACGTCAATGGTGCTACACATGTGTCCCTGTCTGCCCTGTGTACCCCATGTTGGAAGGATTAAAAGACTGTTACTTGTATTTTCTCCTAGTCTCCTCGTTCCTCGCTCTGCTCCGTAGGCTAGTGTGACAGATTTGTATTTTATTCAATTTTTTATAATTTAAAATGTCTTTTATTCCTCTTATGGCAAAGCTGAATTTTCAGCAGCAATTACTACAGTCTTCAGTGTCACATGATCTTTCAGAAATCATTCTAATCTTCTAAACATTTATTATTATGTTGACGGTTATGCTGCTTAATATTTTTGTGTAAACCATGATACAGTTTTTTCAGGATTTGTTGATTAATAGAGCGGTCTAAAGAACAGCATTTATTTGAAAAAAGAAAAAACCTTTTATATAAAGACTTTTATAAATATCTTCATTGTCCCTTATGATCAATTTATCTCACACACACACTTTACTATTACTATTACTGACCCCAAACTTGAGAAGGCGTGAGAAGAAATGAGAAATGTTCAGGATTCTATGCTACGTCTATCACTAATCAGTCAAATGTACGACACTAATCATGCAAAGTCCATTGTACACAAGGTCAGAAGGTCTTGTTTTCACCGAAGTACAAGTTTTTTCTTTGGCTAATATCTGATGTCTTTGGCTTAACACACTCAGGCAAAGAGTTCCTTAATGGATCCAATAATTACTTGGCCAGGTTCATTCTGTTCATCAGCTGATTGTGATGTTTTGTTGACCCCAATTTAGCCCTCATTGCAGGTTTAGTCACGTGCAGGTTCAGCCCTTGTGTTTCCAGCAGTATCAGATCCCATGATAGATACGTTTCATAAAGATTTCCGCCGGTGGTCTGGGAGAAGTTGGCAGAAATGAAGGCCAAACCTGTTAGCCAGTGGCTCATTTGCGGTATAAAAGCCTTCCAGATCTTACCATCAGAGGCAAAATACCTTAAAATGACATTATTGTGAAGCAACAGCACTGGATGTGTGTAGCTTGTAGTCATGACTCAGCGATACTGGTCAGTCCGGGGTTGTGACCCAGCTGAACTTTTAACCCCACTGAGAAGCCTATTCTCTGCAGCCGTAGTTTGTCTCACATCAATCTAAATGTGTGTGACTCTGTTTAGGATTATTTAATTTAATGAACTGTTCGCTTCCGTCTCAGCTTTGCTCTAATGAATATGGGTAGTGTGATATGTGTCCAGGTTCTTGTCTGTTGGTTGGTCAGAGATCTGTCTCTGCTAAGTGTACATTGTTCTTCGCTCAATCAAATTACCCGCCAATCACTGAACACCATATTCAAGGCTCCAGAGGGCTCTTTGCGACATAATTTGTATGAAAGAACAGGCTTGTAATTCCTAAAGACTGCTGGGAGTGGATAACATTGCAAAGACATGGCTCATTCACTGGACAGTGCTTTAGTGGGTCCTGGGAAAGTCGCCTTCCCAGTTATACTTTCCTTTGGCCCTTCAATTGTTGGCGTAATGTTTTACACTGTGCATTTTTAGAGAAAGTGACCCCTGAAAATGTGACATCCTTGAGTGGAGCGGTAGTGATTAAATGTTTATCTGTAAAAACAGTTCGTAATAGAACACATTAGATCTTGTGTCAGCACATTGAATCAGGGTCAGTGAATCTTTTAAGGCTGTTACTGAGCTGTAAACTGACTCACTTATTGAAATACTAGTAATTTTTTCAGTAATGTGTGGTTCAAAATAAAATAACTGTCACTGTCATTTATATTGTATGTTTTAGAAAATTAAATTATTCTGTATTCAATTTAATTACTATATATTACACGACAATACGCAATTAAAGACATATTCAGCATTCACTTAGGTTTTTTTCTAATAAATAATGGTATAATAATAATAATAATAATTGTATTTAAAATCTATTTCTTGTAAACAAACATTTAGGAGATTGTTAATGCTTTGAGATCAGGTCTTCTGAAAAAACAAAACTTTTCTGATGGAGCAAGTGGACCTACCAATGAAATGTGGTCCGGATCAGCAGAGCTTGGATCTATGGGTAAGCCATAATACTTAAACGGCTTTAGCAGGCTCTACCTGATAATTACCATTAGCCGATAAGAATAGTTTCAACACTGTAGCAAAGACCCTTGTGCAAGTTATTGAGACCCAATGTTGGTTCAAAACCATAGAATGTTCTTGCAACCGTTACGATACTGAATTTTGTCACTTTTGTACTGCACTCGGTCACCCCTGTCCTGGAAACCATCTCAAGGAAGTTGAAGGGTTCAGAAGGTCATGGAAATTATGTGGTTCTTTGTTTCTCACAATCTCCCTCTTTTTTATTTAACGTGTGCACGTACGTTTGTGTGTGTGTGAGTGCACATTAGGCTTCTTTTGCTGGAATTTTTCAGGGCCATTAGCTCTGGGGGTCTCCAGTGGGAAGTGGTGATTCTTTTTTTTACAGTCACTTTTTTGGTAAACTTGTGGTGGTCCTGTAATGGTTCCTAATTGCCGTTCTAACTAACTGCTAATCTAAAAGACATTAGACATTCAGAGACCACCGTAACTAAGCGGTTCAAAACAACAGTGAATGTCAATTGATCTCAGCCAAACATATTGACTCAATTAATTAATCGAGTTTTCGGGTCAGTGTTTGACCACTGAATATCTCAAGCATTCAAAAAATCACAAGGTTTGATGACACAGCTATGATTTGATTTTCATTTTCATTATTAACAGTCAGGCTAGATGTGATTATGACGTTTTTTTTCTCAAGTAATTCTCAAGAACGACAAGATATATTTGCCATGAATGCTGCTTGAAGCGGCCCTACTTAAACCATTTAAAAATATTTTGTTTCTGGCACATGCATTTAATATCACCTTGAAAAACAATTTTGCCTTGTTGAGAGTGTGTTGCAGTTGGCGTCTCATAAACAGCAGTTTTCCGAGGGTCTCATGATGATTGTGGTCAAGGCTTTTGCCCATAGCTTTGCCATTCAGCACTAGCTCACTCTTGGTCTGGGTTGAGCAGAGCGTATGGGTCACATATGGAAGCGCTTCATGCTGGCGTGTTGTTTTAGCTCTTTTATACAAGAGAAAAGCTGAGGGTGTCAGTGTTCACAAAACCAAAGGTTAGCCAAAATTCGTTCTCATACAACAGTGGTTGCTATTTTCCTCCATCTCCGTCCCAGAGAGTCATGTCGCATTTAGATACTGTTACATTTACTCTCTTTTGATCTGCAACGTCAAAATTAATTGGTGGCATTAGAAGGGATGTCTGTCTTTTCTCCCTTTGCTCTGTGCTGAAATGCTAAGACTTTGAATTCATCGCCATCATCTGACTCTGATTTCAAGCCCAAAAATCCCCGAATCCCCAATGGTTTGGATCAAGGCGGGATCCCAGTCAAAAAAAATAAAACAGAATAATAGTCTGATATCAGACAATACAATGTCTTTCATGGTAGGTGGACCATGCCAATCTGAACCCAGATGATTACAATTTTCCTCTCTTGCCGCCACATTATAAGATACATGAAACCTCTTTATCCAAAAAATCGGCCCCTGTCCACAGAGCCACTATAATAATATTTGCCATGTGATGTGTGTTGAACATCAGATGGGATACTGTTACATTCCTCTGAACATTTACTCTTTTTCCATGTTGCGCACAAAAGTTGAAAGTCCCATATTCCCCAGGAACTTCTAAGATCATTGTAAAATCAGGTGAGGTTGTGTATGGGTCTGGGTGGTCGTAGGATTGCTGCTACAGAGGGTTTCTATTAAGTATTTCAGTTCTGCGTGTGTGTGTGTGTGTGTGTGCATGTTTATGTGGTTTATGAGGACACAAATTTGTATAATGACATAGGTATTACAAGGAGAAGTTGATTTATGAGGACATTTTCAGTGTCCCCATAATTCAAAATGCTTATAAATCATACAGAGTTTTTTGGGGGGAAAGTAGAAATGCACCGTCTCCTGTGAGGGCTAAGTTTAGGTGTAGTGTAGGTGTAGGGCAATAGCACATACAGTTTGTACAGTATAAAAACCATTACGCCTATGGAAAGTCCCCGTAAACCATAAAAACCAACATGTGTGTGTGTGTGTGTGTGTGTGTGTGTGTTTGTGTATACTACTCATATACTTGCATATAAATAAATATAATGAAAATTATTTCATACAATTTTATACTACTTCTATACTACTATGAATATTTTTTTTTTCATATTTACCTACAAGACCCTGATTAAGCAGGGAATTTTTTATTGATTTTAGCTATAGCAAATGTAAATATATAAAAATGCTTAGAGTATTAATAAGAAAATAATGTTATATTTAAGGCAGTTTTATTATTTGTGTGCTGATTGAAGGAGTTGTTTTGGTTATGTACTACACGGGACATTAGGGGGCACTCTTAGCACATCAACATCATAGAAACTGCAGCAACTTTCAGACTTCTGCTTCAATGAAAAGCCATGAATTGTGTACTTAAGAAAATGCCATTATATAATTTATTAAATTATTTAAATCCAGGCTATTTCTCATGTATTGTAAATGTACACATTGCAATAGTGTATTTCACTGCTGAATGATCAAAATCGGTTTATTTTATCATTAAGTCCTAGTGATACATTTCTTATTTTTAATAAAAACATGACTTCTTTAAGACAAATTTTGCTGCTTAAATTACTTTTGAAATCACAGAATGTTAGCCAATATGCCATCTTTGTTTTGTGACTTGTTGAAAAGTGAGTTTAGCTCATTGCCTGGGTTGAGTTGCTCATTTTGACAGACTAGGGTTTGGAAAGTTTGAAGTCATGAGGTTTAATCATGCTCTGTGGCCAGTCTGTGCATGGCGTGGCATGATGACTCCCTTAAAGATGTGGTTCTGGGAGCAGGCCAGCTTCACTGGCACCACATTTGTGGGCCAGAGACCCGTTGCATAATGTAGGTTCATTACCAGACCAGAGTCTTGGTAGGTCAGGAATATGGGATCTGGAACAGTAGATGCTCAGTGAAAGGAGGAACTAATCATTTCCATTAGAGTTTGTGATTAATGTCAGTCTGAGATGCTGTAAGGCATTCATTTCACGTCACATATAGAATTTAATTGTCAGGGATTTTTATGCAAGCTTAAAGACTTTTAGAGGCAATAGATACATTTTATATGCAGCATTGTTTCACAATTACTTTGGCTTGTAGGGCTTAGAGATCGAATAAAAAATTTCAGGCAATCAGCTATGGCCAAACTAGTTTGTTTAGTTTGGTCGGATGGTTAATGCAACTCTGCCTGTGTCAGTCTAAAATAGTATCTAGTTTCTTTCTTATTGTTTGAATTAGTGGTTTATGGTTTGAAACGTTTTTTTAACAATGAGCTAAGTATTCTGTTCTGTTCTGTTCTAGTAATCAAAAGGCATTTCCTAGTTACTAGCCATTTAATACTTCTCGTTTTGAATCTTAACGCTGTGAGAAATAACTGATGTACAACAGTACTGTATGTATTTTAATATTATTTTACTGTCAAATGACTGCCAACATTTTTTTAAATGTAAATCATTTCAGTAGAAATAATGTTTTTTAAATTCCTCAGTGATTTTGTCCAATAAAATATAGATAGAAAGTAGAATAAGTTTAAGTAGAATCAAAAATATCAACAGTAGTATGTACAGAATTATGATTTTTTTAAATAGTGAATTATTAGACAAGCAACTACAGCCAGACTATTAGTTTAATCTGGAACCCTGTCTGTGTCAGTCTAAAACAGTATTTAGTTTCTTTCTTATTGCTTGAATTAGTGTTTTGAAATGTTCTTTAAACAATGAGCTAAGTATCATTTTCTTTTCTGATTAGTAATTACAGTGTATTTTGTCCAAATACGATGAGTATGTAGTATGTATTTTAATATTTTTTACTGTCAATGGACTGCAAATAAATCAAGTAAAGTTGTTATATTTTCAGTAGAAATAATGTTTTTAAATTTCTCTCGAAATAATTTTGTACAAGTACCTAATTATTTACACATTAGTTTTGCATTGTGATACTGTAAAACAGTTCTCTCTTTTGATCTGTGATTATCAAAATAAATGTTTGGCATTATAAATGTTTGGCATTAGAGGAAATGTTGCAAATAGATACAAAAAGGACCAAATGCCAAAGGCCTTTTAAATTGTATTTTATTTAATGGTCATAAATAATAATTTCATTTGATTGCGCTTTTTAAAATTCTCTTGAAAGTAAATATATAATTATTTACACATTATAAAATGAAGTTCCACTATAATTGTTGTGAATTCTCTCCCTTTAAGAGTGAGCTGCTATAATAGTGGCAATTATAATACAATAGTGTAATACAATCTCTGAAACTGTAAGAAATGTAAGGAGGTGGTAACTACCCCAACACATTAAATATTCAGTCCAATCTGACAAGACTTGAAAATCTCAAATCTCAAACATTTCCTGTGCACGGTAGCAGCGCTTTAGAGAAGCTTTCTTTATCTCTCCCGACTCTGAACACTTCCAGACCCCAGAGTGCTGTCTCACTCTCTGAGGGGAAGGCAGGTCTGTGCTGCGCGGCCTTGGGCTAGAAGATAGCGGTACTCTATAAAGCACTTCATGATCAATCTCAGCCGTTTGTCATGGTGATGTCATAATGATGACAAACGAGAATGATGAGGAAGGCCAACAAAAGGACCGTGCCCAAATGTGAAGTTGCTTTTCCAGTAAAGAGTCAAAGCAGTATTTACCACAACAGCAAACTTTGAAGAGCCTCAGAACGGGCTTCAGAAGACGAGAAGAAAGATAAGGGCTGCTATGATTTATGTGTATGTTTGATGAGCTGCATTCAGTGCATTTTAACATTGTCATCGAGCTATTGAGTCATTCGTCTATTTTTCTCTGATGTTTGAGTCATTATAATTAGATTAGATTTAAAATTATATATTTTTTTTGCACATGTACAGAATCAATGAAATACAGTTAGCAACTAACTAGCAATGCACATAATTTAGTGTAAATGAGGTACAAATTATAGTATAGTGTGGGGGGGAAGTGTGTTATAGTAGAGAATGTTCAGAATATAGAAATGCAATGCAATCTTTATAGAAATATAATTGTATATATGTGTGTATATAGAGAAAGATCGAGAGATGTAAATTTATACATTTATATACATACACACACACATACTGTATATAAATACAATTATTTTATAGTAATTGTATTTTTTAAATTAAACTTTTTTAATTTGATATATAATTTATATTTGGACTTATTTTTCTTTCTGCAGGGGTGGAAACAGCATTGCTGGTTTGGCGCCCATTGGTGTGGTTTGTAGTTATGAAATGCAAACACTGTATCCACAGCCATGGGCTTTCACACCGCTGCAGGAGGCCGTGAAGAGTGTCAGCTCAAGGACCTGACTCCACTCTGGCCTGTGCTCTGTGTGTTTGATGAGCAAGTACTCTCTCCACAGCTCTTTCCCATCTGATTTCACAAGACAGTCTGACACTCTCTGTGTGTGTCTGAGTGAGAGAGACGGGAAAAGGAAAGAGAAGAGCTTTTGTTGGCTGGATGGGTCACAGTTTGCAGACTGCAGCGTGTGCAGAATCTGTCATCATGGCTTTGTACAGTTTGACGTGAATGATTACACTGTTGCTATTTTAATATTTACATGTTAAATGTACTACTTTTACAATAATTTTATGCATGTCGCAAGCAGTGAATTCAGCATATTTGATCAGTTTTGTGTTTTACCAAAGAATTGATCCCATGGCTTTTGCATGTTCAAAAGCGCCAGGCATAGTTAGTTTCTAAAACTGAAATGTGCAATTTTGGGAAGATTATTATATTTTTTTATGACTGGCTTAATACAGTATGCAGAGACAGCAAGTCATTTAGGATGATTTAGGTATAGCATTTTTGGCTGCTAGGTGAAGTTTTCAACTTTATTTATATTGTCTATTTCATGTTTTTGAAAATTAGATGCAAAATAAAACAATTTTTGCATTTACATTTATGCATTTGGCAGATGCTTTTAACCAAAGCGACTTACAGTGCATTCAGGCTATACATTTTTTTGTCAGTATGTGTGTTCCCTGGGAATCGAACCCACAACCTTTGCACTGCTAATGCAATGCTCTAACCACTGAGACACAGGAACACAATTTTAAGCCTGTTTGCTAGTTTTAGGTGTTCTCCTGGTGTTTAGAGGGGTTTTGGGCCTGGAAAGTGAAAATTGTCAGTCTCAGAGATCAGATTGTGCAACTTAAACCCTCTAAGACCAGCTTATTCACATGTAGTACTTATTTTCAGCAGGTTTATGCAAGGTTATAGTCCAATTATTGAAGGGACTTATTTGTGTCATATTCTGTCTGCCCTTACTGCGGTCCGTTAGTGTGTAAGGATGTGACTTGAAGGACGTATTTCTTGCTGATGTGCTATTCAGTAGTGCAATAGATAGATAGTGTTTGTCTCATGCTTAGTTTGTCGTGCCAGTTCCATATTACAGGCCTCTTTCATGTTCCTGTTGCCGCCTCCTCAGTGCACTGCCTCTGTTGTGGTCTGCAGGCTGCTTGACACCCAACTTCTGAAGCCTAATTTGGGTATGTCTATTTGTACTTCTTAAAAAGGAAGACATGTTGTATGTAGGCCTGAAAGTGTGTCTTGTATTCTTGCATGTAATTGTGTCAATATGGTGGGCAGTAGGGGTGTCCTCCCTGCCGTGTCTCATGCTCCATATGGAAATACCCTCGGCCCTTTAGTTCAATTTCTCTCTGTGTTTCAGAGGCCCTGAGGAAAACAAACACCCTCCACCCCCTCACTGAGAGAAAAAATCCCCACTTGTCAGATGAGGGGATTTTTTGATAGTCTAATCAGCTCCATGTCCCAATCCAGAAGCCTGGAGCAGTGCAGCTTGGTCCAATAAAATGCTGGATGAAAGACTGAGTCGCATCCTCCTTCCGTTTAATCGATGGCATCTTATCTCACTTTTGGCTGCATTCTTTCACCGCCGTAGTCTCTTATATGTGCCTGTTGTAAAGGTGCTCTAAACCCTTTGTGGCAATGATTTGGGAGGGGGTTGCTGGGTCTGTAAAAAATGTAAAAATATTTTTTTATACAATAATTTGTATTATATGTTATTGTATTTTTAAGGTTTGTTAACATGCTAACATGTAAAAAAAAAACCCTCATAATCATAAAATCATAAGATTCATAAGAAATCATAAGATTAATCATTTTATTATTTCACTTATTTCAGAAACTTAAAAGTGGTACAGAAATTATTTTCATTTAATTCAAAACATGTCTCTTCAAGTCTAGGACAGTAGTTCTCAGCCTTAGCAAACTTCCAAGGGGGGCTCAGGATTGCTTAAAATTATACAAGTTATTTTTTATATAATATTAATAAAGTAATTAATATAATTGTCATGATATGCTGCTGATGTAAGAACACGCAGGAGTCGAGAATATGTTTCACAGTCTTTAATTAAGGACTCAGGAGATAATCCACAATGTGAGAAGCACACACACGTTGCAACATAGTAGACCCGACAAACATGAACTAAATGGACTGGGGTTTTTAAAGACAGGATAACGAGGGACGAAACGAAAGGAGACATACCTGGAATCAAATCAACAATCACACAAGGGAGAAATTGAGTCACAAAACACATGGGGAACAAAAACACAACAAACACAGTCCAGTGACGTGAATAATATAACATAATTAATAAACTTAATAACAAAAAAAGTAATTTTTATTGATATATTCATGATTAAATATACTTGATTTAATTACCTATTTGTTTAACATGCAAAAACTAAATATATCTAATGTGGTTAATTTTTTATCATATGTAAAATTAAATGAAATATTTATTTTCCTCAGTGAGTGAATACAATTAAATTGATGTTGACAGTTTCTTCATTTCCCAGGTTCTATTTGTAATATAATGTAGTTTACAATCGTATACATACATGTATATGTATATATATATATATACACACATATACACACACACACACACACACACACACACACACACACACACACACACACACACACACACACACACACACACACCAGCCACTTTATTAGGTACACCTTGCTAGTACCGAGTTGGACCCCCTTTTGCCTTCAGAACTGCCTTAATTCTTTGTGGCATAGATTCAACAAGGTGTTGGAAACATTCCTCAGATAATTTTGGTCCATATTGACATGATAGCATCACGCAGTTGCTGCAGATTTGTTGGCTGCACATCCATGATGCGAATCTCCCATTCCACCACATCCCAAAGATGCTCTATTGGATTGAGATCTGGTGACTGTGGAGGCCATTTGAGTAAAGTGAACTCATTGTCATGTTCAAGAAACCAGTCTGAGATGATTTGAGCTTGGTGACATGGTGCATTATCCTGCTGGAAGTAGCCATCAGAAGATGGGTACACTGTAGTCATGAAGGGATGGACATGGTCAGCAACAATATTTGGGTAGGCTGTGGCGTTTAAACGATGCTCAATTGGTATTAAGGGGCCCAAAGTGTACCAAGAAAATATCCCCCACACCATTACACCACCATCACCAGCCTGAACCGTTGAGACAAGGCAGAATGGATCCATGCTTTCATGTTCTTTACGCCAAATTCTGACCCTACCATCTGACTGTCGCAGCAGAAATCGAGACTCATCAGACCAGGCAATGGTTTTCCAATCTTCTATAGTCCAATTTTGGTGAGCTTGTGCGAATTGTAGCCTCCGTTTCCTATTCTTAGCTGACTGGAGCGGCACCCGGTGTGGTCTTCTGGTGCTGTAGCATCTGCTTCAGGGTTCGATGTGTTGTGTGTTCAGAGATGTATTCTGCATACCTTGGTTGTAACAAGTGGTTATTTGAGTTACTGTTGCCTTTCTATCATCTCTAACCAGTCTGCCCATTCTCTTCTGACCTCTGACATCAACAAGTAATTTTCGTCCACACAACTGTCGCTCACTGGATAGTTTCTCTTTTTCAGACCATCCTCTGTAAACCCTAGAGATGGTTGTGCGTGAACATCCCAGTAGATCAGCAGTTTTTGAAATACTCAGACCAGCCTGTCTGGTACCAACAACCATTCCACGTTCAAAGTCACTAAATCCTCTTTCTTCCTCATTCTGATGCTCGGTTTGAACTTCAGCAAGTCATCTTCACCCCATCTAGATGCCTAAATGCATTGAGTTGCTGCCATGTGATTGGCTGATTAGCAATTTGTGTTACCAAGCAATTGAACAGGTGTACCTAATAAAGTTGCTGGTGAGTGTATGTGTGTGTGTGTGTAGATGTATGTATGATATATATTTGTATGTGTGTATATATATATATATATATATATATATATATATATTAGTGTTAACTTTGTTATAATATATATATATATATTAGTATATTTATAGTATGGTTATAGTTCATATAGTATAATTATAGTTCGGTTACTATATATAGTATATAGGGTGCCTTAAAGTGAAAAATGTTCAGAACTGCTGGTCTAGAAAGATTACTGATCTCAAGTAAATTAGTTTAAAATGCTTTAACATCATGAAAACTGTGAGCCTGACAAGTGTACCGTAATTCTCCTTCAGCAGTGATGTTTCCATGACCACGTCCATCTGTGAACCATTTGCGTCTGGTATATCGCGTGCAGTGTCTTTAGAGTGGGAAGTGCTAAGATCCTCCTTACCACATTCAGAGGCATTCGCTTTCGCACCCTCCATAACAAATCAAACGTTTCCACCGCTACTCTATATGTGATAACCAGAACTAATCTTTCACATACCCTTCACCCTTCCATTGCATAAATAGCCATTTATTTTGCCTAATTAAACAGTTAATTTAGCTCGGGTGTCTTGAGTACTGCACCTTGATATAAGCTTGTGGTTTTAAGGATGGAAGTACCGTTTTTGGGAATGGAGTGCTGCTGCTGTGTTGGTCATTACGACTAGCAACAGCATGAGGAAACCGAGAAGAGATTGAAGGCAGGTAAGGTGGGGGGGTGATGGTGTCATTACCTTGCAGGGTAGCAGTTTCAGGGTGGATGGTTCATAATGTTCCTTTCCACCGAGTGAACCCGTATTAATCACCAGGGTAGAGTGTGCTAAAGAAGTCTCGTTTATCCATCTTTTCTTAGCTTTCAAGCCTTCTAACCGATCACTTGATGCCATGTTGGTTGCCGTCACCTCATGGAAAGAGAAAATAAACATTCGGACTGGGATAAGAAGGTCAGATGCTTTATAAATGGATTTAAGGGCATAGTTTAATTTACAAATTGGCTTGAAAGTTCCCTCACTGAATTCTCACAGTGTTGATGTTTTTCCAAGCGATAGGGGTTGTCACAAAAACATGCTTTAGCCAAAAAGCCACAGGGATCTTCAGATATATTGCAAACTTCTTGAACATTGTTTGCGAACCTTTTGACCATAACCATGAATCAGGGTTTTTGTTGCTTTGTCCCCCGTCTGTGTGGTCAGTGCGGCTTAGTGTGAATGACTTTCCTCTAGACCTGGTCATATCAGGTCACATTCTCCTCCAGACATGGACATCCCGATCCAAAACTTTCTGACATAGTCTGTCAAGCATGTGGGTCTTCTGGTATGCAAGAGGTGTGTCCCGTTCTTTGCTTGTGCTATTTTCTGTCAGGCCGCAGAGAAAAGCAACAAACTAAAAATGAATGGCAGGGCTCTTTCTTCCTCTCAGGGCAAAAACCGATGAGAGCGAAAGAGAAACAAGGCCAGAGAAGTCCATGGTGGTGTGGTCGGCCTGGGCTGGCTGGCTGCCTGTCTGGGTCTAAGGACTCCTCTATTCCCTGCTGGTCTCTGGCTCAGGAGCTCAGTCGTATTCAGCAGCTAAACCACACTTGCTCCGGGCCATTCGGCTCACATCAGTGATCCACATTCAACCTCTGGAGAATCAATTGTCTCAGTTCTTATGCTCATATGCCATGGATTTAACTCACAGTGTGTACAAACTTTACTAACACAAAGCATTCAATTATTATTTTATGCACATTTGATTCAAACCAAAATAGTATTCATATTTTAAGAGTGAGTAAATGTACTTTATTTGCCTAGTCAAGGTGGACATCATATTAAATTTTATGCAGATAAACAGAAGGGTAGTACACTTTTGTTTGTTTCAGAAATCACCTCTACTTTAAGCTCTGCCTTAAAAACTTTACTGACAAATTAGTAACTGTTGTCATTCGCCATTTTCTCAACTGCTTTAAAAAAAAAGATTAGACAGTCTTTGTGTTTGGATATTTTTAAAGGCAAGTTTACAAAAATTATCCAATAATACTGCAATAATATCGCAGAGTCAGTTATAAGGTATTTGAGTTAGTAACAGTTATTAAGACGGAGCTTAGTGGAACGTTAATTAAAGGGATAGTTTACCCCAAAATGGAAATTTTGTCATTAATTACTCACTCATGTCGTTCCAAACCTGTAAGATCTTCTATCATCTTAGGAACACAAATTAAGATATTTTTGATTAAATCTGAGAGCTTTCTGACTCTGCATAGACAGCAATGCAACTACTACGTTCAGCGCCCAGAAACGTAGTAAGGACATCGATAAAAGTCCATGTGACATCAGCGGTTCCACCTTAAGTTTATGAAGCTACAAGAATATTTTTTGTGCACATAGAAAAATTAAACAAGGATGTATTCAACTATTTACATTACTCCAGTCTCCAGTATAACATGATCCTTCAGGAATCATTCTAATAAGTTGGTTTGGACCTAAAGTAACATTTCTTATTATTATCAATGTTGAAAACAGCTGTGCTGCCTAATAGTTTTGTGGATTTATGTTTTTCAGGATTCTTTGATAAATAGAAAGTTCAAAAGAGCAGCATTTATTTGAAAAATAAATATTTTGTAGCATTTTAAATGTTACTTTTGTTCAATTTAATGTATTATTACTGAATAAATGTATACAAAAACAAGCATTTTAATGATACTCCACGTTATTGCTAAGTGGCTTTCTCAATGGAATACATATAATGTAATTTTTCCTTCCAGAACCCTATTTTTAAACCCTATTGGATAAATACAGGAAAAAACATTATTGTTTGAGAGTAAACCCCAATAAAGGGGGCAAATCTGTTATACGACAGCGTAATTCACAACAATGTAAGAGACTGCATTCTTGCAAAGCTTAAATCATTGTAAAGCATGCCTCCAGGCCCTTGTCTCCTCCCCTAACTGGTGTGAACACAAATACACTGGTGTTAAGAGAGTCAGCCACAACACGTCTGGCACGATGGGATCACTTCCTTCTACAGACTGGGCTCCCACTGTCAGCTCGACCCCGGATAATTAACCTCTGCCACTGGGGTTCAACAAGAAAACAATCCCATAGAGCTCTGTGTGTATGCTAGCGTGACTCTGTGTGTGCCCGTCTACAGGTGCCTGTGAGGGTGTTAAGCGTCATCCTTCTCACCATCTGCAGGCATGGGGCAGGGTAATGGAGAAGGCTAGGAACACATGCCCAGTGCTTCGGACGGTGTAGCAGGTGGCAGAAAGTGGGTCGCGCTAGGCTGGGTCTTTGACTGGGGTGACTAGGTTAATTAAGGAGTGAGTCTTCAGGGTCTGGGGGGCCCCGGGGCAGGCGTTTGGGGGGTTTGGGGAAGGGTTGATCGAGTTTAGAAAGAGGTCACGCCACTCATCCATTCTGCTTCCTGTGAGGTAGCTGTGCCTCTCTTCACGAACAGACCTCTGAATTCATAAACTCACATAAACGCATGCACACGTTTAGCACATACACTCGCCGGCCACTTTATTAGGTATACCAGTTCAAATGCTTTGTAACACAAATTGCTAATCAGCCAATCACATGGCAGCAACTCAATGCATTTAGGCATCTAGATGGGGTGAAGATGACTTGCTGAAGTTCAAACCGAGCATCAGAATGGGGAAGAAAGTGGATTTAAGTGAACGGGTAATGGTTGTTGGTACCAGACAGGCTGGTCTGAGTATTTCATAAACTGCTGATCTACTAGGATGTTCACGCACAACCATCTCTAGGGTTTACAGAGAATGGTCCGAAAAAGATAAAATATCCAGTGAGCGGCAGTTGTGTGGACGAAAATGCCTTGTTGATGTCAGAGGTCAGAAGAGAATGGGCAGACTGGTTAGAGATGATAGAATGGCAACAGTAACTCAAATAACCACTCGTTACAACCAAGGTATGCAGAATACCATCTCTGAACGCACAACACATCAAACCCTGAAGCAGATGCTACAGCAGCAGAAGACCACACCGGGTGCCGCTCCAGTCAGCTAAGAATAGGAAACAGAGGCTACAATTCGCACAGGCTCACCAAAATTGGACAATAGAAGATTTGAAAACGTTGCCTGGTCTGATGAGTCTCGATTTCTGCTGCGACAGTCAGATGGTAGGGTCAGAATTTGGCGTAAAGATCATGAAAGCATGGATCCATTCTGCCTTGTCTCAACGGTTCAGGCTGGTGGTGTAATGTGTGGGGGATATTTTCTTGGTACACTTTGGGCCCCTTAATACCAATTGAGCATCGTTTAAACACCACAGCCTACCTGAGTATTGTTGCTGATCATGTCCATCCCTTCATGACTACAGTGTACCCATCTTCTGATGGCTACTTCCAGCAGGATAATGCACCATGTCACCAAGCTCAAATCATCTCAGACTGGTTTCTTGAACATGACAATGAGTTCACTTTACTCAAATGGCCTCCACAGTCACCAGATCTCAATCCAATAGAGCATCTTTGGGATGTGGTGAAAAGGGAGATTCGCATCATGGATGTGCAGCCGACAAATCTGCAGCAACTGCGTGATGCTATCATGTCAATATGGACCAAAATATCTGAGGAATGTTTCGAACATCTTGTTGAATCTATGCCACGAAGAATTAAGGCAGTTCTGAAGGCAAAAGGGGGTCCAACCCGGTACTAGTAAGGTGTACCTAATACCTTGTACCTAATAAAGTATGTTCTTTGGTACATGAAGGAAGTGTTTTTTTAACTGAGTGTGTTGTTTCTGTAGAGCTCACGGTTGTGAAAATGCAGCTGTACAAATCCACATCAAACTGAAAATACAACAGGCTGTGTTGATCGAAAACAAGGCATTGAGTTGAGCGCGTCTAACTAGTAAAGAGTCTAAATGTGAAATGAGTCTGTATGTCAGGTACAGAAGATCTGTAAGCTATTATTATGGAAGAGTCTGGGTCTCAGGGTGGGTCACAGGGAGGCAGTGAAGTTTGGCAGGTGTCACAATGCAGAAACTGAACGTGACCTTTTGTGTTTCTTTTCAGAAGATGAAGAGGAGGATGAAGAGGTCACAGAACCGAAAGCTGACCCAGAAAATAACCTTCAGCAGGAGGAAGAAAGCAAAGACACAAAGGAAGGTAAGAGATCATTCTTACAAAACCTGCCTTTGAGAATATCCAGGAGAAATGATAGAAAGACAAAAATGATTCATAAGCCAAATTAATTTTAATAATAATAATCATTATTATTATTATATTTATTTATTTATTTATTTTAAATTGTTATTCATATTAATAGACCAAATACAAGTAGTACTACTTAATATTATTATATTATTTTATTTTATAAATTATATTTTCTTATTAGAAAGCATTGTTTTTTATGCCCAAATGCTGCAATATTCCATAACTAACAAATTGTATAGTATAGTATAGTATAATTGAGGTATAGTATATTATAGTATATCATAGTATTGTATAGTATAGTATAATCAAGGTATGGTATATTATAAAAGATCAAGGTATAGAATAGTATAGTATAGTATACTATCAGAAAGCACGGCATTTTATGCTCTAATGCTACAACATGGCACAGCTATACATTATAAAATATAAAATATTTTAATTGTCTTTTTTATTCATTATTATTAAAAGTAGTCTGTTGTATTTAAAAAGATTTTTATGTTATAAAAAACTGTATAAGTGTTGTGTATTCCTCAGTAACGAACTTCAGGACCACCAGTAACGAACTTACTACTCTCTTTATTTACTCCATCACATCTAGGTGCCGTCGCTACCACTGGGATATTAGCGACACCTACTGTTCATGCATGTATCTCAATACACCACATATTCCCTTTTTGTGGAAGAAAGAAAACTTATATGATAACCAATATAATAAAGAACAGAACACCAGAAAAACAACAGTTTTGAATTATAACCACATGCCTAGTACTGTAACATTGAAAAGTCCAAAAGGCATAGTTTTGTAACTCAAATGTATTACCTGCTTCTATTAGTAGGTGAACAAGTACTCTTCTATATGTACTGTATATCAATATGTCTCAAACACCCTTATGATACTTATTATACTATCAACATTTTCCAATATCTTGTATCTCCCTCCCCTGTTAAATTACGGGTTATGTCCCTTTAAGCAGTGGTGGTCAGTAACGGAGTAAAACTACTTCGTTACTGTACTTAAGTAAATTTTTCAAGTATCTGTACTTTACTGGAGTAGTTTTATTTTGAGTAACTTTTACTTTTACTTCACTACATTCCAAAGCATAAGATCGTACTTTTTACTTCACTACATTTCATAAAACATATCGTTACTCCTTATAATACATCACGTGCTCCGAGACGCAGAAGCGGTGTCTGATTCATGAACAAACTGATTCTTTTCAATGAACCTGTTCAATCGGTTCGCAAATCGCAACAAACGATTCATTGACGAATTGCAATGATCCGATTGCAGCTGTTCTCGAGTCGAAAACTCACTGATTCAAATGATCCGTTTAGAGCGAGTCTCCTTTAGTGAACTGAACTCACGAGTAAAGAACCGGGAGATCTTGTGAACGTGCGCGCGAGCAGGCGCGCAACAACTGCTGCGAAAAGTAAGTTACTAATGTCGAATTTTAGGGATTCATTATTGTAACTGAAAATAATATTTAGGTCAAAACTGTCAGTTGTTTGTGAACTAAATCTGCTGTAAAGGGTGATCTGTTTAAGCCCACTGAAATGCTTGAATGCAGACAGACCAACATCAGTGTCTCTAACGTTATGTTTTAGGTCAAAAAACAAAACATCACAATAACACAGATTAAATAAAATAACTCATGCACGTTCATATTCCCCGCTGCTGTAACGTTAGCAGTTTTATTAAAATGCTATGCATTTAGACCTATGTGACGTCTGTTTTTATATTGTTTATCAACAGTATACATTTTTATATTGTTTAGATCAACTAGCCGAGTAGACAGATATGAATGTTTATTCATAACCATACTGAAAATAAGTAAATATTATTAGCTGATGCTAGCTGTCTAGCTAACAAGCTTGCTGGTGCTAAGTTGAGGAAATTTTTAGATATAAAGTCCAAATATTTTTATTCAGCCACCTAGATAGATTCCATCTGAGGGAAAAAGAAAGGATGTGATGTTCAGAACATAGTAACTACAGTAATTATCAGAGTGGGAAGTGATGATGCCCTCTGGGGGCATTGGGCCAGGGGTGTTTTTACACCACAGACAAGGTTTGAGAAGAAAAAAATCATTATGAAAATATAATTATATTTTCCTTAAAATGTTCTTCCTAATTTCAGGCCTAATTCTCATGTCATATATAACTGACGTTCTGCAGAACAACAAGTTCTAAAACACTTTTTTCTTCCTGGTGAAGATTAGATGGTGAAATCTGTTTTCTCTCAGGTACATGGCAGTGTAAGCTTCACAGTGAACATTACTACATCACTCTCATCAACGTAGTCCATATCAACAAAATATATATCTTGACTCTTTATAGTGGTTATTTTGGGAAAAACCCAGGTATTTTGGGCAGTAGGATTATACAAATATGTGCTAATATAAAATTAAATAAAGTAGTCTATATAAAATTGCAAAATAAATCTGTCTATCAGTACTTTTTTACTTAAGTACATAAAAAATTGAGTACTTTTGTACTTTCACTCGAGTAAAATTGAAAAAGCAGTACTTTTACTTTTACTGGAGTAATATTTTATTATACGTATCTATACTTTTACTCAAGTACTTGATCTGTGTACTTTGTCCACCACTGCCTTTAAGTAACATAGTCCTTGGACCACACTGGGGCGCGATGCACTCTATGAGGACGTGAGTTACAAGAAGGAGAGACTGACAGTTGAGGTGTCTGAGGTGCTTCAAGAGGCTTGAAGGAGTCTTCTGCTAGAGAAGCTGTATCAAATGTGGTGATGCAGGAAGCAGCCGGAGCCAGGTGCATAGCATTCCAAACTTTTCCATCTGAAAGGAGATATGTTGCCAAGCCTTTCTGAGCCACAACTTTAAAAGGCTGAGTAAACTTGGAATGTCCTTTCTTGGTGATTCCAGGCTTCCTTATACGCACAAATGTCTCAACTTGAATCTTTGGAGATTGTGCATTGCGTCGCCGGTCCGTGTACTCTTTCATTTTGTTTTGAGAGTGTTGAATGATTTGTTTCAGATTCTGTTGATCCTTTGGTGGGGCCACGCATGGAAGACCACTCACATGCAGTTTTGTCTTAATTTGTCGTCCATGCAAAAGCTCAGCAGGTGACAGTTTTGTCACAGCATGTGGAGTTGCTCTGTATGTATGCAGAAACTCTGTCACAAAAGCTTTCCACTCTTTACCTTCAATCCTAGCGGTCTGCAAACAGTCTTTGAACACTCTATTGAAGCGTTCAATCTCACCATTCGCTTGGGGGTAATAGAGCTACGGTAGTGTTTAATATCTCTGTCTGCAAGGAATGCCTCGAACTCAGCTGAAACTAATTGTGAGCCATTGTCGGTTACAAGTTCAAGCGGATTTCCCTCACGACTGAATACAGCAGATAGGAACTTTACAACAGTCGCAGAAGTAACATCAGGTGCAAATGCAATCTCTGGCCATTTACTGTAGTAGTCAATGAGTGTCATAGCAAAGCGACATCCCTGAGGAGCGTTATTCAAGGGCCCAACTACATCAATAGCCAATTTTTCCCAAGCCATTGTTGGAGTAGGCACAGGACAGAGTGGAGCTACATGGGTATTAGCCGTTTTATCATGCTGGAGGCAGGTGGAACAGGATTTGATGGCATTTTCCACTTGACAGTCCATGCCAGGCCACCAATACAAGTCTCTCAGCCTTTGCTTTGTGCGTACCATCCCTTGATGAGTGGCATGCGCCAACTGGATGAACTTTGATTGCAACTTTTCTGGAATGATCACTCGATGTGTGCCCCGAATTACGTAACCATCGTGTACAGACAGCTCATTCTGAAGACGGTGATAAGGAGCTATAGCGGAGCTTTTGACACCACGAGGCCACCCCTTTTCAATGCAAACCTTCACCTGTTGAAGAATAGGACAGGCATCACACGTAGACTTAAGCTCCTCTACAGTAACAGCTGCAAACTCAGGAGACAGTAATGCCACCATCTCAGCCTCTTGCTCTTGGCTGTAATCAGTGGCAGGAAGGGGAAGTCTGGACAAACAATCAGCTGTCACATTGTCTTGGCCAGGCTTGTATTTCATGCTGTAATTAAAACACAAGAGGCGCGCAGACCATCGAGCAAGTCTCATGCCTGCACATCCAAGACCCTTTGTGGAAAGCAGCGTGGACAAGGGACTGTAATCAGTGCAAAGAGTAAAGTGGCGGCCCCAGAGGTAGGTACGCCACTTTTCGGTCGCCCACACACACGCCAAGGTCTCCTTTTCTGTTGTAGAGTACTTCCTTTCGCAATCTGATAATGTTCTAGATGCAAAAGCAACTGTTCTTTCAGTAGCTCCATGACTCTGGGTCAGCACTGCACCAATGCCATAATCTGAAGCATCTGTAGTGACTGTTGTCAGTAAAGAAGGATCAAACAGTGCCAGGGTTGAGCTAGAAGCGATCAGATGTTTTAGGCGGTTGAAATGTTCCTGAGCTTCATCAGTCCAGCAAAAGCCAATAGACTTTCGAAGCAGTGCACGGAGAGGTTCTACCAATGTTGCATAGTTGGGAATAAATTTTGAATACCAGCCGGCAAGTCCAAGAAAAGAATGCAAGGACCGCGCGTCGTGAGGGGGAGGTGCTTGCTGTATAGCTAGAACGTGATCTGGATTTGGATGCAAGTCTGAAGCGGAAATGACATGGCTAAGGAATGGTAACTCAGTTTTTCTAAAGCGGCACTTTTCTATATTAAGCTTTAAACCACTGTTTTGCAACCGCTGTAGAACGGACTGAAGTCGTTTCTCATGTAGCTCTGGATTGTCACTGTAGACAATGATGTCATCTAGATAACATTGCACACCATCCTGACCAGACAAGATTTGTGACATCATCCTTTGAAATGCACTGGGTGCTGAGGCCAGCCCATAAGGGACCCGTGTAAAACGATAAAGTCCATCATGGGTAACAAAAGCCGTTAGATCCCTACTATCCTGATGCAAGGTCACTTGGTGGTATGCATTCTGGAGGTCTATTGTAGAAAACATAGAAGCCCCACGCAATTCTGTAAAAACTTCCTCGATATGTGGCAACGGGTGACTATCTATGATGACAGCTTTGTTTGGCTCTCTTAAGTCAACACAAAGTCGAATTCCTCCAGATTTCTTTTGAATGGCCACCAATGGTGACACCCAAGGAGACGAGTCCACTTTCTCTATGATACCTTCCGATTCCAGTCTCTTTATCTCTTGTGATACTGCATCTCTCACTGCAAATGGCAGTCTACGCAATTTCTGTTGGACTGGTGGCACATCTGAACGCACATTCACTTTGTGTACAAAGCCAGCAGCCAAACCCAAAGGCTCAGTGTAATTCACAGCAACTTGACCGTTCCCTTCAGAAGATGCAATAGATCCATTCCGTATATCAAGATGCAATGCAGTGAAGAGATCCATACCAAGTAATGGTGTTCCACCTGGTACAATGTAGAATGAAGCCTGTGCATGGTGAGACTGATAGCTAACAGTAAAGGCAAGGCACCCCAAAACTGGAATAGTCTTCTTCAAATATGTCACTAGTTGAACATCAGCCACAGTAAGGGACATATCTGAGAAGTGCTGACGGTACAGATGCTCTGGGAGGATGGAAACAGCTGAGCCAGTATCCACAAGCAGTTCAGTGTCGACTGATTTCCCACCCTCAGTGTGCAAAGAAACAGTACATGTAAAATGTTGTTTCTGTTTCAGAGGCATTTCAACGTTTAAAACCGTTAACTCAGGCACAGCCACTTCTTGGACATTGCAGGTAGATGCAGAACTACGACAAACTCTCGCGAAATGTCCAACTTTACCACATTGTCTGCAGTTTGATTGTTTAGCTGGGCATTTAGGGTAGTTTGCTAAATGTGATGTAGTGCCACAGCGGAAGCATGTTTTTGCATCCAGTTTTTTTTGTGATACATTTGATGGCATCTGGTGAGAAAATGTGGACTTACGCTGTCGCCACTGCTGCTTTGCACCCTCACGTGAGCCAGTATGCACCACTTTAACTGAAGTTTCAGTGCGCTCCATAGCTTTAGCTTCAGCTACTGCAGACTCAATTTGTCCCGCGATTGTGATCGCCTTTTGCAGAGTGAGGTCCGTTTCCAACAGCAGACGTTCCCTTATTCGTGAAGTGCATGTCTTCTCAACAATCTGATCCCTAATCATATCGTCCGCGAGCGCACCAAAATCGCAGGTCACCAGTAGCTCGCGCAGCGCAGCCACATACTGCACGATCGGTTCACCGAATCTCTGAGCGCGCTGGCGAAATTTATTTCTTTCAGCGACCACGTTCACTTTCTGTACAAAAAATGCTCGTAAAGCAGTCAGCGCCATCTCATATCCATCATTTGCCACAGTGAGTGTATAAAAAATCCTCTG
This sequence comes from Oxygymnocypris stewartii, assembly GCA_003573665.1. Lineage (NCBI taxonomy): Eukaryota > Metazoa > Chordata > Actinopteri > Cypriniformes > Cyprinidae > Oxygymnocypris > Oxygymnocypris stewartii. The sequence goes on from QVTF01000001.1 coordinate 3,492,264, forward strand.
TCCCTCCGTACCCAAGCAATGAATAAGCAAAGCACGCTTTCTTTTTTCTGCAATGTCCTCTTCCGACAATGCAGTCACGTAGTTATCAAACATACGAATCCATGCATTAAACGGTATAGTCGGCTCACCAGGCGTGTTCAAAAAAGCAGGAGGAGGCGAGAGAGCAAGAAGAGCCATCCTCGTCGCCAATATGTTGTGTATTCCTCAGTAACGAACTTCAGGACCACCAGTAACGAACTTACTACTCTCTTTATTTACTCCTTCATCACATCTAGGTGCCGTCACTACCACTGGGATATTAGCGACACCTACTGTTCATGCATGTATCTCAATACACCACAATAAGTAGGGCTGGGTGATAATTCGATAACGATAATTATCGCGATATAATTTTCCTCGATAAAACGATTTGAAGAGTTCGATAAATGTTTGATATAATGTCTATGCGCCAAAAGCGGAACGAAACTGTGCGACTCATTTGAATCGCGTCACACGGAAAGTTTATATGCTCGGAGCACAGTTCAAACTGCCGCGCGGCACGAGCTCACTAGAGCAGATGCATTTACTCGGTCACGTGAACACTAAGCAGCGCTGTGAGATCCAGTCAGTGTGAAACACTTGAATTCAAGCCGAACAGGAGAAACATTGTGTGCAACAAGACAGTCAGAAGGCTTTTCAATCTGTACATCGCCATTATTTACCATGGATTTACTGTAGTAACACTCACTGCACCATGGTATTGTGGCAGAAATGTGGGATATTCACACTGAATTTTATTACTGGAGTAATGATATAAAATTATAGTATGTATGTGTGGTTAAGGCAGCTATAGCATGTGTGTGTTTATACTGAATGGTTTAGACTGTTTTTCATACAAACAGGCTACCTAAAAACTTGTCATAGACCAATATTGATTTTTTTATAACCGATACCGATTATTTGTACTTTCATGTACCCGATAACCAATATGCAGAACCGATATTTATTTACTGTTATATAGTAAATAAATAAATAACAAAGTGAAGTAAGTCCATTCTTCGCTTTGGTTTTTCCTCCTTTCAGTCATCTTAACAACAACAAAAAACTGTTGAAAATTAACATTTTCATGTCAAATTTAATCTTCAAATTACAACAATAAAAACATTTTATTTATAAAAAGCATTATCAGCAACACTGATATTAACAATAAGCAAAAGAATGTCTAATGTTTTCAAATGGAGAAAATAAAGGACAGAAGTCATATCAACTTTAGGTTTTAGGTTTATAAGCTGTTTAATAGGCTAAAGAGTGGAGAATAATTCACTGGATAATGTTAATTCACTGAATAATATTCTCTGGAATATTGAAATAAGCTATAACAAACAAAACATCGTATTTTATTGCATTTCTTAACTGGCATGTTTTATCAGAATTATTCAAATGTTTTTTGTAATTCTAAAAACTGCTGACAGCGTGGTTTATCTATGCATTTACACAAAACTATACTCAAACTGCGATCGCTTGTGGAGATAATAAATAATTAATTTCAATAGAGATGTTTATTGGCGAAATAATGGTTCTATAGTAAATGTTAATATAATTTAGTGTGTTTCAAACGAGTGAATCTTGTATAAAGTTACATGCGGTGGTCGTGCTGGAGCTTCTCCTGAGTGAACAGTGTCCACTGCTCCAAGTGTGTGTGCACTTTGATGGGTCAAATACAGAGAACACATTTCACTGCTGGTTATACTCTGTATAATTATGTATGTGATAAAAACTTTTTTTTTTTTTTTAAACCGATATATCGGTCGATCTCTACTAAAAACTATATAGTTATATCTTTACCATGTTACTGAGGTGCTATATGTGTGGTTTTAACTGTTTATCATGATTTAAATGTATGCTACTATGGGGGACGAATGCTTAATAAAAATAAAAAAACCTTGGTCAGAATCAATTTTACCATATAAAACCGAGGTTGCTACAATTTTTTACAGATGTTACTGATTTTGATAATGAACAAAAAATGTAAGTCTGCATCCTAACTCAAGCTACTATCAAATGTGCATTTCTAAGAGAGAAAATTAAAAAAGTGATATTATTATTATTAATATTATCAGGCAACCCAAACCGGTTTCTTGATTTGACACAATATCACTCATTAGAACATGCAGAAACTAAGAAATACATTTTTCTATTTTGATATTTATATTGTTAAGGAAATAAAAAGGAAATTAATGGTCTGGTTTCTACAACTTTCACTTTGTAGCAAAAATCTGGCTTTAAACTTGAAAGAAATAAAGATTTGACATTTATCGTGATAATTATCGATATCGACTGATATGAAAAATATTATTGTGATTATCGAAAATTATTATGTCGCCCAGCCCTATGTATGAGTCTAAGATATATATCAATTTAGATAGCAAATGTGTGTGAAGGTGTTCCAAAAGTCGTGCTCTGTTAAAAAAACATATTCTGTACAGTGTACACCAACAGCCTCCACCTGGCTCAAATTTGACTTCTGCATGTTGGATGTTAGACGGAACAACATCTGCTCAGTTCAGACTCAATGAGAGAGACGTCTCTTTACAGTAAAGCCTGACGTTGAGGTGCATGTTCTGCACACATGTTCCATAAGTGCTAATAGAAACCATAACAGATCTGTAAATAAATTACCCACACTGACTAAAATGGCATTCAATGAGGCTGTTCCACAAAGGCAATCACTTCTGTGTTGGAATAGCTGGGATTTTATGATGTTTTATGATGACTTTTGATGTTTCAGAGGGAAAAGCATCCCGTTAGTGGTTAATAAGCCATGGGTGGAGTGACATGACATTGAGGGGTTTACTAACGTGACGTAGCACTTCTAATAATTTGATGTATGATTTTCAGCTTGTGCAGTTATGCAAGTCATGCGGCGTAAAACCCTCCGCCAGTGAAGTAATTTATCTATCATCCTATCACAGTACAGTCAGCAGCATTTAAAACTATGATGCAAACATTTCCACTACTGTACAAGTCACATTTTTCCTACCTGTGCTGCTTTCGTAGTTTGTGTTTGGGCCTCGCACACGTCAAAATTCACAAAGTCACCAAACAGGATCAACAGAGCGCTGAGTGGCCACTCGCGTGTGACCCTTGCAGCCGTATCAGATGGCATTCTCGCCGGCTGGGGGCTGGGCTTATCAGGCCGCGGCATTCTGGGTCAGGCCTGATCAAACTTTAATGTCACTAGACCCTAGCAAGTGGACTTCAAAGCAAGCGGAGAGTGCATTCTTTGTGCAAGTGTACAGGGTAAATAACTAGAGAGAGGCTGGACAGAGGCAGACTGTGAAAGCACTCGAGGGCTTTGACTCCACGCTGACTTTGATCACGCTTTCGTCTTCCTTATGAGTCATCAAAAAAGGCACGCAAATCAAGTGGGCTCAGATCAAAGGGACGGGCCCCTAATAGTCTGGGAGATAATGGAGAAACGCAATAACATCAAAAACGAAGGACAAAAACTGGGTGTGTTGTCATTATGGAAAGACAGACTAAGAGCTGTGTGTGTTCGCTAATGTATTTGCTCATTTATTTATTTATTGTCATTTTTACACCAATATCTCCCATCTAATTGACTTAACAATTTTCAAGGCTTGTTGGGAGTCAGGAAAAAGAATGCGGGCGAGTTTGTTTAGGTTCAGTTTGTACAGTTACTGTTCATCGTTATGCTGTGTGGCCATGATTTTGTCAGTGGTTAAATCCATTTGTTAGTGTTATTGTATGTAAGTGGTAGGTATAAACACATAGCTCATCTTTGCTGCCGAGACATGTGCTTTTGTGTGTTTGTGTATTAAAACGTATGGCCTGTTCTGTGTTTATTTACTCAGCAGCTGTGTTTACGTCTCTTCATTTTGTTGTGTTTTGTCTTGTGTGTGTATCAGGCCACCCGCGGGAGCTGACGGAGGAAGAGAAACAGCAGGTTTTGCACTCGGAGGAGTTCCTCATCTTCTTCGACCGCAGTATTCGTGTGATGGAAAGAGCTTTAGCTGAGGACTCCAACATCTTCTTCGATTACAGCAGACGAGACCTGGAGGATAAAGAGGGGTGAGAATGTAATGCGTAACACAGATTATTTCAAAGTTATATATGAAGTATTTATCTATTTATTATTAAAACAATTTTTTTAAATTGTTTTATTTAGTTAAATTTTATATTTTATTTCAATATTAAAGGGATAGCTAACCCAAGCATGAACATTTTGTCATCATTTACCAGAGGTGGAAAGAGTACAAAAATATTCTACTCAAGTAAAAGTACCATTACATTAATTAAATTGTACTTAAGTACAAGTAAAAGTACCAGTCTAAAAATCTACTCAAGTAAAAGTAAAAAATAGCTCATTTAAAATTTACTCAGAGTAAAAATTACTTAGTTACATTTTAACAGTGGGAGGGAGGAAAAAATGGGATAGACCAAAGGTGTCCAACTCAGTTCCTGGAGGGCCACAGCCCTACTCAGTGTAGATATTACCTAAACTAATCATTTAGGCTTATTTGAAAACTACATGGTGTGTGTATTGGAGCAGGGTTGGAACTAAACTCTTTAGGGCTGTGGCCCTCCAGGAACTGAGTTTGACACACCTGGGATATGGGCCTATAAATCTCAAACTAGGTGTTTTTAATTAAAGTAATCGGTTAATTCGAATAATAAGACATTTGGGCTGTTACCAGGCAAATTAAATCAGTATCAATCAAATTCATCTTTGCAATGCAGAGGAAACGCAGAAGCTTCATCTGAAGTGGCATAGATGTATTTACACACTGACATGAATGCATTTAGCCTGCAGTTACAAATGCAGAAATAATGTTTTGAAAAATAAGACATAAAATGTGACCCTGAACCACAAAACCATAAGGGTCCATTTTCCTAAATTGTGATTTATACATCATCTGATATATTTACAGTAGGAAATTTACAAAATATATTAATGGAACATGATCTTTACTTAATATGCTAATGATTTTTGGCATAAAAGAAAAATGTATAATTTTAACCCATACAATGTATTGTTGGCTATTGCTACAAATATACCCCAGTGACTTAAGACTGGTTTTGTGCTCCAGGCCAGGGTCACAAATGTTAAACAGTCATTTAAAAAAAAAAAAAAATCAAAAGATACTTTAAATGTTAAATTAGAACCACCAGTAGGTGTCAGCAAGTCACTGATAAGTGAATCATTGCGATTGAACAGAATCATTTAAACGGTTAATTCAAGGAATGAAACACCGTCATTGCTCAGAGTCAGAGACGCAAAACTGTGTATGGTGGCTATGTTTGGAATTATTTTTGTTGTCGAAATAGAGCAAAAACAGGCAATATTGTGTCTAAACCGTAAGTCTCTTAATTAACTTCTTGTTTTTTGAACTGTTGTAAAAAGAAAAACTACAGGCCTATGTAATCATGGTGATTTTTGGAGAAAAACGGCATTCTTCATGTGATGTTGACTTACTATATTAAATTATATAAATATCAAAATGTTCTGCTTCTATATCTTCAATTTTGTGATCATTCTAAATGCATTTTAAACAGACTGAATCACGCAGTGAAAGAAAGCACTCCAAATGCACGCGGATTAGTCTTATCTAACGTTACTTGATTTCACAGCACACTGTTTAGAGTGATTTGTTTGGTTTTTGGCAAAATACTGATAGTGTCAAATCGCACATCGTTAAAACAACAATTACTATATTATTGCAGACGATATTGCACACCCTGCACCGCTGTCTTTTTGGCTCATTTGTGCAAAACCTTTTGTTAAACTGTTAAAGCTTAATTTTAACCACTAATGCAACGATGCGAGCATTTACCTTACGTTACATCTAGATGCTTGCGAAGGGTTGATGTCGAGATGTTATAAACTGCTAGTTCGGTCTCCCGAGGCAAACACAGCTTGCACTGCATAATAGAGTATGAATATATGGCCAGGGGTTCACTTCATTCCTTTGAGTTCAACTTCAGCAGAGTACGACGGGGTCTGGTTTTCAGCTGGGTCTGCACCATTCACGCCTGTCTTGTCCGTTTGCATCTTTCTTGTGATTTTAGCGCCAGTTTCTTCTTCTGCCCATTATTTACTGCAGTTGTTTCCACGGAGCGATTTTTTTTACTCAGTAATTAATGTGTTTTAAAATGTAGCGAAGTACAATACTTCACACAAAATATACTTAAGTAAAAGTAAAATTACAGATAAAAAAAATTACTTAAAAAAGTACAAGTAGGCCTACACAAAAAAAGCTACTCAATTACAGTAACGCAAGTAAATGTAATTCGTAACTTTCCACCTCTGTCATTTACACACTAATCACACTAATGTCGTTACAAACCTGTATAAGTTTCTTTCTGATGTTATATATAAAAGAAGATATTTTGTTGAATGCTGGTAATCAAACAGTTGATGGTCCCCATTGACTTCCATAGTATTTATTTACCTACTGTGGAAGTCAATGGGGGCCAACAACTGTTTGGTTCTTCAAAATAACTTTAAAATAACGACATTAGTGTGAGTAAATGTTGACAAAATTTTCATTTTGGGAACTATTCCTTTAAGGATTTCTTTTAACAACAGTCATAAATTACTAATGGTTATATTATTGTAAATTTGATTGTTTTGAAATTATATTTATGTGAAAAAATTGACCCCCAATTGCTTCCTTGGTAATTAATCTACATCAGTGGTTCTCAAATCTCTCCATGAAGAACCCACAGCACTGCACATTTTGCATGTCTCCCTATATCTGACACACCCACTTCAGGTCCTGCAGTCTCCACTAATGTGCTGATGAGTTGAATCAGGTGTGATAGATGAGGGAGACATACAAAATGTGCAGGGCAGGTGGTACTCCAGGACAGTTTTGAGAACCACTTATCTACATGAAATGAAACCCAAAACATAAATTGTAGATAAAATAAACTGCTGACAATATAAACTTTTTAAATCAAATGGATTTTATTTGCATACTATGTAAATTTAATATTTACATAATATAATTTTCAAGCGATGGATGTATAGGTTGCTCCAGTGTTTTATTCTGTCATAGAAGCCTGTTGAAATGATCACATTTTTTAAAAATATTTATAGTGAGTTTTCAACAAATATTTTGCAGAACCCAGTGATGTAAATATAACAAAAATGGGAAGGGTGAGTGTTTGCCTGTGGTATTTATAATTAGGCTGATATGAAAACAATAGAAGACTATAGTATGCTATTAATGAGCTGTGTGTGTGTGTGTGTGTGTGTGTGCATGTTTATGTGGTTTATGAGGACACAAATTTGTATAATGACATGGGTATGACATAGGTATTACAAGGAGAAGGTGATTTATGAGGACATTTTCAGTGTCCCCATAATTTTAAATGCTTATAAATCATACAGAGTAAGTTTTTTGGGGGGAAAGTAGAAATGCACCGTCTCCTGTGAGGGCTAAGTTTAGGTGTAGTGTAGGTGTAGGGCAATAGCACATACAGTTTGTACAGTATAAAAACCATTACGCCTATGGAAAGTCCCCGTAAACCATAAAAACAAACATGTATGTGTGTGTGTGTGTGTGTGTATCCATCCATCTGTCTATCTATCTATCTATCTATCTATCTATCTATCTATCTATCTATCTATCTATCTATCTATCTATCTATCTATCTGTCTATCTATCTGTCTATCTATGATCTATTATTTGCTATTATTTTAAGTGTGTATTAAAACCCCAGAGCCTATGTTAATAAGAGTATCTCCCTGTCAGAGATCTGCAGGGAGGCTCCAGTCTCTCTCTCAATCGTCTGTTCTATGATGAGCACTGGTCAAAGCATCGGGTCATCACCTGTCTGGACTGGTCCCCTCAGGTAGACTGACCTCCCTCTCTGACCTCCTGTATGTGTCAGCACCTGTTCATTTAAAATGGAGAATCCTCCCATTCTTTGTCTCTGAGTCAGCTTTATCATCCTCTTTTCTGTTTCTCTCTCTCTCTCTCTCTCTCTCTCTCTCTCTCTCTCTCTCTCTCTCTCTCTCTCTCTCTCTCTTTCTCTTTCTCCTGCCTTTACTCTCTTTTCTTCATATTTCCAGTACCCCGAGCTCTTGGTGGCCTCCTACAACAACAATGAAGACGCTCCTCATGAGCCAGATGGTGTGGCTTTGGTGTGGAATATGAAATTCAAGAAGACCACACCAGAGTACATCTACCACTGCCAGGTGAAAACCCTAAACACAAACACTTTACACAATTACCCTCCAAAAATAATGTCACGCTGACTATTAAGGGAGTGAAAATTGAGCAGGAAAATGTTATAGAGATAAAATTGTATGAAAATTTGATAATTTACTCATACGTGTCATTTACACATACGTGTCATTCTAAACCTGTAGGGGTTTTGACTATGTAGAACTTGAACGTTGGTAGCCAAAGAGTTGCTGGCAGCCATTGACTTCCGTAGTATTTTTTCTCAATATTGAAGGATATAATCCTCCTTTTGTGTTAAGTAATCAATTGTATTGTGGGATTTATTATAAATGTTTCCAGATATGTTGCTTGCTGGTATGTAGAGCTTCAGAACCAATACTGGAGTGATTTCTGTTAGACTGTATGTGAGTACAAGGGTGTGGGCAGCTATGAGCCCATCAAGAAGAAGGCAGAGGAATGTATGGACACACATACATAACAAGTCCATCAATTACTTGGAGAAACTGGTGCTTGGCACGAACTGGTATGAGTTTTAAGTGTTGTTTTGTAGGACCTAAGGGAGAAACAGGAGGAGAATGCTGGTTAGAGGAGCGTTGGACGGTTACGACAGCCAATGAAAAGACGACCCACGTGGACAGATTTTATAAATGTCCTGTGAAAATGCTTTTGGTTGTTGCTTCTTTGTAAGACTCTTGTCTGAGAAACAACCCAGCGCGCTGTTCTGATCAATAAATTTCAACACTTTGATATTTGAAGCCTTCCTTCGATTTTTGATCACGCAGGACGATTTGAAGTCCAACAATTTGGTGACCCCGACGTGATCGAAGAACAAGGCTGTAAACCTAAGGGGTTGAGGACCAATTCCGGGACTGAACGCATTTGAGTTCAACACACGGTACCGAATAAAAAAGGTAAGCAGAAACCTGTTAAATCCAAATTCTGCAATTGGACATTCTAAATTTATGTGTTGAATTTGAATTGTATTCTGTTCCATTTAAAGAAAATAAAAACAAGTGTTGATATATATTGATCAGAAATTATTGTGAGTACCGAGGGGTAACCAGTCCACCCGGTCAAGAACTGAGGGGTAACCAGTCCACCCAGTCATTATTGTGAGTACCGAGGGGTAACCAGTCCACCCGGTCAAGAAATAAGTTGCGGAGGGCTCCCAAGTGACACTAGGTTGCGGAGGGTTTCCGAGTGACAGAGATTAAAGTTGCAGAGGGTTCTTTATGACAAATAGGCTGTCAAAAATTACCCGAGTGACATAAAAAGGATAAAAGATTGCGGAGGATTTCCAAGTGGTATTAGACTGCAGAGGGTTTCCGAGTGACATAATTTGAGTGATGTGCCTAAGAATTGAATGATCATTATTGTTGTATATTTTCGCCATATGGAATTGCTGTGTAAATTGCTGTAGTTGTTTTATTTGTGGTGTTGGATTATTATTTTGCATTTGTTGAATGAAATGTTGTATTTGTGATTTATTTGTTGATAAAAGATAAAACTGTTTGATTGTACATTTAAAGAAAAAGGGAACAAGACCTATTTGTGTCTTTCTCGCTTGAGCTGTTTGAGCTGTGAGAGAGAGAGAGAGTAAAAAGGTGGGGGCTGTTTGAGCTTGATAATGTATGTTGATGACCTGTTGCTCGCTGCCACAACAAATGAAGAGTGCCCACGGGCAACTAACTTAATATTGCAACTGCTATATGCTTCAGGATTTAAGGTTAGCAGAGAAAAATTGCAAGTCAGCAGGCCATCAGTTACATTTATGGGAAGGTTAATCACAGCTCATTCCGTCATATCATTTGTAAATACGGCAGCTTTCACCTTTTCACCTCTGCGGCAATGGAAATTGGCTAAAATCTGTGCACAGACCAAATTGACGTGGTTATCTGTCCTTCCATTGATATTAATGTTTGTACGTTCCTCTGTTAACAGGATCTCTGGTTTCACACCATTTGAATTGCTTACAGGTCGATCATTCCCTGGACCTTCAACGCCACTGAAACCTGACCAAAATCACACCTTTATCACACTGTGTTTATTTTGACAAACTAACTGCTCTGATTAAAATTTTCCCAGCAGGTCACTGCAGACAATGAAGCCAGATGGACTGAACCCCTGAGAGTCACCTCAAGAACATTGCATTGTGTCCGCCTAGCAGGAAAAGGCGACACCTGGTATCATTTGTCTGCTTGTACTTCATGTGACCCCCCTAACAGGTCTCTAACACAGACTGCAGTGGACCTGAAGACTCAGGTCCAAGAGAGGGTGGGTGAGGAGCCTGAGGGACCGCCAGCTGAGGAGAGCCAACCACTGTTTGCATTCACCTACCGAGCCCCAGATGGATCATTCACCAAAGCAATGGGGATACTGAAAAACCTGAGAGAGGAGGTGACCAAGAATGCTGGAGCAGACATGCATACCTGGGATTGGTTTAATTCACTTTTTGGGTCTTGAGGACAATGGTTAACCAAAGTGGGTATTATAATTGGCATTGTTGTTGTTATGTTTCTTTTGTTGTTCTGTTGTATTGTGCCTTTCATCAGATCAATGCTGGCCAGTGCTGCAGCCAAACAGATGATTAATGTATCAGTGAGACCAACTGGAATTGACGTTGGATGCACCAAAACGTATACAGTGGGACCTGGACTGGATGAACTGGATGAATTTGTGTAAAACATCCTTGACCGAGTGGTAGGGAAGGGGTGCCTTTTATTTTCATTTATTATTTTTACCTTGTATTGTAACTTTTGATAGAAAGGGAGTTAGTATCTTCATTGTATTTTCTTTTCATATTATGTAGTGACATTAGAATATTTGGATAGAGTAGGAAGGAAGTTAGATGGTTTTATGTATTTTATTTTGGCATATACCCCTTCCTGAAGTCATTTGTTTTGAAATCTTTATCTTTGAATCATCTATTCTGAAATCATTTATTTCTAAATAGCATTTTAATCTCCTATATACATCAAATGTGAAATGTAACTGTTTTTGGAAAGAAAGAAAACGTTGAAGGTTTTAAGCAGGTCAGTGTCCGTGTTACGAGGCAATGCAACCAGAAAAGGGGACGATAAGAAAAGATTGTATGTCTACTACGTATTTGCAAGTATTCATCATTTAACCTTCATTATCAATATGAAGTTTATTTCTTCTAACACTGGAAAATCATCACTGGAAAGTATGAAAAGAAGAAAGGATCGACGAGCATCTCAGTGCTTAGCAGCATGAGTAGATTCAACTGGAGGTTTAAAAACCCACCATCTACTCCAACACCAGATAGAGCTGAAGGGCATTGAAGCTGCCTAAGAGCTCCTCTGGCAACGAAGGACAACATCACCAGATAGAGCTCCAGGCTACCGGAAATGTTTGGAGTTCCTCTGGCAGCGTGGGATAGACCAGTGCATAATATATTGCATTATATTACTTTTTTTTTTTTCTAATCTTGATATTTGATAAGTATAATCATTTGACTAATCATTCATGTACTCTACATAACCATGACAACCATGGGCAAGGCTAAAAGACATGCACATGCTTTAAAGCACATTGCTGATTTATTTTGAGTGTTCATTAATAGGTAGGGAAGTAGATTCTTTTACTCTTCTCTAGTCAAGGGTGAGAGGAGATGTTTGGATCTGACTTCCTCTGGAGTGCAATAACATGAAAAAGCCATTTGTTAAGAGAAAAGATGATGGAGGACCTTTATTGGTTCATAGAAGGATAGAAGGACGGGTGGACTTGTGATGTTGCACTCTGGGTAAGGGATATTAGTGGTGAGACTTAGTAAAGTCTCATAGTTGTGTTGTTTTTCTTTTATAGTATGTTATTTACTCAATATGGTGATGATGATGAGGAAAATGATGTGTGACCTCTTTCAGAGGTCAAGAGAGGGATTGAAGGATATAATCCTCCTTTTGTGTTAAGTAATCAATTGTATTGTGGGATTTATTATAAATGTTTCCAGATATGTTGCTTGCTGGTATGTAGAGCTTCAGAACCAATACTGGAGTGATTTCTGTTAGACTGTATGTGAGTACAAGGGTGTGGGCAGCTATGAGCCCATCAAGAAGAAGGCAGAGGAATGTATGGACACACATACATAACAAGTCCATCAATTACTTGGAGAAACTGGTGCTTGGCACGAACTGGTATGAGTTTTAAGTGTTGTTTTGTAGGACCTAAGGGAGAAACAGGAGGAGAATGCTGGTTAGAGGAGCGTTGGACGGTTACGACAGCCAATGAAAAGACGACCCACGTGGACAGATTTTATAAATGTCCTGTGAAAATGCTTTTGGTTGTTGCTTCTTTGTAAGACTCTTGTCTGAGAAACAACCCAGCGCGCTGTTCTGATCAATAAATTTCAACACTTTGATATTTGAAGCCTTCCTTCGATTTTTGATCACGCAGGACGATTTGAAGTCCAACAATGGTCAGCAATGAATTCTAGTTTGGATACAAGCATTCTTCAAAATACCTTTTGTACTCAACAGAAGAAATAAACTTATGACAGAATTTTCATTTTTTGGTGAACTGTCCCTTTAAGTCATTGTAAATAAATGTGGGTTTATTTATTTATTTTAAAGTTTTAACTTTTCGCTGAGTTTTGTTGGGTGTATTGTTACATACTGAATGCTATATTGCATACTATTTAAAAAATTGTAGGCAGCATCTAGTACACACTATGCAGTAAGCATCTCACTAGTATCCTATACCAAAAATACCAGTAGGATTCCAAACACTTCACAATTTATAATAAAATGACCTAATTGGAAAGCCATGATAAAGGAAGTGGTAGCTTCAATAAAAGGGTGATCTAATGGAGCGTACCACTTCAGATGATGAAATGCATTGAAATGAGCCTAAAGTGATTTAATTAAAGGTACATGCTGGCCTTGGAGTACCGCAGTGGAACAGAACACCTTATTACGGTGTGTGTGTCCGCTTGGGTCAAGCCAAAGAAATCCTGAGGTTTGTGTGTAAAACATATCTGGTGTGGGTTTTGATGCTAATTATAAAAAACTCTGGGTTGAGAGTCTTTTCAGGGAGACGACCAAGTAAGCATGTCTGGGAGACGACAGCCTGGTGCGAGAGAGAGATATTAGAGAGACATTTCTGTAATAAAAAGATGTGGCTCACCACTTCCTAATCCTACCAGCCGCATATGTTTGCCCACCCACATGGTCTGCTCGTGCATGTGCTGCTTTTCCAGTGCCCAGCACCTCTAACGTGCACACAGACGGATACGTACACATGCTCGTTTACACACACAGTTACAACCAAAGCATACTCAGACATACCATTTTGCACATGCTTAAAAACAACAGACTTTCATATTTACACAACTTTTTTAAATTGCCGTTCTAATATTTTTTCGATCTGAATTTAGAATTGAAAACTCATTTTTCAAACTCATCTTATAGACTGCAAACGTTTATTGCCACTCTTTAAAAAATGTATTTATTTTTTTTATTTTATTTTTTTAGAAAAATAAAACATTAAATAAACATTAAGGCTAAGGACCCTGCAAATTTAGGCTAAATTCAGCTGTTGCTGAGTAAGGGATAAAGGGATAGTTTGGGACTAAATGCTGGTTTGTAGTTGTTAAATTTATTTATAATAAATTAAAGACACACCAGTATTTCTTGCATGAATGTGGGGGACAGTATTTAATGGTGAGCACTACAATTTGAAGAAGATTATTACACATTTGGCTTATCAGGGTGCTGTAGAAAGGATCCAAATTATGTTATTTCTTGGGAGTAATAAGACACTAAAATAAATGGTATTTTATAGAAAGTACCTTGTATTTTTGATTGTGTTGTCACACAGGAGCATAAATTAAGACTCCCTTTGACCTGCCTCACTCTGTCCTTTTCTTCTCTACAGCTCAGTGCTACAAAAAGATGGGATGTATAGAAAGCATATAGAAAAAGAAAAGATTCCGGGTCACTAGACCCAGGATCTGATAGGTCTTAATGTGCGAGCAAGTTCTGCCGCTTAACCTTCCCAAACCACACGGATCTTATTCCCTCTGAGGTACACGCATACAAGAGCCATATACTCATCCCCCACACGCTCCTCTCCTCTCTTCTTCTCCCCTCCTATTCTCTCTTTGCGGCTTCCCTCACTTTTGGCAGGCCATGCGGTGGAGTTCAGCAGTTTTGCAGTCGTTTTTCCAGATTTACCCACAGCCGCCACTTTCATGTGCTGGATACTTCAGAAACCCTCCCTCCAGCGCCGCTGTCTCCCACTTTTCCCTCTGTTTCTCTTTTTGCTGTTCCATCTTTACCTCTTTTTGCCACATCTCTCTCTCCTTATACTTCTTCCCACACTCTAGCTCTGTTCCAAAGCCTAGTGAGCTGACTCGCTGTCTACTTAGGCAGGTTATTATGGAATCTCATAAGTGAACGTACTACCTACGCAGCACTTCCACACACCATATAAATAGCACTTATTATGGGAAACTCGACTCACAATTTATTTCAATAGAGTTTTCCATTAGCTTGTAACTAAGCGTACAGAGTGATTCTCAAGAAAGCATTAAAAATCATAGTTTTATTTGTCGATTTTTATTTTAAGTTTCAGGATTGCCTTCAGCAAGCGTTTTGTGCTCATCTTAGCATTTATTTAAATAAAAATACAACAAAAGAGTAATACTGTGAAATATTACAATTCAAAATAAAAAAAAATTCTGTTTTATTATATTTTAAATAGTAAGGTGAATTTTCAGCAGCAGTTACTCCAGTCTTCAGTGTCACATGATCTTATTATCATAATCAATAGGAATCATTATAATATACTGATTTGGTGATCCAGAAATATTTCTTACTATTATCAATATTGAAAGCAGTTGTGTATATCTTTAGTATAAACAATGATAAAAAAAGAATACATTTTAATTTAAATGTTTACTGTCACTTTTGAGGAATTTAATGCATCCTTGCTGAATGATAATACAAAATTAGTAATCGTTTCTTCTTTTTTTATTACTGACCCCAATATTTTCAACAGATTGAAACTTCACACCTGTAGTGCACTTTAAGATGTTCCCTTACGAATGCAGCTCACTAGAATTTTAAACACAGCTTCGGTCTTTCTTCTGTTTGTCTTTTCTTTATCCTCTCCTCTTTCGTTTCACCGTCTTTCAGCTTTGGACGGTTTGAGAAAGACCACTTCTTTTCAGACGGTTGTGGAATATTTCTGAGGTGGTTTAGGTTTGTTTTGGGCTGTGTGTGGTGTGATCTTGGCTCTTTGCTCTCTGTTGTTCTTTCGGGCCCATCATCACAGCAGGCCCTGTTCGCCAGTAACATCACGTGACCTTCTAAAGTGGGCTGCCTCTCGCCACATCAAGGGCACACCCCAAAAAACTGCTCACCGATACTGTCAGCCCTCATCTGCATCACCTACATTTTATTGATATAATTTATGTTTTACGCAGGATGATTCTATGTGAACCCCCGCTGGATGCCTGAGGCTTACTGAGTAGAGGTTGGCACAGAGGAAGATGTGTTCAAAGGAGCTTGGAGAAATGCCCACTCTGTATAATACTGGTGGAGGGAGTTGCATTTGCTCATAAAGCTGAGTGTAGAAAGGCTTCAAAACCACTCACAGCTTTTGAAACAGGAAGAGCAAAGAACTCCGGTCCACTATGGTTTTACTGCCTTCTCTTGTATCCACATATATTACCAGATAGGAATGGGTCACGATGGTTGACTGGTTTATTATTTTTTTTTTGTGTTAGTCTTTTTATATGCTTTTATCTGTAGTTCTTTCATTAGAAAATTGTGCTTCAGCTGTTAAACCTGCTCAGAAATTGTATGTCTTCGAAAGGCATAGTTCACCCAAAAATTTGAATTCTGTCATTAATTACTCACCCTCATGTCGCTCCAAACCCTTAAGTCCTTCGTTCATCTTCAAAACTCATTTAAAATATTCTTGATGAAATCCGAGAGCTTTCTGACCCTGCATAAACAGCAACGCAGCTACCATGTTCAAGGCCCAGAAAGGTAGGACATTGTTAAAATAGTCCATGTGACATCAGTGTTTCAACCGTAATTTTACAATGCTACGAGTATATTTTTTGTGCACAAAGGAAACAAAAATAATGACTTTATTCAACAATTTCTTCTCTTGCGTGTTAGTCTCTGCCGTGGATTCACGAGAGTACCACGACGCATGCGTGTGATGCTGCTGATACAGGAGCCGATGTTCGACATAGAACCCAGATGGGCTGTGCCTTCTTTAAGGTCTTTACACACTTCGTATTTTGTATGCATTTTTCGTATTCGTCATCCTTTCCTATCAAAAAGCTTGCTATGAATCCAAAAACGCAGAAAATGGAACTTGGTCCGATGATTTTTTTTTATGATGGATGAAAATTTTGGAAGCAGTGTGTAAACGTGATTGACAACGTGAGGTCGTGTTTTTTTTTGTACCGTGCAAGAATTTTGGACTTACAAGCAGAGGAATGCACATGGGTGCATTGCGGCACTCTAATGAATGTGCATCAAAGACTGACACGGAAGAGAAAAAATGATTGAATAGTCGTTATTTTCTATTTTAAAAAAAGTTTTCACAAAATGTATTCTTGTAGCTTCATAAAATTACATTTGAACCACTGATGTCAGATGGACTATATAACAATATCCTTACTACTGTACCTTTCTGGGCCTTGTATAGTTTCGTTGCTGTCTGTGCAGGGTCAGAAAGCTTTCATCAAAAATAGAAAGGTTTCATCAAAAATGTCTGCATTTGTGTTCCAAAGATGAACGAAGGTCTTATGGGTTTGGAACAACATGAAGATTGAAGACAGAATTTTCATTTTTGGGTGAACTATTCCTTTAAATGAATATTTTCAGAGCACATTCAGATAGACATTTTGGCATGTTTGCATTTCATTCTCATTTTTTATTTAAAAATTTGTGACAAAATAGTCCATCTAGTCCAATATCCAAATTATTCACAAGACCTTTTGTTTTATTGCATATATATAAAGGCCAAATATACAACATTATTTAAATTCTGGAGGAGTCAATGATATTTACCGAACATCCACATTAGCCTGCAGAAATCAGGAAGTCAGAGTTGACGATTTCATTGAACATTCGAACAGATTTGAAAAGTTGTGTCCAACTGAGGTCTAATTATACAGCGACCAGACTAATTATACAGGCCTTCCTTAAGATTGATTAGTACTATTCGTTCAGGGGATGCACTGACTAGTCAATTTAAAAATTATGTAGCATCATTATCTGTTGACCAAAAGTTTAAGTTTTTAGAATTTATTTATAAACCAAGTGTTTTTAAACAGAATTTTGAACAGCTGTAGTTTAAAGCTAGAACAAGAAATAAATGGTCTTTAGTAAACCTTGAATTGAACCAGAAACAATTGGCATGTTTAGTTCAATTGAATTAATTGAATTAAATAAATCTAGTTTGAGAAGCAACCAATTCACTTTATAAGTGCCCAGCAAATCAAATGAAATTGAGCATAAATCTGCATTTCATCTGAATTTGTCTATGCTAAGAATACTGTTAATTCATATTGACTAGGACACGGCAATTCTTTACTCTTGTCCTAAGGTAAAAGAGAGAGAAATCGAACGACTCTCATTCACTGGCTTCTCTTCCATTGTTCTCTAAAACGGAGATATGATATTAAACGGCCTGTGCCAGTAACCGCAGAGTGACGAAATCCATGGGGTGCTGTTTCAGGGGAAAAAAGAAGTAGGGAGCGAAGGATGCTGGTGGAAGACAGAGGAGTGCATCTGGAGCTGATAAGCTTTGCTGAGAAACACATGATTGTGGTGCTTCAGAAGGAGGCGGCAGTGAATGTACTGTCTGTTACACAGTCATCTCCTCCCTGACAAATAGCTCCAACTTTTTTTTCCTCTTTTCCCTTTCGGCCTGCAAAAAGAAGGGCAACAAAGAAGGGAGTGTTCCTCATGCCATCTCTCCTCACGGGGTTAGTCCTGTGTATTATCCCATACTGAACCATTCCCATTGATATTATCATGTCCCATGCACTTAGTCCCAGTGAACCCTATTTAACTGCAGAAAAGTGTTGTGGGATTGTGTTTTCACTTGCATTGTTCTTTCAATTTAACTTTCATCAGAGCTTCGGGTTGGTAGACATCAAGCTGAGCTTGTAATGAGAAATATTCTCAATTAAATCAGTGAAATGATTGCATTGCCAGAAGGCTGTAAAAGTCCAATTTGAACTCAGGAGGGAATAACAAACAGGAAATGCCGTTACATTAACTACCCCCACAAAATACATAATAAGTAACATTGTGCTACCATTATTTTATTGGTACTGTATATTCAGTTTATTATAGACAAAAATTTGGGGATGTATCCCATCTGTATGATTTTATGCTTGGGTGCCAGTTGAAGCAGGTCAAAATCTGCACAGTCTTAAAAAGACAGTCCCCCATTGAGACAAAGTGAGCTAATTCCAGTAGCAAAAGCTTGCTTGAATAATGGTGTTTATGGCTTCCTGTAAACTAAGGAGGTAGTTTCAGGCGTTGGAGATAGACAGATCTTAACCCACACTCACCATATGGTGTGAATAAACCGCCTTTTCATCTCTTTTCCTCTCAGCGTCTTGTGCCTTTGCCATGTTTAGATTATGACTTTAAAGAGAGTTCAAATACTTGTCATATTTATCTGCACTTCGTTATGGAGCAGAAGGTCTCTCTGGATTTATGTGGTTACGGTAATGAGGGAAGTATACATAAGATGTTTTATAAACTGAGATTGCCCTATGACATGTTATTCATCATTAAAGGCCTGTTCACATCGTGTCAACAGTGTACAATGCATTGAACTTTATGGAGTGAAGCGACGACTACTGCACTACTCAAGTCTACATTGGTTTTTGTATGTTTTGTGCGATTTTCACATAATTGCCAACAAGAAACTGTCAGACATCATGAATGCCTTTTTTCATTGAACAGGTACATTGACACAAATCAGATACTTACCCAATCAAAAGTAAACTAGTAATCTGTTAAGCTAAAGACTTCAGCTTAGCTTTAAGAACAGAAAACGGACAGATCGAGTCGTCAGAGGTTGATGCAGGACACAGTGATGATACCGCAGCAGACGAGTTTGATAAAAACAGAGGTCTGCGGTGTACGGATAGAGGCCAGAGATGGCCGTGGTTGGCTATTGGCTGGATGTCTCTCCTGAGCTGAAGTTTCAGGTTACGATACTTCATTAAGTCTATGATTAATGGCTTCATAGTGGAGTTATTACCCTCTTGTTGTGGTGACCCCAGCTCATGTTCATTAGCCCAGTAATGAAGCGCTGGTCTGGGGAGCGTGTCCCTTGACACAAGACTATAGGAGAGAGAGAGAGAGAAAGAGACTTGGTTCAGAGGTCGGCTTGTGCCTCTGATTGAAAAGCCGTGTATTTAAGCAGCAATGTTCCCCTGTCTCCGTGTTAGTATTCAAGACTGACTGATCATTAATCACAGAACTGAGATCCTTTTCCAGCAGTACTGGCAATCAGACTAATCAAGACTTGAGTGAAACTTTTCAACCTCTTAAAAGATACTAATCAATTTATTAACTGAAATGTTGGCTTTTTATGTCCAGTGATTGTATTATTGCAGCCGGTTAAGTGCCTTGTACGTATCTGCTTTTTATTTTATTCTCTACAATAATATTGTAGTTAGGGGTGGGAATCATTAGAAATCTAAAACAATTCTTGGAAAAGTAGACTTAATGACTTCTCATTTATTCAGTATTCATTGTCTTTTTAAATGTGGCATAAGTGCAAACCAATTATTGGCTTTAACTGTATTACATAATGTTGAACAAACAAAAATTGTGGTGACATTTAATTGATTCTGTTGTATTTTGTAAAAAATAAAAATAAAAATAATCTGATTATAGAACTCACAAGTTGTAAGCTGTATGTGTTTGATTCCCTAAAAAGAACCAAATGATTAGAGCCATTTATTCGTGAATCGGTTGGAATACACTGGTTGCACTGTATGACTTTGATTCACCATAAAGAAAAGGCTCAAAAGAGTCATTTTTTTGGGAATCAGACTCAGGGACGTAATAATTGACAGAATTTATTAGCAGTAACTTTCCAGCAGTCTAGCTCAAAATCAATGCTTTACCGTCAAATGTTTTTCTATGTGACAAAAAGGCATTATTAAGTTTGTTGCATTTGTCGTAAATTCAGTCATGTCTTTCAGTATTCATTGGTCTTTTTTTATTTATTCATTTATTTACTCAGATTTAAGGCCCTATGACCCATCAAAACATTCAAGGGGGAATTCTTTGGGCTGGATGGGCTCAATTTTTCCAGGGCCAAATTTTAACCCCAGTGTCCAGCCCCCGCCCCTGAACATTATTTTGCATTTTACGATTGCAACTCTCAACCACCACCGGGGAATTTGAGCCCATCCCCAAATACAAAAATAAAACAAAACGTGATTTTGAGGGGGGCCCATAGCAGGTTCTGTGCACAGGGCCCAGAATTCCTAGCGGCGGCCCTGATCAGACTACTCACTTTGTGCTGTATGACTTTGATTCACCAAAAAGAATTGTGTCATTTGGTGAATTGGATTCTGAAAACCCTGGTTGCACTCTTTGGTTTTGATTAAAAATAATTGAGTTATTTGCTCTGGAATATGACTACTTGCTTCATGCTGTGTGATTTTGATTCACTAAAAAGAACCAACTCAAAAGAGTTATTTGTTTAGGAATCAGACTCTTCACTTCTCACTGCTTGGTTTTAATTCAGAAAAGACTCATGAGAGTCATTCAAGAATTCATTCTATATGTTTGGCACTGTAGATTCAGTAGTGCTGTAGCTGCAAGAGTATTTGTTTAGAATTATGCAAATCCAACAACCATTAATGAAACACAACATCATTTGATTCCTGTATGTAAATGAATGAAATTTCTGAATAAGAACAGTTTTTTAATATTTATGCAGTATTTCTCTCTCAGGCTGAAGTCAGTCACGCGGTCAGTTATGTATTGCAAAATGTTCCAAATAATCTCCAGTCCAAACATCAAACACTTTTGTCTTAATGTGTTTAAACTTTAAACCAGATTGGCCTGCGTGTCCTGAGTGTAAATAAACTCAACTCGCCTTTATTTTTACCCCTCCGACTATTTATTTTGAGTCCTTTTAAAAAACCATCTAGCATATGAGGCTGCTCCCGAACCCTCTTAGAAGCTGTATTTTTTTTTAGAGGGGGAACAGATGAAAGAAAAGAGAAGCGTGTTTTCTTTTTCTCTGGTTTGTTTTCCAGTCACTTGAAAATGAACTCTGGGTGCATGACGAGAAGGCCGCAGATGGTGCGGTATACGATGGGAGACAGTCATAGTCTTTGCTTTACTGATGACTGGAGTGCGCTATGAAAACAAGCCTTTTACACTTCTGTCCCGAAGCCGTCACACTACGGCGAAAAAGGCAGTTTTGCAAGTAAAGCAAAATATCTTTGTCTCCTTGCCTCTCTGTAATTGGTCTCCTGAGATAATTGTAAAAGTGCTTAGTAAGGGCGCTACCGAGGATTTAGTGTGAAAACATGTAAGCATGAGGGCACGTTTCATGTCAGAGGCACTGACGAAGAACCAAAAACTCAATAAAAGTGAAGACGGAGGGAAAGTTCAAGGCTAAGGCTGTTACAACATAAGGCTGCACTTTTTGCTCTAATGCACTCTGTTTATGATGCTTTAAAATAAAATAACAATCTTAATCTCCATTTTTCTTTTGTTCTAAAGATTTTGTCTTGTCATCTCTTTTCCAGTCTCCAGTGGTGTCCGTGTGTTTTGCTCGGTTTCATCCTAACCTGTTGGTGGGTGGCACATACTCGGGGCAGATTGTTCTCTGGGACAACCGAAGTCACAGAAGAACGCCGGTTCAGAGGACCCCCCTGTCCGCTGCAACACACACAGTAAGAGAACCTACAGATACAATCATCGATTACACTCATCATGAATTCAGTCTTATTCTGTGGAACACATAAGGAGTTATATCGAATGCCCAAGCCACTCTTTTACATAGAATTAAAGTGAATGGTTATTATGACTGTCAAGAATGATTTTCAATGAGTAACAAATTCAATCTTAGTCTGTTTTACTACCCAAATCTTAAGGAGTCTTTTCTTATGAAAAAAATGTGCTTAACCGTATTGAATGTTCACTTGTAGTGTACTTAATATTAAATGTATATTTATAAATGTATAAGATTTAAAAGCTTGTTTTGACCTCACTGATTGGAGTATTTGTGAGGCTGCTGCAAATGATTTGGACGAGCTCACAGAGACTTTAACATCTATATCAGTTTCTGTGAGGATATGGCCATTTCTACCAGAACTCGTTTAACCTACAACAATGACAAACCATGGTTCACTGCAAAACTCAAACAGCTCCGTCAGGCCAAAGAAGATGCTTACAGATATAGTCTTGTATAAACAGGTCAAATACACACTGTAAAAGGAGATCAGAGTGGCAAAGATGAATTATTCTGCCAAGCTAAGGAACAAATTCTCTTCCAGTGATTCTGCTTCAGTGTGGAAAGGTTTGAAAGACATTACAAATTACAAGACACCATCCCCCAGCACTCTGGAGAATCAACAACTGGCAGATGATTTTATTGAGTTTTACTGTAGGTTTGGAAAAAGTGTCCTGTCACTGTCAATCTGTTGCACTGTAGAGCTTCTGTCACTATAACAAATTCCTCATATGTGTAAACATACCTGGCCAATAAAGCTCATTCTGATTCTGAAAAGGAAAGGAAAGAAAAGAAAAGAAAACTGTACTTGCAGATAATTAATTAAATAAAAGGCCTCTTAAGTATACTTTCATGACCGTTTCTTTAACACACTTAAAGGATTAGTTCACTTTCAAATGAAAATGTCCTTATAATTTACTCACCACCATGTCATCCAAGATGTTTATGTATTCCTCTCTTCATTCGAAAAGAAATTAAGGTTTTTGATGAAAACATTCCAGGATTTGTATCCATATAGTTAGTTTCATTGGACTCCAAACGGTTGAAGGTCAAAATTACAGTTTCAGTGCAGCTTCGATGGGCTATAAACGATACCAGACAATGAATAAGGGTCTTATCTAGTGAAAAGATTGGTCATAAAAAAAAAACATGTATCTGCTTTATAAACACAAATACTCGCCTGGTCTGTGATGCGCATTCTAGACTTCACGTAATACGTAATGTGTTGAAAAGGTCACGCTTGACGTAGGCTCCATCTCATCTTCTCCTCCAAGTTCAAAATCGTCCGACATCGTTGTTTTACCTTGTAAACTCGTTGAGCTGTAACTCCCCTTTTTTGTGAACGGCGTTTGACTTAGTATTTGCACGTTCAACTTGTAAACACTGACTCTGTACTTCCGCCTACGTCAAGTGTGACGTAGCGCAACGTCATTACGTATTATGCAAAGCGTGCATCGTAGAACAGAGCAAGGCGAGCATTTGTGTTTATAAAGCATATACTTTTTTTTAATGACCAATCTTTTCACTAGATAAGACCCTTATTCATCGTCTGGTATCGTTTATAGCCCTTCGAAGCTGCATTGAAACTGTAATTTTGACCTTCAACCGTTTGGAGTCCATTGAAACTAAACTGGAGATAACTTGTGGAATGTTTTCATCAAAAACCTTAATTTATTTTCGACTGAAGAAAGAAATACATAAACATCTTGGATGACATGGGGGTGAGTAAATTATCAGGAAATGTTCATTTGAAAGTAAACTAATCCTTTAAGTACACTTTTAATAATGATCAAATTAAAGGTTTACTTTAAAGTAAACTTTTACATTTAAAATACATTTAAAACAAATTGTCATACACTGAGGTGTGGACTAACATACTTAAGCACATGTAAAATATTTGATAATTATTTTATAATTATAATCATGTGTTATACAATTTTACACTTGAAGAGTTAAATGTAACATTTTAAATGCACTAAATTACTGCCTTATCATTGCAAATGGCAAATTATAAATAAGTG
Source organism: Oxygymnocypris stewartii (assembly GCA_003573665.1). NCBI lineage: Eukaryota > Metazoa > Chordata > Actinopteri > Cypriniformes > Cyprinidae > Oxygymnocypris > Oxygymnocypris stewartii. The sequence continues at coordinate 3,516,469 of QVTF01000001.1, forward strand.
TAAATACATTTAATTACACAATTTACTGCTTCAGCAATGCACTTTTCAAAAATTACAAGATGACAAATAAAGATATACTTAAATCTTACTATATTAAGTGGGTCAAAAATCACTCTCAAGTTCAACTAATTCCATTTAATATAAATTGTAACTTTTTTACATTTTAATTTATTTGCAGCTAATTCATTTAAGAGTCTGAAAACATTACATTCAGTTAACAGTCACATTTCACTATATTTAAAGTATATTATTTACATCATAAGTTCTCTTTTTTAAAAGAATGCTAAATTGAAATACTATATGTGACTCTAGACCATAAAACCAGTCATAAGTCGCACGGGTATATTTGTAGCAATAGCCAACAATACATTGAACGGGTCCTTTCATGTTCCATGAAGATATTTTGTAAATTTCCTTCTGTAAAAATATCAAAACTTAACTTTTGATTAGTAATATGCATTGCTAAGAATTGCATTTGGACAATTTTAAAGGTGATTTTCTCAATATTTAGATTTTTATGCTCCCTCTGATTCCAGATTTTCAAATAATTGTATCTCGGCCAAATATTGTCCTCTCCTAACATACATCAATAGAAAGCTTGTTTATTCAACTTTCAGATAATTTATACATTTCAATTTGGCCCTTATGAATGGTTTTGTGGTCCAGGGTCACATATGATAAAACATTTATTGTTCTTTTTTGTCTGTTTTGATTCCCATTTGCTTTTATTGTATGGAAGAGAGCAGTATGAACATCCTGAACAACTAAACATATTTAGTGTTTCACAGAAAATATCAAATGTGAATTATTCTTTGAACTGGACACTCACGCTATTACATGATACTGGTAGCAATCACCCCTCAACATTTTCCTGACCTCGTCTTCTCTCTGTACAAAAGGCCGCCCACTGGCTAGACTCAGTCTGTCAGCACAGTCAGGCTCAATGAGCCCCATCTAACTCTTTGTCATGCAATAAAGACAGTACAGGCTAGTAGCAGAGGAAAGGGACGTCCATAGACCCTTATTGTGCTCAACTGCCACACACACGGCCCCTGAATGCCATACATGCTGAGGGTTTAAACTCCCGTGCCCTCAATAATGAAAGCCTATGTCCCGACCGCCGTCTCACCACTCCACCGGCCTGTCTGAAAGAGCCCATTGTTGGTCAAAAAACAAAAATCAAGTTGACAGCAATAACAACATAATGGATTCACACAATTGACTGTATTTGCAGACGGGCAGATGCTCAGGCCAGGTTAGTTCACAAGCAAGGTATTGTCTCTATATAGACAATCAGTTCATAGCTTATCCCTAGATGTTTGCTGGCCACTGTATGAACACTTTCTTGAATTTCTCACATTTGTCAGACAATTGTAGGTGACATACAGGTGTAATGTAAATGTATTTTTCTCAAAGCACCCTGTCTACTGCGTCAATGTGGTCGGCACTCAGAATGCCAACAACCTGATCACTGTGTCCACAGATGGCCGGATGTGCTCCTGGAGCCTGGATATGATGTCACAGCCTCAGGTCAGTGCTGACGCTACACCAGCACCCATCACACCTGTATAAAAGTCTGCTTGCTAAATCCATGTGTGTCTGTTGTAGGAGAGCATGGAGCTTGTTTATAACAAGTCTAAGCCGGTGGCTGTGACTGGGATGGCCTTCCCCACTGGAGACGTCAATAATTATATAGTTGGCAGTGAGGAGGGAACAGTGTATACAGCGTCCAGACATGGCAGGTGAGTGGCACATACATGCATACATTTGACACACTGTCCATATCATCAGAAGAGTTTGTATAACTGGGGTCCAAACCATTCAGAGGTAGTCAGGAACACATGTGCCACATTTTGTGATCTCGTTTGTAGTGATGTCCATCCTGGACTGCCCACCCACATGTCAATCAAAACAAGGATTTTAAACTTTGTTGTTGGCTTTCTGATCAAAACATTTGGAAAAGCATGTGCCATCCTAAAGTTTGGGGTCAGTAATATTTTTTTATGTTAATGACAGATCCTTCAGAGATCATGTTAATATGCTGAATTGTTGCACAAGAAACATTTCTTATTATTATCAATGTTAAAACAGTTGTGCTGCTTAAACATTTTGTGGAATCCGGAGTGTTTGGAATATGTAGAATATATTTTTCAGGATTCTTTGATGAATATAAAGTTATATAAATGTATTTGACAGAATTATTTTGTAAATGTCTTTATACTGTCACTTTTGATCAATTTAATTTAATGTATTTGCTGAAACAACAGTTTTATTCTGAAATTACATGAATGAATATTGTTAAAAACTGTATCTCCTGGAAAAATATTAGAATTCTTATTCAATATCAAGTTTTATTACAAATATCAAAATTGTTGTTGTTGTTATTATTGTTGTTACCTTTGTTTTGTTTAGATTTTGTGTTGCTTCACAGTAAAGCTGGCATCTGTGAGATGTTTGAGGGCCATCAGGGGCCAGTGACAGGCATCAGTTGTCACAGTGCTGTGGGCCCTGTCGATTTCTCCCACCTCTTTGTCACCTCTTCTTTTGACTGGACTGTAAAATTGTGGAGCACAAAGGTAAGAGATAGTAACCTCTACACATTTTAAGCATCATCAGAGTACTTCACTTTTCTCTACTGACTAACCCTAACTATGCTGCAAGATGTTCTAAATGAATTTATGCATGACTAACGATCAGTTTTAATGTGACTCTTTGACTCATGGACTGGAATTAGTCACATTTAAACATTAACCAGTGCATCATCAATGAATTCATTCAAGAGTTTGAAGTTTTGTAACACTTTTGTTCATTCAGTAATACTTAATTTAAAGGGGTCATATGATGTTGTTAAAAAGAGCATTGTTTATGTAATGCTATGTGTTTATGTGGTTTAAGGTAAAAAAAACATTATTTTCCACATACTGTACATAATTGTTGCTCATCTATGCTCCGCCTTTCTGAAAGCGTCCATTTTTACAAACCTCATCGTTCTGAGTAACGATATGTGCTCTGATTGGTCAGCTATCCAGTGCGTTGTGATTGGCCGAATACCTCAAGCGTGTGACGGAGATGTTACGCCCCTTACTATATTGTGATGCCGTTACCCATTACAAACGAGGCATTTGTTACTTTCAGCGGGGAACGATGAAACGTAACACGTAAAAAGACAGTATATGTCATTATAACGTCTTTTTACGTGTTAAGTTTCATCGTGTAATAAACATTACCATGTCTGCATTTGTGATCGGAGAAACGACAAACAACATGCGATACTCAACACTGCTCAAAACTCACGTTTGAATAGTCAGTGGCAAATTCATTAAATATAAAAACATACTTACACAATTTGTGATTGTGAGTCACAAGTGCCAGACTGACCTTGCAATGTTGGAATTGCCCCACTTTATAGAAACAGCCTTTGTGCAAAGCTGGCATTGTTGGCTACTCTCCCAGTCTTCCGTAAAATACGCTGCACACACTCTAATATTTGGGTTGAACTGTTCTGTAACAGTTTGTAAATACAACTTAACCACTGATTTCTAGTTGTGTTCTCTTTTGGAAGCCCAAACAAAGTACTTTCGCTTCCACAACGAAACACAGCATCTCCAGGGCATGGCGCCGGCGGCAGCAACAATACTACAAGGAGAATAAAAGTTACGCCTTCTTTCTTTGAATACATTTGGGCTGTGTTATGCAAATCTTCCCACACAGTGACGAAGACATGAGGCCGTGTTTAAATGATGCGTTGTAGGGGGGCGTGGACGAGTCTTAACTTAAAAAGAATATATCTTTGCGTTTGAGACTATAGTCTTCAGGGTTCTTATCTATGCACAAACAGCTTGTAACACTCAAAAGAGAAAGCAACACTTCCAATCGCATTATATGACCCTTTTAAACATGCAATAATTTACACCTTCCCATTCTAACAGCAGCAAATACTTTTTTGGAGTTTTTGTACACTCAGAATGTACAAATATTGGGTTAATAAAATAAAAGTAATAAAAAAAAAATGTGTATCTTTGTCTTGTTTTCCAGAAACAAGCATTTTTAAGCATGCATGTATCAAAAAATATGTACAAAAATGTAATTCTTATTATATTTGACAAGTTTTGTTTTTAAGTAAATGTATCTTGTTTTGAGGATGTTTTAACTGGAAAGCAAGATAAAACGTTTTTTTTTTCTTTATGTTTATAAATCCCTAATATGTCATGTACAAACCAGGCTAATTTAAAATGCACACAGCTTCCAACATTAATGTAGGCACGTCTTTTCTAAAGAGCATTTTAAGCTCTGCTTTGTTAATGAAGACAGCATCTTGGCATTGTTTTTGTACATGCAAGTAAATCGATTTTGTGTCCAAAGCTTTGAGAGCACTGGACAGTGGCTTTTTTCCTTGGAGCTTAATCTGCAAGTACAGAATGAATGATTGAGTCTCTTGATTGGGGTTCAAACCACATGAACCAAAGAGATTGAGCAAGAGTGGTTTAGGGTGGAGAACATATGGACATGGTTGTGCTCACTGATATACTGCAATCTGTGGCTGGAGAGACTGGCTCAGATCACATTAACCACAGAGTGAGGGAAGCATGAAAGCCAAGTATCAATAAAAGATGGACATTCAAAGAATGTTAGGGGAGGAGAGAGAGGCATGAATAATAATAAAAAGCGATGGAAAAGTGGGATAGCTTGAAGAAGAGACATCAATGACACAACCTTGTTGGAAACGGAAAACATTAGAAGTAGTTAAAGGGATAGTTCACCCAAAAATGAAAATTATGCCTTCATTTTCTCACCCTCATGTTCTTCTAAACGTGTATGAATTTCATTTTCGTGTGGAACACAAAATTTGAAATTTTAAAGAATGTGCTGGTCGCTCTTTCCCACGGTTTTTGAGCTTCAAAAATGTTCCGAATATCTTTATTTTGTTATATTTTTCAAGTCTTTTGAGGTCATATTATAGTTATATATATATATATATAGTTTTTATAAGTGATTTATTAATTTATAATATCAGTAATTTACAGGTTTGAGTAAATGATGACAGAATTTGCAATAACATAAAACTTAATTTGTGGTCAGTAAGATTTTTTTTTTTTTAGGAAAACATGGTGTGAAAACATGATTATAACGTTAAGACATTTATGATGTTAAAAATATATATATTTCACTTTTACAAATATCTTAATTGTATCACTATAAAATTAAGCAGCACAACTGTTGCCAACATGTTTCTTGAGCAGCAAATCTGCACATTAACATGATTTCTGAAGGATCACGAGACACTGAAGACTGGAGTAATGATGCTGAAAATTGCATCACATGAATAAAATACATTTTCCAATATATAAAAATACAAATCAGTTGTTATAAATTACAATATTTCACAATAATACTTTTTTTTTTACTATATTTTTCATCAAATTAAACGCCACACTTTTGAGAGGTAGTGTTCATTTTTATGAGAACTGTCCCTTTAAAACGAGTTAACAAAGAGTTAAAAAGCAGAAGAGAGCCAAATATCTGCAGTAGATGGAGGACGCGGGTCATTTAACAAGGAAGTGGCACATCTACTGCCTCAGGCCCTGCGATGGATAATACAGCTGAGCTGCATTAATGAAAGCTACAGTATACGTATCATGTTCTCACACTCATCACTATCTGCACAAGCCTACATAAAGTCCCGAGCTTCCCGAAACCACAACATACCGTCCTGTCACTTTAAGTTGGACTCGATGCATTTTCTGCACAAATCTTAGACTTTGTGCATTCTGACAGATATTAAAACATTCCTGGGATGTTATGGATGTGCATGTGTTATTTTTTGGGGACGGGGGAATTCCTTCCCTTTGAGGAGAGCCGCAGGAATGCAGGCCTGTCTCTTTCTCCTGCGTGTGGTTGTAGGCACACCTTAGCTTGAAACTAAGCATGCTGTGAGCCTCCACACATTATCAGTCACAGGCAATAATATGAATTTCAAATGACACCTGGCGTGCTATTTTTAGACATTGATGAGTTAGTGTAGTCATTTTATGTTATAAAAATGTTCATTGGGTACAGATCTGCCTTTGTAGTATAACCAAGACAGTGCTGACAGATAATTCTGTTCCCTTTATTGGTGTCCTATAAAACACAAAAGGAAAAAACAGTGTATGTTTCCCATCAATGCGTGGTCCCTGCTCGGAAAACTCTCCTTGTGCCCTAATTTGCCTTTTTAAGTGCCTGTGGCATGTCCTTGATGACTTTTCTATCTGCATCGCAGTCTGCATCTGGGTCTGTGATGGTGGTGACATGTATAGGCACCATTTACTGTAGGTACATTAACAAGTACATGAGTTACTGGAGACTGAATACACTAAATCCCATCACTAGACTTCTGCGGAGAGGTTATGGAATGAATGCGAGGTCTGCTGCTCCGTGTGCTAAGGAGTATGCACATCACGCTCTGTTAGAGGGGAAAAAATGGCCTGCAAACTGATTTGTAGTCCTCGGGGAGGGCAGAATCAGCGCTGGCGCCTTCAGGATTTGGATTTATGGCTGTGAATCCTGTGGATCAGATCAACTGATGAGCATAGTTAAAGTTCTAATTGGACCTGCACTGGTTTGATCATAACATAACACAATTACCATAGTGGCACATACAGTAACATGCTGAATGTGAAACGTAAACCACTATTCATTACATACTGGTGGATTGTTCATGGATTTTTCTCTCACAAATTATCATTATATACTTGGTTCAAAGAAAACTTTTACCAAGATTTACAGAAGACACCCACTAAAATCTTATTCAGTGTAACAATAGTTCATGTACCAAAAAATGATGTCAGGCATATTTAGAACCAGAATCATTAGATGACATTAAAAGACTATTTAAGGATCGCAGTGCAGCTCCCAAAAACTCAATTATTTTCTTTTTAAATCTTTACCAATCTTTGCCGCTATCCTTCAAACTACTACAGGTTTTATGCATTTGTCCGTTTTTAATCATTTCAAATATAATAAAATGTAACATGTTCACTTATTCTGTTGTATATTTTAATAGTTACAGATCAGAATAAGTAGTTGTTTCAATTTTACATAAATGTATCTATATGACAATGGAACATTATTTTGATTTAGATTTTCACAAAAGTTATTTGAAACATTAAAGCAGACCCATTTTGGTGTCCACATGAAATTACGTTTAAATAGAAAGCATATTAAATGCAAGTCAATGTCTTAAAGAAGACACTTTACTTGCATTTAATATACTTTCTATGTATATAAATCCCTTTTGTAAATGTCATTTCATGTGGACAGCATGGACTGTCTCTTTGAATTCACACTACTGATCACAAGTGTGGAGCCAGTAAGAATTGTTTTAATGAAAGAAGTCTCTTATGCTTCTCTTATGCCTCAAAATACAGTAAAAAGAGTAATATTGTGAACTATTATTAAAATGTAATTGTTTTCTGTTTTAGTATATTTTAAAATTAATTTTCTTAATGGAAAAAGTCAATTTTCAGCAGCCATAACTCCAGTCTTCAGTGTCACATGATCTTTTAGAAATCATTATTAAACTTCATAATGTTATTATTTTCATTCTTGAAAACAGTACTATTTTTGTGGAAACTTTTTCATGATTGATGAATAAAACGTTCAAAAGAACTGCATTTATTTAAAAGTTTTCAAAATTGAACTGTAGTATACTGCTTATTTAAACGGTTTATTTATTTATTCATTCAATGTTTGTTTAATGTTCTATGTTGTAAGCTATCTTTTTATTTTGGTATGCTTGGACCATCTCAGATTGTTTTACAATAATAAGTAATAAATGAATAAAAAACTGCACCCTGTTTGGTGTGTTTTGGTGCAGTGGAGTGTTTCTCAGTGTGGTTCATTAGCGTGCTGTGGTCTGCATTGCTCTCCGCCCAGCTGTCTCTCTCTGTACCTGTCCGGAATGCATTCAGCAATCCTCTGTATCTCTTTACCTCTCTCTCTCTCTCTCTCTCTCTCTCTCTCTCTCTCTCTCTCTCTCTCTCTCTCTCTCTCTCTACCTCCCCTCTCTCTCTCTCTCTCTCTACCTCCCTCTCTCTCTATATCTATCTCTCTCTCTCTCTCTCTCTGTCTGTCTGTCTCTCTCTCTCCCTCTCCTTTTCTTCTCTGCCACAGACAGCTGTTACTCTTAGGTTACAGTACACCTTGGAGAGACTTTCATCTAGTGTTTTTTTATGACACTGCTTGAATGTGCAAAGGTTTTAATTAGCTCAATCCCAGACAGGCCTCAGGGCTGCAGCAGCGCCACTCTGTCTACTGCCTATGCCACTCTCTCATTCTCTCGTTCTGCCTCTCCCTCCATCTTCACCCGCTCTCTCGCCCTCCGCTTGTCCCCTTACAACCCCTGCACCTTCTTGCTTGTCCTGTTTGCCCTTTAATTCTACCTTTCTCATGATATTTCACCTCCTTTTTCTCATGTTGTGTCCCCCTCAGCAAAACAAGCCGCTGTACTTCTTTGAGGATAACGCAGATTACGTCTACGATGTGATGTGGTCCCCCGTGCACCCCTCGCTCTTCGCCGCCGTGGACGGCATGGGTCGTCTGGATCTGTGGAACTTGAACAACGACACTGAGGTGAGGTAACGCTTTCGGTCTGGTCCCCCAGATCACGCCAGGCCAAAGATGCATCAAAACAACAACAAGTTCCTTTCTGTGTGGGCGTCTCCCACAGGCCGCCCTTAAATCAGCTTTCTGACAGCTCCTCACCAACAGCTCGCACAACACGCCAGCAACGTCCTTTCCACACACACGCATAGTCTGCAAGCTTACGGCTAATTACTCCGATGTGTGCAGATTCCTCTCTCTCCGCCATTCCTGAGTCGTTGAGTTCCCATGGGCTACAGCCCAGCAAAGCGGCTTAACCTGGTCTTCTAAGGCCACTGTCTCTCAAGACCTTCAGGGACAATCACCGCTTTACTTATTGTATGGAACTGAGATATACTGCAAAAATATTTCGCAAAACATAAACAAGACAAGAAAAAAAGGCTGAATATATTTCTATATATAAGTGTGTGTGTGTGTGTGTGTGTGCGTGTGTATATATATATATATATTGATTATAAATGTCAAAACTATGTTCATATATGAAAATAAAATTATATTAAAATGTATATAATAATAAACAATTAAAAAAATTCAAGATACATTCCCTGAAAACAAAAAATTATTAATTACTCAGTTGGAATTTTGTCTTATGGTTTACTCATTAAATATTGTTAGCTTTGTAGTTTAATATAGTTTGTTTGATTATAGAAAGTAAAATACTTCAATAAACTCCATATCAATATATGAAAATCAAATTATATTAAAATACATCATAATTCAATTCAAGATTATTTTTATATTTGTATATTATTTGATTATAAATATATAATAAAAGTATTTTTTTCATAATTAATAGAATTATGTCAAATTATAAGTACAAAACAATTTAATATGAACCTCTATGAAAATGAGTCTGTAGCAGTTTGCTCAGTAATGTTTTTAAGAATGTTTAGATATATATTTTTCTGAAAACAAGGCCTGATCAAATCCTGGTTGGACAGATTTTTGCAGTGTTGGCATGCAGATTTAGTAGAACAGTGAGGGCATATTAACTGTCATATACTGATCCATCAGCGTATGTCACTGATAATGGAGTATCATCGTGCATCACATGCTGAGACTTTGCTTCATGCGACAGTTGACTTAGTGCTACATGGAGCATTCACACAATACGTCAGTCTGTAATGGTCTGCGGCCCCTAAGTCCAGCGAGACTCTGTGATACATCTCTCCTGTGTGAGATGAGATCTGCTCTGACTGACACTGCCTGTCCACTGAGGAATACACACCCACTTTAATTACATGCTGCTCTGAGATCTGCTGTTCTCCACTCACTCATCTCTCTCTAACCATACGCCAGGTTTGGTGGAAGGTAACCAATAAACAGCTCACTGATTGTAAATCATATATACTAAAGTCAAATTGATATCAAAACTGAACTTATTTTCCTTCTTAACATACATTTCTGGTCTGACTGAATGATTCTTAGAAAATAATGTTAACAATCTTTCATTTAAAAAAAATCCCTCTTTGACCACTTTTCATAATCCAATCGAATCTCATTATAATAACATCAATCACTTCATATTTATTTTATTATTAATTATTATCTTAAATATTCTGTTTAACTTAAGATTGTTTTTTTTAAACGTTGACTTAAAGACTAAGGACACAGTGTGAGCTGAATTTAAACCCACAGCTGTCACTTGAGCACCATGTGCTTTTATGCTAACCACTAGGCCACAATACATAGGGTTTGATACAGTATATACTGTATACCATGGTAATGAATGATTAGCATTATGTAAAATCCACCAATATTAAAATTCTGTCTCATAGTGATAAGTAGAGATCGACCGATATATCGGTTTACCGATATTTTTCCCGATATTTAAGCATTTTACCATTATCAGTTATCGTTTTTTTTTTTGTCACACAATTTTACAGAGTATAACTAGCAGTGAAATGTGTTTTCTGTATTTGACCCATCCAAGTGCACACACACTTGGAGCAGTGGACACTGTTCACTCAGGAGAAGCTCCAGCACGACCACCGCATGTAACTTTATACAAGATTCACTCGTTTGAAACACACTAAATTATATTAACATTTACTATAGAACCATTATTTCGCCAATAAACATCTCTATCGAAATTAATTCTTTATTATCTCCACAAGCGATCGCAGTTTGAGTATAGTTCTGTGCATAGATAAACCGCGCTGTCAGCAGTTTTCATAATTTAGAATGACAAAAAACATTTGAATAATTCTGATAAAACATGCCAGTTAAGAAATGCAATAAAATACGATGTTTTGTTTGTTAGAGAGAATATTATCCAGTGAATTATTCTTCACTCTTTAGTCTATTAAACAGCTTATAAACCTAAAACTGTAGTTTAAAATGAAGTTGATTTGACGTCTGTCCTTTATTTTCTCCATTTGAAAACATTAGACATTCTTTTGCTTATTGTTAATATCAGTGTTGCTGATGATGCTTTTTATAAATAAAATGTTTTTATTGTTGTAATTTGAAGATAACATTTTACATGAAAATGTTAATTTTCAACAGTTTTTTGTTGTTAAGATGACTGAAAGGAGGAAAAACCAAAGCGAAGAATGGACTTACTTCACTCAGTTATTTATTTACTTTATAACAATAAATAAATATCTGTTCTGCATATCGGTTATCGGGTACATAAACGAACAAATTATCGGTATCAGTATCGGTCGATCACTAGTGATAAGCCAATAATCATTTTAATGTTCTGGCCAGTCTCCAATTAATGAAAGATATTAAAACTATTTTGACAAAAAAATAATAATAATAATACAAATAAAAACAAAAATCAGTTTATCAGTTATTTGTAGTCAATGTGTGTAGTAAATTTAGGTATCACAATATTATAATGTTCAGTTTTAATAAATTACTTGTGATTTTTAAAGATTATTAAAGTTTTTGTTTACATAATATATTTGTGTGTATTGTGTATATTTATATATTAAGTATAAATACAAACACATGCATGTATATATTTAAGAAAAATATGTTATGTTTATATATATATAAATACATTTATACATTATATAATTTATATGAATATAAATATATAAATGTAAATTTTTCAAAATATGTGTTGTATGTGTTTGTATTTATATATATATACATAATACATTTACACAGTACACAGTCACACACAGATATTATGTAGACAAAAACTTTTATTTTGGATGTGATTAAACATGATTAATTGTTTGACAGCACTAATATATATATGTATGTATGTTTATATTTCATATTTTTCCCCCAGAAAACATGCCAATGATTCTATTAGTGTTAAAATTATGACTTCCTTGTATAGCAGTAAATTTGGTCTGTCATATCAGTAACCTTTGACCCTGACTTATGTTACTTTTTTCAGCTTGTTCGGTCTGTTGAGAGCAGATAATGTGTGTGTGTGTGTGTGTGTGTGTGTCAAGAACACTGCACGTTATCCAAAACATCAGGAGCCGGCAGTGCCACTGCAGCACACATGCTGACGCATACACTGACACATGCGTAAACAGGCAAATATTTTGTGCCAGAAAGCAGCCAACAGTTCTCCATTGTCAACTTATAAAGAAATTCACCCATAACACCATTAACAGACTGCGGGCTCGCCTGGTTCCAATTTACGCAAAGAGAAGCTTGCAGCCAATTTAACCTTGCATTTGACTCTTGGAGGAAGCTGCTCGCTAATAGCTCTCAGGCTGTGGTTAGCCTGTTCTGAAGCGAGGAAGCTTTTGTATTAGCCAGCGTACAGCTTCCATCTTTGCTGACAACATATGTCAGGCCAGTCTTAACTGTCATAAGTAATTGGCAGAAATCAACCTCACACACGCGCACAAACAGAGTCTGTGTATCGCTTTAATGTGTGTGGAGCAAATTTTCATGATGATTTATCAAATCATTAAAAGCGCTCGTAGTTATTTCCAGCAGAGCTGTGGATTCATGTCTTCTTCCTGTTAGAGCTCAGCTTTGACCTAATGGCATCATTTTATCACAAGGGCTCTGTATGTTTACATTATATGACTGAGTGAGATTTATAAGTCCAAATCCTCTTTGTTATATTGTATTGTATTTTTCAGTATTCTTGCATGAATTAGAGATTTTGAGCTTGGTGGTTAACATTTTATGTTTTAAAGGTGAGCACACTACACATCCACATTCATTTTATAATTCAACATTTGTCTTATTTGTGTCTGTCTTTATTCCTTCTAGTTAATATTTGAAGAGTTAGCAACATAACAAAAATTTAATTTTGTAAATGTAAATTTAGATGTGATATTTAAAAAAAATTGCATCTCAAACTGCAAATATTCACATTACATAATTAAAACATTTGGGTCTGTTTTTGTTTTCGTTTAAATAAATGTAAATGTGTATTCACCAAGGATGCATTCAGTTGATCAAAATTGACAGTGAAACATTTGTATTATTTATTTTCTTATTTTATATCATTTATTAAAGAATCATGGGAAATAAATAGTCTCACGGTTTCCACAAATCAGCATATTGGAATGATTCCTGAAGGATCATGTGACGCTGAAGACTGGAGCAATGACTGCTGAAAATTCAGTTTAAAATAGAAAAAAAATTATGTAAAATTGTAATGATATTTCACAATATTGTTGTTTTTACTGTATTTTTTATCAAATAAATGCAGCCTTAGTGAGAATAAGAACTTTAAAAACAATTTTATTTTTAACATACTTCAAACATCTTCTCTATTATATTAAACATTATACTTTTAACTTTTTAAGTTTTATTAAACACTTAAAAATAGAAAATGGACATTTTAAATTGTAATAATATTTCACAATATAACTGTTTTACTGTATTTTTCATCAATGCAGCCTTGGTAAGCGTATGAGATTTATCTAAATTTTGTTTTAATTATTAGTATTATGTATATGCTGGTATATATGTCACCATGAACCGACCCCAAACGTTTGAACTAAGTACTCCATGAAGTCTCCTAAGCTATGAGAGAGCAACCTCTGTCCTTTATCCTTCATGAGTGCATTATTCACATATTGTGTGTTTGATATGAAGCTGTATATGATTAGAGGTGTGTTTTGTTTTTTGTCCAGGTGCCCACCGCTAGTGTGGCAATAGAAGGAGCCCCTGCTCTGAACCGCGTCAGATGGGCCTCTGGGGGCAAAGAGGTCGCCGTGGGAGACTCAGAGGGACGTGTGTGGATATACAACGTTGGAGAGGTATGAATCTTTTCTCACTAATAAGTATCATAATGTGCGAAATTGTTGTTATTATTATTATCTCAGAATAATTTTCTGCTGTATGGCAGAATTATGAACATCATCAACCCAGTTCGGCCTGGATGCAGAATCAAAGTGGAAGTGAAATTGAATCTCTCAGAGTTTGACATAAAGGGTTTGCATGTTTACCAAGCTCGCCGCATGGCCAGCTTGTTTTTGTTTGAATCTTTTATTTGAATTACTTATTTTAAAGCAGTCTCCACATGACTTGACCACCGCCACAGAGCAGCAAACCACCAGGACTCCCATGTTTACCATGTTCTTTTCGGTCTCCGGGTTTGGCCTCGTGTGTGGGGCAGTGCTAATCTTAGCGCAGTGTATAGTGGTAATTGGAGAGTACGTCGTCGAGCATGTGGGCTCCTTGGGCTTATGATAATATTGGGTCATCAATAAAATGAAGTGAAGGAAAGTTGAAGGGTTTAGGTTGAACAGGGCTTATTTACAAAAGACTTTGACATGAAGCACTCAACATGGCCTCCGTCAGCTCCGAGGCAGTCACCAACTTCCAGTCGCGGCAAGAAGTACCACTTCTGATGACTGCCAAGGTCCCTTTGTGTTATATTTAGTAGACTGTGTTAAATATTTGCTTTGAATCACCACAACATGTTTTCGCTGCGCTTGAGTCATATTGCATAAACTTCAGATGCCATTTCGGGTGGTTTACAGTTGAAATAGATTTTGTTCTTCAACTGCTGGTCACCCCCTGTATGAGAGGTTTTTAAGGCCAGAAATATACTCTGTGATGTACTAAAGCTAAAGAGTCTTTAAATTCTTGCTCTGCTGCTGTATAATAGGGGTGGGTGTATCGATCCTAATATCGATAGTATCAATCAGTATGGTTGGTATTGGTATCGGATCGATACTAGCCTAAAAATATAGATACTTTCGGTTGATTTATTCTCCTATACCGTTACACTTAATACATTGCTTAACACATACAACAATGTGTAGACATGTATGTGGGTGTATAGTCTGCTCTTTTCTCCTCTAGACTAGTATGCATGCAAACATTGCTGCTCCTCCTCTTCTAAGCTGTTTTGTTGTCATGCCATCACGTAACTATAACGGTTTTCTATGGGAGTAAAATGCTTAACATGTTGTTTAGCATGTTTGCATATATATTCTGGGCTCAGCTACTTGCCACATATTATATTTTGTTCACAAACTGTATACCGAATTTAGTCTTTATTTATTTATTTATTGTCTTCCTCAATTAATTGCACCATATTAAATGTTTTTATATTGCAATTGGAGAAAATGAAATTCAGCTTTTTGCATTCATGTTCTGGGTTCATCTGCTTACCTGGCATGGAGTCGATCAGTCTGTGGCACTGCTCAGGTGTTATGAGAGCCCAGGTTGCTCTGATAGTGGCCTTCAGCTCTTCTGCATTGTTGGCTCTGGCATATCGCATCTTCCTCTTCACAATATCTATGGGGTTAAGGTCAGGCGAGTTTGCTGGCCAATTAAGAACAGGGATACCATGGTCCTTAAACCAGGTACATGTAGCTTTGGCACTGTGTGCAGGGTCCCAAGTCCTGTTGGAAAATAAAATCTGCATCTCCATAAAAGTTGGTCAGCAGCAGGAAGCATGAAGTGCTCTAAAACTTCCTGGTATATGGCTGTGTTGACCTCAGAAAACACAGTGGACCAACACCAGCAGATGACATTTTACATTTACATTTATGCATTTAGCAGACGCTTTTATCCAAAGCGACTTACAATTGCATTCAGGTTATACATTTTTTGTCAGTACATGTGTTCCCTGGGAATCAAACCCACAACCTTTTGCGCTGCTGACGCAATGCTCTACCACTGAGCCACACAGGAACACATGGCACCCCAAACCAACACTGACTGTGGAAACTTTACACTGGACCTCAAGCAACGTGGATTCTGTGCCTCTCCTCTCTTCCTCCAGATTCTGGGACCCTGATTTCCAAAGGAAATGCAAAATTTACTTTCATCAGGGAACATAACTTTGGACCACTCAGCAGCAGTCCAGTCCTTTTTGTCTTTAGCCCAGGCGAGACGCTTCTGACGTTGTCTGTTGTTCAAGAGTGGCTTGACACAAGGAATGCGACAGCTGAAGCCCATGTCTTGCATACGTCTGTGCGTAGTGGTTCTTGAAGCACTGACTCCAGCTGCAGTCCACTCTTTGTGAATCTCCCCCACATTTTTGAATGGGTTTTGTTTCACAATCCTCTCCAGGGTGCGGTTATCCCTATTGCTTGTACACTTTTTTCTACCACATCTTTTCCTTCCCTTCGCCTCTCTATTAATGTGCTTGGACACAGAGCTCTGTGAACAGCCAGCCTCTTTTGCAATGACATTTTGTGTCTTGCCCTCCTTGTGCAAGGTGTCAATGGTCGTCTTTTGGACAACTGTCAAGTCAGCAGTCTTCCCCATGATTGTGTAGCCTACAGAACTAGACTGAGAGACCATTTAAAGGCCTTTGCAGGTGTTTTGAGTTAATTAGCTGATTAGAGTGTGGCACCAGGTGTCTTCAATATTGAACCTTTTCACAATATTCTAATTTTCTGAGCTACTGAATTTGGGGTTTTCATTAGTTGTCAGTTATAATCATCAAAAATAAAAGAAATAAACACTTGAAATATATCAGTCTGTGTGGAATGAATGTATACATTATACAAGTTTCACTTTTTGAATGGAATTAGTGAAATAAATGAACTTTTTGATGATTTTCTAATTATATGACCAGCACCTGTATATATATATATATATATATATTAGGGCTGTCAGTTTAACGCGTTAACTTAATTAATTAGTTATGAAAAAAAGTGATTAAAATATTTAAACGCAGTTAAATACATTTTATGTTGAATGAAATAAGATATTTCTTTCTTAAGCTACAATTTGTAATGTCTACTTGATACTTTCTCATTTAACACAATAATAGATTTAAATAATGTTTTGTGGGTATTTTCAGTCAAATTTATTTTGGGATTAGTTAGATTAATAAATTGAAACATGATGTAATTAATTAGATTAAAAATTCTAATCGACTGACAGCCCTAATATATATATATATATAGATAGATGGATGGATGGATGGATGGATGGATAGATGTGTGTGTGCATAAATGCATATGTACAGTATAAATAATATAGTGATGAAATGCCAGTGTTATAAGGTCATTTATAAATGAAGGTCTCTTGAGACCCCCTGCAGTACTATAAAAAAGCTTGATTTGGTCTTGAGTTTGGAAGTGGCTGTCATCTCCTCCCACCTCTCTATTCCTGTTTAATTATACCCTGTAGATCTCTCTCTCTCTCTCTCTCTCTCTCAGCCTGGGCGGCAGGCAGCCGTCCTCTCTCATCTAAATCTGACTCTCTGACAGCAGAAAGCGATCCCACATCGTCACCCAGCCAGCCCATAGTCCCCATCTTCCCCTTCCTGAGAACTGACACGATAAATATTCAGCACTCAAAGGCCAAACAAGCAGCTTTATTGTTCTGTCTCTGAATTACAATGTGTGGTGATCTCTTTCTTCTCCCACACTGTGACAGCACATGTAATGCGTAGCTTTTGCTCTTGATGTGGCGTCTTGGAGGGGTGGGAGGTGTTTTTGGCACTGGATTTCTAAAACGCTCATCTGTTGCAGCTGGCCATGCCCCACAGTGAGGATTGGGCCCGTTTCGGCCAAACTCTGATGGAGATCCGTGCCAACCGTGGGGACGGTGAGGAGGAAGGTCCCGTGGAGCTGGCCACGTAAATACAGGATCAGAGTCATCACCAACCCAGACTGAGCCTCATGTAACAAACCAAATTAGCATGTCCACTAGTACTGTGCTTTTTACTCCAATAAAAGGGTCTGTTTATCCAGATAATGAAAAAATTGGTTACTATAGATGGGTAAAAATATTGCATGATTTTTGTCCTCCAAACCACTTAAACCTCATTGATTCTGTTGGTCAACTCAATCATGCAGTCACCTGTCAAGAAAAGTTCAGAAATATCTTCAGTGGATCAAATCAATACAAACAGTAGGCCTATGCTGTCAGGATGTGCAACCAATGCTATACTGAGCTTAGTGTTTAGGTTTGGTCAAGGGTTAGGGGGTTTAACATTGTGTAGATAGTCTGAACTGTGATTTACATGACCAATGCAGTCTTTAGAATCAGCTGTGTGGTGAGGCTTTGTTCTTAACTGGTTTAGAGAACAAACCATGAATAAAAATAGATTTTCTGATTTACTGACAACTCCTAAAATCCTTAGATTAATCGTTTACCCTGGCTGCATCTGAAATTGCATACTCTCTGATGTAGGCCGACTTTGTTTAAGAAATGTTCTGTAAAGCATTAATTAATTTAATCAAAACATACTACATTTGTAGTTTCTGTAAAATACCCCAGCGACTTAAGACTGGTTTTGTGGTCCAGGGTCACATATTATAATTTATAGATTTAGCAAAGATTGTCTATAATATCATCAAAATAGATGACTTTCTTTTACTCACCGCTGTCATTCCATAACGTGAATAATGAAAACAGACTTTTTATTTGAAAGAGCTATTTTGTGTCCCACTCGATAAAGTAAAATAATTTTGGAATGAAATGAAGGTGAGTAAATGACAGAATTTTCATATTTAGGTAAACTGTCTCTTAAATGTTGTTCTCTTGGGTTTGTAACTAAGCATTAAATTAGGTTTCATTTCCGTGCGCTGTATGTATTTATGTTGTTTTTTTTGCGAGAGTTTATTGTTTTTATGTTCCGTCTCATTACCTTGACAATTATTGCTAAATCAGTTAATAACATTTGTGAAAATGTGCATTTAAAAAATGTGAATTCAAAAAAAGAGAAACTGCTGCTAGAAAGGCATCTTCAATGTTGGTTTGTGGTTATTTTAGTATACTTAAATAGCGTGTGTGTGTGTGTGTGTATATTTTTGTACTGAGCCCCTGCATGAAGCATTGACAAATTAAGTTATATATAAGTTGGTGACTGTTGCAACACTATTCACAGTGGCTTTCTCATCAGTGTTACATCGAGGTATTGTGTGCTTATGTTATGATATTTCACTTGTTACAAATAATGTTACTGAAAACCATAAAACGTGTGCGGCTAAATAAAACAAGTATTGGCAAATAAGAGATACTTCTAGCAACCATTTTTATTTGATCTCCTTTTAATAAATCTGTCCATCAGTGCATCTATTGCTGCCATACTTACAGTAAGGCACAATATGTACACACTATACGTACAATTACAGTACAGCTCAATTAAGTATCTTCACATCATTTTCAAGGGGTTGAGAAATACAGTACTGACAAATATCATCTGTAAAACCTTACTGCCAAGTCTCTTAGATTCCCAACACACAAATGTAACACTATACAAACATAAATATGAAATACTATAATACATTCAAATGTGAGAGTCCACGTCAGTAATGAAATGAACTGCCCAATGAGTGCTATGTGCTTAAATAGTTTTATGGTAAAAGGAGGAGAAAATAAAATGTAAACAGTTGCACATTTATAATTTAAACAATACATGGTCATCTCCAACTGGATACGCTTGTAGTGTTTTAAAACCCTGCAATATGCATCAAGTGACATGTTAATTTAAGAAATAAATAAAAAACTAAACTGTAGTAAATGTAACTGATAATATTTTCAGGTAAATACAAAAAGTCCAATAAAATTAAAAGGATCCTACAAAAAAAAGGTTTGATTTAAATTTAACAAATAAATAAAAGTCACACTACAACCCCACTAAAGAATCCTGGACTTTGTGGTAGATTTAATTTTTTTTAAACATAATCCCATCTATGTTGTCATTTGAAGTTGTAATTTGCACTAACAATCACATAAAACATTTCCAGTTCATCTGCTGAAAGTTTTATGTTCTCAACTAGAAGGAAGAGATTCATATGCATGTTTGTTCCAGTGCAGCTGAAGTGGATGCGTTTGCTTCAAACGTGTGGGGCGGCATGCACTTGGAATCGTGGTAGATGCAGTCCAAATTTTCTCTCGATGCCAGCAAACGTGGCCACAGCCAACCTGAAGCCACCGATGTGGTCAGCATTGGGCGCCGGGAGGTTGATCCGAGACTTGGGAGTAGGCTCTGCGCCCGCTGGTTTTCTGTGGTGAGGAGAGAGGGAGAGAGAAGATGGATGAGGAGGAGGAGCAAAGGGAAACTTCACATTCTGCTGTGTGCTGTCAAAAAGAATAAACAGCCTGTCTCAATAGTGAAAACAAGAATATTTTCCCCTCAATTTATGGAACACAAAAAAAATGAATAGACCAGAACCAGTTTCTTGCCTTCCCTTTAAAAAAAAAAAAACTCAATTTAGGACACAAATCCTATTTTAGGACGTTGTCTTACCATTTTAGCCTGAATGAAATCATAATCATGGAGCTCAGATCTGTTTAAAGCACCAAAACCAGACATGAATATGAAAAACTACATCTAAATTTGAGTGTCCGCATCAGCAATAAAATAAACATGTCAATGTCTGTGTGCTTATGTAGATTTATGGCAAAGGAAAATGCATGTGAATAGAGTTTCACAATGACCACATATGAAATATGTATTTTCATTCATTCCATATATAATGCATATGCTATTTTCTCAGTTTCTCTATTTTAGCACAGCTTCTGGAATACTTGATTCTGACTGCCCATTCGTGGCATGCAAATTTTGTATAATAACTATATTTGACTATCCCATATCACTGTCCAAGGCAAATTATATTTTACATACACTACAAATGTTTGGGGTCAGTAAGAAGAAATAAATAGTAAGGGTTTCCGCATGAGAATAAAAAATGCACATATGTAAATATAAAAAAAAATGAAAAAAAAAATGAAACATAAATGATTGTATGTAGATGATAGAATGGAATAGAATAGAAGGAGATGCAGGGATGTACTAGGATGGAGGTGGTAGCAAATAAATATAAGGTTATTGCACATAATGGGGGGGGGGGGGGGGGGCATTTAACTGTTCATAAGGTGGATTGCCTGGGGGAAGAAACTGTTCTTGTGCCTAGCTGTCCTGGTAATTGGGGCTCTGTAGCGCCGGCCAGATGGCGAAAGTTCAAAAAGGGGATGACTTGGATGTGAGGGAGCCAGAGTGATTTTCTTAGCCTTTTTCCTCACTCTGGATGTATACAGGGTGGGCAGGGGGGCACCGATAATACGTTCAGCATTCCGAACCATTCTTTGTAGTCTTCTGATCCTGATTTTATAGCTGAGCCAAACCAGACAGTTATTGATGTGCACAGGACAGACTCAATGATGGCTGAGTAGAACCTTTTCAGCAGCTCCTGTGGCAGGTTAAACTTCCTCAGCTGGCGAAGAAAGTACAATCTTTGTTGGGCTTTTTTTTACAATGGAGTTGATATGAGTGTCCCAACTCAGGTCCTGAGAGATGATGGATCCCAGGAACTTGAAGTCTCCACTGCAGTCACAGTGTTATCTATGATGGTGAGTGGGGATGGTGCAGGGGGGGTTCTCCTGAAGTCCACAATCATCTCCACTGTTTTGAGCGTGTTGAGCTCCAAGTTGTTTAGACTGCACCAGATAGCCAGCTTTAACCTCCCGTCTGTAGGCAGACTCGTCACCGTCCTGGATGAGGCCGATGAGTGTGGGGTCATCTGCAAACTTCACGAGCTTAACAGAGGGGTCTTTAGAGGTGCAGATGTTGGTGTACACGAAGAAGAGCAGTGGGGAGAGAACACAGCCCTGAGGGGCACCAGTGTTGGCTGTTTGACATGAATTTCCCCAGTCTCACTAGTTGCTGCCTGTCTGTCAGAAAGCTGGTGATCCACTGACAGAAAGAGCTAAGGACCGAGAGCTGGGTTCGTTTGGTCTGGAGGAGTGTAGGGATGATGGTGTTGAAGGCCGAACTAAAGTACACAACAGGATCCTCACATAAGTCCCTGATTTGTCCATGTGTTACAGGATGTAATGCAGTCCCATGTTGACTGCATCATCCACAGACCTATAAGCAAACTGCAGGGGGTCCAGTAAGGGTCCAGCGATGTCCTTCAGATAAGCCAGAACCAGTTTTTCAAATGACTTCATGACGACAGACGTTAGAGCCATAGGTCTGTAGTCATTAAATCCTGTTATCTTGGGTTTCTTTTGAACAGGGATAATGGTGGAGCATTTGAAGAAGGAAGGGACTTCACACAGCTCCAGTGATCTGTTGAAGATCTGTGTGAAGATGGGGGCCAGCTGGTCAGCGCAGGTTTTCAAGCAGGCTGGTTTCACACCATCTGGGCCTGGTGCCTTCCTTCTCTTATTCCTCCTGAAGACCTGGCACACATCTTCTTCACTGATCTGAAGTACAGGAGTGGTGGAGAGGGGGGTTGCTGGAGGTGTTAACGGTTGTGTACAGAGTAGGGTTGTGATGGTGAGGAAATTTTCCCACCGGTTAATCGACGTGTTGGGGGTCGTTTGAGTTTTCCCTCTTTTCATCGCTTTCCTTTGGTTTTAAATAGCCAGTAAGGGCCTTGTGCGTTTTACTTTGACTTTTATATCAGCTGCAATTCGGCATCAAGCAGTTATTTGTTATTAGTTATTTTTAGTTTTTACTCTTTCCCTAACTTTCCTTTGGTTAAATAGCTTATAAAAGCACAGTGCACATTTTACGTTAACTTTGAAAAATGCAATTCAAACAACAACAAAATACAACGTAGAACGTATTATTTTTTATTAACAAAAAGTATAAAAATACAACATGCTATATGCCTAATATAAAATTACAAATAACGTACACAAAGTTTAAATATACAAAACTAAAAATCAGTTAAGAATGAGGAACAAACAATTATGAAACGAAGAACGTTTATTAGCAAAAATGAATAAGAAAGTATGAAGGGACGCATACACCTTGATGTAAAATAATGGGAAAAAAATCACACTCTTTAAATAAAAATCTGCAAATATTGTGGAACCAAATAAATGAGAAACAAATTATTATTTTTTAAAACATTACCACTTAGATCGGGGATGCCCAATAGATCGATCACGAAGGCAATGCGGGAAGATTGTGCTTCAGGTCCAGACTGAACGGTGGCTCAAAAACTCTGTATGAGCAAACTACAGCTCTCGACTGGATAAATAAGCCAGTGTCACACTAGTAGACCCAAGTTTTGATGGGCGACTATTGTAATCAAGGTAAAGATGATAACAGTGACACGATTGTGCATTAGGCGTGCGTTATGTCCGTTATAAACGATGCTCAAACGAACTGTGTGCGCTCTCGATCACTCATCACTATAACATAATATTTCTGCTTGAATACAGCTCAGTATATTCAAGAAGTTGAATACAGCGAGTGTTGAAGTTTGTGAGGATCAGTGGTGTTTATGAGCATACGGGCATCAGGCTCCAAACAGCTTGTTCTTACAGAGGAGCTGCTGATGGCGTCGTTAATAGTGAATAATAATAAATAAATAAAAATAGTTTTTTTATTATTAAATTAATGCTATATAAAGACACTCTCACAGAACGGCCAGGCTCTCCCCTCCGTCAATCACTACGATCCGAATCACCTGAGTTCTAATCACGAGCACCTGCACCTCATCACCACCGTCATCACAACCACCATAAAAGCACCCGCCACAGTTCACTCCCCGTCCGATCTCGTATTACACTACGTGGACTCTACTCCTGCTCATACAAAGCTGAGTATCTCCCTGCCTACTTACCTGTTACTCCTTACCTCCTGCGTCACTCCTTGTGTTCTCCTCTCCCACCAGATCGTCTGTCTCCGTGATCAGTGTGCTCCTGTTGTGTTTTCCCCATCGCAGCTGCCCATCATATCTGTGGATGAGAAGACAATCAGTTACTCGTCAACCCATCGTCAGGACGATCTCTGACGACATCCACTCACCTGAAGTCTCCATAGCTCATCCTGTTTAATAAACACAATAGTGTTTTTACTTACCTCTGTGTCCAGTCTTCCGCCATCGTCTTGTCTGTCTCACCTCACTCTTCTTGTCAGTAATCTCTCTTTACGTGATAAATTAAATCTGATATGTGATGTAGAGGTCTGCGCGGGACTTTTTTTTGTCCCGCTCCCGCAAGGTTTTATTCTGCACCCACCCGCTCCCGCGATATATTCACTGTTTGTTCACATTTCTGATGAAAGACAGAGAGAGAGGCTAACAAATAAAAGTTAAGTCTGCAAAAAATTGTATTCATCTTGTCAAGAGTGTTGAATTTATTGACAGACAAATGTCAATAACATGTTGCTGCCAACACGGAATAAAGTGTCACAGAGAGAAAAAAAAGTTATAAAAAAATTGTAATCCTTATTTTTATTTGTCTTGTCAGTATACAATTAGTTTAGGCTAACATTCAGCCTACAACATAATAGGAAAAAAAATAAGTTTAGCCTAATAGCTATTTTATTAGTCTTGTCAAAATACTAAATTAATTTATCATCATGCTGTTAACAGTGAAAAGCGCAGCAGAGATAAATAAATAAATTCGACACAGTCTGTCATTTATAATGACAGGATAAGCATAATACAAAAAATAAGAAAAAAGGAAAGACGAGTTGAACGTCCTTCAAGGACATCGCATCCACACTTTGCTCCATCCTTATTCTGCTGTCACTCATCACAACCTGCTTCAGCAGTTCTGTCTGAGATCCGTATATTATCTGCTAGCCTGCTCTGAGCATCGTTGCACATGCTGTGCTCAGACCCCGCAAATAAAACGAAGCACTGGTTCATGCATGCAGCGTGCGCATAACGGTCCGAGTGCAGGCTGTACCGGTGCTCGATAAGAATAAAGTGCAGATATGCTGTTCTGAAAGGACGTCGGGAACGGGATATTGTAAGACTGCCCGCTCCCATTCAAATTGCACCTGAGTTACCGACCGTTACCGCATTGTATTCGGGAAATAGAATCTGCTCGGGACAGCCGCGGCAATGCAGACCTAGACTGCTGTGATGCACGGCTGTTGTTCGTTCGGTGCGCTGCATTGAACAGCAGCGTTCAGTTTTAATTGAAGTGTCCTCCAACTGAACAAAATTATTTGTATTACTATAAAAAAAATCTAAACGATTGTGGGGGATGGTGCTGCAGTGGGCAAGTGACGTAACGGTGTTGTGGCTTAACACCAGTATAACGGCCAACACCGTCTATCGTGGCAAGCCTAGTACAGAGATAGTCAGGATGGGTGTGGGGGGTTTCGAATCTACAATAAAACTCATTCAGGTCTTCAGCAACTTGTTGATTTTTGTTTCAACATTGATAATAATAGGATATGTTTCTTAAACAGCAAATCATAATATTGGAATTATTTCTGAAGGATCATTCTGAAGACTGGAGTAATGATGCTGAAAATTCAGCTTTGCCAAAACAGAAATAACTTCTCTTATTATAAGCATATTTTTAACATTACAATATTGTATTTTATTTATTGAGACATTATACTTTTATTTATAGCAGATGTCAAAAGGAATATGCAACTTTCACACACACACACACACACACACACACACACACACACACACACACACACACACACACACACACACACACACACACACATGTATGTGTGTGTGTGTTTAAGCATACATATATTAAGATGTATTTTTTAACAAATATATTTATTATATTGGCCATCAATTAACAGCCATAACTTGAAAGTAATTATCAGCATCAGCTGGAATATAAATAATAGTTCAACCTAGGTCATATAGTTTCTTTTTCAAATAAAATCTTCAGATCTGTGCTACGTGACTGTATGACTTAATTTAAACTGATGTCATAAAAATGTCATAAAATGCAGCCTGTATCCTAAATGGAAAGGTTTTGAAAAAGGCAAGAAACTGCTCTGTTTTTTGTGTTTCACAACTTGAAAGGAAAAAAAAACACATTTCCACAATTTAGACAGGCTGTTTATCTCCAGTACACTTTTCGATATGACAGCACATATTTAATAAAGTGCTAACTGAGCCACATGAATCAACATATAAACAGGTATAAAAACTAATCCACACACAGGTTTGTATATATACCATGTTCTTTTATATGCGCCTGTGGTTTCTGGGTTTGAGGACAGTACAATATTCCACGGGAAAATAAAGTCATTCTGTCCAGAACTGGAACAGACTCCAGTCAAAGCAATTCTCCCCACCTCAAATCACTTGGACACATGGAGCCATGTGGCTATGGAAGAGCCTTTCTAGAAATGTCACCTCCAGGCTTCAGTGAGTCAGCTGACCCTTTCTAAATCATAAAGCGAGGGTGTTTTTCACTTCAGCAGGAGAGATAAAGATGCCACGGCAAACAGCTTTCAGTCCAGGCGTTCAACGCTTTCTTGTGTAGTAATTAGGCCTTCCTGCCTCAGCTGTAACAAAGTGCTCGTCGGAATGAGAGTCTTTGCTGCAAAGCCAGCCCTCTCTAAACAGCTATTAATGAAATTTCAGGGCATCTGACATTTCAGTGCTCTTCACAATCACACTACGTGGCCCAGAGTTTTTTTCCTAATGGAAGAAAGAATTCTAAAGAAAGTCTTACTAAACTATTTCAAAGTTTTAGCACGTGTAAGAGTTTACTGTCCACCGAAGCCTATGTAGAACCACCTCTGCAGGAGCTCATGTCACTAGAGTCACTCAAAACATGTGCTGAGGAAGAAAAAAAAAATTGAAAAGCAGTCTGTATAGATTCTACATTTATTAAAAAAATACTTAGGAGATGATTATGGAGTAGTATGGAGCACCCACTGCTCCGGGTGTGTGTTCACTACTGTGAGTGTGCACTTGGATGGGTTTAATGCAGAGCACACATTTGGAGTATGGGTTACCATACTTGGCCATCATAATTTTTTTTTTCTTCTTTCTTCTTCTAGTACTAATACATATTAATCACTCACAAATTGCCAGATGAGGATCAATTACTGATCCAAACCTGGCGTAACATCCACGACAATAATTTTTCTAACACTCAATAAAAGAAAAAACACCATAAAGGCCATCTTTTTGCACTGCCTGCAAATGATTATATATATGATAATTCATGAATATTTTTTTAAGAAAGATGTTAGGAAATTTCTTAAAATTCATTTTTTAGAATTTTAAAGAATTGCACTTAGGAACATTCTTAAAAACTTCTTAAAGTTCTCGAACATTTTCTTAAAAACATATTTTTTTTAAAGACAATGACAGGCTTTGGTGTTAGACTTTAAGGCTTGCTCATCTACTTAATAAGATCTGCTTAAGAATATTTTTGTCACAACAAGCTTGCTCATGGTTTAAAGAACACTGTGGAACAGTCTTAAGAAAAAAGATATGAACATTCTTAAGAAATGTTTTTTTAATATAAAATACTCAACAAATATTCAAAACATTTAAGGAGAATTTTGTTATTAAGAATGTTTTGTGAACCTGGCTCCTGCATGACTTTTGCTCAAGAAAAGGATACATTTTATCCCAATTTTTTCAAAACAATCACAGAATGTTCAGAATGGTCTATAACTGGAGCTGAGGACCTAAATCTCCAAGAACTACTTAAAAATCATCAATAAAAAGAAACAAAAGTTGTCCATACAATATTTGTGCTATATTTAAAGTCTTTTCTTGTGGTAGAAGGCACAAGGCCCTTCCTCCTGAAGAATCTTCCAGAAACAGTCAACGAGTCCATTGTGCATGGTCTGGCCTGCACGGGTAGCCACTTGTAACCGGGTCTTGATAACATCAGCAGGGGTCACCAGGGATGCGGCAGGCATGCCTAAAGAGAAGTCACACATGTCAATAAAGAGTCTGATTTGAATTCATTAGAACACTGAAGTAATGACTTCAAGGATTCAGATATTATATTTGAATATAACAGATCAATGAATATAATTTAATTCAGTTTTCAGGCCAGGATTAAAACATTAGCGTATGTAAACTCTGCGACTCCATCTATGATTAATGCACAGCGTGCCGTGATTTAGTTCCGTCAAATAAATCCTGATAGCCTATTTTATCAAATATTATAAATATCTCAAGCGGAAAGCATGCACCATTTATCAAACGTATGCATCCTTTATTATTTAAAGGTCCAGACAATGCTTAATAATGAGGCTGGCAAGCATTTAGCCTGAGCAGGCACACCGCCAGCACACCGACTCCACCGCACGTTCAAGAGCTTTATTTTAACATCTAAATAAAATACTTTCATCTGAATAATTACAAGCCTTTCTTTCTGTTGACCTGTTCTGATGGACAAAAACTTCATTATTAAGCACAAAGAACATAAAAATATCTTTAGAAAAACATTTGACTTTTTTAGTCCTGTCTGTATCAGTGTTACTATCATTAGCAAACTCTAAAATGAAATATTTTCATGGAATTCCATTTCAATGTTAAACCATTTTAAATGACACCAGATAGTGTATTAACTTGGGCAGGCTTAAAATACTACAATTAAAAAAAAAAGATTACAGATATAGAATTAAGCCCTGTTCACACCAAGAATGATAAATATAAAGATAAATATAAATATAACAATATTAGCGTCCACACAAGCGGACAATATCTTCTATTTATTCTAAGCGCACACTCGTCTGCTGCTTTAAATTCTCGAGCTCGTTATAGCAAGATCCGATTCTGATTGGGTGTGAATGTTTGTATCGTTCATCAGCTGGAATTAGTTTTTTCTAAGTGATTCCAACGATATTATTTCTCCATGCATTTATCGTTATAGCTGTGGTGCGGACTCTGCTATTCTTTAATATTTTTAGAGCTATATCTTTATTGTTATATTTATAGTTATCGTTCTTGGTGTGAACAGGGCTTTATAGCAAAATAAATACTACATTAAAAAAACTAATACATACATCCATTTCCTCAACAAACAGGCATGAGACAGGGAAAAATCCAACTGTACTGTATGTCGGTCAATGCCCCAGAAGTCTGCCTGCCTCACCAATAATGGCACACAAACTGAGCGTGTAATTAAATTTCCCGACCTGACTGTAAATCACTAATTGCCTTGAAGCTTGAATTGCTGATAAATGGTAAACTGAGTGATACATGCCATAAGAACCTACCTAACCATAAAAACGTGCTTTAAACCATTTGACAGATATAAAGCATTGGGGAAGACAGGAATGCTAAGCTCTCTCTGACCATGTATGGCTTTTCAATCTCATATCATTCTCAAGTAGTAAATCTAAAAAGGCAAAAAGGATTAGAAATAAATATTAATTCTCTTTCACGTACATTCCAAACCATACTGGCTTGGCTAAGGACGTCGTCTTTTCAACAATGTTTTCTTAAAGATGAACCACAAGAGTAAAATATTAAAAACAACATCAGATCTGGATCGTATGTTATACGTGACGAGGAAAGAGAGACTTGTAAAAATATTGCAAGTCAGATCTTGGATGTGTTGGCCTGGTCATGCCAGTATCGTAGGATCTGTTTATTGCTCCTGAAGTATGGCTACTTTGGGACTTTGAGATATTTTTTTTTCCTCTTTTAACACTTTCAAAGCTCAAAGCACAAACTTCCAGGCCCTATATATTAAACAGTGGAAAATATCCGACCCTTGGCAGGCACGCTGCTCTTTTAAACACAGCCTAAATCACCGAGCACTCTAATTACGGCCAACCACAATGGAGCCAGCGGTGGCAGGCGGCTACCGGAGAGTGCGTGGTGGCTTACCCGCCAGCACCCCTGCCAGCAAAAGCCTGCCAGGTCCCACTCGCTCGTCTTTATCAATCAGGGCTGTCTTGGTGTTTGTAGCAGGGGATGTAGATGGCCGAGAAGGGGATGTCTCTCAGGAAACAGGCTTTTGCACCATGGGGGCAAAGAAAACAGACACGTTATGTCAAAATCCAAGACGTAAATATTTCATGGGGTATATTACAGAGACCTTTTTCATTTGAGGATCGCAGAAGCGTCACATTGTGAGGTATTCTGGGAGTTCGGTTTATGGTGTGCTAATGTCAACCCTGTGGAATGAGTCTGTTTTGTACCATTTCTGACTTGTCACTTCAAATAAATATTCGCCATGGCATTTGTTTCTCGCAACAATGGTCGTGGAGACTATTCCTGTGTCTGTCACTGTAATCAAAGCCGTACTTTCAACGGGATTTGGTTTCCTCATCTTTAGCACGCTGGCGAGCAGCCAGGAGTGGAGAAACAGAGAGATTTTCCTCTCAGCAGAGCGCTTTAAAGCCCGGCTGAAGTGCGCTTTAGACAGGCTTCATTAAACTCGCAAGGTTAATCTGCAGTGTATACACAGGTAGCGCAGATAGCCGAGGTATCTCTTTCCTAAAGCGATCTTTGTGCTGTCCTGCGGGCCAGGGCAGACTGCATGCTGCGAACGCAGATAAAAATCACTCCTGCATCCAAAAGACCAGGCCTGGCTCATCTGCTTTGGCAGAGCCCGGATTGCTGGAGGTGAGGGTTGTGTTAATGTGGGAACATCTGGATCCACTGGTCCTCAGTGTGCATGATAATTTGACAGCAGCACACACGCAGGTGTGTGTGTGTGTATGTGTGTGTGTGTGTGTGTGTGATATGAAGTGTGTGTCTTCGGTTTGGAGCACGGGCAGGGAGTGGTGGTGGAGGCCCTGCAGCGGCAGAAGGAGAGAGGCGGGGTAATTAGGCTGACAAAGACAGCTCTGTGCCTGGGCCGGACCCTGAGGAGCCAGGCCGTCTGAGAGAAGCAGGCTGCAGCGCGTCTCCTGCACTCAAAGCACATTGTCCGCGCGGCTCAGGAGAGACACAGATGGAGGGGAGGCACCGGATTCGACATTCTTACACACACACAGGCTGTTGTGTACGGTAGTGAACCCCACTCCCCCCCCCCCCCCCCCCCCCCCCCCGACCATGACTCTGAAATAAAGGCTCCTTTCCCACGACAGGCTGACAGGTGAGCCCTGGAGACTTACCTGCCTCGGCCAGACAACAGGAGCGCAGGTTTTTTTCAAGTGACAAGCCATGTGATTTACTGATAAGTGAAGCACATTCTACTGTTATCTACTGGGTGATATCGAAACTGTACATGAGGTATTGATACTTAAAAGACAATATGGAAAACAAAAGGCTGGGTTTGATACAACAGATATGATAGAAACAGCTACACTGACTAAACCGACTGAATCTGAGTTTTGTTATTGTGACAACAGGAACATATATGTATATGTATGTATGTGAATACATATATATATATATATATATATAAAAATAATAAAAATACACACACACACACACACAAACACAAACACAAACATACACACACACACACACACACACACTATTGTTCAAAGGAGGTTTGGGATCAGTATTTGTTTTTTTTTAATCAGTACTCAATCAATACTCAAGTTCTTCTCTCTTAACGATTATTTCCTGTCCTTTCTACTGTCGTAGAAAGTAGAGAACATTTTGTTATTATTAAAGCATAAACCAACATCAAGTGTCTACATGTAATCAGCACTGTGCATAACACCTACGCAGAAGTGAACACGCCTCATTCATCTCTCTCCAGCTGTCCATAAAATGTCAGAGAACGCAGCCACTGAATGAGATACGACTCAACGCCATCATGGCAGTCCCCACAATGTTGTTTACACCAAAACACTAGCTCTCCACAGCCTCCTGCTATCCAAGCCTCAGGAATGCAGCCCTGCATCCCTGCTCAGATGCATTCGGCAGCAGCAGAATAACTGGAGATCTTCTCCTGCAGCGCTGCTGAGTCTCATGGGGGAAAAAATACACAAAAGCCGCATTTAGGGAGCCGCTGGGCATCACGGTTCTGAGAGGCTGGTGCTACCTGGCCAGACTGCTACAGCAGACCGCAGGGGGTGGATTGAGGCCTGAAGGTGTGTGTGGGTGGGTGTGTATGAGACTTGCTGGAGAATGTGGAGCATTATTACTGAGGCACTCAGGGATATAAGAGGGAGTGCAGGGAGTCAATCCACAGGTGGTAGGCGCTAGAGAGCTGAGGATTCTAGGTCTTTAGTGTGGTGCAAGGTGGGTCAGGCTGTATTTGGAGGGCTATTGGAGGAGAAATATATATAAACACATACAAATATACAAACACTATACTAAATGTAATAAAAAGGCTTAGCTCTGCATATTTTTAGGACAGGTAGTATGCACATAGACATTAGGATTAAGTATGCATGTTTTTGGCTTTTTTTGCTCATGACATCAATACAAATATAATTTTGAAATGTTTTTAAACTATTTTTCTTATGCTCACCAAGGCTACATTTATTTGGTAAATACAGTAAAATAAATTACAAAAATACAGTAAAAATAGTTATATTGTGTAATTTATTTTAAAAAGTTGAGTTCTATTTCAATATATTTTAAAATGAGCTGAATTTTTGACTGCCATCCAGTCTTTAGGATCAAATGATCCTCCATAAATCATTTGAATATGATAATTTAGTGCTCAAGAAACATTTCTTATTGTTATCAATGTTAAAAATAGCCGTGCTGCTTAATCTTTTTGTGGAAAATGTGTCATTTATTTTAGGGTTCTTTGATGAGTAGAACGTAGAACGCATTTATTTGAAATAGAATTATATATTGAATAACATTATATATGTCTTCATTGTCACTTTTGATAAATTTGATGCATCCATGCTGAATAAAAGTATTCATTTCTAAAAAAAAAAATTACTTTCTTATTTTCTTAAATTCTTAAAATAAATATAAATAGCTAATAAATGCAATGAACAATGAATTTCGCCCTATTCTGACAATTTGCATGAAAACACTCCTGCAACAGTTTTATATGGGGTAATATTTCACAGTACTCTTATATTGTTTTATAAAAGCATAGACCAGTGAAGTACATAACTGTACTATAAGCACATAGCAGATGTATCTGACATATGTGAATTAGGCTTCAGGTTGTTTTGTGTGAATGTGACATACCTTGTACAGGCCGAAGAAACCCAGGTCACGGATGACAGAGAGAGCGCTGATGCGTAGCCCTGTGGTGACTTCTCCTGCCACCTGCAGTCGGATCTTCACAATCTCCAGAGGGTTTGTGAAGATCACCTGAGATCCTCCAGCCTGAAGATCAACAAAACAAGCATACAGGTTTTCTCAGAGCTTCATGAACAATCATTTTTGTGAGTGAGAAGGGATAATGTTCAAAACTGTATGTGAACGTAAGTACAGATCATCTGAGATAAGTTTGTTACAGTTGTAAATATGTTCTGATGAACTCAAAGTGAAAAAAACAAAAATGACGAGGGAAGTAACATAATATTCATGTCATAAGAGGACAATGCTTTTAACCAGTACCTTATAATGATTGTGTATTGTTACTCTTTATAGGAGGAGGTTATACCTGCCAAAGACAGGCGGTGCCTGAAACATCACAGAGAACGCAGGCCCCTTGGGGCCTCTGAAAAAAACAACCTCATGTCTCCAACCTTGTACTTGTGAGGCAGATAAAAAGCATCTGCAGGTTGGAACAGGTTCCTCCGAGCTCTTTGAAATGGTTCGGCTTTGACGTGACGGCATCTGAGGCTGCAACAGAAGCATTTAAACATGTCTCGCCAAAGAGGCTGGCCGCTTGCCGCCTCCGTGCCCTATCTTTCCTGTTGCTCCTAGTTACTGAGGCTGCACGCAGAAAAACAGAGCAGTGTAATTAGATGGAAATCAGTTTCCATGGATTTCTTCTCCTTCCCTCAGCCCTCCTTTTGAAAACAGAAGGGCCTTACTGTTTATTTGTTGTTGATTTTATTCCTCTATTCTTTCAGATATTAATGTACGTCTTACGGGAATCTGGTAAATTGGTCTCGAATCTCACAAGTGTGCGCATTTAAAAATCCCATTAAATACGAGACTGCATATTTAAAAATAAAGGTCATTATCATCTCATTGAAGGTGTACTTTAAATAGGACGGACCACAATGACCCACACTTTCCTTCCAGAGAAAATTACAGCTCAGACAAGCAGAAAGGGGTTCCTACCTTTCAGAACTCCAACTAAATAGTTGGAACAGTTCATGAATATGGTTCATTTGTGTCCAATTTTATATATATATAAAATATATAGGTTATATACCTATATATTAGGGCTGTCAATCGATACAAATATTTAATCGTGATTAATCGTATGATTGTAATGAGTTAACTCATCGCAATTAATCACACATTTTTATTTGTTCTAAATGTACCTTAAATCAATACTTTTCAAGTTTCTAATACTCTATTCAACATGGGCATGGACAAATATGGATGCTTTATGCAAATATATGTTTATTATTATTGAAACCATAGTCAACAGAGCATGAAGACTAGACATGTTTCAAAGGTCATATGTGTTTTTCAAAGAACTTTTTCATGTCTATTAGACACATGAAAATACCAGATTCCCATTACTTCTCTTTCTTTGCACTGAGTAATTTACTGACACAAACCTGTTCACATTTTTGCCCGGGCAGTTCACTTCTTC
The DNA here is from genome assembly GCA_003573665.1 of Oxygymnocypris stewartii. Taxonomy (NCBI): domain Eukaryota; kingdom Metazoa; phylum Chordata; class Actinopteri; order Cypriniformes; family Cyprinidae; genus Oxygymnocypris; species Oxygymnocypris stewartii. The sequence goes on from QVTF01000001.1 coordinate 3,550,771, forward strand.
TGAACATGCTAAATGTACATAGCCTATATTATTTATTATTGCATTTGTTTGCCTCTCTGTGCCCACATACTGTATTTTGATGCAGCTAAATTCTCAATAAATCTGTTTACTTTATATATTTATATAAAAATGTATATATTTAACTTTTTCTGTTGTCAGACAATGGAATGAATATGAAATAGAGACTGAAACGCGATCCTTTAAGACTACATAACCAGCTCTTTCTTTCAAGATGTTAATCTGCACAAAAATACTGATAATCGAGGCATTGTCTGATGAAATCAAATACACATAAGATAATGACAATAACTGTGCTGTGATTTTGGCTATACTTGCATGAACAATTAGAGAAGCAAGCAACATAATATCTGTGTTTAACTGAATTAAGCTCTGCTCTTCTCTGCCGCGCGCTGAACATAAACTGAGCAGATGCAGAGAGAAAGAGAGCGAGAGATGTGTGCGCGCGCACTGAACAGAAACTGAGCAGACGCGGAGAGAGAGAGAGATGTGTGCACGCGTGCTGAACAGAAACTGAGCAGACGCGGAGAGAGAGAGAGATGTGTGCACGCGTGCTGGGAAAGCAAGACCTCGCGTGGCAGTACCGGCAATTCTCGGAGACTAATTAAGGTTTGGGCGCTTTTTTGTTTAGGGAAAAAAGTCGCTAAAGGGGTTGTAGACCCCTTTTTGTGTTGCTAAGTTGGCAACATTGTGCATCTCCATTTCTCCAACAGGTTGGGCCAAGCTTTTCCCCTCTGCTGCTACTCAAGTCAAGTCAAGTCAAGTTGAGCTTTATTGTCATTCCGCTACATGTGTGGACATATAGTGGGACGAGATGTCGTGCCTCACAGGACCACGGTGCTACATAAATACAGACATACAACACGAAGTAAAACAGTATAAACCTATACACAACTAACCTACTGTCAGCTTTTGACTATACATATGCTATATATAAAAGTGGTTACCTATACATTAACTAAAAAAAATACAAACTATACAACTGTGCAGATGACTTCAAATACTGTACATGTGCAAAAAGAAAGACATTCAGGCAGCTAGCTGGGGAACAGTGTAAGGTGATTTGTGGTGCATGAGCCAGTAAACATACATACATAACAGTCATATATTACAATCGGTCTTTTGTGGGATTATGGACACACAAAGGTGTGTGAAAGTGTCTAGTGCATGCAGGGGAGAGTGTGTTGCTACAGGTGGCTTGTGCAGGCCCGCTCACCTGTGCGTAGCACATTTGAATTGCACAAAAATAAAATTTTAACAGTTTTTTCCTGAGATGTGGTAAGGTGGGGTGGGGGGGGTTGGGGTTTCAGAGAGGGGCGGGGTGATGTGAGTTCAGGGCTCTCACAGCCTGGGGGAAAAACCTGTTGAGCAGTCTGGCGGAGCGGGCTCTGATACTCCGGTACCGTCTACCTGAAGGTAGGAGCTGGAAGAGACTGTGGGAGGGATGGGTGGGGTCCTTCACGATACTTTTTGCTTTGCTGGAGCATCGTGTAAGGAAAATATCCAGGATGGAGGGGAGAGGGGCACCAATTATTTTTGCAGCGGTGTTCACTGTCCGCTGGAGGGTCTTGCGGTCTGCTGCACAACAGTTCCCGTACCAGACAGTGATGCAGCTGGTCAGCACGCTCTCAATGGTACCCCTGTAGAAGGTGGTGAGGATGGGTGGAGGGAGGCTTGCTCTTTTCAGCCGGCGGAGAAAGTGTAGGCGCTGTTGTGCCTTCTTGGAGACAGACATGGTGTTGGCGGTCCAGATGAGGTCCTCTGTGATGTGCACCCCCAGGAATTTAGTGCTGCTGACTCTCTCCACAGTCGAGCTGTCGATTGTCAGTGGGGGGTGGTCAACGGGGTTTCTCCTGAAGTCCATCACAACCTCTTTTGTCTTCTCCACATTGAGGGACAGGTTGTTAGCGCCACACCATTCAGCCAGCTGTGCCACTTCCTCTCTGTAGTGTGTTTCATCGTTGTTGCTGATGAGACCTACCACTGATGTGTCATCGGCAAACTTGATGATGTGGTTGGAGCTGAACTTGGCAGTGCAGTCGTGGGTCAGCAGCGTGAAGAGCAGCGGGCTGAGCACACAGCCCTGTGGGGCACCTGTGCTCAGTGTGGTAGTGCTCGAGGTGTTGTGGCCAACCCGAACTGACTGAGGTCTTCCGGTTAAAAAGTCCAGGATCCAATTGCAGAGGGAATTGTTGAGGCCCAGCAGGCTTAATTTATTGATGAGCTGTTGTGGGATTATTGTGTTGAATGCTGAGCTGAAGTCGATAAACAGCATTCTGACATATGAGTCTTTATTTTCTAGGTGAGTAAGAGCCAGGTGGAGGGTGGAGGAAATTGCATCATCCGTAGAGCGGTTTGGGCGGTATGCAAACTGGAGCGGATCAAGTGTGTTGGGGAGGTTGGTTTTGATGTTGTGCATGACTAGCCTCTCAAAGCACTTCATTATGATTGGAGTCAGTGCTATGGGACGGTAGTCATTTAGACAGGACACAGGTGATTTTTTTGGTACCGGTATGATCGTTGTGGATTTGAGACATGTGGGGATGACTGCCTGGCTCAGCGAGGTGTTGAAGATATCAGTTAGGGCATCTGTCAGCTCTTCAGCACAGTCTTTCAGTACGCGGCCAGGTATATTGTCAGGACCCGCAGCCTTGCGTGGATTAATCCTAGATAGGGTCTTCCTTACGTCGGCTGGAGACAGACAGAGTGCCTGGTCGTTGGGAGGTGTGGGCAGTTTTTGTGCAGATGTGTCGTTCTGCATTTCAAACCGTGAATAAAAGTGGTTGAGTGCATCTGGGAGGGATGTGTCGTCATCACAGGCCTGTGGCGGGGGCTTGTAGTCAGTGATGGTCTGAATGGCTTGCCACAGGCTCCGTGCATCTCTGCTGTTTGTGAAATGGTTATTGATTTTATTGCCATATGACCGCTTTGCATTTTTGATGCCACGGGACAGATTGGCTCTTGCTGTTTTGAGGGCTGCTTTATCTCCTGATCTGAACGCTTCATCTCTGGTTTTTAGCAGCCCACGAACCTCTGCTGTCATCCATGGCTTCCGGTTTGCACGTGTGGTGATGGTCTTGGTGACTGTCACATCATCAATGCAGTTTTTGATGTAAGCAGTCACAGTTTCAGTGTACTCCTGCAGGTCTGTATGGTTATTATAGGTGGCCGCCTCTTCAAACATGTTCCAGTCTGTGTCCTGGAAGCAGTCCTGCAGTGCTGAGGTAGCATTGTCTGGCCATACCGTGATCTGCTTTTGGACCGGTTTGGCCAGTTTGAGAAGTGGTCTGTATGCTGGGGTTAGCATAACAGAGATGTGGTCCGAGTATCCGAGGTGGGGGCGGGGTTCGGCTTTGTATGCGTTCTTCACTGTTGTGTAAACAAAGTCCAGTGTGTTATTTCCCCTTGTTGCAAAGTTCCCATGTTGGTAGAACTTTGGTAAAACTGTCTTTAAGTTAGCGTGGTTGAAGTCGCCGGCTATGATGAAAAAGCCGTCGGGGTTATTTGTTTGTTGTTCGCTGATGGCGCTGTACAGTTCACGAAGCGCGTCCTTAGCATTTGCACACGGGGGAATGTACACCGCGACAATCACAATGGCCGTGAACTCCCGCGGCAGATAGAACGGTCTACATTTCACAACCATGAACTCCACCAGCGATGAACAGTGTTTTGATAATACCGCTGCATTGTTACACCATTCTTTGTTGATATACACACACAAGCCACCCCCGCGAGTCTTACCAGACAGTGATGAATCTCTGTCCGCTCGGCAGCAGGAAAGTCCGTGAAGCTGAATGGCGGAGTCCGGGATGTTGTCGTTTAGCCATGTTTCAGTGAAAACAAACACACAACAATCCCTTGTCTCATGCTGTGTAGACCGGCTGAGTTGAATTAAGTCCAGTTTGTTTTCCAGAGAGCGAACGTTTGAGAGCATGAGTGATGGAATTGCTGGACTAGTTGGGTTAGCCTTTAGCCTAGCTCGAATACCTCCACGCTTGCCGCGCTTCTGTCCCCTCTCACACCGCTGGCGTCGCCGCTTTGCGCGGGTAGCATCAGTAGGCGAGGTCGCGGTCTCGGGGTCCAGCTTCAGCAGCAGACAGAGGCCTTGTAGCTTCTCAGTAGTCGCCGGTGAAAGCTGGTGTTTGTACACATTGTCGATATCCAGGAGGCTCTGGCGATCATAGATGTGTTTCCGGGTGTTTGTCTTTTGATTTTTTTGATTTGATTTACTCAATAAACCTGTTGTTTGTATTGCACTTACCTCTGTGTCTATCTGTCTACCAGCGAACGGGCTAAAGTGGCCTTCCTGATCTAACCGGACGGGCATTGCTTTAGGCACGAGCCACCGGGAACTCGCAGATTACTATAATTAACTCTTTCGATGCTTTCTCTTCCAATTTCAAAGAAGTCTTTGGCCTATCCACCGGCTCGCTGTCCATTGCTGACCAACTCATCCGCCTCCTTCACAGAGATTCTTCAGCAAGTGATTATACTCTGCAGTTCCGTACTCTGGCAGCCTCGTGTGGATGGAACGATGCGGCACTCCTCACTGCTTACCGTCAGGGCTTGGATCCACAGATCAGAGCCCAGATGGCGATCTATGATGACAATGTCGGTCTGGAGAGCTATGCGGTCTGGAGAGATGCAGGAGGCTCTTAAGATCTCCCAACGTCTCACGGCCTGTCAGCTGGACATAACCGCTCATTCTCCGTCCTCACCAGCTACCTGTCCTCCAGTACCAGAACCTATGCAAGTGAGTACTAATCGCCTCTCACACACGGAGCGTGCCGACGTCTCTACTGCAAAGTTCTGCGGAACTTTATCGGGTGTGCCCCTCTCGTCTCCCACGCCCAGCGGTGAGTACCTTCCAATTGGTGCCTGCTATGTCTACCCTACCACTGCTAACGGTACAAATACTCACCCCACGTCATTTCATTTCAGTACCTGCCCTCGTGGACTCGGGATCCTCAGGCAATTTCATCTCACAAGCCCTCCTAAAACAGCTTGATTTACCCCGCCAGAGACAGGCCAAGCTGAAGATCGAGACCATACAGGGAAAACCGCACAGGCGTGGGCACATCAAGTTTTGGTCACAGCCGATCACTCTACAAGTAGGCTGTCTTCATCAGGAGAGGATTTCCTTTCTGGTACTGGAGGGACCCACCATCAATATCATCCTGGGATACCCCTGGCTATTTCAACATTCCCCGAAGTCAGGTGGGATACCAGCGAGATCTTCCGATGGAGCAAAACCTGCATCCAAAACAATCTCTCTAACGTCCCTGTAACCCTGGTTAGTAACCGCGAAGCTCCAAGTTCATTCCACCCTAGTGGAGAGCCCAGAACCTCATGAGGTTCCGACGATCCCATCTGACTTCACGGTGTTCCAGGATGTGTTCAGCAAACAGGCCGCCACGAAGTTACCACCGCACCGGCCATGGGATTGTGCCATTAACCTGCTGCCTGGAGCTATACTCCCCAAGGGTCGAGTATACCCTGTCCATCCTGGAGCACAAGGCGATGGAGGATTACATCAAGGAGGCTCTCCAACAACAGTTAATTCGTCCTTCTACCTCTCCAGCGGCCTCGAGCTTCTTCTTCGTGGGCAAGAAGGACGGAGGCTTACGGCCATGCATAGACTACCGGACCCTTAATGATCATACTGTCATGATCTGGGTTTGCTTCTTCTTTCTCTCTCTCTCTCACTCTGTTGTACACACACACACACTCACACACACACACATGCATACTGACACTTACACCTCTCTCTCTCTCCCCCACCTGTTTGTTATTTCAATCAGCGTTCGCGCTACTTTGCAGTGCCACCTGTTCTCACTCATTTAATCAGTCCCTCTATTTTACAGCGTCTGCGCTCGTGGCTCTCTGTCGGATTATTGTATATCATGCATTGTATGTGTTCTCTTGTTTTTTCATAGTAGTAAGATCTTGTACCTTGTCTTGTCTCGCCTGGAGATGCTGAGAGTTTCTGGTGCTTCCTCGGTGTCCTGCTGCCGCTTCCAGTTAGTCCGGTTCCACGAAGTCTCCCTAGACTGATTTCCTTGGATCATCGTCTTCAAGTTTTGTTTTGTATTTTTCTCAGTTCTGCGTCTACGCACGACAGACTGCCTTGTTTTTTGCTCCTTCATTAAAGACTGTGTTTACTATCCTTTTGCGTTTGGATCCTTCCATTCTCATTGTGACAGAATAATCCGACCATCTTCATGGATCCAGCAAAGGAGGAACCACTCCGGTCAGCGATGGATATGCAGGGAGTCATGCTCGGCAGACATGAGGAGGAGCTGTCCGCTGCCCGTCTCGCTGTGGAGGGCTTGACCGCTCAGGTGACGGACTTATCATCGCGTCTGCTTATGCTCTACCAGGATCCATCAGCAGATCCCCGCCGTTACCCACTCCATGAGCCGCGTATTAACAACCCTCCCTGTTATGCTGGTGAGCCTACTGAATGCAGGGCTTTTCTGACTCAATGTGAGGTTGTTTTTTCTCTCCAGCCCCAGACGTATGCGGGAGACCCCGCTCGGATCGCCTTTGTACTTTCACTTCTCACGGGGCGAGCGCGTGAATGGGGCACCTCTGCTTGGGAGGCACGGACTTCTTGCTGTGGCCGTTACGAGCTCTTCAAGGAGGAGATGATCAAGATTTTCGATCGTTCTGTTTTCGGTCGCGAGGCTTCGCGTCTTCTCACAACGCTCCATCAGGGCAGAAGGTCAGTCGCTGATTTTGCCATTGAGTTTCGTACTTTGGCTACTACGTGTGAGTGGAATGAGCCCGCGCTGATTGCGCGTTTTTTGGAGGGGCTCAACATGGATCTCAAGGAGGAGATCTATGCGCGTGGTCCGCCGGCTCAATTGGATCAGCTCATCGAGCTGGGTATTCGCCTGGACAGGTGCTTCGAGCAACGGCGGCGGATTCGAGGTCCCGTTTCAAGACCACTGGAGACCTTGACACCAGCCGTAGTATCTTCTCCTCTCTGTTCTGACCCCGAACCCATGCAGCGGGGAGGGGTTCACATCTCTGCGGAGGAACGAGAACGGCGAATTCGGAGTCGCCTCTGCCTGTACTGCGGCGCTAATGGACATTTTGCCGCTTCATGCCCGTTAAAGGGCCAGAGCTCACCAGTAGACGGAGGAGTACTGGCGAGCGCTACTGTCATTTCCTCTCTACCCAGGTCTCGTACGACTATCTCTGTTGTTATCCGATGGGCTGGCATTACTGTCAACGGTCTCGCGCTCATTGATTCAGGGGCTGAGGGGAGTTTCATTGATGAGAGATGGGCCATGGAACAAGGGATCCCCCTGCTGGACCTCAATGACACTACCACCGTCTTTGCGCTTGATGGCAGGGCACTTTCTACCGTTCATCGCATCACCTGCCCGTTGAGCCTTACCGTCTCAGGAAATCACAGAGAGACTATTTCTTTTTTTGTTTTCCAGTCCCCTTATACTCCTATTGTTCTAGGGCATCCCTGGCTTACCCAGCATAATCCTCAGATTGACTGGGTTAAGGGATCTGTTCATTCATGGAATTTGTCGTGTCATGTTAACTGTTTAGTTTCTGCTGTTCCTGCTGTTTCTTCTGTGTCTGTGTTTCAGGAGGAGCCTGGTGATTTGTTTGGAGTTCCGGAGGAGTACCACGATCTGCGGGCGGTCTTCAGCCGTTCCCGGGCCACCTCTCTGCCTCCTCATCGCCCTTATGACTGCAGCATTGAGCTTCTTCCGGGTACCATGCCACCCCGCGGTCGACTTTACTCTCTCTCGGCGCCCGAGCGGGGGGCTTTGGAGAATTACCTCACAGAGTCCCTCGCCGCTGGCATTATTGTTCCTTCCTCCTCTCCTGCCGGGGCGGGGTTTTTCTTTGTGAAAAAGAAGGATGGGTCTTTGCGTCCCTGTATTGATTATCGGGGGTTGAACGACATAACAGTCAAGAATCGCTATCCTTTGCCTCTTATGTCGTCGGCCTTCGAGATCCTACAGGGCGCAAAGGTTTTCACAAAGCTTGACTTACGCAATGCCTACCACTTGGTACGTATTAAGGAGGGAGACGAGTGGAAGACCGCGTTTAACACTCCCATCGGTCACTTTGAGTACCGGGTTTTACCGTTCGGGCTGGTCAACGCTCCCGCTGTTTTTCAGGCTTTAGTCAATGACGTCTTGAGAGATATGCTCAATGTGTTCGTGTTTGTGTATTTGGATGACATTCTCATTTTCTCACCTACTCTCCAGGTACACGTACAACACGTCCGCCGAGTTTTACAACGTCTACTTGAGAACCGCCTGTTTGTCAAGGCAGAGAAGTGCATGTTTCATGCCCGGTCTGTCACGTTTCTCGGTTCGGTGGTTTCGGCGGAGGGGATCAGCATGGACCCTGACAAGGTTCGTGCTGTCATTGATTGGCCTGTTCCTGATTCGCGAGTCGCGCTTCAGCGGTTTCTGGGGTTTGCTAATTTTTACCGTCGTTTTATCAGGGATTTTAGTCGTGTCGCCGCTCCGCTTACTACTCTCACCTCTTCTAAGACTCGCTTTTCTTGGTCCGGAGCTGCTCAGGATGCGTTCGAACGGCTTAAGGGGTTGTTTACCTCCGCTCCCATCCTCATCACTCCTGATCCCGAGAAGCAGTTTATAGTTGAGGTTGATGCTTCCGACGTCGGGGTGGGTGCCATCTTATCGCAGCGTTCGTCCCTTGACAACAAGGTACATCCGTGCGCCTTTTACTCCCATCGCCTTTCGTCCGCGGAACACAATTACGATGTCGGTAACCGAGAACTTTTGGCGATCCGTCTGGCCCTTGGTGAGTGGCGACACTGGCTCGAGGGAGCCAGCGTTCCATTCATTGTCTGGACGGATCATCAAAATTTGGAGTACATCCGTTCCGCTAAGAGACTTAACGCCCGTCAGGCTCGTTGGGCTCTTTTCTTCGGCCGTTTTGATTTTACGATCTCATTTAGACCCGGCTCCAAGAATCTGAAGCCTGACGCCCTCTCACGCCAGTTCGGCTCGTCAGAAGTCGCCCCGACCACTGAGAATATTTTACCTCAGCGTTGTGTGGTCGGGGCTGCCTCCTGGGGAGTGGAACAGGCTGTGAGAAGAGCTCTTTTGCATGTCACCAGACCAGCCCGCGCTCCTGAGGGAACGTTATTCGTCCCTGAGGTTGTTCGTTCCACTGTCCTTCGCTGGGGTCACTCTTCCAAATTGATGGCACACCCGGGAATCAGGGGTACTTTAGCCGCGATCAGTCAACGCTTTTGGTGGCCCACCAGAGAACGCGACGTTCGACGCTTTGTTGCCTCGTGTCAGGTGTGTGCCCAGACTAAGTCTAGTAATTCACCACCGGCAGGTCTTCTTAGGCCCCTCCCCATTCCATCACGGCCGTGGTCTCACATTGCGTTGGATTTTGTTACCGGTCTTCCGCTTTCGGCAGGTAATACGGTTATCCTCACCGTGGTGGATCGTTTTTCTAAGGCTGCCCATTTTATCCCTCTTCCTAAGCTACCGTCCGCCCGTGAGACCGCGCAAGTCATGGTAGATCATGTGTTTAGGATTCATGGTCTTCCTTCGGACATTGTGTCTGACAGAGGGCCTCAATTCGCCTCTCAGTTCTGGAAGGAGTTCTGTCATCAGATAGGGGCCTCCCCTGCTCTGTCGTCAGGATTCCATCCACAGACCAATGGGCAAGCCGAAAGGACCAATCAAATTCTCGGTCGCATGTTGCGTAGTTTAACATCACGCACTCCCGCGTCGTGGTGCGATCAACTGGCCTGGGCCGAGTATGCTCATAATTCTCTTCCCTCGTCCGCCACTGGGTTATCTCCGTTTGAGTGTTGTCTTGGTTACCAACCGCCTCTATTCGCATCCCAAGAATCCCAGTCCTCCGTTCCCTCTGTAGAGAGGTTTATTCAGAGATGTAAGCGTACCTGGAGGAGAGTGAGATCTGCGTTATGTCGTACTAGAACACGCACACGTCGAGCCGCCAATCGTCACCGGGTCCGGTCCCCCAGGTATGTTTGTGGTCAGAAGGTGTGGCTTTCCACCCGCAATCTCCCCATCCAGGAGGGTTCTCGCAAGCTGATGCCCCGCTTTGTTGGGCCCTTTTCTATTGTTAAGGTTCTCAGTCCGGTTGCGATCAAACTCAGATTGTCCCGTCAGTTGCGCCGTGTTCACCCGGTTTTTCACGTGTCCTGCGTCAAACCTGTTTTCCGCGCTCCGACCCACCCCCCCCTTCCCCCTCCTCCTATTGACAAGGAGGCTTCTATTTACAGAGTCCGTAAGCTCCTTGACGTGCGCCCTCGTGGGCGTGGTCACCAGTTTTTGGTGGACTGGGAGGGGTACGGTCCTGAGGAGAGGCGTTGGATTCCGGCCCGGGACGTCCTGGATCGCTCGCTGATCGAGGACTTCTACCGTTCTCGTCAGGCTCCTGTCTCGGGAGCGCCTGGTGGCGCTCGTTGAGAGAGGGGTACTGTCATGATCTGGGTTTGCTTCTTCTTTCTCTCTCTCTCTCACTCTGTTGTACACACACACACACTCACACACACACACATGCATACTGACACTTACACCTCTCTCTCTCTCCCCCACCTGTTTGTTATTTCAATCAGCGTTCGCGCTACTTTGCAGTGCCACCTGTTCTCACTCATTTAATCAGTCCCTCTATTTTACAGCGTCTGCGCTCGTGGCTCTCTGTCGGATTATTGTATATCATGCATTGTATGTGTTCTCTTGTTTTTTCATAGTAGTAAGATCTTGTACCTTGTCTTGTCTCGCCTGGAGATGCTGAGAGTTTCTGGTGCTTCCTCGGTGTCCTGCTGCCGCTTCCAATTAGTCCGGTTCCACGAAGTCTCCCTAGACTGATTTCCTTGGATCATCGTCTTCAAGTTTTGTTTTGTATTTTTCTCAGTTCTGCGTCTACGCACGACAGACTGCCTTGTTTTTTGCTCCTTCATTAAAGACTGTGTTTACTATCCTTTTGCGTTTGGATCCTTCCATTCTCATTGTGACACATACTGTCAAGCTCCCTTATATTTATATATTTATATTTATATTTATGCATTTAGCAGACGCTTTTATCCAAAGCGACTTACAGTGCATTCAGACTATACATGTTTTTGTCAGTATGTGTGTTCCCTGTGTAAGGCCCGGCTCGATCGACCCAATGACGGCAGTCGTTCAGCGGGTGAAGGGCTTTGCGTATTACAGTCTTTCCTTTTCACGACACAACAAGAACATTAAAATGGAACACTTCTTATTATATATTTTGTCTCGTTATTTCATCTGACTCCATAAATGAAAAGGTTTTAATGATATCTGTGCATCATTAAAATATGAACGAATGATTGATTATTCTTATCAACTCTTTTTTAATACTTTACCCGCTCAGATGTAGGGAAGCTATATCGCTCAGAGGCCCTGTTTTCCACAGGTCTCACGGACACAATCTCGTCAGGCCCGGTCATCAGTCAGAGGTAAATTATGGTTATGTATCTAAGATTTGCCGTAAATTCACACGTACACAATCAGAGACATCGAATAACCCTCTTGGAGCCCCCTCAGAACTTTAGTTCAATCGTTTTCTTCAGTAAGGGTTTTGGCCACTATCAGATATGTTAGCAGATCAATATACTACACTCGTAATAGCTTTGGGTTGGTCAAAGCCTTGTTTAAAGTAACATTAAATCAAAAGTCAGAGGTATGGGCGTACCCGAGTTCAGTCTGATCAGACGGCGTTCGCCGTCCCTAAATGGAATTAACCCGCCCCTGCATCCAAGTACACTTAAAAGATGCCGGATATTAGCCGTCGCTAAAACTGACGCAGGCTTGCGGAAATATACGGATCCGCTACTCTAATAGGGAGAAAGCAATCTTTAGAGGCAGTTAGAATAGAATCAAACGTTACAATTTATTGACCAGGTAATCGAAGCAATAATTCAAAACTCCAACGTTACAAGAATAGAATCATCAGTTAACCATACCTGGAAATGAAACTACACACAAGTGATATGTGCGGGCAATCAGCTTACTGACTCCTAACCATAGCTGGAAATGAAAACTACACACATGTGATCTGTGTGGGCAATCAGCTTACAGATGCCCAGAACTATGTGTCCCCTTTCCTTATATACCCAGATAATTCAATAAACCTACCAAATGGTGGTATTATAATTAGACTTTAGAATTTGCAACCAAATGGCTCCCGATATCCTGTGGCAGGGAATGCTTATTTACATACAGGAGGTGTTTTGAATAGGAGATCAGGGGGAGGGCACATCCCCTAAGCTGTACACTATACTTCTCAGATTTTAGAACTTCTTTTAGCTTTTCATTATGATTGGGAGAATGAGACCATTTTACCAGGCGCACTGAGACATTTCAAAAGATATCAAACATGTATGGTTACTTTTTTGTACATATTATATTGCATGGATTTTCAGTGAATTTTAGGTGGTGAGGGGAGGGGGAATGGTGTCTGTACCAGGTCCATCGTGTAGACCGTCAGTACAGGGTGTGAACCCCCCAGTGTGCTGCGTCCTGGATGCTGTTGTTACATATGCAAGAGATAGTTCCTGTGGATTTCCAGGCGGGCCCCCTGTCCTCTCGAGGGGGGGGGGGGGGGCCAGACATCCTGGCACCAGGCTTACAGTTCCTCTCTTTGGCACTGTTTTGGGCCACTCACAGGGTTCCCTGCAGTGTCACTTCAGTCGTTGTAAGGTGGTACTCTGTTTGGAGGATGACGTTCTGTACCAGGTCCATCGTGTCGATCAAGGCTTGTGTTCCGTGTTCATAAAAGGTGTCGTCCCACCATGGGGAGACCTCTGCGTCCTTTGGCATCCTTCCGAGGATGTCGATCTGGCCCATAGAAAAGTCCCCTGTCACTTCCAAGCAAAATGAGTGATCAGCAGGACAGGTCAGTCCTCCATATGTGAACGAATTCATCTCACTGATGACACACCACTGTGTATGAGACACCTGGATAGCATTTGAATGGCCATGCAAAGATTCAACATTTATGAGTTTGCTACCATTGGGAGAGAAAGGTTGTAATGTGTTACATGTACAGACAACATAATTGTGAGTTTCATGACAACAAGTGCGACTGGTAAATAAGGTCTTAGTACCCTTCAACGTCATATATCCAGTGAGGTGATCCCATTTAATTACCTGATCTTTAACTACCATGCCAATGGATTGAATATTCGTGGAATTTGGATAAACTTGATCTGGGTGGATTAAAGGAAAAGTGGCAAAAAATCCAATACAACCAATACATTCGTTTCCAGTATACATCATAATTGTGGGTATTAATTCTGAATACTTTACATTTTTCATTTTTTCCGAAGAGAACCATCTATGTAAATCTAAAACCCCAATTAAATAGTTCAAAACATGTCTCGGGGTCTTGTGAAGACGAAGATCTAAAATTTCCTGTCTTGTTGCAGTGAATAAATCTTGTGCATATGATCTGCAGGCTAAGTCACGTTCGATGGTACGGGTCTGATTGAACAATGTGTGGCTGATCGTTAGAAGCGCCTGCGCCTCGGAACGAACCGCTTTGATAATATTATCATTGCTATTGGTGATGTGTTGGAAACCAGTGGCCATCTGATCTGTCAACCATGTAGAGAATTGAGATTGTTTGGTTATTTTATAAGTGTTGGCTGCTGAATTAATTGATCCGAACAGGCCGGCTATACTGCTGAGCAGGTCTCGTTTTGAGCGAGCAGGTGGAATTTGGACGGCAAGTCTGTCTTTGTAATCAGAAATTAAATCATCGATTCGTGACTGTAGCCATGCATACGACTCATCATTAGTATTACAATGTTTTGTATAGGCAGAGAATATATTGGAAATGTTATAAGTTACATGTGTCATTATGTGTTTCTGTATGTGTGCACCTATATGTTGCAAGTTACAAATTTTTAACAAAGTAGCACAATTTTGGGTCTATGCCATTGTTTTAGTTTTTTCGTGTAGTGTATGCATGTTACCTATTGTGTCACCTGGATCTATTTTAAGTCGATACCAGGTAGTGAGGTTGTGCATGAATTTGGTGCTCGAGTGTGTCCTGAAATGTTTCTTTGTAGGTGGGTGGGTGTTACCTGAACTACAACAAATTTGTGGTGTGCAATTTGGATCCGGTACTAATCCGGGAGGCCATGTAACTGTCTCTTTTGGTGCGACTGTGATTTTTTGTGTGGATGGCCCCTTGGAGTGTTATGCAACACCCACCTCCCACGTTTCAGGTTGTGTGTGAGTGATTGGTGCTCCCCAGAGTAGGAGGATTTGATTCGCTACTACTCGTGCCACTGTGTTTGCACTGTTAAATTGGAAAATTTGTCAGTTATCACAAGGCAATAACGATATCCCCCTTTGGCACTAGGTAGTGGGTTTATGAAATCCAATTGGAGTAACTCCCAAGGTCCCTTGGGTGGCTCTGGTCTACACAGTTTTGTACGGCCAGGCTTGCCTTGGTTAATGGTGGCACATACGATGCATGTGTCACACCATCTTTGAATGTCTGATGCCATTTTGATTGTATGGTGTCATTGTCACTTCTCCAACACAACACTAGGGGGAGCACTATCTACTCTCAGGCCTAAGTAAAGAGGACTTTACATTTATGCATTTATTTAATTTTAACTTAATAAAATTATTTTAATTAATTATTATATATTTTTTCTTTTTCTCTTGAGTTAACCAGATCACCTAGGGAAATGAAGTATGGCCTACAGGTAGTGCCAGACTTGTGTTAAGTCTGAAATTAGAATTTGTGGTTTCTAATTAAAATGTATGATGTTATAATTAAAATTAATAGGATCATTTAGGATTATAATTTACACGTGTAATCTGCAATTGAGTTGATAAACCAATATTGTTGCAAAATGTAAACAGGAAGTGTAATTAATTATTAAATGTAATTAGAATTTTCGAATTCATAATTAATTATTACATTAATTTACGGCTTCTAAATCACTAGTTTTGGATTCCCATAATAATAATTAAAATAGTTTCCAAACTTAATCATTCCTCATTGTGTCATTAACATCATCAAAAAAATAATAATAATAATCTATATCCTAATTACTTGTAGACGAAATAAAAAATTTCTGGCCCTCTTGATAATAATAAAGGTTTTACTGTGATTGTCAAATTATAAGATCGCTTGTGATTTAATCAATGGATAATGTTGAAATCATTTTATCAATGAAATTAATTTGTAATCAATTATGACATTTAATTAACAATTAAAAATTCCTAACAATATCAACTCATCCACTGAAGTGTTTAAAATCAGAAAAGCGGTTATAATTGAATGAAATCAAAATCACCATATTATCAAGATGATGAGGTAATACTAAATTATCTTCTAATAACCCACCAGTTATTAAGCTGGTACCCGCAAATGTTAAAAGACTTTAATCAAATGTTAATTCAACCGACCTGTGAAATTTGTGTCTAGAGCATTCTTCGCATGTTAACGGGCGGCTGATTGTTGTGATTTCATCATCCGCATTTTTCATGGTTTTTAACACTGTGATTTTTAACTGCTTTCTTTGGCGAGTCGCTTGATTTTGTTCGGGTCTTTATCGGGCTTCGCAGGCTCAGCTTTTCTGGCCACAGGCTCACACGAGCTCGGTTACGAGTTTCTCTGTATGGCCTAATGTTATACGCTAACGCAGATTTTGATTTTAGTTTGAGTCTCTAACTCAGTTTCATCCAGTGCTGCTGTGCTTTCCCTGAAAAGACATGTTTCTCGTCTAATTCTTATCACCACCGGGTTTTTCGGTTCCGGTCTCAAAAATGGGTATTCCGACCCGTACTACAAATGTGTCTATATGGTGTAAACAATATTTCCCTCAACTTCTAAAAGGCAAAAAAAATATACTTACCACAGCAGCTGGATATTGATGAGAAAGAGATCAAACCTCATGTCCCAAGGAGAATTCAAGTCGGATGTCGCGGCTGGAATGACGTACTCGTCTCTGCGAGAATCACGTTCTCGTCTTTGTGAGAATCACGTCCTCGTCTTTGCGAGAATCACGTCGGGGTCACCACTGTAGGGCCCGGCTCGATTCGACCCAATGACGGCAGTCGTTCAGCGGGTGAAGGGCTTTGCGTATTACAGTCTTTCCTTTTCACGACACAACAAGAACATTAAAATGGAACACTTTCTCTTATATATTTTGTCTCGTTATTTCATCTGACTCCATAAATGAAAAGGTTTTAATGATATCTGTGCATCATTAAAATATGAACGAATGATTGATTATTCTTATCAGCTCTTTTTTAATACTTTACCCGCTCAGATGTAGGGAGACTATATCGCTCAGAGGCCCTGTTTTCCACAGGTCTCACGGACACAATCTCGTCAGGCCCGGTCATCAGTCAGAGGTAAATTATGGTTATGTATCTAAGATTTGCCGTAAATTCACACGTACACAATCAGAGACATCGAATAACCCCCTTGGAGCCCCCTCAGAACTTGAGTTCAATCGTTTACTTCAGTAAAGGGTTTTGGCCACTATCAGATATGTTAGCAGATCAAATGTACTACACTCGTAATAGCTTTGGGTTGGTCAAATCTTTGTTTAAAGTAACATTAAATCAAAAGTCAGAGGTATGGGCGTACCCGAGTTTAGTCTGATCAGACGGCGTTCGCCGTCCCTAAATGGAATTAACCCGCCCCTGCATCCAAGTACACTTAAAAGATGCCGGATATTAGCCGTCGCTAAAACTGACGCAGGCTTGCGGAAATATACGAATCCACTAATCTAATAGGAAGAAAGCAATCTTTAGAGGCAGTTAGAATAGAATCAAACGTTACAATTTATTGACCAGGTAATCGAAGCAATAATTCAAAACTCCAATGTTACAAGAATAGAATCATCAGTTAACCATACCTGGCAATGAAAAACTACACACAAGTGATCTGTGTGGGCAATCTGCTTACTGACGCCCTAACCATAGCTGGAAATGAAAACTACACACATGTGATCTGTGTGGGCAATCAGCTTACAGACGCCCAGAACTTTGTGTCCCCTTTCCTTATATACCCAGATAATTCAATAAACCTACCAAATGGTGGTATTATAATTAGACTTTAGAATTTGCAACCAAATGGCTTCTTGAGATCCTGTGGCAGGGAATACTTATTTACATACAGGAGGTGTTTTGAATAGGAGATCAGGGGGAGGGCACACTTTTGAGTGGTACACTACGCTTCTCATACTTTAGAACTTCTTTTAGCTTTTCCTTATGATTGGGAGAATGAGACCATTTTACCAGGCGCGCTGAGACATTTCAAAAGATATCAAACATGTATGGTTACTTTTTGTACATATTACATTGCATGGGTTTTCAGTGGGCTCTAGGTGGGGAGGAGAAGGGGAAAGATGACGAGACCGTAAGTACAGGGTGTGAACCCCCCAGTGTGCTGCGTCCTGGATGCTGTTGTTACATATGCAAGAGATAGTTCCTGTGGATTTCCAGACATCCTGGCACCAGGCTTACACCTGGGAATCAAACCCACAACCTTTTGCGCTGCTGACGCAATGCTCTACCACTGAGCCACACAGGAACACCTTATCCTCTTCCCCTGGTCCCGGTCGCCCTTCAAGGATCTCCGTGGGGCCCACATCTTCTCGAAGCTGGACCTGCGGAGCACCTATAACTTTGTTCGTATCCAGGAAGGCGACGAGTGGAAGACGGCGTTCATTACCCCCTCAGGCCACTATGAATACCGGGTCATGCCGTATAGCCTTTCCAACTCCCCATCCGTCTTCCAAGGGTTTATGAACGAGGTATTCCGGGAGTTCCTCCACCGGTTTGTCATCGTGTACATAGAGGATATCCTGACCTACTTCCGGAACCTGGCCGAACATCGCCATCACGTGACGCAGGTCCTACGCCCACTTAGGAAACACCACCTCTACCTGAAGCTCGAGAATTAAGTATCTCTGCTCTGTGATCCAGTTCCTCGGCTACATCCTCAGTGCGGATGGGATCCAGATGGACCAGGGGAAGGTCCAGGCCATCCGGGACTGGCACCAGCCTCAGTAAGTAAAGGAACTTCAATGATTCCTCAGCTTCACAAATTTCTACCGGAGGTTCATTCAGAACTTCAGTCTCCTTTCAGCCCCCCTCGCTTCCATGCTCCGTCAGAAACCCAAGTCTCTGTCCTGGAACTCCGAAGCTCGAATCGCCTACAAGAAGCTCCAGGAGGCCTTCTGCAGTGCTCCAATCATCTCACATCCAGAACCCCAACTCCCATTCATAGTGGAAGTGGATGCCTCCACCACCGGCGTGGGACAATTGCTGTCTCAATGCCACAGAGAGCCTCCCTGACTCCACCCTTGTGCTTACTTCTCCAGGAAGCTTTCCCCAGCGGAGCAAAACTATGATATTGAAAATTGGGAGCTGCTTGGCATTAAACTGGTGCTGGAGGAATGGAGGCACTGGCTGAAGGGAGCTCAACACCGCTTTACGGTCATCACTGACCCCAAAAACCTGGAATATATCCGAAGTGCCAAGAGGGTAAACCCCCGTCAGCTCGCTGGGCCCTCTACTTCACCCGGTTCCAGTTTTCTATCACGTATCAGATAGGGCGGATTCCCTCTCGCATATTCATGCCCCCGACGAAGCCTCCTTCAGAGAGTTTGGGACTCAGCTCATGTCCAAATCCAGCAGGCAGTGCGGAGACACAAGACCTATGCAGATGCCCGCCGGTCTTCCACCCCTGTCTATCACCCTGGAGATAAGGTCTGGCTTTCCACCTGGGATCTGCGTCTCCGCCTGCCCTAACGGAAGCTGAGTCCCCGCTATATTGGTCCCTTTACCATCGAGAGGCAGATAAATGAGGTCACCTTTGTCTCCAACTCACTGCACGGTATCGTATCCACCCATCCTTCTATGTCTCACTCCTCAAGCCTGTCCGGGACGATGTGCTGGATCCCTTTTTCCTGCCCGAGTTTCACCAGAACCTCCCTGACCATCCCACACCCAGATGGTCCCACACCCAGAGGTTGTGGCCGACCCCTTCGTCATAATAGGGCATCAGGAGCCGCCCCTTGAGGAGGGGGTACTGTCAGAGAGTCACCACAGTCACCGCAGTCTCCACTAACGACACTCACCAGATCCCAATCCCCTGATTTCTAATCACCACCACCTGTTCATCCAGCACTCATCAACAGCAGTATATCCCTGCACTCCTTTCGTTCACTCACTGTCTGGTCTCAAACATTCCATGTTGTCTTACCTGACCAATTTGCCTCATGTCTACTTACCAGTTGCTCTAGGGTTCCTATCCCTGTTCTCCACCACTCCTGTCCTCCACCGTCTCCACACTCTGCTGTTCCCTTTGGATTCTCTGGAAAAGGAAAATGACATTATCACTCAGATAAGCCCCCAGAGACTTTCACATTCCCCACCTGCTTACCTGGACATTCTGCTCATCTTATTCCCCTCTGCTGCTACTCAATAAACCTGTTGTTTGGTATTGCACTTGCCTCTGTGTCTATCTGCTGACACACGGGCTTAGAAATGTTAGACAAACTATTATCTACAATGATCTATAACATTTACTTCTTGTATTAAATCTAATAATTAAAATCTTAAATTTCCATCACAGTGAAAAAAAGGTTTAAATTTAATATACTAAAAACGTATTGTTTAGCTGACTTACCAATTAACCAATTACCAATAAAAAAATAATATAATATTCCTTTAATTTGTGACACCCAAATGGTAACATTATTTGGATCTTTTCTACAACATAATGAGCAGATTATATTGATAAATAATCTCATATTCTCAATTTTTACACAAATTGTAGTGTTGATCGCATAAAGCTCACTCCTAAACCCTGCTACTCAAATTATGCAGGACTATTTTTTTTGTAATTCTTAATTATGGGAAACATTTCTGAAAAGCAAAAGTTTTCTATTTAATTTTTGTTTAATTAATGTTTACTGCTAGAAAAATTGCCAAATTCCACAAGTCACAAATCAACAATTTCTGAAGGTTAAGCACTTCCTTTCACTGAACAATTTTTTTTTTTTTACGAGTTTCACATCCTATTTCGTACCCTATTCATGGAAAATACCACTTATTTATGTGGAAAGTAATCTTTTATGGTTAATTATTGCATCAGGGCCAAAAGCAATGCTTTCCCCCCCTTGTTTTGGCAAGGAACAATGCACTAAGGAGAGGGCCAGGCTATTAGCCACATTAATTGGATATTTAAAAAGTTACACAAAGAGAACAAGCAAAAAGTAAACAAGAACATCGGTTAGAGGGAGACAGCAGATCAATCAACTCTGGCAGAGAGGCAGTTTAAAGAGCGGGAACCACGCGCTGCAACGTGACTGCAAGAAATGCAATTTGAGTGCAGAGTGAGCCAGCGTCGGCTCGATAATTCGGTGGTAATTACAAGGCAAGGTAATCCCCAGAGGCACTAAGAGCGTGTGCGTGTTTGAGGGGGGAAGATATCTAATACACTCTCTAGTTGCGAGATGAGCGCAACTGAAGACCGTAAGCATCACATACACACACAAAACGCTACAGTCTTCTAAAAACAATAACTCACCGCCAGACACAAACTTTAGACTCCCTTCATTAATACTCTTTCACATTCCTTGCATTTAAAAGGGATTACAGAACCGTTTCCTGTAGAAACCGTTTCCTGTAGAAATGAGACCACTGCGATAAAAAAGGTTTTGCAACAGACAAATCTTTCCGAATTCTGAGAAACAACAGACAAGCTAAATTACATAGCTTTACAACTTGCAACATCTTTACAACAA
Source organism: Oxygymnocypris stewartii (assembly GCA_003573665.1). Taxonomy (NCBI): domain Eukaryota; kingdom Metazoa; phylum Chordata; class Actinopteri; order Cypriniformes; family Cyprinidae; genus Oxygymnocypris; species Oxygymnocypris stewartii. Next base: position 3,571,595 of record QVTF01000001.1, read on the forward strand.
AGCGTCACTGTATACACGCCACGTTTTTTCCCCCGCTGTCTATGGCACTTTATGTTGGCTAAGCGAGTATTTTGAGTAAGTTAGCCCTCAAATGAAGGCCAGCAACAACCAGATATGGATTCGGCCAACTCCTCGGCCAACCAAGCATGCTATTCTTACCAAATTATCAACTCTTGGCAACTGTCAAGGGCCTAATTCAGAGGCAGCAATGTGAGAAGAGACAAGTTTGAAACGTAAAAAAAAAATACTTTACATTTTAATCATCGCAGTTCCATAACCCTCACCATCTCTTGCTTTTCCCCTCTCTGGTTTTCTGTGATTTTATTCTTCTCCCTCAGACAAGAATATTCACAGTGTGCAAATCAGCAGTCTAGTCTTTTCCCTCTCAAACCAAATAAATAGATTTGATTTGCCGTGGCTTGCAGAGTCAATAAACATGACTTTGAGCGCATGTACAGGCGTGAGAAAGGGAGCAGATCTTGCCAGGACAAACATCGGGGATTCGGGCCAGGATGAAAGGAGCTGTCAGAGAAATCAGAAGAGGAAAAACACATCTCTGTGGCACAAGCTCCCTTTCTGAGCTGACTTCATCTGTAACCAACCTGATGTTTCAGTAGCCATCTCTTTTCAAATCTCAGAGCCGAGATCTTGTGGGCTAAATGCACTTATGAGACTCGTAATCATCCAAGATTCTGTGACTTTTTTAAATGGAAACTCACATGTGTAGAAATGTTTTAGTTATCACTGTCATATAAAAGAAGGTCTTTCAGCGACCTAGGTCAGGACAGACATGAAGAAGGAGGGTCTGGTTTTGACAGGTCTCAGGTATGACACAAATAGGAAGGCTACTGCTTTCTGAAATCCGAACTGAAGGTATTCACTTTCACAAAGTTCAGACAAGAATGA